>JAHYIQ010000019.1:0-1200000 GCA_030673865.1 Melipona bicolor
CCGTTCGCCTTATACAGAGGTCTTTCTTAATGAATTCAGTCGGGAATATCTCGAGATCCCGACGGTGTGTTCCTCTGTAATTTCGAACATTGTATCAGGAGCATATGATAATCGAGAAGGTGGCACGACAAGTTCCCGCCCAAATCCGTTCTCCTGATACAGAGGTCTTTCCTAATGACTTCAGTCGGGAATATCTCGGGATCCCGACGGTGTATTACTTTGTAATTTCGAACATTGTATCAGGAGCATATGACCTTCGAGAAGGTGGCACGACAAGATCCGGCGACAAGCCGTTCGCCTTATACAGAGGTCTTTCTTAATGAATTCAGTCGGGAATATCTCGGGATCCCGACGGTGTATTCCTCTGTAATTTCGAACATTGTATCAGGAGCATATGATAAACGAGAAGGTGGCACGACAAGATCCCGCCAAAATCCGTTCTCCTGATGCAGAGGTCTTTCCTAATGACTTCAGTCGGGAATATCTCTGGATCCCGACGGTGTATACCTCTGAACTTTCGAACATTGTATCAGGAGCATATGTCCGAGAAGGTGGCACGACAAGATCCGGCGACAAGCCGTTCGCCTTATACAGAGGTCTTTCGTAATGACTTCAGTAGGGAATATCTCTGGATCCCGACGGTGTATACTTCTGAACTTTCGAACATTGTAACAGGAGCATATGATCATCGAGAAGGTGGCACGACAAGATCCGGCGACAAGCCGTTCGCCTTATACAGAGGTCTTTCTTAATGAATTCAGTCGGGAATATCTCGAGATCCCGACGGTGTATTCCTTTGTAACTTCGAACATTGTATCAGGAGCATATAATAATCGTGAAGGTGGCACGACAAGTTCCCGCCAAAATCCGTTCTCCTGATACAGAGGTCTTTCCTAATGACTTCAGTCGGGAATATCTCGGGATCCCGACGGTGTATACCTCTGAACTTTCGAACATTGTATCAGGAGCATATGACCTTCGAGAAGGTGGCACGACAAGATCCGGCGACAAGCCGTTCGCCTTATACAGAGGTCTTTCTTAATGAATTCAGTCGGGAATATCTCGAGATCCCGACGGTGTATTCCTCTGTAATTTCGAACATTGTATCAGGAGCATATGATAATCGAGAAGGTGGCACGACAAGTTCCCGCCAAAATCCGTTCTCCTGATACAGAGGTCTTTCCTAATGACTTCAGTCGGGAATATCTCGGGAACCCGACGGTGTATTCCTCTGTAATTTCGAACATTGTATCAGGAGCATATGATAATCGAGAAGGTGGCACGACAAGTTCCCGCCAAAATCCGTTCTCCTGATACAGAGGTCTTTCCTAATGACTTCAGTCGGGAATATCTCGGGATCCCGACGGTGTATTCCTTTGTAACTTCGAACATTGTATCAGGAGCATATGACCTTCGAGAAGGTGGCACGACAAGATCCGGCGACAAGCCGTTCGCCTTATACAGATGTCTTTCTTAATGAATTCAGTCGGGAATATCTCTGGATCCCGACGGTGTATACCTCTGAACTTTCGAACATTGTATCAGGAGCATATGACCTTCGAGAAGGTGGCACGACAAGATCCGGCGACAAGCCGTTCGCCTTATACAGAGGTCTTTCGTAATGACTTCAGTAGGGAATATCTCTGGATCCCGACGGTGTATTACTTTGTAATTTCGAACATTGTATCAGGAGCATATGACCTTCGAGAAGGTGGCACGACAAGATCCGGCGACAAGCCGTTCGCCTTATACAGAGGTCTTTGTTAATGAAGTCAGTCGGGAATATCTCGAGATCCCGACGGTGTATTCCTCTGTAATTTCGAACATTGTATCAGGAGCATATGATAATCGAGAAGGTGGCACGACAAGTTCCCGCCAAAATCCGTTCTCCTGATACAGAGGTCTTTCCTAATGACTTCAGTAGGGAATATCTCTGGATCCCGACGGTGTATACCTCTGAACATTCGAACATTGTATCAGGAGCATATGACCTTCGAGAAGGTGGCACGACAAGATCCGGCAACAAGCCGTTCGCCTTATACAGAGGTCTTTCGTAATGACTTCAGTAGGGAATATCTCTGGATCCCGACGGTGTATACCTCTCAACTTTCGAACATTGTATCAGGAGCATATAACCTTCGAGAAGGTGGCACGTCAAGGTCCGGCGACAAGCCGTTCGCCTTATACAAAGGTCTTTCCTAATGACTTCAGTCGGGAATATCTCGGGATCCCGACGGTGTATTCCTTTGTAACTTCGAACATTGTATCAGGAGCATATGACCTTCGAGAAGGTGGCACGACAAGATCCGGCGACATGCCGTTCGCCTTATACAGAGGTCTTTGTTAATGAATTCAGTCGGGAATATCTCGAGATCCCGACGGTGTATTCCTCTGTAATTTCGAACATTGTATCAGGAGCATATGATAATCGAGAAGGTGGCACGACAAGTTCCCGCCAAAATCCGTTCTCCTGATACAGAGGTCCTTCCTAATGACTTCAGTAGGGAATATCTCTGGATCCCGACGGTGTATACCTCTGAACTTTCGAACATTGTATCAGGAGCATATGACCTTCGAGAAGGTGGCACGACAAGATCCGGCGACAAGCCGTTCGCCTTATACAGAGGTCTTTCTTAATGAATTCAGTCGGGAATATCTCGAGATCCCGACGGTGTATTGCTCTGTAATTTCGAACATTGTATCAGGAGCATATGATAATCGAGAAGGTGGCACGACAAGTTCCTGCCCAAATCCGTTCTCCTGATACAGAGGTCTTTCCTAATGACTTCAGTCGGGAATATCTCGGGATCCCGACGGTGTATTACTTTGTAATTTCGAACATTGTATCAGGAGCATATGACCTTCGAGAAGGTGGCACGACAAGATCCGGCGACAATCCGTTCGCCTTATACAAAGGTCTTTCCTAATGACTTCAGTCGGGAATATCTCGGGATCCCAACGGTGTATTCCTTTGTAACTTCGAACATTATATCAGGAGCATATAACCTTCGAGAAGGTGGCACGACAAGATCCGGCGACAAGCCGTTCGCCTTATACAGAGGTCTTTCGTAATGACTTCAGTAGGGAATATCTCTGGATCCCGACGGTGTATACTTCTGAACTTTCGAACATTGTAACAGGAGCATATGATCATCGAGAAGGTGGCACGACAAGATCCGGCGACAAGCCGTTCGCCTTATACAGAGGTCTTTCTTAATGAATTCAGTCGGGAATATCTCGAGATCCCGACGGTGTATTCCTCTGTAATTTCGAACATTGTATCAGGAGCATATAATAATCGTGAAGGTGGCACGACAAGTTCCCGCCAAAATCCGTTCTCCTGATACAGAGGTCTTTCCTAATGACTTCAGTCGGGAATATCTCGGGATCCCGACGGTGTATACCTCTGAACTTTCGAACATTGTATCAGGAGCATATGACCTTCGAGAAGGTGGCACGACAAGATCCGGCGACAAGCCGTTCGCCTTATACAGAGGTCTTTCTTAATGAATTCAGTCGGGAATATCTCGAGATCCCGACGGTGTATTCCTCTGTAATTTCGAACATTGTATCAGGAGCATATGATAATCGAGAAGGTGGCACGACAAGTTCCCGCCAAAATCCGTTCTCCTGATACAGAGGTCTTTCCTAATGACTTCAGTCGGGAATATCTCGGGAACCCGACGGTGTATTCCTCTGTAATTTCGAACATTGTATCAGGAGCATATGATAATCGAGAAGGTGGCACGACAAGTTCCCGCCAAAATCCGTTCTCCTGATACAGAGGTCTTTCCTAATGACTTCAGTCGGGAATATCTCGGGATCCCGACGCTGTATTCCTTTGTAACTTCGAACATTGTATCAGGAGCATATGACCTTCGAGAAGGTGGCACGACAAGATCCGGCGACAAGCCGTTCGCCTTATACAGAGGTCTTTCTTAATGAATTCAGTCGGGAATATCTCTGGATCCCGACGGTGTATACCCCTGAACTTTCGAACATTGTATCAGGAGCATATGACCTTCGAGAAGGTGGCACGACAAGATCCGGCGACAAGCCGTTCGCCTTATACAGAGGTCTTTCGTAATGACTTCAGTAGGGAATATCTCTGGATCCCGACGGTGTATTACTTTGTAATTTCGAACATTGTATCAGGAGCATATGACCTTCGAGAAGGTGGCACGACAAGATCCGGCGACAAGCCGTTCGCCTTATACAGAGGTCTTTGTTAATGAATTCAGTCGGGAATATCTCGAGATCCCGACGGTGTATTCCTCTGTAATTTCGAACATTGTATCAGGAGCATATGATAATCGAGAAGGTGGCACGACAAGTTCCCGCCAAAATCCGTTCTCCTGATACAGAGGTCTTTCGTAATGACTTCAGTCGGGAATATCTCGGGATCCCGACGGTGTATTCCTTTGTAATTTCGGACATTGTATCAGGAGCATATAATAATCGTGAAGGTGGCACGACAAGTTCCCGCCAAAATCCGTTCTCCTGATACAGAGGTCCTTCCTAATGACTTCAGTCGGGAATATCTCGGGATCCCGACGGTGTATACCTCTGAACTTTCGAACATTGTATCAGGAGCATATGACCTTCGAGAAGGTGGCACGACAAGATCCGGCGACAAGCCGTTCGCCTTATACAGAGGTAATACGTAATGAATTCAGTCGGGAATTTCTCGAGATCCCGACGATGTATTCCTCTGTAATTTCGAACATTGTATCAGGAGCATATGATAATCGAGAAGGTGGCACGACAAGTTCCCGCCAAAATCCGTTCTCCTGGTACAGAGGTCTTTCGTAATGACTTCAGTAGGGAATATCTCTGGATCCCGACGGTGTATACTTCTGAACTTTCGAACATTGTATCAGCAGCATATGATAATCGAGAAGGTGGCACGACAAGTTCCCGCTAAAATCCGTTCTCCTGATACAGAGGTCTTTCGTATTGACTTCAGTCGGGAATATCTCGAGATCCCGACGGTGTATTCCTCTGTAATTTCGAACATTGTATCAGGAGCATATAATAATCGAGAAGGTGGCACGACAAGTTCCCGCTAAAATCCGTTCTCCTGATACAGAGGTCTTTCGTATTGACTTCAGTCGGGAATATCTCGGGATCCCGACGGTGTATTCCTCTGTAATTTCGAACCTTGTATCAGGAGCATACGACCTTCGAGAAGGTGGCACGTCAAGTTCCCGCCAAAATCCGTTCTCCTGACACAGAGGTCTTTCTTAATGAATTCAGTCGGGAATATCTCGAGATACCGACGGTGTATTCCTCTGTAATTTCGAACATTGTATCAGGAGCATATGATAAACGAGAAGGTGGCACGACAAGTTCCCGCCAAAATCCGTTCTCCTGATGCAGAGGTCTTTCCTAATGACTTCAGTAGGGAATATCTCTGGATCCCGACGGTGTATATCTCTGAACTTTCGAACATTGTATCAGGAGCATATGTCCTTCGAGAAGGTGGCACGACAAGATCCGGCGACAAGCCGTTCGCCTTATACAGAGGTCTTTCGTAATGACTTCAGTAGGGAATATCTCTGGATCCCGACGGTGTATACCTCTCAACTTTCGAACATTGTATCAGGAGCATATGTAATCGAGAAGGTGGCACGACAAGTTCCCACTAAAATCCGTTCTCCTGATAAAGAGGTCTTTCGTATTGACTTCAGTCGGGAATATCTCGGAATCCCGACGGTGTATTCCTCTGTAATTTCGAACATTGTATCAGGAGCATATGATAATCGAGAAGGTGGCACGACAAGTTCCCGCCAAAATCCGTTCTCCTGATACAGAGGTCTTTCCTAATGACTTCAGTAGGGAATATCTCTGGATCCCGACGGTGTATACCTCTGAACTTTCGAACATTGTATCAGGAGCATATGACCTTCGAGAAGGTGGCACGACAAGATCCGGCGACAAGCCGTTCGCCTTATACAGAGGTCTTTCGTAATGACTTCAGTAGGGAATATCTCTGGATCCCGACGGTGTATACCTCTGAACTTTCGAACATTGTATCAGGAGCATATAACCTTCGAGAAGGTGGCACGTCAAGGTCCGGCGACAAGCCGTTCGCCTTATACAAAGGTCTTTCCTAATGACTTCAGTCGGGAATATCTCGGGATCCCGACGGTGTATTCCTTTGTAACTTCGAACATTGTATCAGGAGCATATGACCTTCGAGAAGGTGGCACGACAAGATCCGGCGACAAGCCGTTCGCCTTATACAGAGGTCTTTCTTAATGAATTCAGTCGGGAATATCTCGAGATCCCGACGGTGTATTCCTCTGTAATTTCGAACATTGTATCAGGAGCATATTATAATCGAGAAGGTGGCACGACAAGTTCCCGCCAAAATCCGTTCTCCTGATACAGAGGTCTTTCCTAATGACTTCAGTAGGGAATATCTCTGGATCCCGACGGTGTATACCTCTGAACTTTCGAACATTGTATCAGGAGCATATTACCTTCGAGAAGGTGGCACGACAAGATCCGGCGACAAGCCGTTCGCCTTATACAGAGGTCTTTCTTAATGAATTCAGTCGGGAGTATCTCGAGATCCCGACGGTGTATTCCTCTGTAATTTCGAACATTGTATCAGGAGCATATGATAATCGAGAAGGTGGCACGACCAGTTCCCGCCAAAATCCGTTCTCCTGATACAGAGGTCTTTCCTAATGACTTCAGTCGGGAATATCTCGGGATCCCGACGGTGTATTCCTTTATAACTTCGATCATTGTATCAGGAGCATATGACCTTCGAGAAGGTGGCACGACAAGATCCGGCGACAAGCCGTTCGCCTTATACAGAGGTCTTTCGTAATGAATTCAGTCGGGAATATCTCTGGATCCCGACGGTGTATTACTTTGTAATTTCGAACATTGTATCAGGAGCATATGATAATCGAGAAGGTGGCACGACAAGTTCCCGCCAAAATCCGTTCTCCTGATACAGAGGTCTTTCCTAATGACTTCAGTAGGGAATATCTCTGGATCCCGACGGTGTATACCTCTGAACTTTCGAACATTGTATCAGGAGCATATGACCTTCGAGAAGGTGGCACGACAAGATCCGGCGACAAGCCGTTCGCCTTATACAGAGGTCTTTCGTAATGACTTCAGTAGGGAATATCTCTGGATCCCGACGGTGTATACCTCTCAACTTTCGAACATTGTATCAGGAGCATATAACCTTCGAGAAGGTGGCACGTCAAGGTCCGGCGACAAGCCGTTCGCCTTATACAAACGTCTTTCCTAATGACTTCAGTCGGGAATATCTCGGGATCCCGACGGTGTATTCCTTTGTAACTTCGAACATTGTATCAGGAGCATATGACCTTCGAGAAGGTGGCACGACAAGATCCGGCGACAAGCCGTTCGCCTTATACAGAGGTCTTTCTTAATGAATTCAGTCGGGAATATCTCGAGATCCCGACGGTGTATTCCTCTGTAATTTCGAACATTGTATCAGGAGCATATGATAATCGAGGAGGTGGCACGACAAGATCCGGCGACAAGCCGTTCGCCTTATACAGAGGTCTTTCTTAATGAATTCAGTCGGGAATATCTCGAGATCCCGACGGTGTATTCCTCTGTAATTTCGAACATTGTATCAGGAGCATATGATAATCGAGAAGGTGGCACGACAAGTTCCCGCCAAAATCCGTTCTCCTGATACAGAGGTCTTTCCTAATGACTTCAGTAGGGAATATCTCTGGATCCCGACGGTGTATACCTCTGAACTTTCGAACATTGTATCAGGAGCATATGACCTTCGAGAAGGTGGCACGACAAGATCCGGCGACAAGCCGTTCGCCTTATACAGAGTTCTTTCTTAGTGAATTCAGTCGGGAATATCTCGAGATCCCGACGGTGTAATCCTCTGAAATTTCGATCATTGTATCAGGAGCATATAATAATCGAGAAGGTGGCACGACAAGTTCCCGCCAAAATCCGTTCTCCTGGTACAGAGGTCTTTCGTAATGACTTCAGTAGGGAATATCTCTGGATCCCGACGGTGTATACTTCTGAACTTTCGAACATTGTATCAGGAGCATATGGCCTTCGAGAAGGTGGCACGGCAAGATCCGGCGACAAGCCGTTCGCCTTATACAGAGGTCTTTCTTAATGAATTCAGTCGGGAATATCTCGAGATCCCGACG
Organism: Melipona bicolor; assembly: GCA_030673865.1. Lineage (NCBI taxonomy): Eukaryota > Metazoa > Arthropoda > Insecta > Hymenoptera > Apidae > Melipona > Melipona bicolor. Next base: position 8,181 of record JAHYIQ010000019.1, read on the forward strand.
GTGTATTCCTCTGTAATTTCGAACACTGTACCAGGAGCATATGATAATCGAGAAGGTGGCACGACAAGTTCCCGCTAAAATCCGTTCTCCTGATACAGACGTCTTTCGTATTGACTTCAGTCGGGAATATCTCGAGATCCCGACGGTGTATTCCTCTGTAATTTCGAACATTGTATCGGGAGCATATAATAATCGAGAAGGTGGCACGACAAGTTCCCGCCAAAATCCGTTCTCCTGATACAGAGGTCTTTCCTAATGACTTCAGTAGGGAATATCTCTGGATCCCGACGGTGTATACCTCTGAACTTTCGAACATTGTATCAGGAGCATATGACCTTCGAGAAGGTGGCACGACAAGATCCGGCGACAAGCCGTTCGCCTTATACAGAGGTCTTTCGTAATGACTTCAGTAGGGAATATCTCTGGATCCCGACGGTGTATACCTCTGAACTTTCGAACATTGTATCAGGAGCATATGATAATCGAGAAGGTGGCACGACAAGTTCCCGCTAAAATCCGTTCTCCTGATACAGAGGTCTTTCGTATTGACTTCAGTCGGGTATATCTCGAGATCCCGACGGTGTATTCCTCTGTAATTTCGAACATTGTATAAGGAGCATATAATAATCGAGAAGGTGGCACGACAAGTTCCCGCCAAAATCCGTTCTCCTGATACATAGGTCTTTCGAAATGACTTCAGTAGGGAATATCTCTGGATCCCGACGGTGTATACCTCTGAACTTTCGAACATTGTATCAGGAGCATATAATCTTCGAGAAGGTGGCACGTCAAGGTACGGCGACAAGCCGTTCGCCTTATACAAAGGTCTTTCGTAATGAATTCAGTCGGGCATATTTCGAGATCCCGACGGTGTAATCCTCTGAAATTTCGATCATTGTAACAGGAGCATATGACGTTCGAGAAGTTGGCACGACAAGTTCCCGCTAAAATCCGTTCTCCTGATACAGAGGTCTTTCGTATTGACTTCAGTCGGGAATATCTCGGGATCCTGACGGTGTATTCCTCTCTAATTTCGAACCTTGTATCAGGAGCATATAATAATCGAGAAGGTGGCACGACAAGTTCCCGCCAAAATCCGTTCTCCTGGTACAGAGGTCGTTCGTAATGACTTCAGTAGGGAATATCTCTGGATCCCGACGGTGTATACCTCTGAACTTTCGAACATTGTATCAGGAGCATATGACCTTCGAGATGGTGGCACGGCAAGATCCGGCGACAAGCCGTTCTCCTGATACAGTGGTCTTTCCTCATGACTTCAGTAGGGAATATCTCTGGATCCCGACGGTGTATACCTCTGAACTTTCGAACATTGTATCAGGAGCATATAATAATCGAGAAGGTGGCACGACAAGTTCCCGCCAAAATCCGTTCTCCTGATACAGAGGTCTTTCGTAATGACTTCAGTAGGGAATATCTCTGGATCCCGACGGTGTATACCTCTGAACTTTCGAACATTGTATCAGGAGCATATGACCTTCGAGAAGGTGGCACGGCAAGATCCGGCGACAAGCCGTTCGCCTTATACAGAGGTCTTTCTTAATGAATTCAGTCGGGAATATCTCGAGATCCCGACGGTGTAATCCTCTGAAATTTCGATCATTGTATCAGGAGCATATAATAATCGAGAAGGTGGCACGACAAGTTCCCGCCAAAATCCGTTCTCCTGGTACAGAGGTCTTTCGTAATGACTTCAGTAGGGAATATCTCTGGATCCCGACGGTGTATACTTCTGAACTTTCGAACATTGTATCAGGAGCATATGGCCTTCGAGAAGGTGGCACGGCAAGATCCGGCGACAAGCCGTTCGCCTTATACAGAGGTCTTTCTTAATGAATTCAGTCGGGAATATCTCGAGATCCCGACGGTGTATTCCTCTGTAATTTCGAACACTGTACCAGGAGCATATGATAATCGAGAAGGTGGCACGACAAGTTCCCGCTAAAATCCGTTCTCCTGATACAGACGTCTTTCGTATTGACTTCAGTCGGGAATATCTCGAGATCCCGACGGTGTATTCCTCTGTAATTTCGAACATTGTATCGGGAGCATATAATAATCGAGAAGGTGGCACGACAAGTTCCCGCCAAAATCCGTTCTCCTGATACAGAGGTCTTTCGTAATGACTTCAGTAGGGAATATCTCTGGATCCCGACGGTGTATACCTCTGAACTTTCGAACATTGTATCAGGAGCATACGACCTTCGAGAAGGTGGCACGGCAAGATCCGGCGACAAGCCGTTCGCCTTATACAGAGGTCTTTCTTAATGAATTCAGTCGGGAATATATCGAGATCCCGACGGTGTATTCCTCTGTAATTTCGAACATTGTAACAGGAGCATATGATAATCGAGAAGGTGGCACGACAAGTTCCCGCTAAAATCCGTTCTCCTGATACAGAGGTCTTTCTTAATGAAATCAGTCGGGAATATCTCTGGATCCCAACGGTGTATACTTCTGAACTTTCGAACATTGTATCAGGAGCATATGACCTTCGAGAAGGTGGCAAGGCAAGATCCGGCGACAAGCCGTTCGCCTTATACAGAGGTCTTTCTTAATGAATTCAGTCGGGAATATCTCGAGATCCCGACGGTGTAATCCTCTGATATTTCGATCATTGTATCAGGAGCATATAATAATCGAGAAGGTGGCACGACAAGTTCCCGCCAAAATCCGTTCTCCTGGTACAGAGGTCTTTCATAATGACTTCAGTAGGGAATATCTCTGGATCCCGACGGTGTATACTTCTGAACTTTCGAACATTGTATCAGGAGCATATGATAATCCAGAAGGTGGCACGACAAGTTCCCGCTAAAATCCGTTCTCCTGATACAGAGGTCTTTCGTATTGACTTCAGTCGGGAATATCTCGAGATCCCGACGGTGTATTCCTCTGTAATTTCGAACATTGTATCAGGAGCATATAATAATCGAGAAGGTGGCACGACAAGTTCCCGCCAAAATCCGTTCTCCTGATACAGAGGTCTTTCCTAATGACTTCAGTCGGGAATATCTCGGGATCCCGACGGTGTATTCCTTTGTAATTTCGAACATTGTATCAGGAGCATATAATAATCGAGAAAGTGGCACGACAAGTTCCCGCCAAAATCCGTTCTCCTGGTACAGAGGTCTTTCGTAATGACTTCAGTAGGGAATATCTCTGGATCCCGACGGTGTATACTTCTGAACTTTCGAACATTGTATCAGGAGCATATGACCTTCGAGTAGGTGGCACGGCAAGATCCGGCGACAAGCCGTTCGCCTTATACAGAGGTCTTTCGTAATGACTTCAGTAGGGAATATCTCTGGATCCCGACGGTGTATACCTCTGAACTTTCGAACATTGTATCAGGAGCATATGACCTTCGAGAAGGTGGCACGACAAGATCCGGCGACAAGCCGTTCGCCTTATACAGAGGTCTTTCGTAATGACTTCAGTAGGGAATATCTCTGGATCCCGACGGTGTATACCTCTGAACTTTCGAACATTGTATCAGGAGCATATGATCTTCGAGAAGGTGGCACGACAAGTTCCCGCCAAAATCCGTTCTCCTGATACAGAGGTCTTTCCTAATGACTTCAGTCTGGAATATCTCGGGATCCCGACGGTGTATTCCTTTGTAATTTCGAACATTGTATCAGGAGCATATGATAATCGAGAAGGTGGCACGACAGGTTCCCGCCAAAATCCGTTCTCCTGATACAGAGATCTTTCCTAATGACTTCAGTAGGGAATATCTCTGGATCCCGACGGTGTATACCTCTGAACTTTCGAACATTGTATCAGGAGCATATTACCTTCGAGAAGGTGGCACGACAAGATCCGGCGACAAGCCGTTCGCCTTATACAGAGGTCTTTCTTAATGAATTCAGTCGGGAATATCTCGAGATCCCGACGGTGTATTCCTCTGTAATTTCGAACATTGTATCAGGAGCATATGATAATCGAGAAGGTGGCACGACAAGTTCCCCCCAAAATCCGTTCTCCTGATACAGAGGTCTTTCCTAATGACTTCAGTCGGGAATATCTCGGGAACCCGACGGTGTATTCCTCTGTAATTTCGAACATTGTATCAGGAGCATATGATAATCGAGAAGGTGGCACGACAAGTTCCCGCCAAAATCCGTTCTCCTGATACAGAGGTCTTTCCTAATGACTTCAGTCGGGAATATCTCGGGATCCCGACGGTGTATTCCTTTGTAATTTCGAACATTGTATCAGGAGCATATGATAATCGAGAAGGTGGCACGACAAGTTCCCGCCAAAATCCGTTCTCCTGATACAGAGGTCTTTCCTAATGACTTCAGTCGGGAATATCTCGGGATCCCGACGGTGTATTCCTTTGTAATTTCGAACATTGTATCAGGAGCATATGATAATCGAGAAGGTGGCACGACAAGTTCCCGCCAAAATCCGTTCTCCTGATACAGAGGTCTTTCCTAATGACTTCAGTCGGGAATATCTCGGGATCCCGACGGTGTATTCCTTTGTAATTTCGAACATTGTATCAGGAGCATATGATAATCGAGAAGGTGGCACGACAAGTTCCCGCTAAAATCCGTTCTCCTGATACAGAGGTCCTTCCTAATGACTTCAGTAGGGAATATCTCCGGATCCCGACGGTGTATACCTCTGAACTTTCGAACATTGTATCAGGAGCATATGACCTTCGAGAAGGTGGCACGACAAGATCCCGCCAAAATCCGTTCGCCTTATACAAAGGTCTTTCCTAATGAATTCAGTCGGGAATATCTCGAGATCCCGACGGTGTATTCCTCTGTAATTTCGAACATTGTATCAGGAGCATATAATAATCGTGAAGGTGGCACGACAAGTTCCCGCCAAAATCCGTTCTCCTGATACAGAGGTCTTTCCTAATGACTTCAGTCGGGAATATCTCGGGATCCCGACGGTGTATACCTCTGAACTTTCGAACATTGTATCAGGAGCATATGACCTTCGAGAAGGTGGCACGACAAGATCCGGCGACAAGCCGTTCGCCTTATACAGAGGTCTTTCTTAATGAATTCAGTCGGGAATATCTCGAGATCCCGACGGTGTGTTCCTCTGTAATTTCGAACATTGTATCAGGAGCATATGATAATCGAGAAGGTGGCACGACAAGTTCCCGCCCAAATCCGTTCTCCTGATACAGAGGTCTTTCCTAATGACTTCAGTCGGGAATATCTCGGGATCCCGACGGTGTATTACTTTGTAATTTCGAACATTGTATCAGGAGCATATGACCTTCGAGAAGGTGGCACGACAAGATCCGGCGACAAGCCGTTCGCCTTATACAGAGGTCTTTCTTAATGAATTCAGTCGGGAATATCTCGAGATCCCGACGGTGTATTCCTCTGTAATTTCGAACATTGTATCAGGAGCATATGATAAACGAGAAGGTGGCACGACAAGTTCCCGCCAAAATCCGTTCTCCTGATGCAGAGGTCTTTCCTAATGACTTCAGTAGGGAATATCTCTGGATCCCGACGGTGTATACCTCTGAACTTTCGAACATTGTATCAGGAGCATATGTCCGAGAAGGTGGCACGACAAGATCCGGCGACAAGCCGTTCGCCTTATACAGAGGTCTTTCGTAATGACTTCAGTAGGGAATATCTCTGGATCCCGACGGTGTATACTTCTGAACTTTCGAACATTGTAACAGGAGCATATGATCATCGAGAAGGTGGCACGACAAGATCCGGCGACAAGCCGTTCGCCTTATACAGAGGTCTTTCTTAATGAATTCAGTCGGGAATATCTCGAGATCCCGACGGTGTATTCCTTTGTAACTTCGAACATTGTATCAGGAGCATATAATAATCGTGAAGGTGGCACGACAAGTTCCCGCCAAAATCCGTTCTCCTGATACAGAGGTCTTTCCTAATGACTTCAGTCGGGAATATCTCGGGATCCCGACGGTGTATACCTCTGAACTTTCGAACATTGTATCAGGAGCATATGACCTTCGAGAAGGTGGCACGACAAGATCCGGCGACAAGCCGTTCGCCTTATACAGAGGTCTTTCTTAATGAATTCAGTCGGGAATATCTCGAGATCCCGACGGTGTATTCCTCTGTAATTTCGAACATTGTATCAGGAGCATATGATAATCGAGAAGGTGGCACGACAAGTTCCCGCCCAAATCCGTTCTCCTGATACAGAGGTCTTTCCTAATGACTTCAGTCGGGAATATCTCGGGATCCCGACGGTGTATTACTTTGTAATTTCGAACATTGTATCAGGAGCATATGACCTTCGAGAAGGTGGCACGACAAGATCCGGCGACAAGCCGTTCGCCTTATACAGAGGTCTTTCTTAATGAATTCAGTCGGGAATATCTCGAGATCCCGACGGTGTATTCCTCTGTAATTTCGAACATTGTATCAGGAGCATATGATAATCGAGAAGGTGGCACGACAAGTTCCCGCCAAAATCCGTTCTCCTGATACAGAGGTCTTTCCTAATGACTTCAGTAGGGAATATCTCTGGATCCCGACGGTGTATACCTCTGAACTTTCGAACATTGTATCAGGAGCATATGATCATCGAGAAGGTGGCACGACAAGATCCGGCGACAAGCCGTTCGCCTTATACAGAGGTCTTTCGTAATGACTTCAGTAGGGAATATCTCTGGATCCCGACGGTGTATACTTCTGAACTTTCGAACATTGTATCAGGAGCATATGATCATCGAGAAGGTGGCACGACAAGATCCGGCGACAAGCCGTTCGCCTTATACAGAGGTCTTTCTTAATGAATTCAGTCGGGAATATCTCGAGATCCCGACGGTGTATTCCTCTGTAATTTCGAACATTGTATCAGGAGCATATGATAATCGAGAAGGTGGCACGACAAGTTCCCGCCAAAATCCGTTCTCCTGATACAGAGGTCTTTCCTAATGACTTCAGTAGGGAATATCTCTGGATCCCGACGGTGTATACCTCTGAACTTTCGAACATTGTATCAGGAGCATATGACCTTCGAGAAGGTGGCACGACAAGATCCGGCGACAAGCCGTTCGCCTTATACAGAGGTCTTTCTTAATGAATTCAGTCGGGAATATCTCGAGATCCCGACGGTGTATTCCTCTGTAATTTCGAACATTGTATCAGGAGCATATAATAATCGAGAAGGTGGCACGACAAGTTCCCGCCAAAATCCGTTCTCCTGATACAGAGGTCTTTCCTAATGACTTCAGTCGGGAATATCTCGGGATCCCGACGGTGTATTCCTTCGTAATTTCGAACATTGTATCAGGAGCATATGACCTTCGAGAAGGTGGCACGACAAGATCCGGCGACAAGCCGTTCGCCTTATACAGAGGTCTTTCTTAATGAATTCAGTCGGGAATATCTCGAGATCCCGACGGTGTATTCCTCTGTAATTTCGAACATTGTATCAGGAGCATATGATAATCGAGAAGGTGGCACGACAAGTTCCCGCCAAAATCCGTTCTCCTGATACAGAGATCTTTCGTAATGACTTCAGTAGGGAATATCTCTGGATCCCGACGGTGTATACTTCTGAACTTTCGAACATTGTATCAGGAGCATATGACCTTCGAGAAGGTGGCACGACAAGATCCGGCGACAAGCCGTTCGCCTTATACAGAGGTCTTTCTTAATGAATTCAGTCGGGAATATCTCGAGATCCCGACGGTGTATTCCTCTGTAATTTCGAACATTGTATCAGGAGCATATGATAATCGAGAAGGTGGCACGACAAGTTCCCGCCAAAATCCGTTCTCCTGATACAGAGGTCTTTCCTAATGACTTCAGTCGGGAATATCTCGGGATCCCGACGGTGTATACCTTTGTAATTTCGAACATTGTATCAGGAGCATATGACCTTCGAGAAGGTGGCACGACAAGATCCGGCCACAATCCGTTCGCCTTATACAGAGGTCTTTCCTAATGACTTCAGTCGGGAATATCTCGGGATCCCGACGGTGTATTCCTCTGTACTTTCGAACATTGTATCAGGAGCATATAACCTTCGAGAAGGTGGCACGACAAGTTCCGGCGACAAGCCGTTCGCCTGATACAGAGGTCTTTCGTAATGACTTCAGTAGGGAATATCTCTGGATCCCGACGGTGTATACTTCTGAACTTTCGAACATTGTATCAGGAGCATATGACCTTCGAGAAGGTGGCACGACAAGATCCGGCGACAAGCCGTTCGCCTTATACAGAGGTCTTTCTTAATGAATTCAGTCGGGAATATCTCGAGATCCCGACGGTGTATTCCTCTGTAATTTCGAACATTGTATCAGGAGCATATGATAATCGAGAAGGTGGCACGACAAGTTCCCGCCAAAATCCGTTCTCCTGATACAGAGGTCTTTCCTAATGACTTCAGTCGGGAATATCTCTGGATCCCGACGGTGTATACCTCTGAACTTTCGAACATTGTATCAGGAGCATATGACCTTCGAGAAGGTGGCACGACAAGATCCGGCGACAAGCCGTTCGCCTTATACAGAGGTCTTTCTTAATGAATTCAGTCGGGAATATCTCGAGATCCCGACGGTGTATTCCTCTGTAATTTCGAACATTGTATCAGGAGCATATGATAATCGAGAAGGTGGCACGACAAGTTCCCGCCAAAATCCGTTCTCCTGATACAGAGGTCTTTCCTAATGACTTCAGTCGGGAATATCTCGGGATCCCGACGGTGTATACCTCTGTACTTTCGAACATTGTATCAGGAGCATATGACCTTCGAGAAGGTGGCACGACAAGATCCGGCGACAATCCGTTCGCCTTATACAGAGGTCTTTCCTAATGACTTCAGTCGGGAATATCTCGGGATCCCAACGGTGTATTCCTTTGTAACTTCGAACATTATATCAGGAGCATATAACCTTCGAGAAGGTGGCACGACAAGATCCGGCGACAAGCCGTTCGCCTTATACAGAGGTCTTTCGTAATGACTTCAGTAGGGAATATCTCTGGATCCCGACGGTGTATACTTCTGAACTTTCGAACATTGTATCAGGAGCATATGATCATCGAGAAGGTGGCACGACAAGATCCGGCGACAAGCCGTTCGCCTTATACAGAGGTCTTTCTTAATGAATTCAGTCGGGAATATCTCGAGATCCCGACGGTGTATTCCTCTGTAATTTCGAACATTGTATCAGGAGCATATAATAATCGAGAAGGTGGCACGACAAGTTCCCGCCAAAATCCGTTCTCCTGATACAGAGGTCTTTCCTAATGACTTCAGTCGGGAATATCTCTGGATCCCGACGGTGTATACTTCTGAACTTTCGAACATTGTATCAGGAGCATATGACCTTCGAGAAGGTGGCACGGCAAGATCCGGCGACAAGCCGTTCGCCTTATACAGAGGTCTTTCTTAATGAATTCAGTCGGGAATATCTCGAGATCCCGACGGTGTAATCCTCTGAAATTTCGATCATTGTATCAGGAGCATATAATAATCGAGAAGGTGTCACGACAAGTTCCCGCCAAAACCGGTTCTCCTGATACATCGGTCTATTCAAAAAGATTTCAATATTCATCAATATCATTCTTTAATATACGGTATGTTTCTCAATGTACGTAGATAATATTAGTCTAGCAATACTATTTCTTTTTGAAAATTTTTAGATACTTTCAGTATTTGTCTTTGCATTTATAATTAGGAAAATAATTTAGTATTAATCTTTTACTATTAATTTGTCAAAGAAGAATATTTGCCTTGTTTTATGAATATCTTTTTTCTTTTTAACAAATTACTTAAGTTCAATTCGAGTCGTGACTCGTGTGATAAATACATGGCACAGTACTGATTTACAATACTTTATAATGAGACAAGTACGTAGTCACTCCAGTGTTTGGTCTTGGTCACTGGTATCATTTTACAAACTTTAATGTAAAACGATATCAAACTAAGAATTATGCATCCTACAGTTCTGTTTATACTATGCAAATTCCTTCCTTTTCTTTATTTCGCGGTCTAAACTGATCTGTATATAGGGAGAATTAGTTGATAAGTAAACTCCCCCGCGGCATTGTTGGACGACGAGGAGTCTCGCAGGAACATCGTGGGATGCGTGCGTCTTAACTATAAGTTGCGTGCGTTTAGTTTTAATTAATCATAAGTATATTCACTGTGAGCACATTCTATAGAACGATACGCTTATTGTTATATTATATGTGAAACAATTTTTATTTTTTCTTTAAACATGTAAAATATTTTAAACCAGTTATAACTTAGTTATAATTATTTTCAATTTAAACTTTGATTTGTATTTTAATATAGTGTGCTTTGGTTTACTTTTCATCGGTTTTTTCTTAAAATTCCTTTTATTGTTTGTTTGCACAATAATAAGAAATTGTGAACATTTTGCAGTCGTATAAAGAGTTTCTTTTTTTTATTGAATAAATTCGTTTTAAAGTGAAAAGAAGATGGATGGAACAAGAATGGGTTTCGATACGTAGCAATTTTAACGTGGTGAGACCAGGGCAATTATTATTGTTTGTGATACAATTACCAATTGCATTACTGCAATACAATTATAAATTATATAACAAATAATATGATCTAATCGGCTGCGATCATGATTTAGTTTTTATGTAATTAAAGAATTTATTGAATTGTTAAGGAGATTGCTGATTTCTAAAATTATAGATTACATTTTTGTATGATAACGTATAGTGCATTTTTAAATATTGTAGAAGACCATAGACTTTAGATTTTTATGGATATTTCAAAACATATGATTTGGTAAATGCAATAGACCTGTTCTATGTCTCCTTTTTTATTAAGTATCAGGGCGTTATTTATTAAGTTCTCAATATATTTCAATAAATATATACTCCTGTTATAAGTATTGATTTTATCATCTCCAACGAAAAACCAATCGATGAATTCGTAAAACACGAACGGAGCTCTTTCTGACACACATATAAATACATAATAAAAAATGGAATAATTTTAAATTATTGATTATTTAATAATGATTAAATAATTAATGGATAATTTTAAATTAATTGTGTCTAATCTCATGTTTTGGAATTTGGAATTAAATGCAATTAAACATTTTGCTTGTATCATTTTACTTGGTATAATCACAGACGAACTTCACATTTCAGTATTGAAAGTTTAACAACACTGTAATAGGTAAAAAATCACATTGTTGACGTATTCACTCAATTTCCTAACTCACTGTTGTTTAAACGTAGAGTACTAAAAAAACTGCACGACTTGTAGCCCAGTACGATTCGTCTCACTGAAAGGCCCAGAAGCAACTGTTCCGACTAGGAAATGAAGACGACTTTTTTGCCATAAAATTTTATCGATACGCAAACATTTGAATCGATACAAAACAAATTACAGGCAACGCCACTCCTACTCGAGGTCTACCCCACGCCCCCTCGCGAATCACGTGACCCAAATCAACCAATCGCTAATTTTCGTTGCATCAGCGTTGCACCTGAAGAGGCCCGATTTTCTGGGTTAAAACCCCCCGCTAAAATCACTTTCAATTATAAAATCAGTGATTTTTTAATACGTTGGTATTTGAGGTCACGGGCCACAAAAGTCCGTAAGATGCAACGTCTATTCATATATTTCGTCTGTGCCTAGAGATCATCCGAACGGTCGACACTCGGCACGAATCCTCGAATTACCGGAGGTCTGTGTCGTTCTTGCTCGTCTAGAACGTAACATTACAGGATCGTCGCAGCTCGGGGGGCATTCCTGTGAAGTCTGTGCAACGCGGTGAACGTGCCTACGGTTCCAGCCAGAGGATGGAATTCCGATCGTAGGTGGTGTGCCTCCGAACGAGAAAGAAAACAGTCTCTGTCCTCGGGGACCGACGGCCCGCGCTTATCCATTGGCGCCCCGGCAATTAGGGTGCCTGGCCCGCGGTGAGGATTTCGAGGATATTTGTGAACCGCGGACCGACACAGGCGAGTTCGTCGAATCGACGGATGCCGCCGCTTAAGAATCTCGTGGGTGAGTTCCAGCCTCGGGAACGCTTCTCCTCCGGCATTTTCGAAGACCTCGCCCTGATTCATGAGTATTAGGACACCAGCTGGTCTCGTATTGACTGTCGTAATTGACACTGCCCCAAATTAGTAGGCGAACGGGCGATTGTTGTGAACTCTGTGATTTTGTTCGACTTGAAAAGTGTAATAAATAATAAGTGGACTGCGATTATTCTTGTGCGTTTGTGGGGAATTTGAAGATGCAAAAATACGTAGAACACATGTAATACGCAAAAATATACCATGGTTATAATTAATACAAATTATTGAGCGATCGATTGGTTTGAATTGGTTTTGTGGTCGAAATGGGTTTCAAATGTGTTATAAGTAGACTTGCGAATTTTTGTGCATTTATAGGAAACTAGAAGATGCAAATATACATATATAGCAAGCCAATTCTACAAATTTCTTCCCTTCATCAGAGTATGGATTCACTTCTTCATTCCTGAAATCTTAGCAAGAGCTACAAGATTTCAATAATTTTCAGATTTATTTCATCTTTTAACACTATCGTTTTAATATAATTACCAGGAACATTTCCATTGTTATCATCGTTTTCATTAAATTTTTAACGCAAACCTATGAACGTTTACCTAACGCTTAACCTATAAACCACTGAAGAGTTTACCTTCCATAAAGTTGGCTCGTTTTAATTTCTCGATAGAATGCGAATTTCATTCTCGCGAAATTGCCGGTTCCACAACTCGACGACGTAATGAGGGTTGAACGAAAGGATGAAACAAAGTTTCGTAAACTAGAGCGTTGGTTCAGAGAATCCTACGGTGTAGCAATGGCGGTTTGACCGCGCAAAACATGCGGGTGGAAGATTACATGATTGCCCAGTGATTATTGGAGATTTTCGGAAAGTCGACGATCCAAATACCTGGGCATCCTCTAGTCAATCGAGCAGGGTAATTGGTCTTACCAGTCTGATTGCATCTATTACTGAAAAACCCGGAAGGCTGATGATCGAGTAACTTTCTTGATGTTTCTTTGATCGTGCCGACCAGAGAATTCTTTTGCTTTTGACTATCGGTGACGTGTCTCAAACAAATTTCAAGATTCTCAATTTCTTTTTGTACGTAACAGAAGATAGTAATTTGTGAGATTTTCTATAGTAGTTCAAAGTTTAATCTTCTTTTAAATGTTTTTCACGGGATACCATACCACGTACCGGAGAAACGCTCATCATTTAATAACGTAAATTTTATTGTTTAAATTAGACGTGACAGTATTATGTCGTATCTACAGGAAAAGTACAAAGTTATAAGTTATGCTATATGTATATCATTATGTATATATATATATATTTATATATATTTATATTATGATACGGTAAATTATCGTACGTGATAGCGAAGAGATTTTTTTTTCTCATTTTATTTCAGCGTTTTGTGACAGTTTTCCTTTCGATGGGATGAAGATATTTCTCGAGGATCGTCGAACGATCGTCGAACGATTTCTAATATCTTGAAACTGGTAGATAAAGAGAAAGAGTGGAGGATAATGGAAATGGGGGGAAAGTCGAGGGGTGGAGGAGGACACGAAAAAATATAAAAATAGGTGCGAATCGCCGAAAGCAGTCACGACAGAAGGCACGACAAATTGCTACACGGAAGCAGATGCTCGCACGCATTCTCGCGGACGCTTCTTTTCCTTTTCTACCCCTCTGACCGAGCTCTTCATCGATTAATCGCAAAGAACGATTGTCAGCCTACGTGTCACGAATGAAACGAAATGATCGATCGTGAGGCAGCATCTCGTGCACGGGAACGGAATATCACTTCTGTCACGAAGCACGATGACTTTCTTCTTCTTTCTTCGAATACAGTCGAATCTCTCGTACGTAAGGCCTTGCTTCTCGAACATCTTCATGCTTCGTTACTAAAATGGAACGTCTGCTAGAATCAGATGATCTTCTAGCTAGCCACTAGTAGCCGTTCTGTGTCGAATATTAAGATATTTACTCGAAAAATAGAGGTTCGCGTAAAGGATGATTTTCTAGTCACCAACAGACATTCCGTTTTGATAATAATATTGAGATATTTATTCGAAATATAGAGGTTTACGCAAGGAAGGCTCCACTGTATTCACTTCTCAGATCGCTTAAAGATAGCGTTCCTACTTCCCGCTGCATTAGTTCCATTAATCCGTCTCTTGTTTTTCCATTTGCATTCAGGCATGTGCATATAAAAGATTATCCGGTGCGATTTATAATTGCTAGATGCGTGGATGACGGGCGTAAAGAGACAGACGATGCTTGTTACCTCGTGAACTCCCAAGTGATATCATTGAGCTTTGGCAATTACAACAATTTAGGCTTTACTTATCATTAAGTTACTTAATTCTCAATTTTCAATTAAATTTGATTTAATACATTACATTCTCTATAGTGAATTATTAAATTCTGCAATTTTTAATTCAATTATTCTTGACTTCTACCATAAAGAACGGCAACTCCCAAAGTAGATCGCTTAATTTTGAAATTTTCAATTTGACTTGACTTTGTTACTCATCTTTATCAAATGTGAAATGCGCAAAATTCCAATAATCTAACCCAACGATAGTACTTAGGGGTTAATCTTCGTCTTGAAACGGAAACGAAAGGAGAGAGACACGATTATGTTTGGCGCTTGATCAGGCGAATAAACGTGCGCGTTATATACAAGAAAAAAACTGCGATTCGTTTCGTCGCTGAGCAGCGGCGAGGCTTCCTCCCTCTTTTTTCCCCAAAATTTTTTTAGGGCTGATCCGACAGCTTTGGCGATTGCGATAAGCGACAACGTAAACTGTAAAGCTTCCTCGTCCGCGACGCTTATCGCGTCGTAACGGAACCAATCAGTTCCTTTGCTCCGAGTCTTTCGCAGACAAGTTCGGAGAGAATTCTGTTTCTCGTCGTATCGTCTTGGTAAAAAATAGCGATTAATAATGAGCGTACGTATATGTTCCTCTTAATATGAAATAGATATCTAATATATTATAATATGCGTAACATGCGAATATTTGGCGTGACTTCGGGGGATCGATAAGACAGGGACGACGATATTTTTTTTTCTTTTTCTTTTTTTTTTTTTTTTTTTTTTTTTTTTTTTGATGGGAAGAAACGCTTTGTGAACGATTTAAATAAAAATAGAAAAGAAAGAAAACATGAACAAACAAGAAAGAAAAAAAAAAAGAAAAAAAAACGAAGAAAAAATAAAAGACACAAGCAAACGATAATCAATCGATGTTGTACGTAGATTTTACAAATATATTATTCACAGGAATATTGCCGCTAAAAAATTTGAACCGCGTTAAAACTTCGAAAGAAATAAATAGTTTGTTCGTGACGTTATCTTTTCATACTACAAAGGTTTTAAATAATCATACTCAACGATGTGCTCTTCTTTCTCGAAACAAAAATATAACGAAGAGGCTTCTCTCGTTTGGGAAGTAGAGAATGCTCCAAACGTTTGAGCGGCAACGCAAATCTAGAAGGTATTCGCAACGAAGAGTAATAAGAGAGAGCATTCAGAATCTAAAACTTACGAAGAGCGGATTACGCGTGTATCGAGAGCATACGGGTTTCCGTCTCCGGCGCATCATCGCTCTTCAATTCTAATATCGCTAAACGTATGTACACCGGGACAAAGCACACGACCGCGAAGAAACTCTATGAAAAAGACAGAAAAAGAGAGACAAACGTTATACGATGAGAATCTACAAAGAAACACGCTCGCGACGACAGCGTGTCGTCGTATCGTTTCTTCTCTCTCGTTACAAAATGTTGCTTTCAGAAGAAGAAAACAGAAAAGAGAAAACTTTGTGAACGATGTCGTGACTCGACTCGTATTAAGTCCAATTTCCATTGACGAAAGTTCTTCTTGTCGATTCTTCCGCAGTCTTATGATTCCTAACGGACGATTCGCCGTCGTTGATAAACGATTAGAACGATCTAGACACGCTCGGTACGTCGTCTCTACGCGAAAACCCCACTTTCACTCATTCTCGTTCGAGGCTCTCGGAGCGTGTAACGTTTACTGGTAACGCGCGTTAACAATATTCCTCGGCGTGATTGTAATTGTTTCTCGCACGTGTCGTCGCGCGCTGTGTCTCGATCACGCTCGACCGAGCCCCACTGCAGTTTAATTGGTCATGGTTGAATTATACTCGAACGCGTGATGAACTTTTCCTTCCTGTTCCAACACCGCTCCGCGTCGATACACGTTCACGATCGCTCGTTCTCGCGTTTCCGGCGACGATCTTTTCGCTCAGATTTCTTTCGTGGATTAAAAAAGAGGAAAATCTCGCTGTTAGAAAGAAAGAAAAAAAATGAAATTTAAAATGCTTGATTGCTCTTTCGATTTCGTTTTAGTTATACATAGAAAAAGAAAGAAAATAATCAATTCGGTGTTTAAATAAGAACGAACGATCGTGATTGAGTATAAGCCTGATCGTTTCTGAAAGTAAGTGTAACGAATGGGTGTTTTATCGACGTGTTTAGACAGGCGGCAGAGCCCACAGAGTCGCTGTTTTATCGGCGGAAGTACTGAGGAACGAGAACTCCGTCGGATGCCATCGACCGGAAATGACCTTGTCTTGGTGTTGCGCTACTACCACGCTCGGCAAGGGCATCGTTAAATCACCTGCAAAAAAAAATAAGGGTATTACTAATCAAACAATTCAATATGCATCATTTTATTATTAGACTAAATTGTACAGAATGTCTCAGTCTAAATTGAACTTCTTCTTTATCTTTAATAATACTAGAAAAGTATTTGTAAGTTGCGATGGAAAAAAGCATGATATTTCCTACATTTGAAACAATATCTCGAACATTTCCTAGTCATCGTCATAAAAAAATAAAGAAACATATTCAGGGATTATAACTATGATGATAAAAATGATCAATTCGTAATTTTTTATGTACTTTTGGGGAGTTGAATAATTTTTCCACGAAACATATAAATAAACTTATTGCAGCAAAAGGGAGTAATAGCAAAATACATTACAGAACAACGTTACAGTACAGCCAAAGAACGAATTAAATTTCTACCAATTAAATAATAATTCCAGAGGAGAAATTATCGACTAAATGTCAATTCCAGAAAATAAATTAAATTTCTACCAATTAAATGATAATTTCAGAGAAGGGGTTTCATTTCTGTCAATTTAATCAGGCATGCTTTATCCTACTAAAGTAGCATAAATTTGCCTATCTTCTAAGGTAGCATAAATTTACCTTGCAGATCGGTCAGAACGAGTTTGTTATCATAACCACCGGTGAGCAAGTAGTATGCAGAAGGCGAGAAGCGTATACTTCGGATATCAGCGGCGTGGGGCTTGAAGCACTGCACGGTTCTGCCGCCCCGGATGTCGAAGAGGACGCAGCTGCTGTCCTCGTGACCGGACACCAGAAGACGTCCGGATGGATCGACGCAAAGCGCAGCTACCGGGCTGCCGACCTGCAACGGGATCAAATGCTAATCAGAGACACGATACTGATTCCGTTCCGATCTTACTTTAGGGTACGTCCGATAAAAATTCGATCCTGAGATGAAGACTCAGAGAGAGAGAGAGAGTGTGAACTAGAGAAAGAGAGAGATGCGATCTGTGATGGTGGGGAGGGATGATCGAGTGCGATTCAAAAAAACGTGGGTCGAAATTTTATCGGACGTCGGGCGGAAAAACGTAACTCAAACAACAAAAAAGTCGATGTCGTCGGTGCATGCTGGTTTTGCGTTATGAATTATATAGAAATCCTTTCCGTATTGATTTACTAGTGATCAATTGTTAAGTACTTTTGGTTGACAATGTCGATAAATTTGGAGATTAAAAGATATGACATCAATCGTGTCATATTCGCGTTGTTGGATGGGAAAGAATTTCCCCAATCAGGACCGATGACAGGAAGAAAGCGCTAATTAAGAAACAGATTGATAAAGTCTGACGGTCGAGTGATACAAAAATATTAAACTGTGGATAGACGGAATAAATTTAGCTTTTTTATATTCTAAAGTGATTTTTCTACTCGTTAAACATATCAAACAGTTATCTGCGAAACTAAATAGTAAAACGGATATTCATATATTATATATTAAACGATATATCACTTTGTGTGTTTGTGTCATCAACAGATTGTCTTACAGATAATCAGAAATTTTCTTAAAATCTACTGATACCGCTCGACAGTCAGATTCTTCACTAAGCATTCTATAAAAGAACATGACCACCGTCGAAGAGGAACTGAACTAACCCTGCTACCAGGTACCGTGGCTGGCGTGACCATGTTCACGCAACCTCTCGTTCGAAGATCCCAAAATCTGACAGTCTTGTCCTGCGATCCGCTGACGAACATCGCGCCACCCCAATTGTAGAGGGTGAGCACGTGGCCACTGTGACCGCTCAGAGCTTGGAAGGGTGTGCCTGTCGCGCAGTCGGTGACATAGATCTTGCAATCGCCGGCGCCTCCGCTGATCAACAGACTCGACTTGTTCGAGGTGTCCTCGAGGAAGCACAGGTCGCGAACAGTACCGTCGTGCATCGTTAGCTCGACTTCTTGTCCTGAAAGAGACACGATATCATTGGTGTTGCAATCTGTTGATCAGAGTTCTTAATCGAGAAATATATCTATCGTGATTTTAGTTTCATTATATTTTATATATTATATATATTTCAGTATATTTTAAAAGATGTGATATATATTTTTCACAAATTATACGACGAACATAGGAAATTTGTAAATAAGGAAGTTTTTATATCCTCGAAATTGAAAACCCGCGTGACAAGTTAATTCATCCTCTCGTCGGTGCATCGAAGAGAGAAAGTTTTTTGTAGATGAGTTTTTTTTTTATTACGCAACAGTTATCACACTTTACGAGAGAGTAACAAGTAGGAAGTTGAAATTAAATGACAGACACATTAAGAGTAGTTCCGGAGAGAAATTGATGTAACAACTGTGAAAGTTCTGACAACTGTTTAAAAAAAATAAGATAAAGTGACAAGCTTAGGTAATTTGAGCAAAAATTTACCTTCGAGATTTGATGTATCGGCATTGAAGCGCATCAGTTTGACTGTCTTGTCGTTGCTTCCGGTTGCCATCAACTGTCCATCCGGTGTCCATGCCAGGCAATATATCGAACCCTTGTGATGTTTCGTTCTCTTGAAGAGAACGGTGGGCTGATACGTTTGATGATCCTCTCTGAAGAAACAAATTCATTCGAGCGTCAGTAATCGTTTTTCTCATCGTTTTTCGTCGAACAATTGGAATACGTTTGTTCCGTATCATCGCACAAGTATCGCTAAAACAACCAGAGAGAGTCATCTAGCCTGCAAATCGTTTCACTCTTGTTTACTGGTTTTTCGTTCAACTTTCCATCTCGACGTCATAAATATCAACTCTCTTGGTTATTAAATCTCTTTGGTTATTAAACGATCGATCTAGTTCGATTTAAATACTTGATATAAAATTGTGCTTCACTATAAATTCTTTATTATTAAGTTATAAATTTCAATATTCTTTATTATTAAGTATTTTCTATTATTAAGTTATAAATTTCAGTATTCTTTATTATTAAGTTATAAATTCCAGTATTCTTTATTATCAAGTATTCTTTATTATTAAGTTATAAATTTCAGTATTCTTCATTATTAAGTATTCTTTATTATTAAGTTATGAATTTCAGTATTCTGATGCATTAAGGATCGAGCAATGATTTATCATTATATAATATTTGAATATATTTATATTACATTACATCATAATAAACATATTAGATTTTAATTTGAAAGATTATATCGAAACAGATACTAATCTACCAATCGTATGAACAACAGCTCAAAAGATGATCAGCAACGATGGACTAAAAGAGATTTTAATTGTTTCAAATTTGGACCTTGTATTCGCAAAAGCTATAAACGCTGAAACTTTTCTCAAGGCTGTCTCACACACGCAACAGCCTAGTGATCAAAATAATCATCGACATCGTTTTATCCAGCAACGGAACGAGATTCTCATGCGTCACTTTCCTTTCAACCTCGTTTTCCTCCTCGTTCCCAGCCCCGGCTGCGATTGCGCATCGTCCTTAATTAAACGGAGCGACGCTCAACGCCGTGGATTCGCGAAACGATCGTCGATGCGATTTTAAAACAGGAGCGACGCCGCTTTCACGTTGGCCGCCTTTTTACGTCGATTTTAATTAGCAGGCCAGTTCTTCTTCTTTTTTTTTCCTAGTACGTTTGATCGTCGATCGATCCTCGATCCTCGGCGCTTCTCCTTCGTCCCTCTATTTCTCTTTTCTCGCGTTTCCATTGCGTGCTCGAAATTACCGGTAATCACACTCCGGAGGAATCGAACCGAAGATTCTCGATTGCTCCGTCACGATCGTGCACGCGTCACTTTCTCCGCGAGGATTCTGCGCAACGTCGATACTACGCGGTTCGATCGAGGCGTCCGCGTTGAATTCAAAGAAGCAACTTTAGTTCGTGGAAATTGCGGGCTTCCTTTCGGTGAAACTGGAACGCCCGTTGATATAAAATATGTACATGATAGCTGTGTGTTTTTCCCGGGACATTTTTCAGCCTCCATGTTGACGAGGAAAACGTGAGCTACTTCTCAGTTGGCAAAAAGAAACGAGAAATGAAAAGTGAGAATTTCATGGTTTTGTGAATGAAAGCTGAGCGATGTCTCAATTGGAACGGCGAAAGATTTATGAGCCTAGGTTGTACGGAAGAGTAATAGTTTCAATCCGCAGTTCGCCAGTGTCAGAAAGAATTGTCACGGATAATTCTGTTACGGAACACACCGCGACGAACCAAGAGGCACGCTCTCGCTTATCAATCAAACCTGTCAAGAGTCCGAGACGTTCATTACGTTCCAGAGTTGCCAATTTACACGTAGAGACAGAGCGAAACGGTTGTTCGTTGTCAGAAACGCGGATATTTTGACGGATGGATCGAAGATGACAGATACGTCGAAGATTCTCTGCACGTTGGTCTTTCGTACAGTTTATCGTTCAATGGACACTCTGTCCTCGAGTCTCTCGCCGATTTCGCGTGAATTCTAAAGACGTGGAAGAAAGTGGCTGAGTAATAGAGGAATTCGTGTTTCGAGGAAAGTTCCGGGGTAAATCGAAAGGCTTTGGAGGAACGATTTCGAGGAAGAGACGTTGGAGAAAGGTTCTGTTGTTTCCTGCCGTGCTCGAAGAAATTGTGTGTTTTTAACGATATGCTTTTTGATTGGATTGTCGGATTAATGATAATAAGGAAGAAGCTCGTAATCGAATTTACGAGTAATTGGAGACGAAGATGGATATAACTGACACTTTATGATGTAGCGTGTTATGAAAGTGCGATCTTGAAACTGCATATGAATAGAGTTAAGATTGTAGAAAATTATACGTATCAGAGGAGGATAATTCTGCAAGCAATTTTTAGGTAAAATTGCGAATTGTAGGAGATTAGAGAGGGGAAGAGTAATCTTTAAGAGTAATCTTTGAGTTCATATTATTAATTACAGAAAATTATATATTACAAGGGAGAATGATTCCACGTTGCAATTTTTAGACTGGATATAAATAGAACTAAAATTATGAAAATTTTACACTGCGTTTTTGCTACAATTCGTTACAGGAAATCGGTATATATGTTTTCTAAACGTATTTTGAATATTGAAAAAATATTTATAAATTAACTTCACACACGAATAATTTTGTAAAATTACAATTTCTATTCAATAATTGGAAAATTAACAAAAGTAACATTGATATATTTTCTTTTCGTCAGATATGTCCCACAATGTTTGAAATTTAAGATTCCTTTTTCTCGATCTCAGAAATTCGATTTTAACCAACCTGTTTTTCTTACGACTTTCAAGAGTAATAGATTCATTTATATACAGAAATAACATATCTATTTATTATATTAAGTTGTTTGCCTTGACGAAGTTTTTGCAAGTTATTGAAAGAACAAAACGAAACCGAAAGGAGGTGAAGATCTGAGAAACCTGAAAATCCAGAACGGTGAAATTTTCGCTTGTACTCAAGTGAAAAAATTAAAAAACGAGAAAATTTTATCTTTAATCTAATTTACCAAGCAATTATTTCTATTCTATAAAAAAAACATTGCCAACAATATTAATT
The DNA here is from genome assembly GCA_030673865.1 of Melipona bicolor. Classification (NCBI taxonomy): domain Eukaryota; kingdom Metazoa; phylum Arthropoda; class Insecta; order Hymenoptera; family Apidae; genus Melipona; species Melipona bicolor. Next base: position 30,322 of record JAHYIQ010000019.1, read on the forward strand.
TTCATTAGCAGATCGTTGCGATTATCGAATGTACTTTCTAACCTAGAAACCTCCTCAAAGGTAACTGCAAAATCTTTCAAAAACACGATTTTTCTATCATCGGATAAATCTAGCTACTTTTACTTTTCGCTGGAATAAATTTATTAACAAAGTGTAGATATTTAAGTTGGGCATAATTTTATGAAGATAATTTAAAAAGTAAGAATTAGACAAAGACTTTTATCTACTACGATGGGTACTGAACTGTTTTACCTACTGGAAATCATAACAATTTAAGATTAGACTTCTTAATTTTGAAATTCCTAGTTAATTATTGTTATTATTATTATTATTATTATTATACATTATTATTATTATCTCTGTCAGAAAAAAACAAGTACAAAAAATAATAAATTGCTATTAAAAGTGATATATTAAAAATGACATGTTCTTGATATAATTTAGATAAAAAAAATTTGGTGCATTGTCAAACGGTCATTTTATGTGTCACGAATGAGGAACTGAAATCATAGTCAGCGAACGGTGTCATCAACCGGAATGATAAAATGCATGGTTCTGCTCTGAAATTTCGATTGAAGTTCGTTCAAAGATGGACAGTGGGAGAGAGAAGGAGAGACTGAATCGCGAAATCGCGAAATAGCGAACAATAAAAGAATCGCACGAAGGATCGAGGGATGCTCCGTTTGGTATGAAGGCCTCCGTCGTTCGTTAAGTCAGCAGGCTTGCGTTAAATTAGCCCGCTCAACGACGACTCGTGCACAATTCTATAAATATAGCGCTGTAAAGGACTGTTATGATGCCGTGTCAATTTCTTCTTCTTCGTGCGGAGAAAATTTGCAAATTTAGTGCATCGTCTAAAGATAATTCTAAGAAATACCGTAATATATAATAGTTTAGTTACAATGCAATATTGCACAAATTTAATCTAACATAAATAATATTATCTTTTACAATAATAATATTTTTAGTAATTCCTCTTTTAATTTCAGAAAATTATAACTTAGATGGACGACAATAGTGAAGAAAAATATTAAGCAAATTCTTACTTCTTATCACATTAAAAATTCTAATTTAGAATAAATAATATTTTTATGACATTTATTGTATCTTAATAACAGTAAATAAATCTTCAATTAAGCTAAGAAATAAAAATAAAATAAAAATGTAGATTATTTTCTTAAAACTGAAAAGGACCATAAAATACAGACGTATTGTTTTTAAGCAATAAATAATTGACTCGTTGAGATTCATAGGTATCAAAATCGACCATCGAGATGTGTTTCGTTCAATTACTAATCGTTCCAGTGTTGTGCTTGTTAACACAATGATAATTTTATCAATAATCCGCAATTTACGACGATTCCAGATATTCCAGCAACATAAATCACTCGTACTCTTCACTCCCGCTTCGTTTCTTCTTCACGCGAGCAAATGTAAATTTCGAAAGATTTCTCTTTGCGACATCCCATTTCGAAATACAACGTGCAGAGTCCAGTGTGATGAATCGTCCAGATAAAAGTATAAAAGTCTACTGATTGTTGATCCCAACGCGTTTATGTTTTTTCGAGTCTGCTTTCTCAATTTTACATTACGCATGCATTAGAAAGAAGTATTTTATATAAAATGTGAGGCTTGACGCAAGAAAATGCAATAATGGTAGATACAGAGTTGCAAATAAATGGCGACAGGAAAGGTAATCTTGATGAATGACGTTGATCGAGAGGAAGACATATATTTAAAAAAAGATCAAGTTCGATGCGTTGTGAAAAGTTAGATCGTTAAATTAACCATTCGTAAATAAAAAAGAAATTGATAAAAAAAAGTCACATAAGAGTATTACACATGTAATAATATTTCTCAGAAATATTATTACGAAATGATTCAGTCCTACGTTGGGAAAATATTAAAATTATCAGAGAGATATTTTAAAATATAGAATGAAAATAATGTCTTTTAAGCTTCAAAATAATTTTTCGTTCTTCCTGAAGAACTTGTATTATTTTTAAAATATATGTGCAACACGGATTAATCTCAAAAAAAAAAAAAAAAAAGAAAAAAAATACACTAACTATTCTACAAAACTTCAAACGAAAAAGAAACGTAAAAAAAGATAAATAGATCAAAATTATTTCATTTTACTAATTTATAAAATACGAATAAAAGGATCGAAGAAGAAGGATCTGAGAAACAGAAGAGAGATAAAAATTATCATCTCACCTGACATCGTGAAGCTTTGGATAAGAGCATATTCTCAGCGTCTTCGAGTTCGATCCCACGGCGTACAACTTTCCATGGGGGTGGAATTCCGCGCAACGAACCGCCTGCACGTCCTCGAGCGCCGTCACAGGCACGAATCTCGGTCTACCATTGCTCCCGTTGCTGGCATCGAGTTCCTGCCTCGGCTCTTGCTGAAACACAAAATTCAGAGCCAATTATAAATTACGTCGCCGGTGTGACGTTTGCTCGCAATTAACGGCAATTCGCGATGCAATAAAGAAAAGTATCGATAAGATCTATAGTAGAACTCGAGCCGTGGTAAACGTCAATGAAAGAAAATTCGTGTCGGAATTTTTGACAAGTTAATTGCCCGTTGAAGTATCGCTGCTGTACGATAAGAAAATTTATCCTTATGTTCGAGTTTGTGCACTACTGATAGTGCATTGTCATTGTGAATTGAAACTGCGAAACTTGCGAAAACGAAATTGCAGAATATACTTCAACATCAGTTCAAACAACGTTACATGCTATTTATAAATATCCTTTATACTTCATAATTTAAATAATGTTATTTTATACACAATATATATCTGTATAAATATATAAATAAATTTATAGATAAATCTACGTTGCTAATAAAATATATGTATTTGCTATATGTATTTCGTGTGTATATATACATATTTTTAGCGCATATTTACATATTTCGAGAACACAAATTTCATATTCTTTGTGCGTAAACATTAACTAGTAATTTAGTAATTACAGCGAAATTATAATGAAATTTCCTTCTGTTTGTTGGAAGGAAATTGTTGGCGTTTGACTGGATCTACTTTCAGTGTTAAATGAAAGTATTCGAATATTTATTATAGAAGATTATATGTGTGTTATATTAAAACATTTCGAAATTTCATTAACACTGTAACAAGAAACATCGGTAAGTTACAACATATTCATTGAAAACATATATTAAAAAAAAAGAAAGTAATAAATAACCATTTTAAGCGTCTAATAAATGTTAAAAGTAGTTTCACTGTATATTAAAGTACACTGGTAAGATGGATGTAACCATTTCTGTAATCTCTGCAAAACATATATCTCATAAATGTAAGTACAACATAAAAACAATTTCTACAAGTGTACGAACATCTACAGGTACATAATAAATATGAAATTATCAGACAGAAGCAAACATTTCAACCGGTCGCATTAAAACGTCAAATTTCACCGATATCACGGATTTATGAATTAGACTCAGCACATTTCTGTCGTAGATTGTGTATCTCGGCATTCTTTCATTCGTGACAAACCTAATCCGACACTTGAATATCTGCTTACTTTAATTCTGCTTATTCATTGAAAAACTGTAAAAGCTATCGTGACACGCCAGTATGTCAAATCTACGACGACATTACTGCATTCGTCAGGTTTGTTAAATTTCCACCTGGAAACCGGGTACATAACCGCGTTAAAACTTCGAAACGAGATCAACTTTGGCTCCTTTCATGAACGCAGCTCAATAAAAGTCACTGTTTCAGGGCATTTTTCTGGGGGAACCAGTTCGTTGGCGTCAGAACGAGCGCCGTGTAAGCGGGCAACGTAACGAGCGACGAAAACACCCGGGGAATTAGAAAGTCAGACCTTGAAAGGATTTCTAACGCCTCTCTTTTCCACACAATCACCGTGTTTGCTTGTATGCTAATCCCTGCCGAGATTTCCTGCTTCAGGCGTTTTAGTTAAATATCCATTCATGGTGCACTCTGCACCGTGCAATCTTCCTTTCTTCTTCACCGCGACGAGTTGTTTTATTATTACTGCCGTTGGTATCATTATATCATCTGTGACGAATTTTCGATTGACCAAAACATGTTTCATTATTATCACTGTTAAGTATCATTACCTGTGACGAATTTTTACTTGATCGTAACCTATTTTATTATTATCACTGTTAGTATCATTACTGAATTTTCGTCTGATCACACAGTAAATTTTATTATTATTATTATTGGTAGTGTTATTTTATTATCTGTAACGAATTTTATTACCTATGATCACGATATATTTTATTATTATTGCTGTCAGTATAATTATATCATCTGTGACGAATTTTCGATTGATCATAAGCTATTTTATTACTATCACTGTTAGTATCACTATATTACCAGTGACGAATTTTCGCCTGATCACATAGTAAATTTTGTTATTATTATTATTGTTAGTGTTATTTTATTATCTGTGACGAATTTTATTACCTGTGATCGCGATACATTTTATTATTATTGCTATCAGTATCATTACATTATCTGTGACGAATTTTAATCACAGTACATTTCACTGTTATTGATATAACAATCACGTATTTGATGGATGAGTGATTTTCTAACTTGTTTGTACGAAGTGTTAGTAAGAGATAATTACTAGATTAGTGAATATTTGTGGAAAATATAGAATGATACAAAATAAAGCGCTCGTTATATCGTTTAACAGGTGAAACGAATCGCTGTTTAGGTCCATTTTTCTAATAAATCAGATCTGATAAAGAACTTGCTATAATATTTGATACGTGAAACAAGTTCAATTTTTTTTTTTAGTTACATTTAAACTGAAAATTTTCATACAATTTCGTGTTTTTACAAACACTAGTGAAATAATAAAATTCACATAAAAATTTACCAAATTTCTGCTTGTTAATTTAAATTTACCAAATATCATAATAGGTATCCTTTTTCATATTTTGTAAGATTTTTTAATCCTTAAATTCAATGGATAAACATCAACAGTCTAAAGACATAAGATGTGTAAAATATAGACAGTAAAATAATCACTATAATACTTAATATTGTAGATGAATAATTTTTATCAAGTCCCATTTTTTCTGTTTTTTTTTTGTTTTTTTTTACATAAAGTTTGAATTTACGCAAACATCAACAGTCTAGCAATTATCAATTTCCTCGTTCAAACAGTGACGTTATGCGGACAATGATTCAGCCTCGAGAAATCAAGGAAAGAAAATGGACAAAGGAAACGTTCATAGCTTCTGAGAATAAGGATCTTTCAAGTATCGCCTAACCCCTTTCCATATACTTATTTCCATGCAGCCCATTAAATCCTCACGTTCTTAATTGATCTTTGCTTTGATTCACAACGTCATGAAACGATAATCACTTTGCTCTGACGTGGTAAGATTGCGAAAAAAGTTCGTTCGAAGAACGTCCGGGAACAGAGAAAAATTCCACGATAAATTTCGAATTTTCTTTTAGTCTTTTCTTGCCAAGTAAACAAAGCTGATTATATGGCATGGTTTTGCGACCACTTCTTGCACAACGATTCGCGCGCATTGCCACGCTTTTACTTTCGACTGCCAACAGTTATTCGTGATTATCGAGATAAGAGCAATTAGCAAAGCAAATGAGGAGCCCTATTTTACGTTGTTACATGGCCCGATTTTTCGTCAACGTTCTGCTTGCGGAAAAAGAAATTACGATTATTGAGAATTTTTTATTTGGATTTCGAAGACTCCTTGCTACGATATAACAATACTATAATAATTAATAAATTAATAAAAGAAATATAGATAAATAGAAAGAAATGTATCTTTCATTTTAAGTGACATTCGACAAAGTGTGTAAAGCATAATGCAAAAATTTTATTAAGATGTGTATTAAGTCCTAAGTTAGATTATATATTATATAACTGTACGATCACTAAAATATTAATAATAAAATATTAGTAGTTACAATTTAATTTTATGTCGTACAAGTTGTACTCTATGCGACTTAAATAAAAAATTAAGTAACACAGCCTTAAATGTCAACCAGCTGGGAATTAATTTGTAAATTTCTTTCTATCCTTTTTAGAAATATCAGCTACAACATTTAATAAATGTTACGCTGTTTTAGTTTCTAAACTGTTTATTGAAACTGTTCGCTTTCGCAACCACGAAGGAAAAGAAAATTTTCAAGTGGACAAGGTTTAGGAGTTACCGATCGAGACGACGCTATGATTGACGCAACGACGATCGTTTTCTCGAACACCGCGCGCTCACAGACTCTACACGCGGTTAATAATTTTATTGCACAACAAGGCAGACGTTCGATTTCCCGCGACAGTGGTAATTTAAATGTCCTGTTCGATTGACATTGCGAACCTTTCGAATGATTTCTATTTGCTTTATAAACTTTTAGAAATCGGCTCTTTCGTTGTACGAAAGAACAGAGACTATGTTTCAAAGATATCTCACGATTCTTCGTTCCTTTTAAGATTGTTCGAAATTAGCTTTTTAGAAGCGTTGTAGCAACTTCGTTGTAACACCGTTTTTTATCGCTCAGAAAATCGAGGAGAAAATGATTGCAAAATGGAGGGCCGAGGCGTAAAACCAAAAAAAAAAAAAGAAAAAAAATTCGAAAGATCTAGGACGAGACAGGTGTGGAACGATCCCCAGGATCGCGAGTCAGAAACGCTCGCTGCTTAGTCACGAACAACACTTACAATTAGTTTCTCCATCGTTGTTCACCACACTGTGTCATTCACAGGGGGAACGATTTAATAGAAATCGACTGCATCGTAAGCAGAAACGATTAATTTCTCCTCTCTTACGCGATAAATTACGCGTTTTAAGTTGATTAAGGGATACTACCTTTATTAAAATTTTAACGAGAGCTAAAAAAGATATTGAAGAAATTTACTTGATCGACTAAAATATAAAATTTTAATATGGTATATTAAATATAAAATTTAATTGCTCGATATCATTTAGAATATTTATTTAGTTATTCAGTAATTGCGCAACTATTCGACGATATTTCTTTGATAATTTTTGTAGTTCATGAAGGGATTAAATTTCTAATTTATAGTTACTTCTTGCTACATTAATTTCTCTTTTTAAATTAAACTACGAATGTTTAAATTTTATCTACATAATACATAATTAATACGATAGATTAAAGTAACTAGATAGTCTTCTCTAACGATAAATGAAATAGATTATTATAATAAGATAATATAATGCACGATACACTCATTCTTTCAAATTTTTAGGAACGATCATCGCCTGTAACTGTCGATAAATTCTTATGCCAAGCAATTTCTTCAGTACTTTGTAAGATATCTACCTTATCTACTTTTCTTGTTTATTCTTCCTCGAGCATCTAAATTCTTTGAACTTCGCAGAGAATTCGGAGAAAAATCGCGTTGAAACGAAGAACGAACGATCATCGTCTGTAACTGTCGATAAATTCTTATGCCAAGCAATTTCTTTAGTACTTTGTAAGGTATCTACCTTATCTACTTTTCTTGCTTATTCTTCCTGGATCTAAATTCTTTGAACGTTGCAGAGAATTTGGAGAAAAATCGCGTTGAAACGAAGAACGAACGATCTAAGATGGAGAACGAGGTCGTGGAGAAGATCGATCGCCGATCCATTTCGAGGCGACTTCGTGAAAATTTCATCGATCGAATTGGCTTTCTTCCGGAGAACGTTTAACGAACCGGAAACGGCACGTCGGTAAACCATCCGGCAACGAACGATAAATTTCAACGAATCTGATGTGGAAGGCCTAGTTTCACCGGCGAGTCACTAAACCCGTGAATTATTGGCGTTTCTTCCTTTCTTTTCTTCTTTTAATTACACAAACATAAGGTCCATTTTTTCGAAGAAACGAGTGAAACGACGTTGGTCACGCTGCGTTGCAAACTGACATGGTTTCTTTTCGGACTAATTTGACTATTGAGACTAATTGAAACGAAACGGAATTAAAATTGAAATGCGACGCGGAAGAAATTAATTATTTGCTTCTTATTTGCTAAAAACTAAAAATCTACTTTCCAAGAAAATGAAAATAGGAACAGATTAATGATACTACACTTTAACAGTAGAGTTACCAGACTTGTTAAAATTAGATTCTAGTTGATTGCGCAGTTGCTGAAAAACATGTACGCTTGTTTTCTTTACACTATTTTAATTGTAATAATAGTATGATAACATTGCAATGTTATTATGAAATAGCATATTATCAAATTAGCATTGATATTAAATATAGAGTAAATCTTATCAATGAATACTGAAACTCACACAACTATTCTTACGTATATGGAAGTGTCGAATAAAGATCAAATTCAGTTGTTCTTGTTTTATATGTTAGTAATAAAGAATTCTAGACGTAATTGGACAATAGTGGATATATTAAAAGATATAAAATAAAAGTACAAAAAGCAGAAAGAAAGAGAGAAAGAAAAGATTTATATGCAATACTTAAAAGTTAATTTTCGGACATCATAGTATTTTATTATTAATCTATTTATTTGTTTTATCTGTCAAATAATGAAAACAGTAATAACCAAAACAAAATTAACTAATTAAAAAATGAAACTAGAAATTAAAGATAAAAAATCTACAGGAAGCAGTAAATTTTACAAATAAATCTTACAAACAGATGAACATTGAGTAACGTTTGTGTTTTACCACTGAAATCTCGCATAGATCGCAATCTGTTTTACGATATAAATCCCGAATGATTCGAACATCAAATTTCCATTTTAACCACCGATCTTCCATTGCATTGTCGTCCATCTGCAATTAGCCGTCGGTTGATTTTCAACCGATGATTCGATCCGAATTACACAGCAGTGTAAGTCAAAATTACGTCCGTCTCATGAATAATTTACATCGATCCGATTATCGAGTAACGAACCGAGTGATTGAACGTTGCTCCCGCTTTCTATTACAGCTATTTCATCGCGTCCGTTTGAGTCTCTGCCACTTTCGATAATAAAGCGATCACTGTCTTTGATCGCTCTTCCACGCTCGTTTCACCCCTAATTTCTTTTACAGACTGTTGCTTCGGTCAACATACAGTGGCTCGCGGAAGCATTTGAACACTTGTCAGAAAGTAATTTTTACACGTCATACGTATGAAACATATGAATCATTTCGAAATTTCAGTGATACTATAATGGCAATTGGGGAACATGACTATTGGTAAAATTTGAAATCAATCTAAAAATGTATATAAAAGTCGCAAGATATTTATTTAGCAAACAATTCATATATATATATATTTTTAGATTTGTTTCGAATCTGACCAAGACAATTATAATAGTCGGATTTTACTATACACGTAATATAAAAAAAGTTTCTACAAGTGTTTCGATACTTTCGTGATTGATATCATTTTACAATATAAATTGCAAAGTTCTGTTCAACGATGATCTATCTGCATTGAAACAATTGAGCGCAATTGAAACAATATTTTGAAATTTTCATCGTAAAGAGACAGAAATCCTTCGCAAATCGTTGAAAATCGCAAGAGAATGATTTTAATTTCCTAAGAAAGGATCTCCTTACAATATCCGTATAAATAACTGACAGTGTTCAATTACATTACGAGATAATAACATTCGTGTCAAAGGATGCTGCGTGCAAGGAGAGACACGTTGACACAGAGGAAATCGCGAAGGCCCTCGATCAACGAGGACTAAGGATCCAACGAACCGTGCCTCGAAGAAAACCAATTACCGATTACCAAGAACCTTGACGCAATCTCAGAAATTGCAGTGCATCGAAGAAACCAGAATCTCCGCGGAAATATTCAAAACATTTCGCTCATTTTGTCCCGCTGAATTTATTACCTCGTCAATCTTCGACGTTGTTTTCAAGTGAAATCGCCCGACAGAGATGACCGAATTAGTTGGAGACGACTATCTACAAGGAACAGAATAGAACTGTTACGAAATAGCTGAAACTTTTTGATCATTTTTCTTTTTAAGTTATAAAATACAGTGTCTTTGTTATTCTATATTTTGTGACTTTATTTTTCTGCAAATAAAAAACTTTTACTCTTGTGAATCGGAAGCGAAGAAGAAGTTCCAATTAAATCCATACTGCTCTTGACAAAAAAATTTCCAGCAAACGAATATTTCTGGGAATTTATTTTTGCACAGTTGCAGTATTAAAATATCAAGTGTGATAGTTGACACTGACGCTAAAATAGGGTTGATCCTTAATGGATCGATATTCGATCTAAGATCGTCAAGTACTAAATATTCGTTCTATATTAGCTTGCGTCGCAAGAATATCACAAGCTGTCATTTTGTAGAAAGTCTGCTTGCCATAAATTCTGTTCTTTGAAAGTAAAATAAACGTTCCTCTTTGATTAGGATTTTTTTTTCTACTTTCGAAAAAATAAATTTCTACAAAGAAAAAAAAGTACACTGTACTTTACGACAGTTTTCTCGAACAGAAAAGAAAAAGACAATTGTCTCGTAATTATTAAAAATTGAAAATCTTTTCTCTGGGTTTCGTCCGATTTTTGTTCAAAGTTCGATAAACAATCGTCGTTTGTAAAGGTTAACAGTTCGTGGAGTGGTGACTTTTCACTCTTGACGGGGAACCGGTCAAGCCGGAAACCACGTCCTTTCTCTGTTCGCGGCCTAACTCCAGTCGAGGATAATCGCCCGATAAAATACGGAGGATGCGTCGCGAATTCCGGTGAAACCAGTCGCAGCATCGCGGATCTGGGTTGCGACACACTTTTTCAGCGCGACGCTGCTTCGGGAGATCGAAGACGCGCGTGTGCAGACGGGGCTCCGACGTCGTGGATCATTGCAGGATTCCATTTGCAGGAGACAACTTTCGAAACTCGTGCACAGGAATTTCACCCGTTCGAAATTGTTCGAGAATTCGCGAAGATTTTGCAAGAGAGAGTCGGAACAAAATTCCGTAATGGAAGTTTAAAAAGGTACATTTGCTGTCAGCCCGTATTCAATACGCGGAATTTCAGAAGAAATGATGTTTGAATTTTTCAAATATTTCTCAATATTTAGTAAATGAAATTTATTATCTTTAGTAGATGAAACTATACGTCGTTCTATAGTTGCGTTTATTCGTTAATAATAGTAAAATTTTACGAATATTAATCTTCATTAAAATACTTTTGTGTGTGTGCTTCTTTAAAAAAAAAAGAAATGTCCATTTTGATTGAAATTTTTCTTTTTTTAAGAAAAAGCTGTTCTATATTTCCCCATTCTATATATACATTCTATATTTCTATATATATATTTTTATTATATCTATACATATATATATATTTTCATTAATCTAATGAGAGAAATTTGAAAAAAATATATATAGAAATACAGAATGGGGAAAATATTCTTCCAAGTGTGACGAGTATTCGAATATTTTTCCAAGCCACTGTATCTATCGCAGAAACATACCCACCGTCAATCGCGGAGAGAATAAGCGCTAGATCAATCTCGCAGTCCGTAAATCCATTGTTCCGAGCAATCGATCACCGATCGGAGACTATACTCTGATTAAAATGTAGCGCAAGGAGATTGAGAACTGGTTTGCACGCGAGTGGAAAAAGAAGAAAAATATGAAACACGTTCGAGCCAAAACTGACAACTGGCACGTCGAAGGAACGACATTATTGAGGGATTTTATGAGAGGTTACTTGCACCTAACGGGTTCTTATCAAACCGGTGATCTAACCGGTGCCGGCACAAGAGAGCGCGAGCACTTTTCTTGGCTAAGCTTGGCGTATTCGAAGACAAACTTTTTCGAAACCAGAGGCCTTTAAACCTGAATCGACTTATGTAATAGTTCAAAGAATAATTTCCCTCGGGCGCGAGATGTAACTGGCGCGTGTGGCAGGTTAACCACGGCTTGACATTTTCTTCCTATTCGCAAGTAAAGTCCGACGAACTGAAATTGCGATGGAGAACGTCCATCTGCGTCTTGGATCTGCGCAAAAAAGCCGCTAAAACTGCATGTGGAAATCGTTAATCCTCTTACAAAGAAGAGAGAAGTTTCGTTAGGCAAAATTAAAAAAAAAAAAAGAAGTTTATGAAATATTGCATGTAGACAGAAGAAACATAATTACGAAAAGCTGAAATAAGCTAATGGAAATGGTGAAAACTAGGAAATTGGGTTTTCTCCACGAACCGTGAAACATTGATAATTAAACCATAAAGATTAGAGTCTTGGCTAAATGACTGGACGATTTTGCGCGAAATAGTCGATAAGTGATTAGTTTTTTTCATATTTCTTGGAAAGGGCCACTGTTAAACGAGTTTGTATCAAGCGTAACCAGCTAAAACTGTCTTTCACATTATATTATATATGGCTATGTTATATAATGACAGGAACGTTCATTTATTATACACAAATAGTGCAGGCAAGAAAATCGTTATTGCTGTCAGAAAACGTATGTGTTTTAGATTTAGAATTATTTCGTGGCATAAATAAATATTTACGTGATTAATTAATCACAAGAATTAATACAACATAACATATGTGTTACATAAATATAATAATATGACTATTCTTAGATGTTTCGACTGGTAGTGAATTTTTGTATAACATCATCTACTAATCGAATTAATATTGTCGAATGATATTTCTTTCATGCTTCTCTCTCCGTCTAATAAGACACTTTCTTCATTTCGTTCTACCAATTACAAGGGTAATCAAAAAAAGAAGAAAGAAATAATTGGACCAAGTTGCAATTGAGTCGCGAGTGCAGCGTTAATTGTGCGGCTTGTCGATCGAACAATAATAACATTCGCGCAATATTTCCACTTTCGTTAATCCCGTGGGTCATGAAACAAACGATCACGCTAAAAAATCGGGTTCTAACGGTTCTGAGAGAGCTCTGGCGCGAGGTGATGGCTCTCGTTCTCGTTCGCGCCTCAGCATTACGCAACCAGCGGCTTCACTTTCACCAGAAAAATGCTTTTTCGAAAGTAGTCCGTGTTTTAATTGTCGCCAGCGGGAGGAAGGGATTCCTGTTTCGAGGGATCTCCTCAGAGCAATAAAGTTTCGGTGAACGTCTCGTCTGATCGAGCGTTGAAATCGCCAAGGCGCGACGCGAAAACGTCTGGCTGTGAAGGGAACGATCTACTGAATGTGGCACGAGTCTTGTTTCCTCCAAATAGCTGTATTCGAAACTTTCAATATTACAATTTCATTTCGTTATCGTTGATCAGATAATTGTTTAGAATTCGTTGTTGAAGATTTTCGATAATTATATTTATCAAAAATGATTGAACGAGTAAAACAGATCGAATAATCAAGGGAACATATACATTTACATATATTTAGAGAAATTTGTATTTGCCATAAAAAATACGTTATTTAACTCTGTCATAGTATAACAAAACGATAAAGCACTTGGAACAAACAATTTAGAGAATATTTATCTAAGAATATCCTGCGTTTTTGGTATCAAACAAGATATATATATATGTTTTCAATTAATATTCAACAGAAAATTAATATTCATAATTTATTGTAGATAATAGTTAAAGATTACACTGATGAAAAGACTGAATAATCCATCAAATTCGACAGGGTCTAGCAAAAGATTTATTAAAGAAAATCATTCCCATTTTTTGTCCCTTTCACGTTCTTCCACATACTTTCCCAAATTCTCGTACCAAATCGATCAAACTGAGACTTTAGAAAATCCTCAAAAGATTTCTCCCCGTAATAATATCGTAATACCAATAAACAAGCTTTCTAAATAAACATCGACTATTCCCAACTATACGGCTGTTTAAAGATCCAATTACCGATTTATGACAATTCGATCGTTCAAGTGGTTGACGTTTGTCAGTTAACGAGGATTGATTAGCGTTATCCGTAGCGAGAAATCATAATAGACGAATTTCACCGTGGTCCATCGAACGTGAAACGAAAGAGTTAAGAGTTCGTTGCGAACGATGTGCATTGTCCTTCATGGAATTGATTTCTTTCTTTCCCTTTTCTTCTTATTCATTTTTTACGTTTTAACGAAGAGGTAACGGTGGATTAACTCTGCCAATCGGGAACACTTTCTATCCGTGGTCAAGAAAAATTACGGTTCATTAACGGCGGTTCGTTATTTTTTAAAAAGCATCGATCGACGTGAAGGTGAAACGTATAATTCGACGTTTACGAGAGAGGAAAAAGGACGAGAACGCACGAGGACGTTTTTCCACGGGATATTACGGTTATTTCTGCGACAGATTCCAACCAACCGTGTCGTCTATAGAATTTTTCTTAATGAGTCGGAAAATCGAGGCTATTTAGAAAATAAAAGACTGATGCATTTATCTCGGCAGTTCCTATTTGTAGGGAAGTAAAATAATTTAGGTTCTACGTTATTCATTTCTGGAATTCTATCACTGATCTCTGTCAGAGAGAATGTAAAATGTGACGTGAATTAAATATCCAAGATTTTAATAATCTAACATAAATTACTACTGGTACGTACATTCACATAACTTAACGATACAGTTTCTATTGAAAACTGTAACTATAGTAGTGAAAGTTTAAAATTAGGAAACAGTACACAGTATTCTAGAAAATATAACTATAATTTGACAAGAGTAACATATCAAAAGATACTGAAAAGTATCTACTACAAAAATCTGAAATTTCCGTACGCAAAAACACCAATTTCAAATTACCTTTCACCTTCACTACTATAGTTATCATTATATGTCAATTTCTTTGCACCGAACTATCATCATATCATTATATCACTTATTACGTTGCAACTGATTGCGACTGACAATAGTACCAAAGTATAATAACGAAGATAATGGAGATTGCGTTGCCCACAAAATCGTACAATCGCGATCACAGATAAGAGCGATTTCCTCGGTAAGTTTAATCGCACAGAATTCAGATGCTTATCAAAAAACGAGAGGATTATCCTTTTTCTGATACGATCGTTTCCAGATCGTCGCATCCGGTGCCGTGATTTAGAGATTTATCGTCGCGAAAGCATTTGTCTCGCAACGATTTCTACTCGTGCAATTGACGTGAACGTGCATTGAGGCAAAGTATTGAATGCACTTCCGGAAATGGGCGTCGATATATCCATAGGGAAAGGGTGAAATTGGAGTAATAAGCTCTCCACGAATACTGTTCTCGTTCATTTGTATACAAGGCGCGATAAGTGTAACAAATTTGCGGAATAAATCGGAAAATTTCCAGTAAAAGTGGTTACATGCTCATTTGCATGAGCGGCCGCCGCGTTAATGCATTCAGCGAGATAGTTGAAAAGTGGATTCGAGCTAAATCGCATTTCGTCCGGTAACTTTTGCGAAATATTTCTTCCTTCTTAATTTTTCATTCAAATTATCGGAACTAGACTATGAACTGATATTTTACCAATGCAGACCGACAGAAAGCTTTGTGCGTATTTAATTAGCGAGATAATTATCCTAGAAACGGATTTGAGCTCGAAGAAAATCCTAGATCAACCTAATATTCATCATAAATTATAAATTCTAATCCAGACGAAATCTCCCTTCTATGAAATTAATTGCTGCCTAATTTTAACCTCCTCAGTCGACAATCATCGTTGAAATAATCTTCAAGCTGTATCGTTGGATTATACCAATGTATAAGTAATTTGTGTTAAATATTTATATACTACCGATTTAAAAATTAGAAACTACATTATCTGTTACTGGAGATCACGAGACTTTAGGATGTTGAGTTACTTTAGGAATTTTTCATTTGATTGAATTACATCGCCAATCTCAATCAAGAAGAATCTCAGATACAAAATTATTTCTAAATGATTAATAAGTGCTAGATTACAAGAATTTCAATCTTGTTTTGTACTCTCCTGTATTATATCAAAAATTCCAAATACTGTGAGTAATTTGCAATCTTAATTATTCCGATGTGTGTTAATAATAATCTCCAATTTTTAATCGATCCTTTATCGTAAAACACAATCGTCCACGTGACTGCACGTGAAGTTTCCGGTACCGAATAGGTCAAACCCATGTTAGTTCCAAACCAAAACGTAACCCCGTTGTGCTCCCATCATTTATCCCCTTGGAAACTCAACAAACCATGTAACTGCCGCGCCTTCTCCCCGGTTTCTCGTTTCTCCTCTCATCCGGCTTTCTGCAACTTCTCCCGACCCTCTCGAACGTGTTCAACTCGTGCTGCTCGGCCGTCTCAGAATCCAGAAGATTCTCCATGGACCGTCTGACTTGCCTGCACGCGCCGCCACTCTTGGGGCTCTTCCTCTGCAGATGATTCCCATTTTCGTCGTGACAGTCCTCCCACTCGCTCATCTCGCTCCTGACGTCTTCCAAGGACCTCGTCCTGCCTACCGAGCACGTGCAAGGAGGCACGCTGCTTCTGCACAGCCCCCCGGAGCTTTTGGTCCTGCCTCTCGGCTCCATCATCATCATTCTCGGCGAAACGGCCACCGGTGGCACTTGAAGGGGCGACATCGCTTGCGGCGGCGGCGGCATCGCGTTTCGATACAGAGGCGCCAAGTAATAATAGTCGCGTCCCTTGTTCGAATTCGACGCGCTGATTCTGGTTGGAACGTAATTGTAGTCGGCTATATGAGGCGCCATCCACTGGGCCATGGCGTCCATGGGCATCGGGCGATAGCAGAACGAGGGTCCCCTGGTCGCCGGATGGCTGCGATACATCGGCGGCCAGGGACGGGACTGTTTGAGATCGAAACGAGGATCCATCCGCGGATCCAGCACTCGGATGTCGCCCATATTGCACGTCACGATCTCTTGACCGAGTTCTTCGGTGACAGCTGCGTATCGAGGTTGAAAGTGGCGTCAATGAACGACGCTGGTGTGGATGTTCATCTTGAACTGTACGAGATCCGATACTCTTGGGTGATCCTCATAGCGGTTCGGTTACCGCTCGGACCAGTTCTCTTTCGACACGCTGTGTATAGTATTTCGATGCTCGGATATTTATTATCGTCCTCTGATAATTCACTGTGCTTTCCAACGACGATCAAACGGTACGTACGTTGAGAAAGGATGGAAAGAGAGCAAAGTTCGAACACGTTCGTCGGGTTTCCGAGCGGCTGAGGAAAAGTCGCGGAAGAAAGCGAGGAAAATCGACAACCGATGGCCTGGCCTTCTTCGAACAACCGAGGGGAACAAAGGAAGACCGAGCGGTGTTCGCACGAGAATGGGTTTTCACCACTTTCCACGAAGCACGCTGGGAAGTCTCTCGCGAGTTACCGTCTCGTCACTTTCCTCGCGACTCCCTTTTTTCCAATCGGGCACTTCTCGACTTCGTTCGAAATATTCGATACCTTCTTTGTCCTCGAGC
Organism: Melipona bicolor; assembly: GCA_030673865.1. Taxonomy (NCBI): domain Eukaryota; kingdom Metazoa; phylum Arthropoda; class Insecta; order Hymenoptera; family Apidae; genus Melipona; species Melipona bicolor. The sequence goes on from JAHYIQ010000019.1 coordinate 47,639, forward strand.
GTGTTACACTTGCGACGTTGACGCGAACCCGGTACCGTTAACTCTCTCACCTTTCACCCGTTTTTTTTCGCTGAGATCGCGGTCGAAACCCCCGCGTACGCGAACGTACTTCCGCCGACTATCGCGGCGAACGATCAACAGAGGGAGAGCTCGTGGATCGTGGATCGCGGATCGGAGACGACTGTGCTCAGCTGAGTGCAGCGAACGAGTGCGTGGCCGACGCGTTCGCGTCGAGTGACTTCGCCTCTCGTTGAGAAACGACCCACTTCTCCTCTCTCGCCGGATTGAAACTTCATCTCCCTACCACCTCTAAAACTGGCGCGCCTCCGCAACTCATCTCTAACTCGGCTACTTACTCTTGAACGAGAATGCGCGCCGGTTCCGTTCGTGCACGAGTTCGGGTGGTGTCGCAACAGGTGGTCCACGGATCAGAGATTGATTATCGAGCACCAGGGAGAAGAAGCGATTGAGAAAATGAGGGATTTGATATTTTGAGGGCTCGAAATTGTCGCTGTTCTAGAGTCTGCGTTGATATCACGTTTGGATGTTCAACATGTTGCATGCATTGACATTTATTATTATTATTATTATATACATTTATTTAATATCTACTACCTTCTGCATATATAAAGATTTTTGTGAATAAAAGGGAGTTATTCGAAGAGACACAAACGTGAGGAATAAATGAGAACTGAGAATACCAGAGCAGTGAGACAATTATTATTATATATTATTATTTATTATTATTATTATATACATTTATTTAACATCTACTACCTTCTGCATATATAAAGATTTTTGTGAATAAAAGGGAGTTATTCGAAGAGACACAAACGTGAGGAATAAATGAGAACTGAGAATACCAGAGTAGTGAGATAATATACTTTTACTGTAATGTATGAACATAAAATAAAAGTATGTTTCGAACGATACCTGCTGTAAAAGAAATGGTATCTTGATTAATTTAAAAAATACAATCTGAACGAATTGTTCCAACCATGAAACGTTGATATAACTGAATATTTCTTTCGATGTAAAATCATCGTGACATCGACACAAAATTGAAGGTTAGGTTTAGGTTAGGTTAGGTGGTTTAGGTTAGGTTTAGGTTAGGTTTAGGTGCGTTGATCTTTTCGCATTTCCTTCGAACTTTAAGAAACTTTTTAATCGAAAAATAACTAAAGAGAATGTAGCGTGTCAATTTATAACTAGAAAAGTAAAAAAGGAGAGTGGAACGACTTAATTTAGAATCTAAATGAATAAGAAAGTTGAATTTTATACGAGTTTAAAGTACATAATATGTATTTAATTTCGTTTAATGTTTAAACAATAATTACTGTTAATGTATATTATACTGTAATTTTTAAATAACAATCACTAGTAAGTATAATATATATTATACTATTATTCCAACAATATTAAGACAACAGTTTCGCATCTCTAGACGTCATAAATTCAGAAATTATAGAGAAAAGCCTAGAAACTTCTCAATCTTCATCGCGTACACAGGAAGCTCACTTGGCCGAATAATTTCGATAGTATCGACTGACGGAAAATTCGAACGCCCCCGGAGGATATTCGCGAGAGAGCTTCCGATCGAATCAAACAAGAGAATTAAAAGGATATCACGTTCCTTTTCTACGGTAGCTTTCACTGAATCACCTTGATCCATCTATACAAGAACCAAGCCCATCCTCTCGAGCTCGTTTTGCTCTACATGGAAATCGCGTCATTATACGCAGGAAGTGAGAAACAAGTGTAAAGAACCGATTTAGTCGCTACCACGAGCCGCGTTAATAGATACGCAGCGTTAAAAGATCTCATCGCGGATACGAAATAACTTTCCACGAAGCTCGAAACCTGAAAACTTAACTTTGAATTCTCTTCATCAATTGGGGGATCAATTTTTCTTCGACTTTGCGTGGAATATTTTGCTTCCGGTCAGTAATTCGTGTACGAATCTTTGAAGAAAATGTGAAACTTGAGTAGTCAGATATGTTAATATATAATCCACTAATTATAAACTAAATATATAAATAACATAATATATAAATAATATATATAACGAATATATGATAATATATATAACACAAATCTTTGATAGAAAATGTGAAACTTGAGTAGTCAGATATGTTAATGTATACTCTACTAATTATAATATGTTAATATATAATCTACTAATGATAAACTAAATATGTAAATAATATAATATATAATATAATAATTATAATTTTACATAAATATATAAAAAATAAATACGTTTCTATAATTTTCTCATGTAACATTGATCCAATATCAGATCATTCACAACATCAGGGATGTTCAAAATCTCTTTTTTCCCCAACTGATTATTCCTTTTAAAACGTTGGATGCCCAAAGGCCGGCGCGCGATCACGTCGACTCAATTTTCCATCTCAGCTTTCTCCGATACGCTCCGTTAATAATTCGCGGCGATGCGGCAATCCTCTCTATTTTTTTTTCTTTTTCTCTCTCTCCCTTCCCGCGTCTCTCGTCTCGCCCCTCTTTCTATCGCGTGTCCGAGGCCCACGCAGGATTTCCTTTCGCTCGACAACGGAGCCTGCGCGACAACGACTCGCGAGGCTGCTTATCAACCACCGCTTATCAGATAGCGGACAACTCTGGCTCGTGAAATCGGCGGGACACCGCGTAATTACCATAACTCGAGCGAAATCGCGTAGAAAATCACCTATCAATCGGTGCCAGTCAATTCGATCGACGATCGAACGAACAACCGAAGAAAGAGGACGTTGTCACGAGTTCAATTGGTTTCTTTCAATTTGTTATAATAAAAAAAAAATTGATAATTAACACGTGCGTTAAATCTCATATAATTTAACGAATCCGATACCTCTTTATGATACCTTGATTATACCAAGTGACATCATTTCATCGAAATTCATTCGTACGACATGCTCGTTTATTCTCCGGTAACGAGCTACTATAATTAACGTCACGATGCTTGAAATTCTAAACAGATACGCAAGGTGGCGTGCATTTCGCACGTGACTTTTACTAAATTCAACAGACTTTAATTGAGATGATTAGAGAGTATGCATCAACTATAGTGAACACTATAACGTCGAATTTTTAAAGAAGAGTTAGCACGAATTATTAACGTATTAATTATTAAGAAATCAGTGGAATAAGCGACACCGCGTAATTACGGTAAATACTCGAACGAAAAATTGAAGAGTAGATACTTGTAAAAAAAATACTATTTGCAAATGTCAAATTTTTCAGAGAGAAGAAGAAAGTTAATTAAATCTTCCGATTTTAGCACTTGTCGCTTTCCCCCCCAAAACTCTCCGATTCGTCTGACCGCGATAGCTCGTTTGACAGTTCCATTATTTCCACCGTTTCGCGATAATCGAAAGAAATCGAGTCACTTTCACGAGTCGAACAATTTCGGTGTGGTTTTCCGCTCCGACGCGTAATCGATCGATCGTCTCGATCAGGGGAATCCGAAGCGAGCAAAAGTGACGCGAAGACGATCGATTATTTCGTAGATTCGGACGATCGAGACGAGGAACTTTTGCTTCGTCGGTGTCAAAATCGGCGAGAAAAATGGGTCGTCGAACGTGCGAATTCAGAATCGCGAAGTCAGAGCAGACGCGGAATCGACATCGCGCGCGTTTTAGAGAAAGTTGCCCGCGCGACACGAAAAGCAAATTGCCGTGATCCGGCCGCTTTTATGCCGATCGTATCTGATCGGCGCCGCGTCAAAACGACAAATCGTTCTCGGCGCTCGTCTTATCTGCCCGAGTAAGAATCCGCTGTTCGTTTTCTCGATAGCGAACGTCCGACTATTTTGATGAACGTTTTCCTACGGAACCTGTTCGACGTTTTAAAGTTTGTCATCCAGGCGTAGATCGCACTTTTGGACGTACAGTCATCTCAGAAAGTCACGAAATTTCGCGTTACTGAAAATGTTTCACTAGTTAATTAATTAATAGTTCAATCTTCCAATCACGGACAATGAGAGATATTACGAACGGGAAAGGAAACGTCTGCCACATTTTGACAGAAATTTAACAGAATTTTTGTCCTATCTAAATAGGATTGATAGGATATGAATTATTTAGAAGTAGTTAATTTCATATAGTCATAAATTATTTTCAAAAAGATTGAAGACAATTGAAAAATTCACAAAAATACAAAGTTACTAAGCTTTTGAATCATCAATTTCATATAGTCATAAGTTATTTCCAAAAAGATTGAAGACAATTGAAAAATTTACAAAATACAAAGTTTTATGATTATATAATAATATAATATATAATATAATATACTATAATATACTATATATTAAATTTACAAAATACTAAGCTTTTGAAAGATAATTTAAGTTTAAGTCATTAGTTTCAGTCTTTTCATTTCTTTTTTCATTTTTTGATTAAAATTGAATTATCGATTAAAATATTTTTATAACATAAATATATAATTTATAAATTTTATTTCTAAAGAAAACTTTATTTCATAGGATAATACATAATATACGTTACAAAAATGTTGATCTCTTGACGCTCGTCTTACTTTCCGAGATGACTGTACGCATTTACTTTTTTTTTTCCATTTCTGATCTTACTATTGCTCTCATTTTCAAGCATCGAACTTCATTCTGGAAACTGTGTCGACGTTTTACAGATTTCGACCGTTTAAAGTGAAAGTAGAGGAAAGATTTAAATTCAAAGAACAGGACAAAATCGTCGAATAATTCAAATCGATAATGAAATTATAGTGGGAGCTCAGTGGATATAATCGGAACGCTGATGAATAACGAAAGTATTATGTTACTGGCAATGAGCACGGAGCACATCTAGTTCGACGTTTCGCTAATTTCCAGCGCACGGCTCGTAAAGCACGCAATAAAACGAAATATATGTATATATCTCTTAAGCGGTGGAAATAAAACATTCGACCGTATCCAAACAATTCGCATTAGCTTTCTAACTGTTCCAAGTTTCACTGTTGGAATAAACTCAATAATCTTCGAATATAATAGAATATGACAGACGTCTTATTTCACTTCCGCTATTTGGCTCGTCTATTTTTCTTCTTTATCCCGATAATTCGACTTTTATACAACTTTACATCATTCCTGTGTTCTTCAAAACGCGAGAGTCAGAAAATTATGTAAAAGAATTCTAGTATTTTCTAAAAAAATATATCTACGTTTCTCTCAACACTGGAAACTCAAATTATCCCTCTGCATGTTCTACGAATCGTTCTTTTAAATTCCAAATACAAACATCATAGTAACGTGAGTTTTCGTGTCTTAAGTAATAAATAAATAAACAAGCGACAGTATTGTAGAGTGAACGAAACAGTTTCTGCAGTCTGAACGTTTCCTTTCCTTGCATGCGGTGACACACGACATATCCAGTAGTACAAATATGTATCATAGGAAACGGACTTCAAACATGTTCGACGTCCTTTCTCTTTGCCCGCCGAAACTTTCATCGCACGGTGTGATTTATTACCGCCCTGTGTCCTAATCCACCTTCTCTCACGTCGCCTTCAATAAACGTAAATTCCACCCGTTCAAATACCTCTTGAAATTAAAAAATCTGGCGTCCACAATCTGCCATGTGTCCCAATCCACCTTTTAATATCGGCTTCCATAAACCTAAATGCCATTCACTCAAATGTCTAACCGTCTCTTACGATCGAAAAATCTCACATCCATGAAAACTTCGAGTGAAAGAAAAAAACGCAAACGTAATATCGCAATACCGGTGCACAGGTAATACCAGTAGAACCACGTATCGATCGCGTAACAGGTATCGATCTCCCTCGTTGCGAGCCCATATTACTTTACTATTCGCTCGTATCGGGTGCTGTAATTGAGTTGCGTGTCACAATAAAAATCAAACGCGGATATTACACCGATCCTGCCAATTACCTTGCGGAGTCGTCGAAGGTCGAACCCACACTCGATCGACAGATTCGAAAACCAAAGCAACGAGGTTTTTTCGTATTTCAATGTACAGTCAGTCGCGAAAGTCTACGTGCATAGGTAAACGTGTTAAAATACTCGGGATTAAATCGAGAATTCAAAAAGTTCGAGATAAAGGTCCAAAATTATGCAGATTGTTAAAAAATTATCGACATCAATCGCTTGGAACGAACAATCGTGAATGCAATATAACTACTACCGATAAAACTGTGCTATTACTATCATTATAAACATAATTAGAACTTTATTAGGCTTTATTCGTGGTAACTGTATAGAAATTTTCCTGAGATTAATTGCTTTTAAACAAACGCAAGGAATATCATCGATACTTTAGAAATGAATTAATTGTACAATATACAATTGAGATCCATAGTTTCCTTCTTTTGTTTCAGATACACGGAGCTTGCAAAAGTTCTGCGGCGTTCGAATTTTTCGTGAGCCAGTGTAAGTAGATTCAGTCGTGACGAATCAGACACTAAAGAGTAAAATCACGTTCTCCAGTAAGTGGAAGTCGGATAAATAGAATTTTATGGAGCATCCATTCTACTTCCACCCCCAAAAATAATTAAACTCTTCTTTTTCTATTTTAAACATTCGAAATTTGACAGATATAGCATTTCTGTGATTGACTGTAAGCGCGCATTCAGCGTGTCTCAAGGGAGGAGATATCGATCGTTTCGCTCGAGGAACGAACAAGTAACAGTTTCAATTAAGCGATTCGGCTACCCGATACGATGTTAGCACCATGCGAGATTTGTGTCGCAATTTAGGAGCTCGCGAGGGTAGACAACCAAGTGCAACCTGTTCAAACAGAGCAAGAAGCGTGCGTTCGACACGAATGACGCAACGCTCTCGTACTCTTTCCTCTTTTTTCTTTCTCCTCTTTCGCCAAGGATCAGGTATTACTGGATCACCGCGTGATCGCGCGAAAAATGTTAATAACACGCCAGACAGAGCCGAGCGTACGCGATAACATTAAGTATCACGGAATCTCGTGTGTTTTAGTTCACGTATGGCGTTACCGTAATTACGTTTTCCATCCGGTCGTGCTACATGGACCATGACTTGCCACCGCCAAAAAACTCCGCTCGAAAGCGATGGCTGAAACTCGTGTGGAAACGAGACGGACCCAATTTTCGCACGATCTCGCGTCGTGCTTACACTCTTTCGGAAGTTTTCGATCGGAACTTGAGGCGGTTGCTTGGACAATTCTTTCGTGAATTCTATTCAGGGTGAATTTGTTTATTAATTGACGAGACAACGATTTTTCACTGAGAATTTCACGCGTTTCTGATGAATTATATTTATTTAATGGAATTATGAAACTAATCAGTTAGTATGACGATACGTTGGATCTTTTTTCTCGATTCTTTTAACGTACTTAAGAAATATAGTTATCAGATATTGTATAAAATTATTATTCGTTTGTTGTAATATATAATATACAAAGTGAATATAAAAATTTATCATATATTTATCATATATTATATTTGTATCAAATTTCAATAAAAATAGTAATAATAGTAATAACTTGAATTCTTTCTATTTCACGACTTTATCAACATTATTTTCGAATACAACAAAATTCGTTTGTAACGAGTTACAGTTACACGAAGATTGGCCCGGAGGACTGCGTGCATGGTGGAGCGAATCGTTTTCTCTATGAATAGAAAGTCGATCGATCAATTGGGATATGGTATATATGTTCTGGATCGTTCGGTTGAACGTTTTTAGCAAATGACTTAATAAAAATCGACACTGAGATAACCGCGTTGCTTCATAAGGTGATACAGGGTGAAACGCACGATATTTGGAACGATGTATCTAACTCGATTGCTATATGGCAACTGCTATATCGCAGCATGAATACGCGCTGATCTGTAACGTATTTACAAGCTGACGGTCGTCGAGAAATACGAAACGTTAGCAGGATGATTGGGAGAAAAGAGTGTGCTCATGAAAATCACAAAGAATTTATAAGAAAGTTGACGACCATTAGATTCGCCTGGACGCACTTGTATCCGCCGGTGTAACAATCCTGTCCCAGATTTCTTTTACAATTCGTGTCTTGAGTAATATTTCTCTTGCTTCTGACGCATTTTCGAACGTTTACTTTCGTTGCAATAATAATTAGAACGAACAAAATGGAAACTCGTAGGTCACAAAGGAAGGCGCAAAACGATTCGGTATTCTGATGAAATCGAAAGTCGCGCGAGAGTACTACTTAACGGGTACTACAGAGTTGGTTTACTTGTGGTCGGTAAAACAGTAATCATAGACTAACTACGATCACAGACGAGATATATGAATATGCATTGTCACAGACGATCATATATGATCATATACCTTGTCTGTGACATAACATACAATGTATTTCTTCGGCTATGATTTTGAGATCATTGTAACTGCATTACCATTTTTGTGTCACATCCTGTCGTACCGATTCAGGCAGATTTTGCACTACAGCACTACTAGTAATGAGAATTAAAATCAAAAAATACGAACAGTATTGCCACACCTGTTTCGAGAATTATTTCTTGAATTGAACGTGGTACTTCAATAAAAATGATATTAAGTATGAGTGACCTAACGATATATGTGTTAATATTAAGATTTTATAAGTTTAAAACATTCTTCATTCGTATTTTCTGATTGCTGGTGAACTTTTACTGATTCCCTAAATATCATTTAGAAATCGGCACTCCGAATGATCCTTTCCTCTAACAAACAAAGTCTATCTGACATATCCATTAGAGGAAAAAATTGTTCAAAATATCTTCACAATAATTCAAAATTGCCTTCGGTATCGTGCATAATAACAAAAGAAAAGCGAATTAAAGGGACACAGACAAGTTTCGGATTTCCTGAGGCAAGCGTAGGTGCCAAAACTTAAAAGTCACACATGGTTGCCACATTTCTGTTACTGTTCTCTCCGTCGACTCGATGAAATGATTAAACCAGAGAAATAGGCGAGTTAGAGAATATTTCGTATGTTTCCGAATCCGCTGGACTTGGTTTGTGGAATAATGTTACATCTACATCGAAAATTATTGCCTTAAATGTGAACGCCTTATTTGCGCAGCTATTCTTAAAAGACGACCAATTTAGTTTTTGTCTCGAATATGATTATTTTCTACATAAATTGGTATTATATGTCACAGACTTATAAATTAGCATTTAGTATATGTTAACAGAATTATAAGTTAAAAACTAACTGTCCAAACGTAGTTTCATTTTGTAAAAAAATATAGAAATTACAGTATTTATTGTTACCATAAGCTAATAGAGGCTATGAAATAATAAAACTGTAAAATTATTGATTACTGTAATAGAAAGTGTTTTTGGATGTATTTGGAAGTATGGACAAAGATTATCTGCTATGCATCACTGACTTTACCTGAAGGTTGAGCAGGAAAGAGGTCATCGTGTGCACATCGCTTGAAACTTTTGAAGTGAATTTTTAAATAATATTTCTGAATATTCTAATTGTTTAAACATTATCTAATATTTCTAATAATTTACTTGCAATATTTAAACAATAAATTCTCTTCTGTAATATTTCTAATTGTTATTTAAAATCTTTAACTAATAATTTACAAGAATCTTGAATAATGTACTTAAGAGAAATGACTTTGACTTATTGAATGATTAATTTAATTGTACAATCGTGTGAAAATTATTAAATAATGTCTAGAAATATTGTAAAAATAATTTAATTCTTTCAAACGAATTATTCAAACTGTAAAATAATGCATTTCGATGATATTTTTGTGTACTAACAATTTTAACTATTTAGTTATAACAATTGAATCAGTGATTGAATTCCCACGCATTATTTCATAGTTTGAATAATTCATTTATAATAATTAAATTATTTTAGTTACAATAACGGAAAAGATAATTACATTAACTCGATTTTTGACTACATAACATTTCTCTACATAAATTTCTATTTAATATACATTAATATGAAACTGTAAATTTAGTTTTAGCCGATAAAAAATAAATAAATTATTACATTTAACATTGTAACATATTCAGTGTAACTTTGCGATAGAAATGTAAAAACTACTAAAATATCAATTAGTATAATAAAAAAAACTGTTCGAAAGACGAACAAAAATTATCAACTGTTCTGGATCACTGACGACCGAAATATAAATTAACCTTGCGCGGTACGGAGACTCATTACCAATTAAACTTCCGTCGTGTGCACATCGACCAAAATTTAGGAGTGAATTTTTAAATAATATTTAAATATTTAAATATTTTAAATAATATTTGAATAATATTTTTGAATATTCTATTTGTTTAAAAATTATCTAATATTTCTAGTAACTTATTTGTAACAATTGAGAAATAAATTCTCTTTAATAACATTTTCAACAACTATTTAAAATTTTCTGTTGATCATTTGTAGCGATCGAGTCACTAATACGTTTCTACGAAATTTTAGTAAACATTTTCCCCGTCGACCGAGTAACGCGGTCATATAAATATCGATCGGTACGAAAATAAGAGCTCAGTATAGATCGAACTTTCGTTGTGTACGCATCGATGCGAATTTTAGAAGTTTTTAAATAATATTTCTGAATATTCTAATTGTTTAAACATTATCTATGTTTAAACATTATATATTCTATTGTTTTCATTATCTATTCTATTTTTTATTCTAATTGTTTAAACATTATCTAATATTTCTAATAATTTGCAGCAATTAAACAATAAATTTTCTTTCAGAACATTTCTATGTACTATTTAAAACTTTTAATTAATCATTTGTAGTAATTGAGCCACTAATACATTTCTTTCCATTCCTTATTTCTATTAGAACCCCCCCCCCCCCCAGCGGGGCACCGTGGGACGACGAGGGATGCATGCGTCTTAGATTTAAGTTGCGTGCATTTAGTTTTTAGTTAATTTTTAGTTAATTATAAGATAGTCAATATTTGTAAATTCATTGTAAGCGCATTCTGTACAAAGACACGTTTACTTAACTTGAGACGAAATTAGGAATCCCTCCTCTCCACTCTTCTATCGTTCGTTGTTACTGTCACTGCACTACAGTGACAGAGTTTCCAACTTTCGTTGTCAATGCGTCAAATTGGGGAACTGCAGCCTCGTCCAAAAGGACGAGGTGAGGGTTCTGGTAGTCCAGCGTCCTTGGTAATCCGGCGCAGCGGTTCTTCGGAACCCCACTGTGTTGTTAGGGGTAGCGTTGAGGTACTTGTCTCTAAATGCTCGAACCTCGATTTGGCACACTGACAAACCGCGGCTTCATTTCGCGTTACATCCCTTGCGTGGCACGATATTGAAACGTGTCGATAGTTTCGTTTCCCTTATTTCGTTCAAAGTTCAGTAAACGTGTCTTTGATACAGAATGCGCTTTGTAGGGCTGCGAATTGTTATACAATTATTAACGTAACATATGTATTGTATGTATTCTATGAGGGGTGAGCTATGGAACATCTCCTTTGTATGTAATCCCGGGCCAAGTAGAGTAAAAACTCGGCATTCATTAAGTTGAACGCCGAGTTGCTTGTTTGTAATGGTGGGTGGATGGGATTAGGGCCCGGGCGGGTCTCGTGCGTAGTCACCTCCTCGTGGTGAGACCTGGTAATTGATATCGTTTTACAAACATCAATGTTTGTAAAAGGATATCAAGCTAAGAACTACGCAACCTACAAAATTTCTTTCCATTCCTTATTTCACGATCTAAACTGAATTGTATAGGAATAATTAGTTGATAAGTAAACTTAAAATTAGACCCCCCAGCGAGGCATCAAGGGACGACGGGGGATCTCGCGGGGACATTGTGGGATGCTTGCGTTTTAATACTAAACTAAGTGCGCATTAATATTAATTTGCGCGCGTTTTAATATTAAATCGCGTGCATATTAATATTAAATTGCATACGTTTTAATATTAAGTTGCGTGCGTCTAGTTTTAGTTAAATTTATGGGGAGCAGCATGGGACAACGAGGGATGCGTGCATTTTAATATTAAACTGCGTACATCTAGTTTTATTTAATCATAAAATAGTTAATTTCTGTAAATTTGCTGTGAGCACATTGTGTACAATAATATACTGACTCAACTTCGGACTTTCTTTTCCCTTCAGAGATAGATAAACACGTAAATAGAGAATTATTGTACAATTGTTGCGTCGATTAACGTCGATATACTTGCCTAATTTGAAACGAGAAATGCAAGAAATATGTTGCAATGATAAAAAACAATGTTTCAATTTTTTCCTCGATTTTTTACCACAAACCGATCAATGCATCGCGAGATTCGCGAATCGTTCCGCAGACGCGGTCGTGTCTGTTCGTAACGTCGATAAAACGTCAATTTTTATTAACGGTACCCGGCTGTTTCGGTCAATCATCTCGGACGTCGTACCATGAGACAAAACGGTTCCATGCAGCGCGATACGGACGCGAAATCGCTGCACTCGCGGCGCAGAGCGCATCCACAGCCGATGCGTGTGCATCGTACCGAGGAAATAAGTCTCCGGGGCCGGACAACGCGTCGCGTGCGTATCATACGGAAATTGCACCGTCGACTGTGCAGTCAATTTCAAGAATTAGACCGATTACGCCCAGGGAAATCGTCCGGTGTGTCTAATAGCGGAAAATCACGCGTGCAACTTGTCGATTCGCGTCGCCATTACGGCGCGTTTTCAAGTATTTAAAGATCGGCGCTACCGCGTTTTTAGTATGCACAGCGCCGAAGGGAAGAAAGTTTAAAAGATACACAATACGAGAGAATTTTAATTTTACAAAATGGAATTATATTTAATAAGGAGAACGAATAGTAGGGGTGTCCTACGGTGCAACCAAACAGGGGATGATTCTACGTTTCTAGAAAAAAATTTTTATTTGAAGCTTCGTTTTCGAGAAGATCATGAAAATTTATCTCTTGACCTCCAAAGACAGAGGAAAAGAAAAGACAAGGCCCAAGCAGCTAAATCCCACAGCAACAGAAAACTAATTTACTATCGTTACTACGTGCATTTCCATTTACAATGTCCAATAAAATATATTCCTTTGAAGCACTCATCATAAAAGAATCCAACCAATACAAACGTGTATAAATATTTAAAACATTCTTTCGCGTCCGCCATCGGGTCGACGACCGAGATCGAAAGGAACCCGAAACGTTAGTCTTTCATTTTCTTCAGGCGCCTCGGCATTGTACAAAGTATAAATAACGTTCACCTGCGTAGAATATTTAACGAGATTTTAATTGTGAAGAGGATCGCGGGAATGATTAACAGGAAGAATGTTACTTCCTTTCTTGGTTTTGATTTTGGTAATTAGTTACCGCTGATTTTTAATGAAATGTTGGAAAGCTACCGATAATGATAACAAAGAAATTGTTAAAAAAGGTGCTGTTAAAAAATAGCGTTAGATTCGTAGACTTTGTCACTTTGTAAAATGTCACTTTTTGAGATTTAAACTTTATCGAGAGAATTTAACAGCACACTTCTTCGCAACATTAAAAGAATTATCAATTTTAGAAGTGTTTTACATAATTTGTACTTGTCAAAAAATTGTCCAAGTGAAATAGAGAATATCTATAATAAATTTATATTTCCAGCAGTTTTAACGAGTTCTAATATCGAAAGATTTGACGAATATTCTGATTATTTATGACGATCAATAATGATATTGACATTTCTGACGTGGAATAAATATTTCATTTTCTGATCGTCATTACTTAACAAAATGAAATTTAATTGACGATAAAATCAAAATTCGAATTTCAGACAACATTTCATCACCCATTAAATCTAACATTCAAGTTAAAACAATTATCTGAGTGTCCCAATGTGTTTCTCGCATTTTCTCTTTTACTCGCATGACACGGAAGTGACGTTCCGTGTTATCCGCGCTGTCACAGATTTCCGTGCCATAAACGAGCAAAAAGGCAGATTTCGCCTTTCGAGCAAATTTCAGTGTCATTAGGCTGTCAGGAAGCATCTCGGAGTCGAGTAATTTGTTGCGTCGTTACAGTTCGACGGTTTCATGGGTGGATCGGTTCTTCTTAATTGGACAAGAACAATCAAATCCGATGTTAATTAAAAGAAAACTTTGCATTAGATCGGCAGTTACTTTCTCGATTTATTAGCATCTTGCGGTTCACAATTATATCCCTTCGATTTTTGATGCACGCGCCGCGCGTTACGTAAAAAAAGGACTTTCTTTTCGATCGCGAATCACGCTCGGATTACGTAAAACGAAGTTCCTCGAAATGGAAAACAAATATTGTATTAAAGCCTCGATATTATTAACGCAACGTGTCTGTTTCGATTTCCGCTTCGAACACGCAATCTGTTATAAAATTAAATTCATGCGACTGTTTATTTGTAAAGAGTACGAACTCTTCTTCTCGTTTGTATCAGTATAAATATGTATAATAAAATGTTTATAATGTATCAGTATAAAAATCGAAATTTTAACGTACGAATCAGCAGATTTATCCCATTTATTCTTATCAAATTTTAACTATTAAAAATAACTAGAAAAAATCTATCACAGTGAACATAAAATTCTGCGTGCATGGCTATGTACTGATAAACATTCTAATGAATCGGCAAGGAAATTACACCTTTAGTATCTAATATCTGTTAACAAGTCTATTACGAAATCACTGAGCATCAGGAAATAAAGAACAGTGAATATGAAATTCCACGTAAATCACTGTAATAACAATTTCAACAAATTAAATTCCTTAGCATTTAGTAAAGATTAAAAGATCCGTTTTATCAGTTCAGATATTGAAAAACGGAGCGTTTAATAAGCTTTGATTTCTATTCGAATGGCTATTAATAACAATTCCAAATAGCAAACTAAATCAATAAATCCGTTCTATCAGATTAAACATAATTTGAATTTCCGCAGTTTCCGAGAATAAAAATATCTTTATTTTTTCACTCGCTGCATAATGTAAAATCGTCTTTGAGAAATAATGATAAAAAAGAACGAGTTAGAACTGTAAAACTAAAGACTTCATGCTTTAGAATGAACCCAGATGGATTAAGCGATTTTTCTTTATAAAGAAAATTCTAGTAATTTAAAATATCGATCATTTTTCTCCAAGTGCACGAATCTCCAAAAATACACCATTGAAAGATCTATAAGATTTCTACAAAGAAAAAAAAAAAAAAAAAACAACGAATTAGCCATTTTGACCATTCTCCTATTTTTGGTAATAAAAATATTATCGCCCACGGACGAAACATGCAAACCTTACAATTGATGACATTCAACGCGTTAAAAAAGAAAGAATAAAAAACAGCCGATTAAATCGTCAGATTTTCTAACCACGTTATATTATAATGACGCGAGTTGCCAGATTTTGCAAAACAGTCCGAGCGTCGCTGCAACAGGCCAAATAAGACGAACGGCGGTGACATTACGTGCGAAAGGATCGGTGGATCGATCGGATCGGATCGGATCGGGTCGGGTCGACGTTAATGACGCGAACGCTGCTTTTAAATCGTCGGCGACGGCCTGGCCATATCGAGGGTCCGCGGCGTGGGTCGCCACGCGCGATCGCTGTTTACATAAAGGGTACACGCGGGGACGAACCAGCTAGAAGGAGGAAACGGGACGAAAAGCTAGAACGCGAGGTACAAGCGCCGCGCAGGCGAGTGTGGGCAAACTCATGGCCGAACGACGCGTAGGCCTCACCTGCGAACAATCTTGTTTCAGGAAATGCATCGTGTTCGCGTATCGGTATCGCGTTGCGCCATCAAGAGCAATGCCAATTGATCGCGAGAGAGGAAATCGGAGAAAAATTCGTTGGTTCGTTCGAACGATTTGTGTAAGTTAACGAGTAACGCGATGATCGATTATTCTTTTGACACGAGATCTAAACAAAATTTGTAGCAGAGAAGTTAAAGCGCAAGAAACAGGGGGGAAATTTATAGTACGATGGAGAGAACAGAGGCTTCTATCTTACTAAAAATCACTCAAGTCTGCTAAAAATACGGCGTTACAAATATATAAAAATTTTATACTAAAAATCGCTCAGTTTGTCTGCTAAAAATACGGCGTTATAAATATATAAAAATCTTATACTGCGTTATAAATATATAAAAATTTTATACTAAAAATCACTCAGTTTGTCTGCTACAAATACGGCGTTATAAATATATAAAAATCTTATACTGCGTTATAAATATATAAAAATCTTATACCGCGTTATAAATATATAAAAATCTTATACTAAAAATCACTCAGTTTTTCTGCTAAAAATACGGCGTTATAAATATATAAAATTATAAATCGATCGTTTTGATCGATTAGTAGTGGTGTTAAATTTGGCTTAGAATTTATATTATTGAACTACGATTGCAAGAGAGGAACTTATATAGTAAATCATAATATTATTCCTACGATTGAACGATAAAATTGAAGTTGATCATTCCCACTTCGTTGAAACTCAATTTATGATCTATATCTTATCCGTGGTTACAGCGAATGCATATTCTGACAAATAAAACGTCTGAGAAATGATATATATGATACTGTAGCTCAGGAAAATACTTGAGCACTTGTAGAATGTGTTATAGGAAACATTTTGACAATTCATTACTACTGTTGGGAGATTCAACTAGCATAACTATATTGGTAAAGTTTGGAACAAATTTGAAAATATATATACAGAATCTTCAAGGTACATATTTAGTATACATAATATTATAATATTTAATAATATATGTAGGTAATATTTAGTATAAAATATTAATACAAAGGTAATATTTAGTATACATAAATATGTACATATGTGTTTCGCAGAAAAATCAAAATCTTCAATATTCAACGAGAGAGTCTTTAAAATTATGTACATACATATTTAAGATGACTATCCTGTATGCTAATTTTTTACTAAATGTGACAAGCAAAGATTAAGAAAACACAATTTTAAGATTTTAAAATTTAAAATTCAACTTCGTATTATTGAAACTATTCTTTTGTTCATTTATGACTGAATATACGCATATTTTTCCACTCTGTTGGAAACACTCCAAAAATGATTCTTTGTTCGTAGGTTCAAATAAACAAATTGTTTAATTGAAATTACCTGCCACTCTTCTCTCTTGTGTTCTTCGAATATTGCCGGTACAATCGTGGCAACGATAATTGTCTTCCATTGTAGCGCCAATTTCAAAGTGTTTTACATAACGAAACGACAAGACGTGTGCATAAAAATGTTCAAACGCTATTACAACTATTCTCGCAAGAATCTACATATCTAATTGTTCCAACGAAGCCTCTAATTGTTCCACAGAGAGTCTTTGACAAATAAAAAATAAAAGAGTAAACGATTCCTTAAGTGCTTTGACAAATGACTTAAAGCGAGTTCCGTTTAAAGTTCTAGTAGTTAGACACGGAGCTCGAATGATTTGTTCCTCCTAATGGCCGTTGTTGTAGAATGGTGATTACGCGTAATGTATTATGTATTACGCATGCAAAGAATGCCCGTGTATCAGATAGAGGCGCGGCGAATAACAAGCGATCCGAACTCGCTTCTCGAGCAAGCGAGTTCACATATTCTCAGGCGTTTGCGCTCGATTTCCAGAATTACCCGGGGAACAAAAGCCCAGGCCGTTTCACGAACGGCGAAGAAGGAATAGGAATTACGCAGTCCGCGAATCTAGCCGGCATTCAACAGGTGAAATGCTTGTACGAAATGGGAATACAAACATTTGCTAATAGACACGGTACGTCGTAAATAACCCTGACGTCTCTCTTATTGAAAATACAAGCAGGAAAATTTATTGCTTCGAAAGTTAACAATCCGAGTGCAACATTCGGATGTATGAAATTTAAACGACTGTTGTCGGCTAAAGTTATACGTTGTTGTCGTTCATTTCTCTTTTTTTCTTTTTTTTTCGTTTACTTTTAACGCTGGAACTGAAATAGAAAATCTGCATTGCAGAAGTCAGAGTGAAAGGAACGAGTAAAAGTTTGTAATACAGGAACACGAGTTTTTATTCGCAGACGGGACGACTGTCTTATTGAATTATTCTGTTGTTGATGCTTTCAAAATCACATTCGATTTTATACCTAAATATATAAATATATGAATATATAATTGATTAATAAGTATTGCGATTCCAGCTGAATTTAACAAGTCGTCACAGAAATATATTTTTCCATTTGATTTGAGTAGAGATGATTTTCGAAATAAGCAGCTGAAAGACGCAGATTTCATTAAATACTATTATAATAAAAAAAATTTTTTTTTTCAATCGCTCCATCAAGAATAGAATAATTTAACGATCGCCCCGTATTTTATGAAAAATCATTCTCTAAAAGTGCGTCGCTGCATCTCCAACAAAATTAAGAATTAAGACCCCACTTTGGTAGTTGCAGCGTTGATCAACCTACATACGTGTCACGGATTTTAGCAGAATCAAGACGCGTGCGCGCTTTCATAATCAGTTGATGACTAACAGCGTGTCCATACCGTGCAAGGCATGCCGATGACGTAAGTACGCGGCAAACACTTTGCATGTGATCGGCGCCACATGGAAAACACCTTAATGCCGAGAAACATTAAAGGCACTGCACGATCGGCTCGTAAATCAACGCTTTCGCGAATATTCGACCGACGTTTTCTAACGACGGATGAAAGTTTCGTAAAATATTACGCCGATCGTCTCGATCGGATTCGCCGGAATTGAATCGGAAATCGACGAAGAACGTTACGTACAACTGCGGTTCTTTTATTTCCCTACGTTATGTAAAATACACAAAATTTCTTATTATTTTATATTCAAATTGAATATTTATATTTTATATTCATATTCAGTTGAATATTTTATTATTTTAATTTTCGTATAATTTTAATTTCGTATTATTTTAATTTACGTGTAATTTTTATAAATTCATGAAAATACGCGTTTAGTTTATTTAGAAAGTTTTTAAAAGTTAATCAACAATTTTGCCAAGGGTGACTTGCTTGAGCTACCAAATTCCTATTTAGTATTTTCTTACTCTCTGTTCCTCGTGATTAACTCAAATACTTCTTCTAACTTATTACTTTGTTTACTATCAGTTGTACTACTTCCGCATATTATACGTCCATACATCGGAGGATAATAATATCTCGTATAAATAAGGAAATACAATGCAACGCAATGAAAATCCCACTCACAAATTTAATATCATTCGGCTGAAATTTTCGTCACGATAAATCTCGGATCGGATCGGATCGGATCGGATCGCGAATGCTTAGATTCGAGAATAGTATTCCCACGGTTAACTGAATGCACCTTCTAACAAGGAACGATAAATTCTGTCCGCGCGTGCAACGACAATCGAGCCCCGGTATGTTTCACCGCGCTTCGAGAGAGATTGTTTCTCTTGTCACTCGCGGGAAAGCATCAGATACAATGAATCGACGTCATTCGGCTTTCTGAGCCGTTGTTAAAATATCTGACGGGATTTTTGACAGACACAATAGTTTGCGAACATAATACTCAAATAAACTTTCTACGCTTCGTCCTTCTAATTAGTTGTTTCGAAGCCAGATTTTCCTCGTATCACACTCTTGTGATTACACAACAAATATTCAATATTGTCGAGTGTAAATTTGTTTCTGATATAAATTGATCTAATATTTGAAGAATATATTAATAAGAAAATACCAAAAGTAGTCATATTGCAAAATAACGTTGGATGAAAATATATATATATAAAGCTTCTGAATTATATATGTAATATAATATTTTTATATATATAATATAATATAATTAAATATAATATATTTTATATAATGTATATAATATAATATAACATAGTTATATATAATATATATAATATAATATTATATTATATATATAAAGCTTCTAAATTATAATTCTGAATATGAGCACTTAAAAAAATTCAAATTCATTTTTATCACACTCAACTTCTTTAATTAGAGACTTAACTTAGAAAATACATGTTACTGATCTATTTCTTTGGCCATCTTTGGATGGTTTGTTCCATCTTTGTGTACAACTCGCGACTCTTTTTACTATAAAAGTTGGGAGATCTCGAGATCTCAGAGAGTTAAGAAGCTTCAATATTTTACCTGATCGACGTCATCGAAGGTACCCTCCTCCCAAATAGGGTCGTCCCAGCCTCCGGATGATCCGGAAGAACCCCTGCGACCCGGATCCCACGAGTTTCTCTTCGTGTTATCCAAAGAGTCAGTGGAGAGTCTCCTCCTGTCGTAAGAGCCCCTTCGACTAGAAAGCGGCGCCACCAGTTTGCCATCTTTCCTCAGATTCCCGTTGGAACTCATCAAGAGATCGGTACTGAGCGTCACGTTCAAGTTGCTTCTTAAATTTCCGCTGGATCCGGCCAAGCAGCTCTTCAGGTTCGACGTGCTCCTCGTCTTCGGGTCGTTGCTCGACGAATTCACGTTGGACTTTAGGGAATTCTCCGATATCGGCGAGGCGGCGAAAAGGCTGGACAGATTGTCCCGTTGTCGCGAGATCGGCCTCTGAAGGTTCGTCATCGATTTCGCTACGTAATCTCGTCTCAGCGGCGAGTTGTAGCTCGAGACGGTGTCTCTCTTCAGGCAGCCCATCGATCGACCGATCGGATCGCGTCTCAGCGCCGAACTGGCCAACGTGGACGCGTGAGGATCCTTCTTCGCGTGATTGATGGCGCTCATCGACGAAGCCAGAGGGTTTCTCCTCAACGTGTTTGGAAAGCTCGAGGGATGAAGCTCCTTCTTCGGCGACGACATCGGTAGACCGAGGGAGCCTCTTCTGCCCGGCGAAGTTCCCGGATAACCGAGCGAATCTCTCCTGTACTGATACGCGGTCCCGATCGAGCCTCTGCGATTCAAGTGATTCTCCTTCGCGTGCTTGCCGTGAATGTCGCAGCAGCTCGAGTCGATCTCCACTTTGACCATCTCCGGGTTGTTCTGCTGCTGTTCCAGCTTCACGTCCCTGAACAGGGCCTCCAGACGACGTATCGCAGCCTGCTGGTGCGCCGCGGTAGACATGTCGACGACGACGGACTACAATCGACGAGATGACACTAAGGATCGCACTTGTTTCACGGGGAGATGACGTCGCAACGGCTAGTTGCTCTGAACGCGGCACGTACACTGAAGTTCGTCGATGCACGGCATAACTGCCGCTTTCTATCGAGTACGACCTTCCTATCGCTTGTTGCCGGCGTTGAGACACGACGACTTGGTCGCGTACGTCGTATCACGCGACAGAAGAAACAGGTAGGTAAACAGTGTAAGAACGTTTCGAAACTACGTGGCTCTCTTTTGTTTCGTGTCTCTTCCAGGAATTCGTAATCCTCGTAACAAGGATTGTTTTCTTTCTCGTCGATACTTTGTTTCCTACGTCAAACTCTGCTCGACTCTTTGAGCGGTAGATTCGAATTCAAATTGCTCTCCGTTCTTGAATTTTCCTCGTTCGATGGAAATTTGTCTGATCAAAGACGTACGATCGTCTACCTCGTACCTTTCCTCGATACGAAAATCAAGCTGTTTTCAGAATTCAAGCTACCACGTTTCCTTTTCTCGGTCGGCTTTTGGATGTATTGTAAATCGGAATTCAGGCGATTTCTTTCTCAGCGTGGGATGGCACACAGAACTCACTGACCACCGGTGACGAAGAACGGTATCGCTTCCCGTTGTTGAACGCTCCACGGGTAATTTACGAACGGAAACGCAATCGTGGCTACATGGAAACGCGTGTGCGGCGTAACACACGTCCGGTGAGGTACTGGGGGACTCCGTGAGGAGAGAGACCCGAAGGCCTCACACAGGAGCTCTCCATACGGATCCCCACCAGACCGGTGGCATTCGTAAACTCCACACAAGTCTCCATATTAGGTCAAACTTTATGGGTTTGTCGCGCGAAACTGCGGGAGAACACCGGCGCGCGACCCTGATGGCCGTTGTAATCGGGTCGAGCGCCGACACAACTTTGTCATCGTTGCGAGCTTTACTTTCTTCTCTGCCGCGTTCGAAGCTTTACGCTGTCGTTGACACTGACTGGCCAAACACTGATGTGCTTCGTTTTTTCGTACTCTTTATTGAGAAATCATGGACGTATAATCCAGATGCGTCTATTTGAATAGTTTCAGAGTTTCTAACCTAACCTAAACCTAACCTAAACGCTTTAAACATTTAAAAGTAGATTTCTTATAAGATTTTTTACGTGTAATGAACTTAATACTATCTCTTCTTGAAGATTTCTTACATATAACTTAATATTTCTTCTCGTTTATTAACTGAAACTGATATCGAGTCGAATGAATTAAATGAATCTCATTTGCAGCCCTCTCAAGTGCGCAAGACGGTGATGCGCAGAAAACACTATTGTTTCTAACCTAAACCTAACCTAAACGTTTTAAACATTTAAAACTAGATTTCTTATATGATTTTTTGCGTGTAATGAATTTGATATTATTTCTTCTTGAAGATTTCTTACATATAACTTAATATTTCTTCTCGTTTATTAACTGAAACTGAATGAATTAAATGAATCTGGTTTGCAGCCCTCTCAAGTGCGCAAGGCAGTGATGCGCAGAAAATCTATTGTTTTTTGACGTTATCTTGCGTTACTCATTCAAGAGATTTTGTCACTAACGCGTTGCACATTTATTTCCAGCTTTTCAAAGAAAGCGAAATGACCGTGGCCTATTTTATAAATAGTATCTTACTGTTTTGTTATTCATTTCTGCGAAGTTCGTGAATGACGCGATTGTGATATCATCTCTGCTTAAGGTCCATCATTTTCCGTTGTCTTGTTCAATTATTTATTAATTCCATTATCACTTCCAATTACAGATGCAAATAACAGCTGAAATGATTGACGATGCATCTAATAATACAACGAAATGTGCACATTGGGCATTTAGCAAGTTCTCGCGATTCGCTTGAAATACACTTGATCAAACTAAACGTTTTCAGATTCGATCTAGAGTTTTGCAATTTTATCAGAATTCCATTCGATTCTGCAAATGTTAAATGTTCAAATTAATATCCGAATTTACGAGTGTTAACAAAATCGACCGGTATTCTTGGTACATACGTCGATGAACTCATTCGTGTGTTTTCTCTCTTTTTGCCTCGTAGTTGGTATTCGAGCTAAGGGGAAGGCCTTTGGCAGACAAATGAAGAGAAAAAAGAGATGTTTATTGGCCATTACTGGGAACAACTGTGAGTCACAGTCGACCGTGGCAAATACAACGCGATACTTTAATGTTTCAAGAAAATGTTTGGAATCTAGCACAACGTGTAACAATTACGTGCTCATAGAGGAAATAAATGCTCAAACCTTCAACAGACAATGCACATATTAAAAAATAGCTCTTGCATAATTGTGTTTAAATGACACCTGAATCTAATAAATGCTGAATATGAATATCTAATAGAGAATTTGTGTTAGAAAAAGAAAAATATCAAGCAAAAGTGATTTATTAGTCGCACTTCTTGAAAAATAGTGAGAAACTTTCAAAATTAATCCCAAGATGGCTGTGAGTGATTGTTGAAGTCAAGAGAATGCTCACAAAGCGTTGAAAGAATATTTATAATAATTCTATATTACATTACATAATTATTATATAATAATTATAGAACAAGGAAATGAAAGCAGTATAAAATATTCTTTCAGTATCAAGTAAAATAATCAACTATACACGTAAAAATTATTGTAATAAAATTAGAAGATAATCTAATTATCTAATCTAATACCTATACATATATTCTACAGTAAAATCACAAACATAATCACGTGTATACAATGAAAAGGAGATATAACGAAAAATTGAAAATTCAGTCAATGCTTCAGAAGATATCTATAATAATCATTACACATATTGGAATTTATAGTATTTGTAAAATTAGACTTGAAATTAGAAATCTATAAAGAAAAAAGTCTCAACACAGATAAATCAGAGAATAATTCGTAAGATCGTTAAAAATAAAATTGACGAGAGAAAACTGCAATGTAAAAAAGAAAGAGAAACTCGTTTCGTTGATGAAAAACGAAATTATTACGCGTCGGTAAATCCATTTACGATCTCACGCGTTGATATTCTTAATTAATTCCTGCATCACCAACGAAAAGCACTAATAGAATACTGGTATTTGCAGAAACAGGCTTTCACATACGCAACGAGATGGAGCTGCAATTCTATTTCTCTGTGCATTCGGTATACGATACGTGCGTCGCATATCCAGAGCAAGTAACACAAGACACTGGTTTGATCAATATAAATTAACAGCCTATGAATCATAAATATACGTAGATACGTCAAGCTTCTACTTTCTACGTCCAAAAGTTTCAAATATTGAATACAAAACAAATTGCAAAAGATTGCATAGAAATAATTATAAAATAACATAGAAATTGATGGTACCAATTTCTATCTAATGGTCTCCACGGTGTATAAATTAAGTACTACAATATCAAGCTTTCACTTTCTACGTTGAAGTGAAAAATTCCAATTTATGAGAATCGACAAGTAGTTATCGAAGAGTTTTAAATCAAACATCCTATAAATTATATATGACACAAAATCAAACATCTCGCACTATGTATCAACTTTCCAATTCAAACATTAAATAAATAAACAAAATAAATATTTGTGAGAATTTTTCAACTTGCGTAAAAATAATTGCAAAGACTATAGAAACTTTACGATATGAATTTTTATCCCACAATCTCCAATATTGTTTCGAAATGTTTAAAAATTCGAAGTGTAAACATTCCTGAGCCGAGCCTTCTCCAAACTAAACGATCAAGGTAGTTGCACATCAATCATGAATAATAACGAGCGCGTGCCATTATTAAGTTACTAGGCGTCTCTTCTACACCCACATGGACCGCCGAGTCCAGTTTGCCTTGACGGTGGAAGGTGTATCGCGCTTTTAATTCAAGTGGGAAAAGGTGTACCCTTTCGGAAAAGCGACACGTTGGCAGGTGTCCAGTTTCCAGCGAAACGTACAATTGTCATTTATCCGCGCACTCTGCTCTATTTTTCTCAAAAATGGCCAGGTCTCGATTTCGATCTCCAACGAATAACTACGAATAACTTTTTAATAGAAAAATTCCAAGTAAAATTCAGAAATGTATCTTCTGATACAAAAATTGGAAATAAAATTGAAAAATATATTTTCGAAATGGAATTGAATTATAAATGATCCTCGATACTCCTCGGAAATACGCGACAATTATCAACGTGGAGTGACGAAAACTAACATTGCGCGATTAACAGTGAATAAAAAAGAGACTTTTTGACTTTTTCGATTGTCGCATATTCCGTTTTTCTCAAAAAAATGGCCGGATATTATTTTTCCAGGAAGGATTTTCTACGTTTAAACAGCAAACTGGAAGATTTCTTCAACAAAATCCTCCACGATTATCTCGTTAAATTCAGTAAACAGTACGTTGCAGAAATGTTAAATCGCGTCTGCGATACGTTTGATTGACGCGACTTCCTCTCGCACGCATATTTCCCGTTAAGAGTTACGTCACACGACAATCGCGAATATTGAAATTGGAGTTTGCGGCAGAGTCATCGCCAAGTTTGCAGCGCGGCAAAAATCTCGGAAAACCGCGATCGCCTACGCGGAACAACCATTTTCGTTTACGTTACGACGGGTCTTCTAATTGTGCGAGGCATCGGTGCGCGACTGCACGTCGATTTGCATCTCCTAACTGCGTCATCATAGTGGAACATAATCCAGCGATGCTCAGGAATGAGCATTAGAATTTCGAGTGTGGGCGCTTGGACCTTGTCAGCGTGTACACCGCGAATAACTCTCGCGTTAAAAACTCAAAAGCCGCTCCGTAGGAAACTCACGTCGTTGTTTTTTTGACAATTTTCCAATTCCTCGACTTTCTTTACACTTTTACACCAAAAAAAAAAGATGCAAATGTTCACTCTGTTTTGAATTTTTGTGCCAAAATATATACTTTATCTTGGACATTTCGAACTTTTATATCAAAAGATGCATTTTCCAGTTTCATTGCTGCATTCCGATTTATATGTTTCTCAATTTTATTTCGAATTTTTGTAACAAAAGACAGATATCATATCCCAATGATATTTCGAATTCTCGCGTTAAAAAAATACATCTGTCCCCTTGCAAATGAGAGATCGGACGATTTGACGCGTTGAAACGCAAACGATTTACGTTTTAAGAGGCACGCATATCTCCGCGAGATATCCCACGCGAATGTGATTTATTTTCCTTAACGCGACACGCACGTCCATCGATGTCGCAAGAGTAAATCTGTGCTGAAAAGTAAATCTAATATGGATCGATGAACCGGTTTGTCCACGATGCTGGAAACAGAGAGAACAGGCCATGACCCATTACGACTGAAGCAGCAGCTGTTGGCGATCGAGGTGATCACGTACAGGGCCATGAGACCGAATCAGAGTCGCGTCTATACGTGATTCTCAATTGACATCTGGCCGAGCATCTGGCTCGATCGTTTTCGCAATTCTGCGCGATATCCGCGTTACATAATCGCGTCTTATTGACATCGTCGTTTCAATTCCAAGTAAATGACGATTGATCTGGACGAGCAGTGATCGATCGATGTCAGAGCAAAACACTAAGGGAATTGTTTTCTTAATTATTCAACCAGAAGATTTAGTATTTGAGTATAGAATAAAATTGTTTAAGAAGAGTAATACAGGTGAATTTGAACGCGAGAAGTTTGAATCGAATAACAGTACAGAAATTTTCCTGAAATCGTGGTAGAATCGGTACCACGGTGATTTTATTATACGTGAAAATAAATTGGGTTAGGTTTAGGTTAGGTTTGGGTTAGATTTAGGTTAGGTTTAGGTTAGGTTAGGTTTAGGTTAGGTTTAGGTTAGGTTTAGGTTAGCTTTATCTTTATCGAAACGAGCAATCGAAAAGAAGCTTATTTTATCTTTATACAAGAATAAATAGAGCTTGAATATATTTAAACATTATTAAGAACTGGCTCGATAGACGTGTACTTGATACATTTTTACATTTAATTTCTTTTCAGGAACAAAGTGTCTTGTAAAAAAATTGTATTCCACACTTTTATTGTCTTACTTTCGCTTTCAGTTACTGACCAATTCAGAATTAACCAAATTCAAATATAAATGACAAATTTCTCAACCTGATTTTTCCAAAAATCAAAGTATTAAATAAAAATAAATATTCGTACCACAATTTGTAGGATGTTCCGCATTGCGAAAGCCAATTTCTGTTGACTAAACGATGATGTAATGACAGATGAACAGATTCGAGCGTCGAATAATTATTACGATGACCACATAGCGTTTTATTCCAACAATTCTTTGACGCATGGTCTGTGAACGTTGAAACTCCCATAAATTTTGTCAATTCTTCTCCGTTCGTTGATGAACAAGATGGAACGTTTAAACGTAAATTGACGAACTGACGTCAACTATCCATTATCTTCCATGGATCTTTAACAACTTTTTAATCTTCAACTCGTTACAAACGAGTAATTGTGGCAAATAGTTGTTCAAAATGCGCAGCGATTCACAAAACGAAGAAACGAAAACAAACTTTCAAACAAAATATTTTTCGATAATTTGATTTGTATCTGTTTCTTATTTATTAGTTTATTAGTGCGCGGAAAATTCAGTTATGGGTAAGAGACACTTATTGAACCAATTTTCTTTTTTTTTTCATTTTTGTCTCACTTTTGAGGAGAGCCGTTCACTGCGCGATTTGTCTCAATTGCGTCATTGGTGAACTTTCCGGAAAAGGATTTGAGATAGTTGACTTGGGGGGGTCAAGACAAGGGGGCAAGTTCTACGATCGAGCGGCTAATTGCGCCGATTAAAACGTCTAATTGGCAATTTCTCGATTAACCAATCGATGATCAAGAGAATTAGAGTCGATCTGCGCGTGATATACCGGGAATGAAGTTTCTCCGAATGTTCGACATGGTAATTTTTGCAAGTTCGTAATACCTTTCACCGGTACAACTCCATCGCTAATTGAATTATACTAAATCGATATAAAGCAGCAATAACAACGATATCGTAAACTTGTGTCATAAAATGAGAAGTTTAGAATTTATGTGATTTAATTATTATTTAGGACACTTTGGAACTATTCGTTTCTGAAAAAATACCGTAAATGTGATTTAAATGTATCGCGGTTCACAAAAATATTTGTACGCTTACCGTAGGAAACTTTTATAATATTTCATTGGCATTGTGAGACAATGAGACACGAGTGTCACAACTTTATTGGTAAAATTTGAAACCGTATAATTTGAAAATGTACATAGAAGTATAAGATATTTAGTAATATATATTGAGAATATTCTACACAGTATTTTATAGATATATTTGGTAGCATTATTTAATTTAATGTAGATAAACTGTATACAATAATATATAAAGTTCATTATAATGTGAATTATAATATGAATAATAATAAATGATAATATACCAAAATATGTATAGAAAATATAAAACATTTATCAAAAATATAACATGTATAGAAAATATAGTAAATGATAATACACCCAAATATGTACAGAAAATATGAAACATTTATCAAAAACATACATTTAATAAAAAAACAATCTTAAGCATATAACAAATGTTAAAAGTGACTTTCTGTGGCTTTAAATATTTTTATGTTCTCTACAAAATATGTATATGAACATTTGTACTAAATATTATTTTGTAACTTCCATATACGTTTTCAAAACTCACCAAAAACTTTGGGTGTTTGAAAGTTTCCAAATATATAATTTCCGTATATAATAATATAGATACAGGTATACGACAAAATTCATAAAAAAGTATCCACAAGTTTACGAGCCAACGTTCGCAAATATTCGTGGAAATTGCCGTTAAGCCAGTTTTTCCGGTGCGTTGCAAACATAAACGGGTCACGGATTTATACGGGCGCTTATGGCAATAAAGAAAGACATATAGAAAGTTGGACTTATTAATTCTACCCCCCCCCTCCTCCCCCTCGTTTATTTATCAGATTTCGTGGTAATTTCGTGGCGCAACGCGCGCGGTAACACAACCTATTTTCGAAAGCTGTAAAAAATATTTTCTACTTCATGAAATGATTTCGCCGAGAGAGCCGACGGCTAATTACCAATGACTGGTCGAAATTTCAAATTGACGTGGAAACACCAAGCGGAACGGTTCGAATCGTCACGATACGGTCGTTTGTAATCTCGCGAGTTAATAACAAATTGCAAGCCGGTGCAAGCGTTCTTCTTATCGACAATACGTTTGCAGTTTAATCTCGATAAGCCTGCGTGTAATAAGTATAAAGGTATAAAGAACGATTAAAAGCTCGAACCGATAAACATCCGCGTTCTCTTGCTACAGAGCAAAGCAACCAGTAATCAATGCTCTCGTCAGCTTGTTATTCTAACGAGGATATTTCGTCCTACTGTTACGTGCGGTAATCGTAAATTAATTGTATCGTCGCGCGACGCTCCGTAAAAGCATCAACGCGGTTCAAAGTTAACTTCTTGTGGATCTCGTATTCGGTGCAATAATAGTGGCTGATTTTATTGGCTTACCTTTATCGACTTGACGACGTCGTAATGACTCTCTTGCGCTCTGACGTCGTAAGTATTGCTCAGCGCCGAGTTCTGTCTCCTGCGGGCACCATTTTCAATGAAAATATCGCTACACGCTGTTTTCTCTCGAATTTCATATCTGACTGCGGATTTTTCAAGCGTATTTAATGTAAAAAAAAAAAAGAAACGCACAGAATGTACGATTGTGTAAGAAATTGCATAGTAAAGTGTAATAAAGGTTGTTGCAAATTTTATTTAGTTTCCACTTTTTAACCCTTTATACTCTTCATATCACGACGATAGTTGGAGGAATTATTTTACGCATCGTGATATCAATGAAGTTTCGTTCCAAAAGAAATATGTAAAATAAAGATTTGTGATTTTAAAGTTAAATTACTTAGCTTTGGAATTGATATGGAGAATGTAAAATAAGAATAAAATCAGATATTTTAAATTTTAGTAATTTAATATTAATTTGTCATCTATGACACTCTCGGGAGAATTAAACGCAAAGCTCGTAAATCGTTATAAAATCCAATGATACAAAAATTTAATTATTGACAACAAATGACAATTTAATTCTGCGCATAAAGGGTTAAGTTGGATTCGTAGAACTATACATTTGCATAAATATCCGCAGTGCAACTACAACACACAAAAATAAAAAAAATTCGCACGTTTTCAATTTCTATCCCATTCGAATTCTTCTCAAATCAGATTTCTACTCATTTACGCAAATAATCGGCTATCTTTGTAAAAATTCCTTCTTCCACCCCCCGTCGCGGAGAAACAAGAATTCAATTCCGATTCTGCTTTGTACAAATAACAAAATAACGCGAACTATGTAGCAGGACACTTACACAACAGGCTCAGATCCATTGATCGTAGGCTTCGGTGACTGGATACCAGACCGTGCAGGCGTACTCGTGTGAACAGGTGAAGGTCCTTTGCTCCCCAAAGGTGGCTTTATACTGTAATCGCGAAAGAAAGTATACGATCAGACGTGCGTCGCAACGTTCTCCGCGAAATCGCGTATATATATTTCTCCGCGCAATTATTACACGTGATCGTGATCGTGATCGTCAATTTCGCAAAAATCATCCGTAACCAAAATGTGAATTGACAAATTACACCATTCGAAACCGGACGAGATTTCGCGAAGTGGCTATTTGGCATTGGAGAATACTGTTGTTCCTCCGTTGGCAACTGTTTAAAGGGTCACCGGCAATCAAGATCCCCCTTTGGAATGTCATCGGCCAGGGATTGAGAAGATTGGGGTTAGCAAGGTTATCCGAGGCACCGGTCATTATTCAACCGGGACGTGATTTATTGAAACAAGGTATTCCTCCTTGGTATGCCCCCTATAATAGCGTTATAGGCAGAGTAAGTACAGAACGAGTACTTTGTGTTCTCGGTGCACGAGAAGTTATCTCGCGCGCGCGTAGAAAGTAAATTGGAATCGTCGCGAAATTTTCTAAATTCTCCGGACTTTGGTCAACCAACGGACTTCAGACTCGGTTTAAATTCTGTCGAGTTTGGAACGAATACTTTTCGTTCCCAGTATGTATATGGAAAATGAGACCTAAAGTTATTTCACGCGCACAGATCTGTAACAATAATGGGAAATCGTTGTTGTGCGAATTTCTCCTTTAATTTTCTAGATACTTTCGAATCAAATCAACTTCAAATGCAGCTCAAGATCTTGGAGAACGCTAAGATTTCGAGAAAGAAATAGAATTCAATAAAATTCAATAAAAAGTAAACGAACATTTGAATATTGAAAGCCTGATTAATTATATTTGGACTACGGGTCTTTGTTCTTCCAAATATAATCAAAGAAACAGAAATTTGTACAATTACAACAAATATTCTAGTTTGAACATATATTGAAAATCAAAGTTATGATATCCTCATTTCTCACGAAAAAGTTTGTTTCGTCCAAAAAGCAGAGACTGCTCCAAACGTTGGAGTTAACGCGAGTAGTGTATATTTCGTTTCCGTAGTATAACTTCTCACAACATTTACAAACACTTTTTTAAATCAATGTCAAACTAGAACGAGTGTGTTTTTCAATACTCCCAACACGTAGGACTTAATTACACCACGTTTCGTCGTCCTGTGTTCATTTTCACAAACACAGTGACAGGCGCGAGAATGAGCGCGCGTGCTGCGTGGACTGACGGGAACTGGAAGCGGAAGCTGTTCATAATTCAGCGTCGCATACTAAATGGACGACGTCGGGCCAACGAGACAATCTAAAGAGCGGCCGCTCGTTTAAATGCAAAAATTCTTCGCGACAAGTCGGCTAAACGTACAAGTAGAAAAGATCGTTCTTTCTTCTTTGAAAACACGTTGAGAACAGAAGAATCGTGTTAAATTGAAGTACGTGGAGAAATATCTGTCTTCTCGCATACCGATTGACACACGGCGGCGTGGAAGCGCTGCTTCTGAGACTGCACGTGCTACTATGGCTGGCCTGTTTCGTGTAAATCGGCCGATTGCTCGGAGCCACGCTAACACGCTCGGCAATTCGAAATCGTGGTATCGTTGGCTTGTGGTAGATCATCGTTCCTTCGCGCAGAAACCACGGTCGGTCAAACTTTGTCAAACAGAGGGCTCACACTTTCATATCTCAAGCGCGATTCTTCGATCGTACCAAACCTCCTCGTCTTCGTTGTTTAATTAAGTCGATTCCTTCCTCGAACGGTAGAACGTTGAATCGCGCGATCAAACGTTTTTCGTTTTTATTTATTACGTTAGATCTCGTTGTTTAATCGCAAAATTACAAAATGTCACCCACTGTACACCTGGACGAACGATCGAGCGTCTGACGGACCACGTAGCTAGAAACGATCGATTTCAAACCGTGTCGCGGAATTCCAAGTATTTCAGACCTTATTGCCTTATTTACTCTCGAGTCACTCGTCGTAAAAATATCACCACTATACACCTGGACGAACTGTCCTTTCGACGATCGAACGTCCCATCGATCGCGTAGCCACAGATCGGATCGCGAGACGAATTTTCAGCTTCCAACGATTCGACCGCGCCACGGAATTCCAAGTGTCCGTGCCTTATTTAGGGGCCGCGATTAAGGGACCGACTGGAATGTCGGATTCGCGGCGAATCACCGTGCTACGTTCGATCGTCTGTCTGTCTGTCTGTACGTAACTCGACGTGTGACCGTGTTGCGACCACAGAACCGGGGGAACGATGCTGCTGCGGAGGAAGCCCGACGTGGAGTATCGAGGGAGCCAAGCGTCGGCTACGATTTTGCCCGCCAGCGGCATTAGACTCGACTGCCCGTCCACCGACACTCCGCTCGTAATAACAAAGCGTATCGCGACCTATCAGAGGCTGCTTCGATTCCGCGCGTCTCTCAACTCCACACGTTCGAGCACGCGGTTGTCTGCGATCAGCTGTGCGTCCGCGAATCGAACACACCGCGATCGAAACGTTTAATCATCGATAGTTTTATCGAGCATTTCGAATCGCGTCGAATACGTGCACCGCTGTATGAATTAAATTTCTAATAGATTTGAATAAATATGACGAATAATTTAGCAAGTGTCTCGCTAATAATGATTACATCTCCCTCTCGTCTGTAACTTGCACGTTGTTATACCATTTAATATCATTTGATATCAAACTTTGATAAATTATTAATGATCTTCAACAGTAACTAATTATCCTCTCGTTAGTTTTTCGAAGATGTTAGAATAACGCGCTGAATAAACATTAAATGGTAATCTGAATAATTAAATTATGTTCGATTTAATTATTATTTATAAAAGAATTTAATAGTGCAGATGGAAAATATACGTCATATATGCCACAGATTCTATAAAAACGGCAGTGTATAAATGGCGAAAAATTCGAATTTTAACAGTCTTGAATCGTTTTCAAACTCAGAGATTCGCTAGCCACTAAGAATCGAAGAATTCGCGGTTTTTCTTTACACGTCGAGCGTTCGAAGCAAAGAGATTCAAACGAAGCGTGTTTCGGCGATTGTTAAGCATTCGTTCTCGAATCGGTTGCTCTCCGATCGGCTTTCAAATTTCGCGGCTGCCTCGCCGCTCGGAATCTTCGATAATTGGGCACCTGCACGGAGCTTTCAATCCCAGTGAGCATTCAGAGTGAGAAATATCGATAGAATATCGGGGCTTTCAGTGAATGGAGCGTGGAATTCCAAAGTGCGCGATACGATACACGCAGAAATGCAATTTTTAAGTTTAAAGAGAGATATCTTTATCAACCGACACGTTATAGGAATGCTAGACAGCGTGTGCATCAGATTTTCTCGGCAGCGATAAGATTCTCACTTCGACGACAAAACGCACGTAACAGTTTTCAGTTCGATGCAACGTATATTTTAAATAGGTCACCTAACCTAAACCTAAACCTGAACCTGAACCTGAACCTAACCTAACCTAAACCTAACCTAAACCTAAATAAGTCACCTAACCTAAACCTAAACCTAACCCAAATCTAACCTAAACCTAACACTTTGCTAAGTAAACTTGAACTTAAGATTTTTAAAATCTTCCAAAGATCCAATATTTCATTCACAACTCCATTTTCGGATAATGGATCATTTCATCATTATAACCTATAACTTTCTGAAGAACTGACTGAAGAAATGACGATATTACGAT
The DNA here is from genome assembly GCA_030673865.1 of Melipona bicolor. Lineage (NCBI taxonomy): Eukaryota > Metazoa > Arthropoda > Insecta > Hymenoptera > Apidae > Melipona > Melipona bicolor. The sequence goes on from JAHYIQ010000019.1 coordinate 81,837, forward strand.
AAGCAGAGTGTGCACCTTTACGTAAAATTTATGTTTTTAAGAATATAAATAAAAAAAAGACAAAAATGGAACCTAAGTAGAAAATCGTGTCATATAGCAAATGCTATAAAATACACGTTACTATTAAATTTTATTACGTCAAATTATATATTACTGTAATCATCGTGAAAATATCATTATATCAAATTACATCGATATCAAAGTGGATGAAAATCGGAAGTCCAGTGGTAAATCGTTTCACTTGGCACTTAATCGGTTACCGTTTCTATTTCGATATAAACTGGTTCTCGAACGAATTCGAAAGTTCAGAGCGTACGTCTCTCGCTGGAATCCACAGCAAGAACGAAGAAAAGCGATGTAGAAAAAGGGTGGATGACCCTTTTCGGAGGAGGAACATCTGGCAGACGCGGTGTCCCAAGAAGGAAGGAAGAACACACGTAGCGCACAGTTATTTCTCTCGCGTTTAAAACTACACGCGTTTCTACTCCACGTACGTACGTCGAGTTAATACCGCGCACGGTGCACGCGGCGTATTTCACAACAGGTTGAACGCAGAGCCATACTTTCCGTACACCAACGTGCGAATTCCTATAAATTTTCAAACGTCGACCGCGTTCGCGTTTGAAGAAATTCTTCATTCCACTTTCCTGGCTCGTTACTTTCGAAACAATTTCATATCGTTGACTTTCTTCTCCTGTCTGGCCCTCCGAGAAGCGAAACTGATCAATTTCACTTTTTCATTAACCCTCTGAGAGTTCGCGAAACTTAAGAGCAGAAAGAAATTGTGTCAAGAAGAAACAGTTTCTTCCAGTTTGTTATTCTGCTTTCTTGTTACATCGCAGCTTTCTTATTTTGTTATTCTATAAAATCTAAGATTTATTGTTGGATTTATATCTTAGATTTATAATTCTAAAAAAATTTTAAAAATTTGTGTGAAATACCACCTTCTGTTCTGTAAGAAAATATTGTGTATATGTATGTAAAATTCGCAAATGTAGCACTACGAGGAAACAAATTCATAATATTTATTCATCACATGTTAAGTTATAAAATAAATTTAGAAAACACGTTTTATTACACTATCACCCTCTTTTTTGTTTAATTTAATTGATCAATTTGGTTTGTGAACTAATCATCTGATCATTAAAGGAAGAAAAATATCTTTATATGAGGATATTTGAGGTCGCAAATTTTACCCTATTAATCCATTTACATCGTAAATTACAACGTAATTAAAACTTGATCGTCAACATTGTTACTCCAAAAAGGAAAGAAAAATATTCTTATAAATACTTAAAGCTTCAGGCATTTCCGAGCTACTAACCCATTTGTATCACGAGTTAATCATTAATATTATTACTCCAAAAGGAAAAAAAAAATGTTCATATAGATATTCAGAGCTGCAATGATTTTCCAGCAAATTCTACGTTATTAACCCACTTGAATCGTAGAATCTGCCACTTTTAACGGTAACAGTACAATTGATGACAGATCCGCATCACCGAAGCCTAATTATATACAATTTCTCAAATCGTTCATAATTTGTGCCGATCTGAATATTTACCATTTTCTATCAACCCATCAAGGACCAAGATAAATTATGATTTATTATAATGTTACGAGTGTTTCGATTTCTTGAAATTTCATAAAATCTAGGTGAAGAGAGAATGATGGAAGGATATTAAACAAATCCTTGAAATTTCTTGCCTTGTCAAAATGATGTTGGCTTGCCTTGATTCAACATTGGTTCGCAATGAGTCAATACCAACTGTTATATTTGCGAAACTGTTCTAAATATGAGTTTACATTTAAAGATTGTAATTCTGATTGTGCAACGATTGCATATATCAGCAAATAAATAAAATATCAGATAATACAACGGATAATATAAATAAATTAATAAATAGACTGCAGATTTTTATGCATTTTTATATTTTTATTAACGTAACTAAAAAAAAATGAATGGTAAAATTTTTCTTTATCTACTGTATGTACATATATTATTGTATTAATAACTCTGATATTTTATACATTTTTACATGTTATATGCAACGTTTCAATTTCTCATAAATGCACGAAAATCCACCATCCATTAATGAGTACAAAATTGCCAATCAATCGCCAATTATTCCACGAGTAGATATTTTTCACGAAAATGTTTCGTTTCGCGATACAAATTAGGTGAAATACTCCGATCCTGCAATTTCGCAACGAAGCATCACTGAACACAAACTATTGCGACAGAAGAGGACCGTCACGGTAGCTGCAATCGGTTCACCTTGAACCAATGCGAACTAACCTACTCCCGATGTACGATTTCCACGTACGTTTACAACACCTGCTATTCTTCGATGCTAACGAGGCGATTCGATTCGAGACGGGCGCTCGCGTTTCGCGATTCCCTGCCGTTTTAATCGTCGAACAAAGCCACGTTTGTGGCCAATCTCGGCTGGTCACGCGTGGTAATTACACGTTGCATCTCCCGTGGTCAGCAAGTAGCTGGACTGGCGAACGATGGATATTCGAGTCTCAGTTTCGAAGCGAAAGTCTTCCAATATTACCAAAAGCTCGATTGTAGATAGTTTAAAACTGAAAGTCTTGAAAAGATTTTGAATATTTTTCAAATATGCTTACTACGTCAGTATAAAAACGAACAACGTATGTTCCACACTTTCTTCAATATATATCAATGATGCGATAGAAAAACTGCACGACTCGTACCCCAGTACGATTCGTCTCACTGAAAGGCCCAGAAGCAACTAGGAAATGAAGACGACTTTTTTGCCATAAAATTTTATTGATACGCAAACATTTGAATCGATAGAAAACAAATTACAGGCGCGATCGCTCGGTACCAGACAACGCCACGCCCCCTCACGAATCACGTGACCCAAATCAACCAATCGCTAATTTTCGTTGCATCAGCGTTGCCCTGAAGAGGCCCGATTTTCTGGGTTACCCCCGCTAAAATCACTTTCAGTGATAATATGTGACAAATATACACCCCTATACCTCAGATTTTCCAGATTTTCTCTAATATGTTACGTCAACGATACTCTATTAGGGACAAAGCATTGAAAACGCTTGTAAAATAGAGAGACTCGAGACAAACCAAGACTTTAAAGATTCACTTCCAAAGCTGGAGATTAACCAAAACTTTCAAAAGTTTCCAAGTGATTCGAAGCTTTTCACAGTCAAGACGAGACTTTATATGATCATTAGACGCACACGTCACATTTGAGGAAGAAAAAATCTCTAATTAGAAAAATCAAACAGCCCCAATGCTTCTCTATCAACACAAACGCGTCTGACGTTTGCGAGACGTACTCCCCCCGGCGGAGAGTTTCGTTAGCCAAGGAATCACGAAAACGCGGTATCGCGAGCCAAGAAAATCCACGAACGACCGCCGTCGACTGTCGTCGATCTTTCACGAGGAAAGCAACGTCCGTGACAATCGCGCGATGACCGCTCGACAGCTCGAACGAATCGGGAACGTGCGTGCGAGATATTCGCGGATTTTCATCTTTCCACGCTAAATCCGTCTTCCGGGGCGCGACGCCGCGCGATTCATTCGAAGCTCTGCCAGAGTTACTCGAGGTAGCTGTTTCAACTTGTCGCGCGTAATTTGCACGCTTCGAGAGAAGTTAATAAATCGTATTATGGGCGCGATTTGTGCCTGTCACGCGTGAAAGGTAATACCGTGGCCGGTGAAGTATGTTACTCTCGGGACGTGGTGGCTCGAGAACGCTTTTCCGCGACGGTAACAGCACGGATCGCGAGCAAGCAGAGGGGCTTTCTTCTAATTCGAAATTGTGGTAGCGCGTGGCCATTTAAAGGGATTTTCTTTGGGAGGAATCGAGCGCATGTGAATCATTGAGAGCAACCTGGTTTGTTGAACCGGTCGAGGGATCAAGGACGTGCGTTTCTTGCCTCAACGAGGGAAAAGTGTAAATCTCGGTACTTAAAACACGCTCGTATTTTGCGGTTAACGAAGTGCCAGCCTCCTTAAAATCCCTTTGGCCTGTACTAATTCCTCGACTTACTACTCACGGTGACTCGCAAAAGTGTTCGTACATTCGCTTAGAAGACTTTTAAACTGAAGACTTTTATATTGTGCATACGTGAAACATTTTGAAATTTAATTACAATTTAGCTGAGAATATCGACGTACTTTTAAGAAAATTTATATATATATAAATAGTCAGCGTCAAAATAGCTATTTTAAACAAGTGACTGAATGGCGAAAATTCCACGAAAATAATCGTGATAGTCGAGAGTCACTACGATGTTAATGAAATTTCAAAATGTGAAAATATACACACATTCATAAAAAAAGGTGTTGAACATTTTCGCAAGCTACATCGATGTGATGGCTAATCAGTCAATTAGTACATTACTACAAATCTAATTAAAACAGCGTACCATTAAAAATAATTCGATGCAAATAATTGGCTTCTCATTTTTATCTTAAATTTATCTAATGATGTTCCAATTACTGAGATTAAAGTAATTAAAAAAATTAGGCTTGATATAATTCTCTTAATTGCAAGATGATACGTCGTCGTATTTCTTTTTCTTTTTTTATAAGCGTTCGGTCGGAATTAATCCACTTGTACTTAAATACGTCCATCGATCGTCTTAATGACTGAGTCACTCGGACGTTTCACAAGGGGACAAAACGATCCCACGATCTCTTTCAACCGAGTGATCGCACAATATCGCAGATAAGAGAAGCTTGGAATGAGAAAGTCATGTTACTGAATCTTAAGACGACCTTCGTTAACAGTAAAAAAAAGGAAGGTCGATAAATATAGTTTTTCTTATCTAATTACTTATCTAACTTCAACTAGATAAATGTAATTTTTCTTATCTAATTACTTCGTATCTCTGTTCTCTGAACTGCGGTTTCATAATTTTTTAAAAATAACTTTTACTTTGACCAAAAAAAATAAATAAATGATTGTCTTAGATAATACAATTATAGATATACTATTATAAGATAATACGTAATAAATATACTATAACAAGATATAATTATAAGAGTGTAATAATATAACAGTAGGTATTCATATAGATATTTAAATGGATATTCAAAGTAATGTCTATTCTTTGTTGTTTGCGGCTCGAATGTCGTCGGTAATACAACCCAGTTTGCACACGTGCACGAGAAAACTGAGACCAACTGAGACCGACTTTGTCACGTTGCATTCGATGCAATATGATTTTAATTTGCATAATTAGCATTTCGTGGACCAAGGATGCTCTCCTTCGCGCGACGATATTTCGTCTCATCTGCAACTGCGATTAACTTTGCTTCAACGAATTCCACCACGAATTTGGATTTCGTTTCCAGAAAAAGAAAAAAGAAAATTGAATATAATTGTCAACTTGACGCCAGAACAGCAAAATTACTCGTGTAATATTTACGAAACGTTAAATGCTTAACTTCGGTTTAGGTTAGGTTAGGTTTAGGTTAGGTTTTATCCAGAGACCGTTTTTAAGTTGTCGAAGGAAAAGGAACGTCTAGACTAAACGATACGCTGCATACCAGAAATTTGCACGTTCATCCACGTTTTATGAGGACCCGGTATATGCGAATCAGACAACGAGACCATAAATATGCAGAACGAAACCACGAAGCGAGAACCGTCGATGGGACTCGGGCGAATGACGAAGCTGTACAGTACACACGATTTCCCTGTGACAACGTGCACGTATTTATTCTTATACATCCGGTATCCGGACTCGGAACAATGTCAATGATCGATGCCAATGAACCGTGCCTGAATTCCACTTTCATTTCTTTGACGTATCAATACCACGAATCGACTCTCTCGCGACGTCATTGAAAGTTATCCAGGTTATCGATCGCGGAAAATATGACAAAAGATAAGATATATATTACACGTTCTGACTTTTAGTATAACGAGATGAATTTGTAAAATAGATAATTAATTCTGTACAGTTATTTTATTTTATTCTATACTGATTTTAAACAAATAGTAAAAAGTATATAATACGTAAAAATAATATAAAATAATGTAATTTTTGCAAATATCTTGGTTGATAAATAGGAGTAACTATCTCTGCGTCGATATAATTAGCTTTGTAAATCATCAGTTTATAGCTTCATATATCAATTTGGCGAGTGTATTAGAATGAATTAGAAGTGTAAACACGCAATTTTACGGTTTGATAATAGATATGAAATTTCCTTGTCCCTTAATTTGTTTAAAAGGATTTTTGTAATCTAATAAAGAACGATTTCATTACTCTTTTTTTATCTCTTTCCAAAAAGCAAAATCAAAGTTCAAGGTACTGCTTATTTTACATCTGAATCGCAATAGATCCCTGATAATAATTTTTTATTATTAATTTGATAATAATATGTTATTATTAATTTGAAGCACGGCAGGAACGCAAATTCAGATTTAGGATTGATGAAGACTAATCTGGTTAATTTTCGATTACATTCTGTATTCTGTTTCTTTGATAAAATGGATCTAGCACGAGAGAGTCCTTCGTTGTGCTTAAAGACCATTTCAATTATCATCACCGGATGCGACTGATATGCCTTTACAGAAAAGATACATTGCACTTGACATCTCGGCGTGGCGATAATTTTAGCTCGTTACAAGACATTTACGAGGATACAGCCGGGACCGTTTATTCGTTCACGAAAAGGAATGTGCACGACACTCACGAGGGATGACTTCCCGCCGCTACTGATTTGTCTACGGTGGAGTCGTCCCTGTACACGCTCGTGGGAAAACAAAGTTCGGAGCTACAGGTCGATAACTTTCAGAAAAGAAGCATCTTTCCAATTAAGCGCGAGTACTACATGTACAATAAAACAGCAAAAATACTTCTTCTCATACTGTCTCTGTGCATCTTCTGTAAAGTCGCGAAAAGAAAAGAAAAGAAAAGAAAAAAAAATACAGCTCCGATAAAAGAGCAAACGCGAAAGGTCACTGTCGAATCGTTAAAAAATCACAATACCTTCTGAACGTTTCCCAGTGAGTTGCTATTTCGATCGGCGCCACACGCCAGTGTCTAGACCGAACGAGTTATTCTCGGCTCGCACTTTAGTACCATAATAAGCATCGACAAAGGCATTCCTTTGCTGCCATCTGTTAGAGAATGTAGCCAACCGCTCGCACGGTTTGATTGACTACGCTCTGTAGAACTCGCGGGAAACAACAGTATTTCTCTGGATTATATCGCGCGAGTAACTCGTTGGGAAACGAGCCAATTCGAAGCATCGTGCTTTCCTTCCCCCGATCGCTCCCTGTTTAATAATCGTCGGCATTCCGGTCGCTGAATAGCGGCGCACCGAAACGCCACGGACAATACGCTTTTGTTTCACTGTTTCCCCGATCGTTTACCGATCTAGGTTTTTTTCCCCCCCGGGGAAAGAAAGAAAAAAAAGCATCGAGTTACAGAGCGACGATTTACCACTGTTGAAAGCAGAGAGACGTGAGATGACAGTCGCGGAGATAATAAAACGTTCACTTACCCGTCTCCCTGCAGTCTGTTGTCGACCACTTGGGGGGGCAACGGAGTCGACAACTGTCTGACCAGATCGTCCCATTCCCTTTCTCTCTGCTGGAACTTCTCCTGCAGCCTTTGCTTCTGCTTTTGGTACTCCTTGAACAGGTCGCCGTTGTAACTTTGTTCGAGATGCTCTCCGCCTAGGGAAGCTCGAATAGGAATCGCGGTGGGTTCCGTGATCTTTGCCGCCACTCCGGTTGGCTTCTCTGCCAGAGAGTCTCTTCTGGAACTTCTGGCCGTCGATGGAGCGGGAGATTCTCTGCCTGCGACTCTACGTTCTGGCGTGGAAGCTGCGGAAGGCTCGGCTTTGATACCTAAAACGAGAAATATACAAGAACGTCAATACCTCAGAAATCGATGCGTTAAACTATCTTGGTAATAGACGAATCGTTGACTGTTATATAAATTAACATTTTTGAGAACTATATTGAAGAAGCTAATTCGATGCCTTTTTTAAAGATAAACTTGTTATTTACTGCTTTGCGAGCATTCCGACTTTAAAAAATTACTTTCCAAGTCACTCTCAAGTTTTTCTTGCCAATTTTTATGTTCAAAATGTTCTTGATCAGACTGTTCAGATCAAAAAGAATATACATGTATTTTAAAATCCAACGCAAAGGCATCGAGCTAATTTCTACACGTGATAAATGTAAAAAAAAGAAATAAAGATAAAGAGAAGACACACCCTCGGGACTCTTCGATTGTCCTCTGGTCCTCGGTGGAGCTTTCGGCTGGCTGTTGGTCGTTGTCTCTTGTATGGAAGGCAGCTGCTGAAACTCGGCGTAGCTCGAGCTAAGAAAGACGTCACCCTCGTTCTCAAAGAGCCTGTCCACGCTGGTGTTCATTAATTTGTTATTCTTAAAACCGGTTAGATGAAAGCTCGCGAAAGATGATCTCGACATTGGGTTTATATCACCGGTGGACAGAGCCATTAGCGCCGCAGATGGTATCGGCGTATTTTTAGGCCCGGGGCTCCTTGGTCCAAGCCCAGCTTCTAAAGCGGGCACTAAACTGCGAGACATCATGTCAGCGGCGGATCTTGGCCTGGTGAACGGCATCGCGCTATGCGGGAACGTTTTTGGCTTTATGGGGGTGATCAACATGTGTTCCGTCCAGGAGGTCTCCAACGACGGTCGTTCCAGTCGCTCCACGTCCACGTTCAACGTTCGTTGAGCGAACGGCACCGCGAACGTTTCCGGCGGTATACTCTGCAGCCAGGAAAGTAGACTCAGGTCGGAATCGCTGAAACCGACCGAGCCGTCCAACAGTCTCGAGAAGTTCATTTCCACCTGCAGAAAAAAATTCATGTGTTAATCGTTTTCTCTTTCTTCTTTTTTATATCACAATATTCAATATGCGACATTATTAAGCGTGCTCTGGAACTTATTGGCAGTGAAAACGTAATGACGGTATTAAAAATTTAGAAGAGAAAAATTTATTTTTCCAGACCATGAGGTTGAAGCCTGTTTCGAATGTGTTGAATTTCCTACAAGCATCGATGAATCTCGACGTTGACGGAAAAATTGTAAAATATTAAAAGAGTTAATATGTAAAATCTGATGGTAGCTGTTATTTCGAGTACCAACACAAATTTTACTCGAAATATCTTTTTCAATATTTTAAAAGAGATTGACAGATTATTGAGAATAAGAGCAACTTTGTAGATTTCAACAATTTTGAAATGTATCGTCAAATTCAATTTCTATAATATTTCACATTCGCGACTACATATACTCTAATTAATCCGATCGCCAATAAAAATGAGGTCACTCTCAATAATCATCAAAATCAGATGACAATTATATTGTCAGAATACCTGTTCGCTCTCCTTCGAACCGGTAGCTTTAGCCTGGCAGTAATTCACGCAAGACTCGTACAAGATGCCCTTGATGATCAGCTGTATGAGCCGATCGTTCTTCGCGGAGGTGACGGGATGTGCGGGGTCGGTGCTCTTTCTGTCACCAGGCAGAAACTTCTCGACCAACGGGTGCACCTCGCGGAAGCATTGAACTCTCGCGTTGCTCGGATTCCAATCCTTATACTGCAGGTGGTCCGTGAGCCGCGGCAGCGTCAGCAACAGGCACAGGCCGCTGTACTCCTCTTTGGATGGCGCGACCTTCTCGAGGTCGCTCAACACCTTCACCACCTCTTCGACCGCGTTGTCGACGCTGCCGTTCGTGCCGGCGGCGATCAGGTTCGCCTCGGACTTGATGCACAGCAGCTCCACGTACTTGTGCCTGAGGATCGAGTAGGTGAACTTTCTCATGTCGAAGTCCGGCAACGCCTCCAACGGCTGAATGAACTCGAGCACGTCGTCCCATTGCCCGTCGAGGATCAGCTGACGAAGGAACAGGACGTCGTCGCTGTACTGACCATTTATCACGCCGGTCTCTCGTTCCAACGAGAGCTGCGAGATGTGAAGGTCGCGGCTGTGGAGGAACTCCAAGGTCAGTCGTACCACATCCTCCTCGCGCAGCGTCAGGTGCGCCGCCGGCATCACGTACCGAATACGCAACCTGGACAGTTTCCAGAACAGAGAATTACAGCCTCGACCTTCGATATCCAGCGCGACGTGTTACGAGAAATTTCATCGATTATAAATACAAAATTTTTGTTGGACAGTTTCGACGATGACATGGCGATCTAGCGATCTCGCGCAAGTTACGTCAATGTTATTTACGATTGAAATTCAGGAGAGGAAGGATTTTATGACAAAATTGGAAGACCCACATGTGGACTACATAGGAGTGGAGAGCCATAGATAGTCGAAATTCGCTCGGTCAGTAAAATACCGAGGTTCAACGCATCACGATCTGATTCACTGGAATTGCTGTTCGAACGATACGTGTTATTGCGAAACTGAGTAATGCTATGCTCCCGAGTAAGGAATGTGCGAAATCCTTGCTTTTATAAGTTCGTTGCATTTCGAGGCCGCCGGCCCTGCTAACACGCCCTGATTGTCGTACGAACTGGGTGGATAGATTCGGACGTTGATCTGCCTATTCCCCTACTAAACTACTATTTCCTCTGCGTGAAGGCAGTGGAAGCCCCACACCTATCCACGAATGGTAGTGAATCTTGTTACATGTAGTTTTCTATTACTGTAGTATAATTTTGTTAGTTTATTGTACATGTGTGATCGTAACTAATTGGGGACGTTATTATCACACATGGATGTGTTTTAACCCTTGGCAGTTCTGTGTCTAATGTGACAATAAATCTAATGGATTCAGTATCTGCCTGAACAAGGATTTTACTTCAACAGAATATCAATGATATATTTGCCAATGGGTTCCAATTAAGTTTTATTGAAAAAGCAAATATTTTTATTTTTTCCAATTTAATTACAATAATAAATCTTTATAATTTTTATAATTTTTATTTTTTCCAATTTAAGCGCGGACTTGCTGAAGTACACTATGAAAATAATTACAGACCGCAAAGAGTTAAAACTCTTGCTAAAATACCAGGGAGCGTTGAGGAGCCGGTGCTAATAAACATTATCTTTCAAAATTTACGACCACTTTCACTACCTCTTATAAATAAATTCATGAAAATACTTAAGTGCTTTCTGAGTCGCTTATAATACTAAATTCGTATACTACGTTTCAAACGTGATAAATCGCACGCGTTCGCTTCCGTAGTACCAGATACATCAATTTGATGTTTCTAATTCATTCATCAGTCGAACGAGTTGCTATTTGAATGAAATCTGCGCAGCGAGAGAGCCTGGAAACGTTTAGTAGATTGGAACGATGACATGGATTTACGCAAGTAAATAGCATGTATAGTGGCCACTGTATAACAATGATATTTCGTTTCGAGCAACTTTGTAAAATCTGCTATTTCATATTCCCCTGGAAAATCTCTTTCTGCTCAACTTGTCTGAGAATCGAAGCGCGAACGGGGCGTTGACGGTGAGTGCCAGTGAAAAGAATATCGTTATCGACTGCTTCCATATGGTGCGAAAAGTTTCTCCCGAAACGATTCTTGATCGGGAGGGCGTGAATCGTGGATAGACTGTGGATGTTTGTGCTTTATGAATATACTCAAAGAAACACAAAGTTTCGTGCATTTGTATGCAACATATACGTACGTAGGAATATATACGCACAAAATGTGCAGTTTCTCCTTTTAAATAAATATGTATAGCGTCTCGTAGTCTGAAATTTTCTAAAAATGTTTGCGAAGAAGTAATTGCGAGAAACGGAAAATTTATTCCATACTGTTTCAATTTCTCGAAGCGATATAAAACACGAAATGTAAAATCAAGAGAGAATGCAACGAAGAAGTCACGCGATACGCGAATTTCATAAAAACACTGACCCATAAAGGACTTCGGCGAACTTGCTAAATTTCCCAAGCCTGTAACATGCTGGCTTGGCAAAAGTGCGTGTACCAGATGCAATACGCGACATCAGCACCTTCGTTTATTAATTTATGTGATCGTGGAGCTTCGATCCGCGCAGTTCCGATCGAACTTTCGAATGATCAACGACCAAGTACCAACAATGACGCAGTTAACGGTGGTAAGATTTCAACAATTAACATTTCAAATTTTCATATGCACATTCCCGCTTAAGAATATAGAGCTGTGAAGAATATAATATTCAAAAGAAATAATACTTTGTTCGCGATGTACGGTGTCTTTATAATATTGTAATTTTAATTAATCATCGATATTACAATTAAACAATCATATCAAATATCTGGTGCCTAATTATTAAAAATCAAAGTTGGAATTATAGCATTCTTACTCCTCGAAGAAACGTACGAAAAAGTGTGTTTCAAACTTCTGAATAACAATGCACGCTATGTCTTTACAATATTTAATTAATCATCGATTGATTAATATTTCACAATCAAACAATCATATCAAATATCTGGTGTCTAATTATTAAAAATCAAAGTTGGAATTATAACGTTCTTACTCCTCGGAGAAGTATGTTTCAAACTTCTGAGTAACGATGCACGCTATATCTGTATAATATTTAATTAATCATCGATTGATTAATATTTCACAATCAAATAATCATATCAAATATCTGGTGTCTAATTATTAAAAATCAAAGTTGGAATTATAGCATTCTTACTCCTCAAAGATTCCTTTTCAAACTTCTAAGTAACGATGCACGCTAAATGTGTAACGCTTTGCAACGTTTGATTTCAGTATCTACTGGCTATTTTCTTAGTCAGTTACACAGTAGCTGACATTATAGTACAACCTGGCTACGAACATTTGAAAAAATATTCAACGCAACAACGTCAGTCTATAACTCAACCTTCTGAAATTCCTCAACACACGGAATCAAACCTTGGTCAATCACATCAGTCGCAACAAGAAGAACAGGAATACACGGATCCAGGTTATCATTTGGAACTTCATCCAGTGTACTCTGATTCATATCACATTCCCGCTGAAGCACTGTCGCCGATTTACTCACACGTTGCGTTGCCACCAATGTCAAAGCCTGCTTACAGACGATTGCTACCTAATTACGGAGTTGCGGGAATACCTGTGATTCCCCATCATTACCAATATCCTCTGGTGAATATCGATATTCTTATATTTCTGATATTTTAATTCGTGTCGTAATATCTCAATCGAAGCTAATAACATCGATTAATCGGTGGTTTTCTTAGCCAGTACACAATCGATACAGAAGATCCGATCCAAGCGACGAACCCGATGCAGCGCGCAAGGATAAGCATGATGAAGATGATGTGGCCACGAAGCCGTCCTTAGACGACTCGCTGTCAGTCGTTGATTTGCAAAATCAAGATAGTAAGTTGATTAATCCGAAGCATATTATTAGTATCATACATGGAACGATAGACAACTCTGTGAAAGATGAGACTTGAATTTCAAAAATACGATACGACGCCACCTGATTTTTAGATACGCGTAAAATAGAGTTTGGTTTGTATCGATTCTGTTTATTGGAATGGAATTTAAATTATCATCCTATTTAATGAATTCTTATCGGGTTAAACAATTTATTGATTATGAACTTTTAATAGACGAATGAAAAGTTATGAAAGAATCAAAATCGAAAATAAAAATCCGTTTCACAAACATACAACATCATAAAAATTTTATTAATGCATACTACGGATTGAAATCAAATTTCAAACTTTGGCCGAAAAATTTGGCAGCCACCGTAAAAGAACGAAAATTCTACAGAGAAATCGACACTATATGAATTAGTCATTTCCAAATAGGTTCAAAGAATTTATAAAAGTAATTATTAATTATTTTCGTTCACAATTATGTTATAAAAGTCACGCTACAACTCACCCAGTCAACTTTTCAACTACAAACTAACCATTTTTTGCCAAAAATTCCGAACAGACATAATCGAATAACAATCGTTTCGACAGAGAAGCGCGTGAGTACTCGCCAGAGTGTAACTCTGCTAGGCTTGAATCCATCGAACATGTATCCCGTGCAACAACAATACCGTTCCGCGGAATTGAACCCGACCTACGATTCCAATCAAAAGCCAGCTGGAAGCCAGCAAACGCCATCCCAAACAAATGCACGAGAAACGCAGCAGCAACAAGCGGCTACTTTCGTGCAAGCCACGGCTCCTCGAACGAACAATGAAAATCTTCATCACGCGTTGCTGCTGCAACAACCCGCCCCTCAACAGTTCAGGATTACCGATCTGAGAAACTACCCGGACGTTGGCCCGGTCTCTCCTTCCCTTCAATCGTCGCGAGTCGAAACAATGAACGGTCACAGCGAACCACGAACTTTCACGGTAAGAACGTCCATTTTATTAAAATCTCTACTTGGTACAAATGACTTCGTTTAGTGGAATTATAGAAAACTTCAGTAGGGTCGATTTATATTGCTGGACTTGTGTGTAAATTCGTATCGTTAGAAATATTAATTAAAGTTGTGGAATCTAAGTATAATAGGAATTTTATCCATCAAATCTTTGGTTACTTTATACATTTGTTTTTCACGCATTTTTATTTGTCGCGTAAACAAAATGCATAAATATCTGCAGTGTATTCATCTACAATGCAGCATGCGAATAATTCTCAAATGATAATTGTTGACGTCAAGTTCCATAGTTCGCGTGTTTTATGTTCCACGTTACGTCGCAATTCGTAATCTGGAAACACGTGACTAACTTGGTTCCACGTTGCGGCGGGTAAACGAGTTGATTAATGAAGAATAACGACGTAATTTCGCTTGCAGCCACTGAAACGTGAAGGAGCGGACGCGCACGGCGAAATAGTGGGCACGAAGTTGGGAAATATCTACAAAATAAAGGTGCATCAACACATGCATCAACACGGGAAATTAAACAATGCACCAAGACCGTTTGAGAATCAAATTACTGCTGACACTGAGACACCGCAGCAGACAGTGCAAATTTTCAACAAGCCTACAGATAATCATGTGGCAAATTCTTTACAAAACATTCAGTACGTTGTGCCTCAAACTTATACCGTTCCTAACTCTCTCGGAAGTAACGTGGATAATTATGTCTGGCCGTACCCGTACTCGTCCCTCTCCTCGCCGATCAGAATCTGTTTCGAGAACAACGATACACAGCCTATCGTGTATCAGCTAGCTTAAACGAGTCTCGATTTTGCAAATTAAACGCAACTGCGTTTCTTGTATCTCCCGCAAGACGTTTCATATCACGATGTTTTATATTTCTCGCACGCCGGTGTATCGCTCGCCGGTTGCGTGTCTGTCAAGTATACAGGCTTCACCGACCTTAATCGATGATTGGATGGACATTTTTCAATAAACCGCAAACACCAAGGCGCGTCCAAGTTTCCCAACCCCGTAAAAAGTGTTACACCTCACGCAGTCGCGTGCTGTTAACGACAAGACGGTGCATAATCGGTTCTTAATGCGTGGACGCCAACCGGATTCTCAGCGTTTGGCCTCGGTGGCCGCTTAATCACGGAACCGATTCTAAAATACGATCGCCAATGCGATAACCAAGCGATCGACACTTTGGTTTTACGCGATCCAAATCAACTCAAAGGATTGCGTATAAATTTTAGATGTATGCATTAAAAACTTTTGATCAAAACAAGAACGTGCTACTCCATTCGTGTAAATTATTAGAGAGTCTATGGTTTTTGATGTATATTGAAAGATTCACATTTATTCTTCGCACATATGAAAACATACGATTTATTATACGCGTTCTGATTTTTGTGCGTAATTACAACAAATTAAATTACTTTAATTGCACGTCTATCGGATATACAAAATATTGCTTAAAAGGCGGCTAACTGGCGGCCCGCGGACCCTTGCCTCTACTTTTCTGTGCCCCACTCTTTCATGCACGACGCAGTGGAGGGGGTAGCGCTAACGATCAGGAAAGTAGGGGCAAGAGCTCGCGTGCCGCCAGTTAGCCCCAACTTAAAACATGAAAGCATTAATTACGCGTGTACTCGTGTATTTGAATGTTTGTGAAATAAAAATACTTTAATACGAACGCATCTGAGACTCGTAGAAAATCCTACGATCGAGTTTCCGTGAGAAACCACCCATTAACTCTGGAATCTTAAATCACGAAATCGCGGAAGATTTCCCTGCCATTAATCCCGACCATCCCTTAATTAGTGTATCAGCAGCCGTCGGCGACGAACTTTCATCAGAGCGCGCGTTTCGCAGCCCGGGTGCAACAGCGACGGTTGCGGACTCCGAGACAACCCGAGCGACTGAACGAAAATTCAATTTCGGGCACAATTTGCCGGCAGCGTTAATTGGCCCGAACAGCGAGGCGAGAAGTTTCGCCGGTGCACGACGACGGGGCCATCGAACGCCAGCAACCTGGCGGAAAAGGACGGCAAACAGCGATCGTATAATTTCTGATTCCTCGCTCGGGACCTGAATCTCTTCCCCTCTCTTTCGTCTCAACCTCTATGCGGGATTGGACAAATTCTATTTTCAAACGAAGACGAAAAACGACAATTTGAAAAAGGGAATCATCTCCGGCAGCGTAGGAAAGGTAATTTCGTCTTGCGTTCGAGTCAAATAAATCATTTGGATGAATTCATTGAAACGAAGTTAAATGATCCCAGCGCCAGCTGAAGTTTACGCAACAGCGTTATTTGTTATAGCACTCGTTCGTTGTAGGATACATACGCAAATACGTATGAGGAATACATACATTCTTGATACGAAACGTACACGTATATTTGCGTGTTGTTAAATATAATTTCCATTTAAATATATTAAATTAAATTCATAATAAAGTGCATTTTGTACGCACTTAAATTTTATGCATTGCACACAAATTATAAAGGAGAAGGTGAGGAGAGAGTAACGTATTTAAACAATCACTCCTTAAATAATGCCTCTTCTCCAATAATGCCCAAGCCTGTCCCTGTCATCGTTCGAAATTACATCTCAGCGAAATGTAATTTCTTCGAAGCTGTGAAATTTCAACGATGTTTGCCGTTCGTTACGCTGGTCGAAAGTGCAAGCGACGAGATAAGGAAATTACTTCGTGTAACGAAGTTCGGAGACGTGCCCCGGAGAATACACCGGGGCCTATGCAGATCCGCTCGCGCGATTACGGCTAACAGATAGGCGAGGCGAGGACGTGAACCGGAGGGGGATAAATTCAGTATTTAACCGTGGCAAGATTCCCCGCTCGCGTGCCTTCCCGACGGTGAAGAACGAGCGGAAACGAGCAGGTTTTCGGAAAGAGAACGTTTCGCGACACGTCGGAGATTAATTTCCCCGAACAACGACGCGTCTACTCACTTTTTGTCGAGCGACCGAATTTAATTTCCCTTCGAATGACGGGGGAATAGGACAAAACCTCGCGCCACGCGAGGCAGGATCGCCGTGGCACGAGAGAAGTACAATTCTCATTCAACTCTTAAACGGACGATTAAAGCCGGCGCGGTTCAATCTAATTTTAAAATTAAAATTTCAAATAATATCATTTTTTGAATATTTATTTCTGTTTATCAATTCGACACAAATTGATAAAAATTTTTCTTTCAATTTATGTAGTTCGTTGTAATGTAAAGATAAATAGTTCTTGGAAATTCTTTTATTAAAAGATAAATGAACTAAATTTCTGTTCAATCGTGTTCTCGTTAAAAATAAAAATCTTATCGTACGATGAGAATGTCAAACGATATAATTAATTGAGTTTACGATGAAAACGCGGCAGTAATAAAGAGTAATAAACCTCGTTGCAAAATTATGGAACATAAAACGCGAAACGCAGCGTGGTTCGAACTTGGCGATAATCGATGCCTCCTGTTGTATAATCGAAGCTAAAGTTCGCAGCATGGTTCCGCTTCCGTTCCGCTCGGATCCGTTTACTCGGCTTTCGTTGCCAGCCAAACAATTCGGCTCCAATTTCGTTTTAATTACGCCGCGATTCATGCATTTCCATATCAAACGAGCAATCTTATCGCCGACGATCGAATAGATTGTTGCGCACGTTTTTTCTAAATTCGTTGGATCTAGCTGGTGCTGCTAGCTCCTTTTTGCAATAAACCGTCTGATAATACATTACAATACGATTAATATTTCAGATATTCAGATATCTACAGTGGAATATAATTATCTAAAAAACTGGGGTTTTAATTATCTAAAAAACTTCTGGGAAAGGCCCAGAAGCAACTGTTCTGACTAGGAAATGAAGACATGCAAACGTTTGAATCGATAGAAAACAAATTACAGGCGCGATCGCTCGGTACCAGACAACGCCACTCCTACTCAAGGTCTACGCCACGCCCCCTCATGAATCACGTGACACAAATCAACCAATCGCTAATTTTCGTTGCGTCAGCGTTGCACCTAAAGAGGCCCAATTTTCTGGGTTACCCCACTAAAATCACTTTCAGTGATAAAATGCAAAATAAATATTCAAATGATCAAATTAAAATATGAAAAGACTTTACTGTTTTAATATATGTTACCGATCAGAATGTATTCTTTTCAAATTTCCATTTATATCTTTAACGAGTTCGTTCACAGAAGGAAAAAAACTCTCTTTCCACGTTACGTAGAAATGCTACGGAAACCCCTGCAACTGAATGCTTTGCTACTATTGCGTCTTCTTCTACTTTTTACCGATCCGAATAAAGAAATATAATTGAATTTGATTTTCAAAGGCAATACTATGCAAGAGAATGGCCAGACAAAGAGCGACGAATATATCGGAACTCACAAAGTTGCGCGAGGCTCGATAGCCAGACGAGATTGTCAATAATGGGTAAATGGAACGAAAGTTTCGCCAATGAAACTTTCATTTTCTCTCTCTTTCTCTCTCTCTTTTTTTATAGCTACCGGTTTTTGTAACTCGCTACGCTAACCGAGTGGTACGTCGACAGTTATTCATGGACGTTGACCGTCTACTTATTAAAATGGCTAATTGATACGAAATCGATGGGGGAAGTTTATTGAACGGAAATTGCGAATCGTCCGCTAATTGTTCCACCACGTTTACCATCCTATAACGGCTGAACGCAAGCTCACCGTTATTCTCGTAACAACTACAGTTCTAAACGACTATAATTAGATACATACTAGTTAAGGGGAGTCCGGCATTTGCCAAATCGATATTTCGTTGTCGTGCAAGTTATTGTATGCAAAAGAACAGTGACTAATAACTCGACTCATTTGCACTCTGGTTATTACTCTTCTTTTAAAGCAATAAATTATTCGATACGGAAGAAAGAAATGGAAAAGTATGATCCGTGATTACGTATACAGTAATTAGATGCGCAACTTGCAGCTTCAGAAAATACAGAATTTTGCATAATCTCGATTGAAGTGGTTTCTGCAATGAGGAGAGTTTGCCTTGCAGCAATTTGACCAAACTAACTGAAACGAATTCAAAGTCACTCGGAATCAGATCATTTTTTGACATGCGTATCAATCACATATATCTGTCTCTTTCTTTTTCTCCCAATAAATATAATTTAAATGTGAAAACAAATATGTCATAAAAATAAATCAGAACCAAATATATAGAATTTTCAGACAAAAAAAAATTAAGGAGTTCTACCACACTCAAATTTTCCAACTTTCAAAGCAGTTGTCCGATTGAAAGCAAGAGTAAAAAGGAAAAGGCAGAGAGAGAGAGAGAGAAAATAAAGAAAAGCTCTTTAATTTGTATTCTCGAACGAAGGTTAAAAAAAGAGAAAATCCTCGGTTGCATGGAGCGCGTTGCCCCCGCGTAGCAAAGAGACACAAAGAGCGAAGTTTGAAAATCTCTCTCGGCCGCTTTGAAAGCCGGAGGTCGTTCCTCCATCTTTTCGATGCCGGCTGGCGCTTAATGCCCGTACCCAGACCGCCGATTCCTTTACTATCGGTGTTTCTCGGCTTCTCGCCGCGTTCGTAATTCCGGCTTTCAGACATTCAGACACGGCCACCGTGACACTATTACGTACGCGCGATTCCAACAGCTTGTTAATTTATTCGACAGCTTCTCGCGTCGCGTGGATCGATATCTCTCCCCGATTGATAAATCGCAAACGTCGAGAACCCTGAATCTTCTTCGTTCGTATTCGCCGGCGTTGAACGATTAACGAACGCGAGAGGTTGTCCTCGTTAACATGGAAATGCGATTCGCGAGTTGAATTCCCTGTGCAAATGCAGGGACTTTGATCTTGAACTTCGTCTTACACAGGATGCTCCTGTTTTCGCAGTTGCGTGGGGGGGCGTTGACTCCGCTTGCGAAAATAAACCGGAAGAGGAAGGAGAAACGCTTTTTCACGTGGGACTTTAAGAAAATCGAGCTCGGTATGTTTGTATTCACTTGTAATTTAACCTGAAAATTGAGCAATTTTGGGTACATAAATAATCAGATAAATATTTAAATCCAATTCACGCGTGTACGTGCTTGGGAAATATTTAAAATCAATTTCCTCGAAGACGTGTTAAGAGTTACGTGATGATTTATCGGCACGATGAGAACTAGGACACTCTGTATATAAAATCATCGTTCCGCACGATTATAAACTCGTTATCCAAGCATAATTTAATGGTTTAACAGAAATCTTTCTTTCGTTAAAATCGATTCGCCGAAACTTTCATTACTTTTCGGACAAAAACTGGTTTCTAAGTGTTCCACGCGTTTTTCAGGATATTTCGTCAGGAAACATCGACGCGGTGTCGTGCTCGGGCAGTTCGAGCTTGCCTAGAAGGCCACACATCTAGCACTGATACCAGATGCTCATAAAAGTTCTCTGGTGAAATAATTAGCCTGTTCTTCACGACATCATCAAATAAGTTGAATGGCCTGGTTCTCCTAGTCACGGAATATTTAGAACGATGTGGACCTCGGTATCGAATCGATTTACGTTTAGGCTGGATGTCTATTTAGAAGACCAGCTCGTTATAACGGATCAAACGAAACATCAAAGTGGCTTGATCAAATGGAATATAAATAAAATCAGACGAAAAAACGAATGCAATATAAACCACTTTCATTTGAGTTGATTCTTTCGACAGGACAATATGTTCTACTCATGATTTAATGTAACTCTATCCATGTGTCCACTGGGATATACAACCAAAGTTGTTTGTACAATATTTATTGCTGTAATTTAGAGTGTTTTTGTGTCTTTATGTTAGCAGAAGATATTCATGTAATCTAGAAAAATTTGTTTAAAAGTGTACCCAGAGATAGGAATTTTCTTATAAGAAGAAGTTTCTTATATAAAAAAATCATTAAATAGAAGGTATTCTTACAAAAATATTAGATCAATAAAATATAGAGAAGAAAACAACTGCACGACTTGTAGCCCAGTACGATTCGTCTCACTGTTTTGACTAGAAAATGAAGACGACTTTTTTGCCATAAAATTTTATTGATACGCAAAGATTTGAATCGATACAAAACAAATTACAGGCAACGCCACTCCTACTCGAGGTCTACCTCACGCCCTCTCGCGAATCACGTGACCCAAATCAACCAATCGCTAATTTTCGTTGCATCAGCGTTGCACCTGAAGAAGCCCGATTTTCTGGGTTACTTCACTTTCAGTGATAATAAGTCGAATGATGTTCAGCAGATAAAATCAGACTAGAGCTACATGTATATATAATGAAACAGCGTATAGAATAATTTATATCTTAATGATACAACATAATTAATTTCCTTTATATTATATTACTATTTTTTAAATATTTTAATTATCGCAACTAAATAAATTTTCTTTATCACCATTGGAATATTCTGTTGGAATATCCCATTGACGAAACTATATATTCCACTCCTCAAATACGATTTATTTTTATAGTTGAATACACTACAATATATTACTATTAGAATATTATTGCAATATGATATAGTATTATATTGTTGCATTTCTTTTCGAAGACAAGTATCAATTTCAAGAAGTACGTTCGTGCGCGAACAATGAGCCAGTAAACGCGCCGAACACGCATCCGGTGTAACCACAGCCTGACTCGCCATAGTGATTCATAAAAGGGTGATATCCGGTCTGGTTCGCGGTTCAAAGCCGCGTGGCGTGTTTTCTTCGTGTCGGTGCACGAGTAAAAGAGCCATTACCCGGTCTGTAATGGAGGTATTCAAGCAGCTCACCTTTGACCGGAAAGCTCGCGGTACCGGTGCGCGTTTACTCAAGAAGATAGCCAGCCAGCGACGGTGACAACCTTTTCCTTCTTTTTCGTGCGACACGAATTCCACGAGAGACGCAACGGCCGCTGGCCGCCTCCGGGAAATCGCGAAAGCCTCGTTTATTCGGACGAAGACGACGTCCGTGCGTCGTCGCGGAACATTCGTTTCACTGGAAACTCAACGCCGCGCGTTCCCGTTAACGGTTACTAAATAAATGCACGACGATTGCGCGATGAACAACGCGATACTCGTCCAGGTACACGCGAACCACGTCGCGAGAAGAACGCGCCTGAGAGTTTCCCATATTCAACGCGTCTTCGTGACGCAATTTCCCAGCGATCAGCTCAACTCTTTAACCCATTTGAAAACTTCTCTATTAGTCTGCATCATGAAATTTTATTTCTTTTTTTTTTTAACCTTTGGCACACTTCAAAACTCTGACACATGTGCAGTTTTCGTACACCGATGTAGACTTTTTATTAAATTTTATTAAATACGTTTGCAATAAATATCTCGAAATCTTTCAAATTTCGCACGAGATGGAAAGGACATTACACATCTTCTCTGTACAGTTCAGTAACTCTTAAAAATCTTTGTATCTATCTTATGGTAGAAAAGTGAATTCCAACGTTGATTCACTTAATCAACTTTTATTGTTTCATAGAGACTGTAGCCTACTTCTTTTACGAAGTGAAATTTTACGAATTGTCAAAAATAAAAGTTCTTGCAACATTGTCGCTTGGTGTCTAAGAAAATCGATGTTCTCGTCGAACGTTGCATGCAAATGGGTTAATCACGCTGGAAAGAAACTGAAAGCGAGCCAAATCAGGCGATCCCTGAGAGAGAGAGAGAGAGAAAAAGAAAGAATGGCTCCTCTAAAAAGTTGCAAACCAAAGACGTATTGTGTCAAACGAGATGTGTTTTGACGATATCCACGAAGAAACATCGACTTGGCAAACTGTCAGAGCTTAATGGTCGCGCAATGTGTCTTCGATAGGAGGAAAGCGAGGGAAAAGCACGGAAAAGATACCGCTAGATAAGCTAGCTGGAACGTACGAAGCTGTTCGTCAAGTTCGAACGAGGTGAGCAGCGATTGTGCAGAGGCAGGGAAGTCGTGTGGGAAGTGCACGATCGTGGGAAGCAGAAAAATGGCAAGCATATTGTCGGTCTGTTTCCCAATCGTTGACAAAACGGAGGGGGAACGAAGCAAGGAACTTTGCCAAGGAACCAAGTAGTCTTCCTCCGAGTAATTTTGCAAAGTGGTTGCGCGCGAAAGCTGACCTGCTGCTGTCTCCATTGTCCGACGAACGACAAGAAAATTGAGAAAATGATTAAACAAGTCTATCCATCAAACTACTGTTACGCTCGAAAGGAATTGCTCCTTTAGAAAGATAGTTACTTAAATTCTTGTTTGATCGTTACAATTGCTTCGTCGTATTATCCCAGTTGTTTTTGTCGTTGCCTCTATGAAAGATCAATTGGGCTTATCTCTTTGGTTTTTAGGTCTGTAACATTGTTGCAATGGTACTTAACGATTTATCCATTAATCTTCAACGAGTATGCTCAACGCTGCAACAGACGTTATTCGACATTCATGCGACCACTTGGACGAAGGGAGAAGACCAACGACCTGTCAATCCAAGATTAATCATCATCGTTCCTCTCTACGCGCAGAAGGAAGAATGGCAACGTAATTCGTCAGTACGACGGCGTGCCATTCACTCTAGCGCAATCGATGGTGCCCTTTTGTTTACCGGGTCCCCTGCCCACAAACTGCGCGGATCGTGGATTTTTTCATTGTCAGCTCACTCTGGAACGGTGAATGAGCTGAGGAGATGTCTATCCATGGGGCAGGGAGAAGAGGGTTAATCCGATGTATAATCGCGACGGAATTTCAAATTTAGCTTTTAACTAATATCTTGACGTACATTTTTTTAACTTTTGGTTGCATTTTTATAAATTATTGCGTTCTTATAAATATCTTATGTATTGTATGTTGGCTATGAAACTTGAATTTGGAACAAAATTTGAAAACATATCGAAAATAATAAGACACTTAGCGCAAGTATTATATTTAATGAACCCCAATATCTCAAATCAATATTTCTAATATGTCTAATACTTATTATATGCCCATATTATGTGCTGTTTTACTAAATGTAAAGTTTAAAAGACCAACGATAGAAATGAATTAATTTCCATAAAATATTTAAGGAAAACAATGAACAGATGTAACATCCTTTTCAGAATAAATAACTGTTATTAATATTGATTTAAAAATACCTAATACAAAGAATATTTATAATTTAATTTTCACGTATATATAATATCAATATCACATAGAAAATTTTCACATAGCATTTTTGAACTTTTTTTTTGTCCCATTTTTAGATTGGTTTCAAACCTGGTTAACACAATCGCGTCTGGTTAGTAACTGTTCAAATACATCTTTCCTGTTCCAAATATTCATTGTTTAATCACAGACGACGTCGATCGAATATTCATCGAAGCAGCGATGGCCTCTCTCTCTTTAAAGGCGGGTTTTAAACGTGGCCTTGCTCTTGGGGTGGATCGAGGCCCACTCGAACGCGTCCATGCGGCGCCCCTGCCTTCTAACGAGTCCTCGGCCGCCCCCCGTCTATTGTCTCGCGAGCGAATCAGCCCCCGACGTGGTCGATAAAGCGCGAAAGTAGCTCGCCGCGATTTATCAAACCGTCGTCTCTCTCTCTCTCTATATATATATATATATTTCGGCGCGGAAAATTGAACGGAGCGGATGAAGTTAGCTTAGCAGCTTAGGAGGTCCTCCGATAAATCTCCAGACCCGTAAATTACCGCCACCGGGAAAAAAAGGCACCGTAAACGGGCCTTTACGAGTCTTAGACTTTCTGGAAAATTCCGGAGTACCTCTAACGAACACGTGATAATTTACACTCCATAAATGGGGTCTGCTTCGTTGACCCTCCGAAAGAAATTTATAAATGCGTTACTCGTTATTTTAATATATACTACAAAAGGACATTTTTAATATACGTTACTGTTGTTTTATAATTAATCGATTAAATTATTAGCCCCGGACTTGTGCAGAAAATTAATTTTTTTTTCAATTGTATATAATTTTAGAAAAAATACTCAAGTGTACCAATCTTCGACATAATTCTATTTTATTAGAAGGCTAAACAAGATTGTTCTTAAATTTGACAAAATTCAATATCTACAAAAACCTGAAACCTGAAAAAAAGTGGAAGAAGCAAAAAAAAAAAAAAGAATTTTGATGCAGTTTTAAAATCAGCGCTGCAACTTTTTCCTTCCGATTTTGGTTAACAAAATAATTTATGCTCATCGCATATCGCGGCGCAACTCTCACCCCGAGAGCCGACGCGTGTTAATTTAATCTTTCAGACAGCGCCGTCACGCTGGCAACCAAGTGACAGGGTTCTAGAGTGAGGGGGAAATTCAGCGAAAATTTTATACAAAATGGTTACACGTAAATTTAGACGGGAACATCGCAGAACGTTATCGCACGCTAGGGAGCGAAACGATGGGAACGTACGGCGACGCATGTATCACGAAAGGCACGCAAACCGCGACGCTCGCGCTCCTGGAAATCCAATCTGTCGGTTCGCATCCCCCGCGTCGATCTTTCCGTCGTTTCACGGCCGAATCGTTCCCTAATATGGTCGATAATTCGGCCGGAGAACAGCTTGTCGCGGCCAGTTTGTGAACGATTGGCGCAAAGGACTGGTGATTACGTAAGCGGATCGCGCAGAGTGAAAAGCAAATTTCGCGGTTCGCCGTGCAAATTACGCACGTCGTACATTAGCACTGAAAGAGAAAAAAAATCACAGAAATCGTACCAAGTCCGGACAGAAAATTAGTCGACTAGAATAAGATTTTTTAAAAGTTTTTAAACTTAAAAAAAAAAAGTTAGCTCAATGAGTGAAAAAACGACTAGTTCTTTTTAAACGAGGAAATGAGGATACTGAAAAAAGCTAAAGCTCGCGGGACGACAAAAGAGAAATTTTTTTATTTTCAATGGTTTAATTAACATATCCAAGTTGGAGTCAAATATTCCATGTTTCATGAATTTTTTAAATCCTTTGTTTCCATGAGAAATGATCTTCGTTTCCTGCTGTGAAGACTCAAAATACGCTCCAAGAGATACGTTCTTAAATAAAAGAAATTCGCGCGGAATAATACGCAGTTTACAATACGGAAGTTTGGATCTCGATCGAGGAAACGGTGATAGATCGAAAATGGTAAACCGCTTCCTTAAAAATCCTGCTTCGAACCACCGGGGAAAGAGTTAACTCATAACACTTGCTATGTAGAGTAGAACAATTCACGCGGTGTTTCGCACAAGCCAGCCTTCATTAAAACAAATTAACCTTACATCGTCTGGCCTAGGTCTCGTGATACTTTATAATTTCACGTACGGAAGTCGTATACACAATGACTCGTGACTGTACGAAAATAGACACGTTATTGGTCGATGTACCATGCGACTACCGTTGTACTATGGCTGTTATCCGCTCTCGCGATCGGTGATTTGTTAATTCATTAGTGAAGTTTAGTTACAACGAAAATTGTAAACTAAAATCTGTTGATCTCGAACGAGTGCGATTTGTAATATAAATTTATAATTCCAAGTTAAAGACTATTAATCTCACGATGAAAATTATAAACTAAAATCTATTAATCTCGAAGGAGATTCGTTCATAATTAGATTGCGTATTATTATGCAAATTTATATTTTTGGGAATATAATTAGAAAAGTAGAATCTTGGTTTTGTACTTTAAATATTGAAGACTAGATAATTCTAGAATATCCAAATATTCCAGAGAAATACATAAAAATTTTATTTGTACACAGTCCAGAAGCAGTCTATCTATAGTATTTGAGAGTCCAATTTACAAATCGAGTATTCAATGTTTGATCACGAAATAACTAATATAAACTTCAGACATCTAACGACAGATGATTGAAAGAGACAGCCAACTACTGGAATTGACTTGTTCAAAGAAAATACATGTTTACTTACTACACAGTAGACTATACAGTAGAACTTTGTTTTGTATGAGTTTCATCTGTTTGAACGAAATTTCAATCAATGCCTGATTAAATAAAACTTTGCTTACTTGCAATAGAATCTTATTGTACGAACGAGAAATTACTAGAGGAAAGAATCCTAGGAGTAAACTCCAATTGTGTACTTAATTATTTATTAATTTATAATTATTATTATTATAAATAATAATGTTATAATTATATATTATTTATAATAATATTATTTTATATATATAGTATATATATATAATAATAAAATAATATATATATACATATATATATTATTATATATATATAAATTTATAATAATATTAATTATAATAATAATGTAATATAACATATAATAATATTATTTATAATAATTATTATTTATTATAATGATATATATTAATTGATAATAATTATTTATTACCCCACAACCAATTTATATAAGTCGAACTCTACTATCTTTCCACACACTTTAAATTCTCGATAAAAATGAATGAAAATTCATAATCTATCTATAACATAACGATAAACTATAATATTTGAGGATGCAAAACAAGTTCAATTAGTAATCTAAATATTTTACATTTGATCACGCAACAACGTGATCTAGTGCAAATTTCAACTATCGGGATTAGCTTGTGTAGAGAAGTTACGTATTTACTTCGTCTTGATCGTCTGCTTGCACGCCGTGGACATTCACGTAACAAGCAAGGAGGTCGAACGACTCGCTGGAACAGGCATCACACCCACACGCGAGATATTGCGCCGAACGGAAGCACGGAATCGGAAGCACGTGGCCGAACTGTACGGACGACGTCGCACGATACACTGACTCGACGCCCGGCGTCGTGTCGCGTCTGCGACGGCGCCCGCTGACTCCGGAACAACGTCTATACGCCGAGACCGTCGCGTCGCACGCGTCGAAATGCCTCGCGAAAGATGAATGCTATCTCGAAACTCGAAACTGCTGAATCGCGATGGTGTTGCCCGAACGGAACGGCTTTGTGGGCCGTTCGAACGCGTCCAACGATCCTCGAGCGAGTCTGAAGCCTCGCGACGATAAATTTATCGTGCTTGGCTGTCTCGCGATTTCTTGGAAGTTCCAATCGATCGTTCACTTACAAAAGAATGATACTTTAAATCTGCGAACTAATTTTTATTAAATATTGTTATTTAATTATATAAATATGTAACTTTACGTCGTGTAAAATAGTAAAATTTAATGAACGGATGATGATCGTGGATGATTTTCGTTCCCTTTTGTAAAATCACGATTTTCTAAAAAAAAAAAAAAAAGTCGAAGAAATAAACAAGCAAAAGTACGCGCAGAAGCTGGATATTTTCATGTTAAATTTTAGATAGAAGCAGCCGGTGCAACGTGGTACAACGTCGTGCTATATGGAGGATGGTGCAGAACGGAATCGATCTCCAGAGAGTCTGGTCTGCTGTGGGTGAAGGATAAAAAATGTCTCGATTACGTCACTGGAGAATTCTTGGGCTACGCGGGTCTACGTTGGACGAGAAAAAAAGAAAGTGTAATTAATGGCGGAGAGTAATTTGATGAGAGGATTTATACCTAAGATGAAAGTTACACGTACATGCGCAAAGTACCTGACTTCATTTTTACTCTATGCAAAGAAACGGAATAAAAAGAAGATACAGATTAACTACTATCTCAAAAAAAGAAAAATCATGAATTATTCACGAAACAAATAGTAACAAATTGCTTGGACCTGTTCATTAAGTGCCGCGGATTAACAAATAATTTCCCAGTTACTGTCCAGATTAATTTTCCATCGCGACTAATTTGCTTTGTAAACGAAACCACGGAAATCTTACAACCTTTGAAGATACATATGAAGGAGCATATACGTAAGGTAAGATTTTCATCGAGATTAAAAGGCTTCCAGGCGAATCGAATAATTTTAAACGCGCGCAACACTTGTTACCTCACAACTGTACCGGAACTGTATTTAATTCAAACGAAAGAGATCTATTAAATCATAACATTTGATTTCCCCTCCGGTGCAATTACGTTCTCGTTCCAATTATATTGCGACGTATGCGATAACGTGAAACCAGTATTGGAGAAGTTTTTTTGATTGAAATCATAAATAATAATTGAAAGTATCGTTTTAATTATAAATAACAAATACGATCGGGGAACATACAGAATAAATCGAAATCTGCGAGATATTAAGTAAACGTGTATTTACTATAACGAGATATTTTTTGAAGATGTATTGGGTTGTTCGGAAAGTTCGTGTCGATTTAATATTTAATTAAATTTAGTATTTAATAAATGTATACTAAAATTTAAATCTTCTGCGGATCAGAGAAATAGAATTAATGAATAATTTCTAGTTTTCTCTTATCTGGTATATTTTATATAACGAAAGAATTGTAGTGTAAATAGCTGTTTTTTTTATAAAACTGTTCACAATTGAATGTTTGCTTTCAAAACTCTTTTTAGAGTATCCGCAGACATCCTACCTTAAATCAATTGGAACTATCGATTCATTGATTTTGTACCTATTTTTAGGAAATACTCTGGTCCAACACGAATTATAAATAATTATTAAAATCGTATATAGGAATGATAATTAATTTTATTATCTCGATTAATTTACTTAGATGTGTTCAAGTAACAAATAATCAATTACCAATATTTCATTTGAACTCCCAAATAATAAACTCTAGTAATTAATACCTTGAACTCTAAATAAATAGTACTTTTTCTTTAATTTAATTTCTTACAATTTCCTATTTAAAATTTATGCAAATGATATTCAACACGGCAGACAGTACACGGTTGCGTCGAAGTTATCGGAACTTTGGGAAACCTTTTCCTCGGTGTATTGTTTCGCAGCAGAGAGAGCTCGCGTCTCAATCCTATTGTCCAGAGAAGGGTTAACGAAGTAGCTTGTAACCCTCGAAGAAAGGAGATTCAATTAAACGACTACCCCTTGCTCGCCATTCCATCTACTCGAACCGCGCCGACTACTTATCCGCCGGAAGTACTCGGCACGCACTGTTCCTCGACACTTCGATTAGCATATAGCGTAGTAAACAGTATCCTTCCGTTCTTCCTCTCTGTCTTCGCGATAATTACGATAATCGTGGCCGTTCAATCTCGAACCGGCCAATTTTTCACGGTTCAATTATGACAAAGAGAGAGCCAAAACGCAAAACGCAAAACGAAATGTAAGAGATCCAAGGGGTTTAACGTGTAATCAAAGTCTCCGGCGAATAGTTACAGGAGCATCAATTGGATTAATCAGCAAATTAGAACATCAAGGATATTCAGGAGACAACACACAAGCTCAAAAAAGCATTCGAACATTATAGACAAATTTTATAAAATACATCGTGTGTGTCAGACGAAACATTCTAAAATTTTATCACAACGAGACGCGATTATCAAGGCTATGATAGTGAAGTTAGAAACAAATCTATTTAATTTAATTCATTTGAACCGCTTTATTACATTATATTAACACTCACGTTCTCACTTGAGTCTACAGAATTTAACGTTCATCGAGAAACAAATTTTTACATTTTAAACTATCACTCAAAATATTAATTTTTGATCATTTTTGATTGTATTAGAGTTCAATTGAAATTTCAAAATTTATGTACGTGACAAAAACAACAGTGTGCAAACATCAATCGCGACGCGTTAAGCGCGAATTGTAACGCACGTGACGAGAATTTCTCCTGCGTACGGTTTCAACGTTTACGAGGGACAACAAAGTTACACAGTTCGACGTATGAACGTAATGCTGTGTGCTAATTCGCACGTACGCAACGTAGCCCCGCGAGTTTCCGCTTTAAAAGAGGATTTAAACGGCGTGCGACAATCGTTTCGCGACAATCGGCATTGTGTTTCTATGGCACACGATGGCCAAGGGATGTTGCAGTCTCATCTTCGATATAAATAACATCTCTCTCTTCGGTGGAAACATCGAAATTCCATGTGAAATTATACTGTCACGGGGGGGGGGGGGGACTTATGATCGTAAATAAGGAGCAACGATAAAACATTGCTGACGCGCGATTCATGCTCGATACAATTTGCAATTTCACTCGCAGCGTGACGTATGGCGTATCAAGAAATCGCGAATTATCGTCCAATTACTGTCTGTCGCTGTAATCTTCGATGACAAGAGAGAAAATGTGATATCGCGATATAGCAGTTTCGAGATTGATTCTGTATAAGTAGCATTTTGTACAGGAATGAAAGGTTGTCGGTAAACTGCGAGTTTTCGTGCATTTGCTGAGAATGCACAGAATGTACATAATGTCAGAAACTATGACGCTTTCTGTAAGATTGAGTAATTAAGAAAATTTCATCGTCTCTTTCGATGACAGTACGAAATGACGCAGAAATATAAAACAGAATTTTTTTCGCGAAAAATAATTTAGTAGTTGAGTATTTTTATTTCAACGAATTTGTAATGATTGTTGTAATGATGAGTAGTTGAGTATTTAGTAATAATTTAGTAATTAAGTATTTTTATTTCAACGAATTTGTAATGACTGTTGTAACGATGAGTAGTTGAGTATTTAGTAGTAATTTAGTAGTCAAGTATTTTTATTTCAACGAATTTGTAATGATTGTTGTAACGATGAGTAGTTGAGTATTTAGTAGTAATTTAGTAGTCAAGTATTTTTATTTCAACGAATTTGTAATGATTGTTGTAACGATGAGTAGTTGAGTATTTAGTAGTAATTTAGTAGTTAAGTGTTTTTATTTCAACGAATTTGTAATAATTGTTGTAATGATGAGTAGTTAAGTATTTAGTAATAATTTAGTAACTAAGTATTTTTATTTCAACGAATTTGTAATGATTGTTGTAACGATGAGTAGTTAAGTATTTTTATTTCAACGAATTCGTAATGATTGTTGTAATGATGAGTAGTTAAGTATTTAGTAATAATTTAGTAGTTGAGTATTTTTATTTCAACGAATTTGTAATGATTGTTGTAATGATGAGTAGTTGAGTATTTAGTAATAATTTAGTAGTTAAGTATTTTCATTTCAACGAATTTGTAATGATTGCTGTAATGATGAGTAGTTGAGTATTTTTATTTCAACGAATTTGTAATGATTTTTAAAATTGTTTTTTTCTTTCACGAAAGAGCTTTCTTCATTGTCTTGTAAAATTATAGTAAATATTACCTTATTTCTATTGCTTAAAAAGATTCGTTAAAATGAAGAAAAAAATTATTTTGGGAACTAAAATGATAATTTTCTATATTTCTACTTCATCCTTTCGTCTCATGAAAGAAACAACAAAAACCACCTTGGTTGCCTTATTATTTCACGTGTAAATTTTTTACTAAAGTATCTTTTATGTTATACTTTCAAGAATTACAACTGCGTGCTCCAATTTAAAATGCAATCTAAGTTACAGCTAAGTTATTTGATATTTTTCTAACGACATACTGGTAAAATAAAACTTGTGATAATAAACTAAAAACTGTATAAGTTACAAGTTACATGATGACACGGAGGATTAAAAAGGAAAAAGACGAGAAAAACACTGGATAATAGTGCATAAACGAAAATGCGCGAAATATACAAAGAAAGCTCGCCGAAGAAGTACCACGTCTGATCTAAAAAATCAGATTATTCGACGTATAAAATACGTGCTCCGAAAACGTATCGACTTCCTCTCGAACCGTTCCTTCTACACCTTTGTTTCCGAGTGACGAGCATGTTTTATTCATGCTCGCCATTCATAGACACCAAAAGGACATTTACTATCGTTGACTTTCATTTCGTCAGGAATAATCTCTCGACGAGTCGTTCACCCGCGAGAAAAGTGATTAAACAATCACTCGAGAGCAGTAACATGTACACCGCGAAACGTAATAACAGTTTTGAACTAACTTGCAGAAGCTCCACTAAACAAAGAGAATCGAAACTGCCATTTCTCGATCGACGTAAAGGTGGAAACTTAACGTTAAAAAACTACTGGCGACCAAAGTATGAAATTTGTATCAAAGAAATTAAAATGCAAGAAAGCAAGAAAAATTTAATAAGAATCTCTAAGAACAGTTAAATCAAATTATAAATCAAATAAATAAGCAAGTTTAAAAATTAAAAGAATTTTAAACAGTTGAATCAAATTATAAATCAAATAAATAAGCAAATTTAAAAATTAAAAGAATCTTAAATAGTTGAATCAAATTATAAATCAAATAAATAAGCAAATTTAAAAATTAAAAGAATTTTAAACAGTTGAATCAAATTATAAATCAAATAAATAAGCAAATTTAAAAATTAAAAGAATTTTAAACAGTTGAATCAAATTGTAAATTGATTGCTTTAACCAACTAATTAAACAACTGACGAGCAAAGGTCCAACCAAGACCATCGACATTTTGGTGAACCCAGAATGAAAATAAAGAATCAACTAGCATCGCCTGTGTGATACTCGCGAGTGTACTCGCCCTTAAAATCTTAATAAATCAAAGAGATGATTTTCAAGTTTGGAACTTAAACCTATTTCTGTACTATCTAGTCTCTGCGATTAAATACGTGACACGTATCGCAGCACGAGCCTATTACGCTACTCAGTTCATGTCTAGAGTCGCGTACATTTGCCCCTTGAGATGACAGAAACACTGGCTTTCAGTTTGCCGGATTTTTGGGATTAATTATCCTGGGCAAACTGCGAATTCAGGAGAGCAGAGTTAACCAAACTCGACGAGCTTCCTGGTGCAATTTCCTCCTCTCTGGACGATGTTTCAAAGCGTTTTGCCTTTTACTCTCTCTCTCTGCCCCCTATCTCGGTGAAAGAACGATCGATTCCAACAGTCTTGATGAAACTATCAGTTACTAATGTAGAGACACGTCTCCAACTTTCAACGTCGCGATAAACGCGATTTAATCTTCTTGGAAGATGACGAGTTAACCAGAAAATACTTCAAGATACTCGACAGAAGATTTGCCAATTTTCCCCAATTGAGCATGGTTTATATGCGAGGTTACGAGGTACTATAAATAGTGCTGAGAGTTCTAAGAAGAAACATCGTAAGCCACGAGACCATGTTTCTCTGGTGTACCGGTTTCCCGACCTTTCTTTGACCTTCACCTACGCGCTAAACTCCATTGCTCGCAGCCAACTTCCGTTAGATCGAGAAACATAAATACATACATTTGCGTTCCACGACTTCTTGTATTCTTTCCTCGGCATTCCCCTTTGAACGCAGCTTTTGCCGAATAGTTCGAATCGAGGTAGGAGCAAAGGTGCAGAGTAGCAACCGCACTCGTACCATTATTCGCTCGATTACGCTCGGCGACCTTTTAAAACCTCCACCTGTGCGCTTTCAACGCTAGAGCTACCAGAGTGGTCAAAATGACCTATTGGTAAATTCTCTGTGGAAGTTTTATGGATTTATAAATTTCTATTTTTGGAGATTTGAACGATTTTTCGTACAATATATATAAATAAACTGTTTCCCCAAAACATTCTTTGCGTCTTCGCTTCTCCGACAGAAGTTCTAATTTTTCGTAGAAATTTTCTAGATTTTTTGGTAAAGATTATACACTTTCTTTAATTTCCCTGAGGCAAATTTTATACCATAGTCTTCGGCATTAAACGATGCGACGCGATTATATTATAGATGCGCGAGGGGTGCGGAAATTATTCGCGACCAGCTGTCGGCGGCAGTTTTACGACGAAAGTGAGACTGATTAATAAGCAAAGGGGACTTCCCTCGAACCGATTTCTTACAGAAACGCGCTCGATAATTTACTCGTCACTGATCGTTGTTTCAACAATTTTAAAACACGTGACAAACAGCAATTACACATAGAAAATCCTCATCTTATAATACAGAAACTCGATTATTGAAATACTGAAATATTAATGAACGAGAAGAGACTGTATTTCTCACTCTTCCTGCACATTCTCCTCGACAGGAGACATCGAATCGATCGGGAGAATCGAATCAGAACGTGTTAACAATGAAAGCAAACGAGACAAATGAAAGAGGTTTCAGCGTTCATTTACTGAGCGAACAAAACCCAGGAACCAGAAGTTCAAGCTAATTATTTTAAGTTTCATTGCACGACTGTGCTTCCTGAGCGAACATTTATTCTCAATTGTTCGATCTAATGTTGTAAATTATTACAAAGAAATGAAATCGAAAAAGGACAATGTAAGTACTTCGCTTCCTAGAAAATTGAGTTTGACAATACGTAATCGACACAGAATGAAAATTTAATCGTGTTCTGCATAGAAGTCTATTGACAAACCTCCAAATTTAATCTTTTCGAGAACGATTTTCACGAGAATTCGAATTTTCACGTGTAATTATCTTCTTTTCAATTGTACCGCTATTTACACGAAATCCTATTGGTCTTCACGCTACAACGCTTCGCAGATCAACGTTCATTTCGGACTGTCTGCTTCCTTTAATTGACCATGTTTTCCTCCATCACGTCGATTTCTTCCCATCTGCGACATTTCCCCTTTCGATATCAAAGCATACCACGCAGCAACTCGCGCCTCCTGATGGAAAATCGTGAAAACGGATGGGACGAGACAAGCGGACAGGAAATTGTTTCTGTGCCGGATACAGCTCGGAATATCAATAGATTGCAGAATGATGGTTATACCTGTGTCACTTCCGATTCATTTTTTCTTTTATTTTATACCGTTACTCGAGCGAAAAGCGACCAAATAAAATTACGACTTGGAAATTTTTTGACTCAGAAAGTCAAAACTATCTCTGACTTGCAGATGATTGAGAGCAATAATTTATCAAAATATTATAAATATCTGAATTTCTTTAAATTTTATAAAATTAACGAATCTAGGTGCAAGAAATGATGATCAAGCCAATATATATAAAAAAAAAAAAAAGAATATAAATGAATTAAATTCCCAATAAATCTTTAACAAATCGAATCCTTTTTTAAGAAACAAACATTTTTATTACATACGCTCTACTTCCAATCTTGTACCTTCGTGATCTACTAATAACAATGAAGTATTTATTCCAATCTTGGAAAATCATTATGTATTAAGAGTTATTAATATACATTCATGACTTTAAATATCAAAAAATCAATAACAAAAATTTTATCCAAAATCAACAAGTCATACCATTTTGATATGACTGAATCCTTCTTCGACCGTAATTTATTACTTTCCCGCGAATGACGTTCAAATTATGCACGATGCTGATAACAGATTGCACGAAATTGTGACATAAAATTGAGAAATCATCGCGCACGGCAGGCTCAATCTAGTACACGTAATCGTCAAACAGGTGTGTGTTTTATCAATGATTCATTGTCGCAGTGTTTCGTGTACACTGATTTCCCGTAAACACGCGTATCGACGCGATTCGTATTGAACAAATAATTCTCTCCTGCTCGTTCTTAGCAACCGGTGCGTGGAATTATACTTACATACGAGTGTACGAATCTCACAAGAACGAGACACCATTTCTGATTCTAATTTTAATTTCAGAATTGAACGGGGGAATTCGAACGACAATCTATCAAGTTCGAAGATGCGAGTCTTTAAAAAATAGCCTCGGTGAAATGATTATCACTTCGTGAGATTTAAAAGTAATAATAATTTCAGTGAATTAAATAATTTGTACAAAAGTATCGCACGATATTTTGAAAATTTTACATGCTCTTTCTGTAAAAATGAGAAACGTTATTTGTAGATTATCCTATTTGTAGTATACATCGTTTTTCAGGTGTTTCGTTCGTCAGAACAACAGTTCGTCACAATCACAAATCCATTGTAATCATAACCTGAAGGTACGTTCTCTCTATTGGCTGTAATTTATAATTTGTTTTTCATTTGTTTGTACCTTCAAGATTGACCACTATTACTCTACACTCTAATTTTTAGATCTGCGAAAAATATATAAATATTCAATAAAATAGACACACTCTCAAAGGAAAATAAAAAAAAAATTTGTTCGCAAACACGCTTAAAAACGTAAAAACGTTTCAATATCACGTAATGCGAATATAAATCTTAGGAGCACTGCACCATGCTTGCAGAGCATAGCGATATCGCATAACTGACCGGCGATAATTCGCGTGTTTCCACGTACCGAATCGACTTCCACTGATAATATAAACGCGAAAAAAAAAAAAAAAGAATCGACAGATTACGTATTATATATCCACCGTTACTCGCCGATTTCGCGAGAGGTAGGCAATTAAAGAAATAGGCACTTGGAAAGTCGAATCAGCTGGAGATCGATGTTTCGGAGCTCTATCCGGTGCTTCTTGGTTGAGCGACAGACCGATAAACGAGAAAGGGTGTTTTATAGGTGTGCACACACAAACGAGAACCGAGAAAGAAACAGACGAACGAGGCCAAGTTCGTGGCGACCGTCTGCACGATTTCAAGCGAGATCGTGATCAAACAGTGCGATCGAATGTACTTTCGATCGTTGTACCAGCGACTGCACGGAGAGAAAGATTCGTTGAATTTCACCGACCTAAAAAACGTCCGTCCACGTTGCTTCCTTCGAATTTCGTGGATATTCGGACTATAATTTTTTTTATCTAAATGTGTCTTTTCGAGGCTGTTTCAAGCGAGTTAAAGCTGAAAATTGATTTTTAATTTAAAGAGTATGTAAAATATTATCCATTACGTTCGATACAAGTGCCTGGAGAATTCAAGCCATTTAACAATTCGATTCTTCACGATAAACTTCTTCTTTTAAAATGTGTTCAAGTGGTTCTCTACTGTCAGATTTAATTATTTTTGCAAAAATTAAATTATTTTCATTATTTTTGTCAAAAAAGCAATTCTCATTTTCCGTGTGAAGTTCCAGCAATTTTAAAAAGCCTCAGTCTCTAACCGAATATTTTGCAATACTCGAAGCAAACCCGTACACGACAAAAACAACATCGAGATGGAATGCTCCCGAGTCGAGGCGATGCAACGCTGTTTTTCTACCGACGATAAGTTCAAATCGGTTGGACCGCAGTCGCCTGGAAGTCGTTCGAAAGAAATTGTTCGCGCGACGCGGCAACAATACCGTGAAATAATGTCGTTTCTTGCGGCGCATCACCGTGAAACCCCTGCGTAACGTCGAGCGCAGCTTCTGCCACTCTGATCGTCCTGTCCGTTAGATTTCGTGCGTCTATCGGGTTAAAAGAGAGGAAGCTGGCGTAATTCTGCGTAACTCAAGCAAAACTCAACTGAAAACGTTCGCGCGTTGTGGCTCTACGGTGGTACGAACGATTATGTTACTTTCGTGTACTTTTTGGAAGCTTGACTAAAAAGCACGAGCCTGCTAATTATGTCGCATTTAACACGATCTACAAATTCTCATATTCTTATCTTGTACTCTGTTTAACGCACAGAAAAAGAATTCGGAACGTAAAGTGCTAATGAGAATTTCTTCGTATTTTGTTCAAACAATGAGACACTTGTTAACATTAGAAAAATTTTTAATTGAAATCTTTAAATATTTAATTATTCGATCGAAGATGTCTGAAAGCGGAGTTAAGGAGGGAAAGGAGACGAAATACCGTTGAAAAATACTTGAAATATTCCGTTT
Organism: Melipona bicolor; assembly: GCA_030673865.1. Classification (NCBI taxonomy): domain Eukaryota; kingdom Metazoa; phylum Arthropoda; class Insecta; order Hymenoptera; family Apidae; genus Melipona; species Melipona bicolor. Next base: position 120,600 of record JAHYIQ010000019.1, read on the forward strand.
GAAGAAAAAGACAAAAGATATTGTACCTTCCCAAGGTGTCTTTGGAAAAATCCTCAATCACAGTGATCGCCGATGAAGCCACGACGACCATGGTAAAGCTCCTCTCCCATATCTCGCCGCTGACCAAGTGTTTCTACTTCGAAAACCTCGTTCCCAGACACCGACGGACAGTATCCATTGTCACTTCCGAGTGAAAAATCGAGGAAGAACGCACCCAGTTTCAGCATCCACTCGTGGATCCTCGTTTTCAATTTGCAAGGCAAACGCTGACAGATTTCAGCGTCCGAGAGCGTTATCAATCATCATTCCCGAGACACGTTTACACGGAAGTTCGCGTAGAAGCCGGCGTGGAAGCGAAGGGCTAACGATGCCGCTAATTAACAGCGCGCGAAAGATAAGCTCGCGAAGCAAGCGAAGAGATGTTCCAACGAATCAACTCGTCGCTCAATATTCATCAAGCTACGCGCGACCCCAGGTCAGTTACCAACTACTTCTCCGTCTCTGTCACGAATCACTGTCTAGCAATAGCCGAGATACTCGTCTCGCAGAAACGCACAACGAAGGTTCGTTGTCCAAAACTCACACGTATCTCTCGAACTCGATTATTTCGCAATCTCGATAGAGTCACACTCTATCTGCCAACGCAGACCTCCTCGCGCGTGAAATTTATCGTTCCGAGCGTCCGTTCGTCGAGAATGCTCGAGTCACGCAAGTGCTCGCAAAAACCCCCCTAAATAATATAAAACGATCGCGAAGCTGAATCACGCTTGCGAAGGGCAGTTCGCCACCGGCAGTTCTCTCTTGCTCTTCGATCCCAGCTTTCCTTCAGACTTCTTTCAGACTGTTTGGCAGATGTTCGGTAGATGCAACAAGCATCTAGTTCCCGGTGGTTGGTCCGATCAAAGGGTGATCCGTGAAGCGAGCAACGACGTCGTGTCGGGAAGAGACGGCACGCGAGCACGCAGAGCCACCGATGCACCGTCCACCGTGCAGTGTTGATGGAAGGAGGAGGAAGATACGACTGAAGGTGCTCGACGGCGTTCAAGGCACATTCACCTTGGCTCCACGCACCTGTGTGCACGCGTAGCGAGTCTTTCCGAGCTTTCTCTCTCTCTCTCTCTCTCTCTATCTATCTATCTATCTATCTATATATCTGGCGGACGCAGACGCTCGCCAACGCTCCGACGCGAATTTTGCGCTCGCGGTCGCGAATCATTCGCGAGTTTCACCGCGATCGGCATCCGACGGCCTTGATCTTGGCTTGCGGGGTCCGCTCGATACTCGAGGACACTGTTCGCGGGTCACGACGCTTGTCGTTTGTCGTTCTCAACCGGTTCGAGGTGACAACGAACGTAAAGAACCCGATATATTTGCGCTGGTATCCAACGCACGGTATTCGAGACTTCTTTCTTTCGTTGCTCCTCGGAGGTGGGCTAATTAGGCGCGCGCTCGTTTGAAACTGCCGACAGTCGCGTTCGTCCGCGATGAAAATTTCAACGATTTTCCACGTGGACACGTTTCGCCAGGTTTCTTTGAACGTCGAGATCGCGGAGATCGTCGCGTACGTGGAGATGGACGGAACAAAAGAGAAGAGGAGGGAAGCGTGTAGCGGCAGAAAAGGGCGATTAAGCTCGTCGGAAGGAGACCAGACCGGCGGACGCGACCTTAAATACCTTCCAGCGCAATTAAAAGGCCGTTAATCTTGGTAATGAGAGCGCACGCGTTGACGGAGAATTAACGCAATTACAATATGCCGTGCGCTGTCACAGTCTGAATACGATGAAACTCTCGAGATTTAAATACACGTCTGCGATCCCGTCGAGTGATACCGCTTCAATCGGGCCCTCGAACAATCCACTCGATATAACCTGCACACCGAATCCGTTAGCCAAGTCCAACGACGAGTTTCTCTCCAACGAACCTAAAATGGAATTAATTCGCGATCGAAAGTCATTTCGCTGAACTCGTTTCTCATTGAAATTCAGCCTGTGAAATTGCCCGTTTTTTTTTTTGTATTCGCTCTCTACTTTTTTTTTTTAGAATTGAGATATTTTGGGACATCAAGTTTCTTTCCGAGCATGCCTGACATCGAGGAATTCGTGGTTTAAAGATTCCCGATGGTAATCTTAATTTAAGCATTGTAATTTTACGAGCTTTTATATAATTTTATGAGATTTTGTTTCAATTAAAATTCATCGTGACTCCTATTTATTTCTCTGTAATTTGTATTGTTAATTCAAGTATCGTAAATTAATTGCTATTGTAAGTATTGTAATTGTATTGTCTTCTCTCAATTTAAGTATTGTAATTTTATATAATTTTATGAGATTTTGTTTCAATTAAAATTCATGGTAGCTCCTATTTATTTCTCTGTGATTTGTATTGTCAATTTAAGTATTGTAAATTAATACTTCCTATTGTAAGTATTGCAATTGTATTGTCTTCTCTTAATTTAAGTATTGTAATTTTATAAAATTTTATGAAATTTTGTTTCAATTAAAATTCATGGTGACTCCTATTTATTTATCTGTGATTTCTATTGTTAATTGTATTGTCTTCTTGTTGTTAAAGTGTTGTAAATGAATACTTAATATTGTAAGTATTGTAATTGTATTGTCTTCTCTTAATTTAAGTATTGTAATTTGATGAGCTTTTATATAATTTTATGAGATTCTGTTTCAATTAAAATTCATCGTGACTCCTATTTATTTCTTTGTAATTTGTATAGTTTAAGTATTGCAAATTAATACTCACTATTGTAAGTATTGCAATTGTATTGTCTTCTCTTAATTTAAGTATTGTAATTTTATAAAATTTTATGACATTTTGTTTCAATTAAAATTCATCGTGACTCCTATTTATTTCTCTGTAATTTGTATAGTTTAAGTATTGCAAATTAATACTCACTATTGTAAGTATTGCAATTGTATTGTCTTCTCTTAATTTAAGTATTGTAATTTTATAAAATTTTATGAGATTTTGTTTCAATTAAAATTCATGGTGACTCCTATTTATTTCTCTGTGATTTGTATTGTTAATTGTATTGTCTTCTTGTTGTTGAAGTGTTGTAAATGAATACTTAATATTGTAAGTATTGTAATTGTATTGTCTTCTAAAATTGTTAAAGTATTGTAAATGAATACTTAATATTGTAAGCATTGTAATTGTATTGTCTTCTCTTAATTTAAGTATTGTTTTATGAGCTTTTATAAAATTTTATGAAATTTTGTTTCAATTAAAATTCATGGTGACTCCTATTTATTTCTCTGTGATTTGACCAAATTTATATTATTATTCCTCAAAAAAACAACATAAATATACCTTATTATATTGTTACAAAATAATGTATACATTCAAAAAATTTGGATCATGTTAAAATTTCAAGAAAAAAAAATAACACTCAAGTAAATAAATATTTTATTCGTATTATTTTTGTTAATTATATTTAGAGATCAAAGTTGTAGTTATAAAATTCTCATTCCTCAGAAAAATATTTCTAGAAAAGTTTGTTCCGTCAGCAAAGTAAAGAATACTCCAAATTTTTCAACGATAGTGTATAATGATTGACAAAAAAAAATTCAAAAACCAAATAGCACGAAATAATCTATAATTTTATAGAACAAATGAATGTTATTATTACATAATACAAAAATGTCTAATACAAAAGTTATTAGTTCAGGAAAAATATTAATTTTAAATTTTCTTTTGGTCGCCTCGTATATCCACAAAAGATTTTGTTAGCAATTTCAACAAGCCTTTATAGCTGAAATGTATTTTAGTTTGAAAACATACGTACAGATTTTTCTACGACCCAATTCCATCTACAGATTTTTCTATGAAACAATTCCATCTACCTGATGAACTCTATTTACCTATCTGCAATTCTATCTACCTGGTTTTTCTAAAACTCCGTCTCCTGTACTATTTTTTCCTCGAATCGTTCTTTATCTCGACCCATTCATTTCGCTGTGGACGACACGCATCCAATTAATGAAGTGTCCACCGATGCGTTAATGGCGCGTTTTCAACTTTCTAACGCGACGAGGGTAAAAAGGGTAAAAGAAAAAAAGAACGCGTTCAAAAATTCCGAACGAATCTATGGACGCGTAGCCTCTATTGAGGAATAAAACTCGCGACGAAAGCGTCATTGATCAGCATCATTAATCGAAATATATAACCGATTCGGTAACAGAGATGAAGAGAGAATTCAACAACGTCGACTAAATAAATAGAATTTCACGGTTAATCCACGTGAAATCAGGTCATGGAAACTTCTAATCAAGAATGAAAATTATACGACAGAGAGACTTTGTCTATCTGATCGGATGAAGCATAATGTATGCTGTGTGATTAGACGAACACGCAAGCTCATAGATCCGAGCCGTTAGGGACTTGGAGGAATATAGGAAGTGTTTAATTAAAATAGACGTTCATTTTGAAGGTAAGAACGATGTACGCGATACGTGATGTGCAAAGAGAATATTCTCGTGTGGAATTGCGACTGAATAATTTCAGAGAAAATTTTAAAATTAAAATTTCAGGAAAAGTTAATAAAGACAGTTGGAATTTGATAGAAGAAATGGCGATGAAGAGGGAAAAATTGGCAGCAGGGACGAGTTTGATAATTTAATTAATTAATATTTGGCCTGTGGGTCGGAATATTTAATTTCTAGAAGATATTTTTATGATAAAACTGCATTGGAAGCACAATAAATTTATATTATTTATAAAATATTTTTGTCGCTAATATTCATCTTGTTTTAATTATTCCAAGAAATGATCAAGCTTGCTTCTTTTTTTGTTTCTTATATATTATAAGAATTTGAAAAATCTCTCGCATATCTGGAAAACGTGTAACGTACTGAAAAGGGACACGTACTTTTAATTTAAAACATTTGCATGTTAATTAGAGATAAAAAAGAATCTTAACTTTTTGGCACATGCAAATGATTACCCCGTACGAAAATAAGGAAAGAAAAAAAATGTTCGATAAATACTTGAACTCATCGTGTAATCAGATAAATTAAAATCCACGGCAGACGTGTGTTTAATAATGTTCAAATTTAACGTCGATTTCGGTGAAAAACGAAGAAAGCTCTACGTAAGTTTTCGGCACTCTTGCATGTATCGGTCACGACATATGGCACTGACGCAATGCATACGATTCAGTAAAAATAACGGGACAAGATGATTTCTTATTGAAACTGGTTTTCCGTGGTACCGGCGATATCAACTTCGATCGTAATGGTGTCCCAAGCCGCGCAGTAATCATAGAGATTACTGTCGTGTTGACCATCGAGCACTGGTATTCGGGTTTCATAAAACGCGGGTCATCGGATTAATTGAACGCGAATGTGATCGCGATACTCTTGAATAGCACTTTCATTCGGTCATAAAGAACGTGGTGATCAATGCGAGATTGAATGAACAGACACGGAAGGACATAGATATGCACGAAAGAAAAAGAAAAATTATAGAAATGTACTACTACGTTAAATGAAGTAAAAGCAATGAAACGTTATAAAGTAATCTGAGGTTACTTACGGGTCTCCAGCTGGCTCACCGGCGCGAGTAATGCCATTTCCAGAGAAAACGGAAGCAGACGGGAACGAGTCATTCATTGTCGCCGACAAAGTGCACTTTGTCGGATGATTGTGTGCGTAGAACGACTTGCAGCGTGAGCGACAGGCGCGTGCTCGACGCTCGAATGCGTGAGATGCGTGAAATGCATTAGACCGCGTGGTGCACACGTGTTTAAAACCAGTTTCACGTGAATCTAAACGTCTCTCACCGTAACGTATTTCCAATTGGAATGCCATGGTCGTCGTAGCGACCGGCTGTTTTGATACGAACGCGTCAAATCGTGTCAGGACGTGTTCGAGCATGAACACATTCGATATACAAAAGAGTCAATAGTTTCCTCACTCGACTCATATATTTTTATTGATAGTTGGATCACACGGGAAAAACAAAACATGCCCCGTGGCTCACCTCATTTGTATCCACCACACGAAACAGTAATTTATCGCAGGAATTCCGCTTACGACATTGATCTCAATTGTGATTCATCGGACGTGTTGGTTGAAATCAAAATTTTGAAACGCACCAGACTCACTCCGTCGCTCTCTGGATATTTTTGGACGAGTTTGGAAGAGAAACGCTCGTTGAGTACGAATTCCGAATCAAAGCTCTATCTATAAGTTTTGAACGTTAGACGACGAAATCGAAAGACATTGCACTCTATAGACAATATCGACTGCCCGAATTCAAGGACCACTTAGCCTCGAACGCGTCTATGTCTATAACTTGACGGGCACTTGGTGTTAAGTGAACAAAGTGAGGTTAAGTATCGACACAGCAGACGACAACTTGGCAGGAGATTCTGCGACCCCAGAATCTAATTTCGATGAAATATTCCGGGAATGTGAGTCAATGGAGCAATCTACGCGCGTAAGAACATTGTCTGCACACAGTTGATTTGTCTGTTGCTTTTCTCAAAAGTTCTCGCAAAGAATCGATCGGTAGATGTTGAAATTCACGTAAATCGTGACTGGAAAGTACTCGTTTGAAGGAAGAACTTGTGTAATTTCGTTCAATTAAGCCGTTGACCGGCTTGTAATTGGCTTCAATTCGTGGTAAAAATAAACATAGCGAGTTGACAGTAGTGCTGGCAGGGTGGCACGAACGTGCGTAGGAGATCATCTCCGACTAAGCGCTTGCTCGATCTGTTTCCCACCAGAAAGCACACATTTCCCGCCAAAGACCGTTCAATGGATGAGTATACATAACTCACGCGGCTCGGAAATTATATAACTATTGTTGCACGACTCGTAAATAAAGGCTACTTACCGTTGATCAAGGCGAAAAACGTCAGGATCGCGCGCACACACACACGTTACACCTCGCACTGCTTAAGGCAAACTGCCGTATCGGGGCGCTGTTGCTCGCCGCCATCTTGGATCGATCAGTCAGCAGTCGAAAAGTGCGCTGATTTTGATTCTCGAATCATCCCGACGCCATGTTCAACGGCCGTTATTCACGTTCGCCACGAAATTAGAGGTAAGTAATAAAAACTATATCTTTCGTCACGATCATTACTTTCATTTAATCGGTACTAAGTCAAATCACAAATAATAACAATCGACGCTTGACACGCAATTGTCGTTCACACATTTCATTTCCATATAAATATAAACAATGATTCTGAAACATTTCGCAAACAGCGCACGTAATACAATGACTCGTTTCAATAAATAAATTACGATGTGAGAGCACGTTCTGCTCCTTTGGAAAAGTATAAAAACAAAGAAAAATGTAAAATATGATAAATGCAAAGTTCGTGACTATACTAAATAATGCAAATGTTAACGTATATAGCACGGATCGTAATTATTCATTCGGATCTCGACTTTTTTTTCTTCTTCTTATTTGATTTATGTAGCCTTCGTAATTGAATTCGCATTTTTAAATAACACACTTTCTTCACATACATAATTTACCTACGTACACAATTTATTAGGATCATTGCCGATAATAATTAAATACTTTTTTTTTTTTTTTAGCGTAGAGAATTATATTATATTTATTTATATATTATTTTAAACACTTATACCTAGAATACTTTACCAAAAAATCACTACACTTTGTATGACTTATGCACGTGTGCAAGCTTCTTTTAATTAGCTTTGCATGGAAGTTTAATGTATACACACGCATTTTTTCTTCCGCGTCTACACATTTCAAGAATTTCTATAATCACCGATAAAAACGACTTATGTAATACTTAACAAATATTATAGTTTCGCGCGTCATTGGATCTTCACTTATGATTGTAGCTAGATTCAGTTTTGTCTATTTGATTTCCCTTGCGTCGCTATATTGCATCAATTCCACTTTTGCGATCATTATAAGAATTCTTAAAAATCAATGTACACATAGCACTTAGAGACACGTATTCATAATTATGAGGATGCTTATACCAAACTATGTATCTGATTAGTCATGTGAATATATACTGCCATCGATAAGGTTCAACATAGTTTCAAAAACCACTTTCATCGTGCCGAATCGTCATGGTAGTTTTGTAGATTTTTAGAAAGTATGCGCATTGCGACAAATGCCACAGCCAAGCGCAAATTCTTCTCCAGTCGTTGGATGTTTCACGTGTAATGGACATTCGTCCCCTTCAAGCTGTTTTGCTTTAGGTCCTGATAAAATTTACATGATATTTGTATGATACAAATTGTACAATAAAATTATATTGTGTTCAAAGACTTACCAGCAGGACACGAAGGTAATTCGCCCTTTGGAATGGTGGTGACTCGTTGAAAGTCGTCGTGGCAGGGGTTACAGAAGTGTGTAGTTCCAAAGCAAAAGAAGACTGCCACCGAGCAACAATAACGACACTTATACTCTAGGAAGTCTGCTCCGTGCTTCGGACACATCTGAGCCCTTGCCACGTCGCTGCAACCTCCACACACTAATTCTGTGGGATCAAACGTTTCTCCGCCTACTTGCGCATCGCATCGTGCTTCGCCACCGTAATAGGCCTTTTGACACTTGTAACAGACATAATATGCATAACGTTCCATTGCATACGCAGCAGGATCTTGCTGATATCTTCCACCTGGTCCAAATGTTGCTTCCGCCCTATAATAATTAATAATCGTGTAGAACTGTAGTCCTGTAGATATTCTTCAATCTACTATCTAACATTCGGTGTAAACAACTTGTACGCACTTGTGCAATCCTTCGTATTCCAGTCGCATTAAAGCCTTCCTTTTCACATCTTCATAAAGTTCCTTTATACTAGTCAATTGATCAGCTAAAGTAGGATGTTCCATCGGAACTTTACAAATTGGGCAAAGAGAGAATCCAAAAGTTATTCTAGGTCCAACCCATCTCTTCATTAAAACATGTTTACAGCAATGTAAATGGAAAACGTGTCCACATTGCAACTGAATCGCAGGCGCGGCAGACAAAGCTTCGGTAAAGCAAATCATGCACATGTCGTCAGCATCTTGCTTCAAATCACTGCCTGGTAGACATCTATGTAGACAGGGTAGACAACTACTTTCGTTTCGAACACCTCCGCAGATGTGCCCGCATATGTGTACTTTGCTGCACGCATTTTTACCGTGTTCCTGACAATCGTGATCCGCGCATATGTTCCCTACTGCCAGCAAACCTGTGTTACCAGTAGTACCACAAAATCGACAAATTCCAGACGTAGCACCAACAGGTTTCCTAGGAGATCCGTCTCGAAATTCTACCAAGGCTTTTAACGTTCTACTATCAGCTAGAGCCAAAATCCAAAATAATTTCGTGCGGCCACAACCTTCGTGAAGATCTACGCGTATCGCTTCTTCCTCCTCTTTGCAAACTTGCCTTATGTGCATTCGCGTTCTTCTATGTAAATGCAAAATTCTGTCACATTCTGCGCATAAGTTTCCACATACATTGCATTGAATGATTGCTGTTGTTTCGCCGTCATCGTGATTACTGCATGTTGGCTAAAGAAATATTAAATACATTATGTATATTTTATTATTATTAGTGTATATACATATATTAAAAAATATTCAATTAAAGATTGTTTCAATACTTTTACCCTAGGTGGTGGTGGTTGTCCCTCAGTGCCACTCCATTGACCAGAGGATAATCTCTCAACATGATCGGAATCCAATACACACAAGGAAGAGAGAGCAAGCCACAATGTTGGAGTTTTCAGACATTCAGTTGGGTCACGGTTCTTTTCGTCCAATCTGGTAAGATTTAGAATATTTTCCGCTATTGCTGCTTTAGTCACTGACGCCCAAGCTTCTGACAATTTTCCCTGCGAAAATATAAATAATAAATATTGAGCTGAATATTTCACCGGTAAACATATATCGGTTATAATACGTACCGATGCCATATCTTTCAAAAGTTGAATAATCACTTCTGCTAATTTTCGAGTCATACATCCTCTTAACCACCATCTTGCTCCGACTTGACTTTTCGGGTGAATACTAGTAGCTAACGAAACAGTCTGCAAAGCTTTGCCGTTTTCTCTTCCCTTTACTTTAACTTGAACTGACAGCGCCTTAGCAATACAACTTAAGAATACGTCGAGAATTCCTGGGGAATGTTCGTCAAATTCAGCACTCTGTGTAAAATCATTATTTGCCGCGGATATAATACTAAAATCCGTCGGTGGTAATCGTTTGACATTGATGACACTAGCTAGTATTTCTGGCTTAATTTCTGGCAAAATTCTCTTCAACAAAGCTGTTACCTAAATGATTAAACATAATATTAAAAGACACAATACAAACGTAAATGTTGAGATGTAGAAGAAACGAATTACATACTTGACGTTGCACTCTTGCCGATCCAGTATGTAACAAACTCAACAAATCTTTCAACAATCCGTACTGATGTGACAGATAATACTGTCCTACCGAACTACCACTTAAGGCTAGCACCATGGATAGCATTTCAAAGCAATACGTATCAGCTGCTTTAGGCAGATCACTGTTATCGCTCAACAAACTGTTAGCAGGAGTTGGAGAGCATAATAGCGCTTCCCATTCTTCTCTCAGCCGAATAGCTTCTTTTTGAATTGCTTGAACAATATGCGTGCAAACTTGTTTTTGTAAATGCGTCAAATTGTTTCTGCTGAACAAAATTCCGACCATGTGCTCGCGGAGATCATTGCTGTCCTCCAAGTCTTCGTTAGTTCCTTCCGTAGTATCTGTTTGCTGTTGCTGTTGTTCACCTTGTATAAGTTTACCAAATACCTGACGAATAAAGAAGCATGAATTAATTATTTATAAAATATATAAACTATATATACACATAAATTACATATGGTACGTAATTAACGCACTTGAGATGTAATTAAACGGAACACTTTTAACGTCTCTGCTTCGCAATTTCTTTGCTGAATCGTTTGTGCACTCAGCTGTTTACCAATTTTCAAAGATTCACCCTCGAATTCGCCTAAAATTCGTATTTGTCGTATTCGCAAGGAATTGTCTGGACCTTTCAATTTAAGACCAACAATAACGTGATGTAAATCTATAAAATAAAGTAATAAAAGTAATAAAAAATTGAAAATACAATAACAGTAAAATAACAAATAAAACGATTATTAATATGATGTTGTACCAGTGATCGGACAGTTAATCCAACCGGCAAATCGACTTTCAATCTCCACAGTTCCCAATTTGAACATCTCATCTACATTACTACCCGACTGAAATGTAACACTAGACACTTTGTGCTGTAACATAAGTATAATGAGTGCAAAGACATTCGTGAAAGAGTTAGAATTCATGACGAAACTCACCGTCAAGTCACGACAATTATCTATGTGAATGTACACCATCCGTGGAAGAGAATGAGCACCGCAAATGATGGTGATCGTCTTAGTCTTGTTTCGATCTTCGTCACCGGATTCCCAGAAAGTTTCCGTCGAATTATCAGTCAAACTACCTATCATAGCTTGTCTACTCGAGGCTTTAATTTCAACGCCGTAAGTTAAATCCTTCAAAACTTCCACGCAGCCGCTGACTTGTTGGCTTGTTGACTGATGGCTTTCATGCATGCTCGTTGTAGCGTCTTCTTCCTCTTCGGATCTGGAGAGTATTTTACTAATATTACTGAAAACGTGACTTCTGTGAAGGAACATGTGATCTGCGGGTGTGAACTTGATGCCCCAGCATCGAATGGCAGCTTGTTGCAAAGGGGAACCTAGAAATTAATCCATTAAAATTAAAAATTTTCCATAGAGAATATCGATGATATTGCCGGTAGTACAAAACACGTACCAGGTGGTGGTAAAAGCATCAAGTCCGCTATAGTTTGCAACAAAGTATGAAACACGGTTGGTAATGGATTAACAGCTTCACCTGCTATGCTGAGATCGCTTAGGGGATGCTCGCATACACCGATCATTTCCTGAAAAATAAAGTGCACTACTGTGACAATATACTCGTGTTACAGACATTTAAAATACAAATATAAAAGCATAATAATAATTATATTATAAAATATAATTAATTATTCTGTAACAAAAGATTATTTATGTTTATGAAAGAAATTAATTAGTTTGATAGCTCCTCAAAAACTTCAATATATGGTACACAGAAATTATAAAAGAAAGCTACAATACAAAATTTGATTATAGCATCAGTATTAACAAATCCATATACTTACATGGTCATCCTTTTTATCGGTTTTATTATCTTCGTCAGTCGCATCTAGAACATCAGGCGGCACTGTGGGTGTCAGAGAGGCAACGAACCACCATAGCAAATCATGGAGGCACATAGGCTGGGTCACACTCCTTAAAAGCCAATTAAATGCTTGCATCGCGTAAACTCTGCAAGCAGCACGTCTTAGCGCCTGCTTCATTGCAAGTTGCAGGTGTTGCAAGTTATGTTGTTGCAGAACAAACAACATCACAGGTCTCATGAGGATTTCTATTCTGTCGTTACTCGTGACTTCGTCTTGACTCGTCGAGACAATTGCCGATTGATTCATCGATGGTACCAATTTCTGTAGCGCGGCAGAAGGATAGCACAAAAGAGACGATCCGGCGTCTATGAAGAACAAAGAATATTTTTAGTATCATTGATTTAATACTGCAATTCTATCGTCCACATACCAGTATTCATTTCGCTGCTACTGTTGTTTCGTTTTCGCATAATGACAACTCTGCCATCGTTCGAATTTCGTGTCCAAGGAGCCCCAGTAGACATCGATACAGATCGATGGAATATTCCACGGCCTTTCCCACTTTCGCTGTCACTATCACTTATAGGACATTCCGACAAAGGCTACAAAATAATACGTGGTCACACAGTTAACAGTCAAAGTTAGATTAAAAAGAAAAGAAAAAATATTTCCTACCCTTCCATTCGTAGTATTAGCCATGACGCTGCCATCGTAGGCAGTCTGTTGCCCGTTCTGAAGTCTTAAAGTCTCTTCGTAGTATCTCTCGTCGTGACTCTGCGAATGATGAACCCCTAAAGCTTGCAAACACTGAAAGGGTCCAGTCGGTGGAAATGGTCCAGCTGCCTCCGGAGGACTGTAATTTTCCGCTACAGACGACAACGTCTGCGATGGCCGTCTCTGTTGCTTCGGAATGTTCAGTCCGGACGCGCTAGCCAAGTCTAAGAGAAACATAGCGTTGTTCTTCATGATTATATGTGTCTCGCTTTCGTTAGGACTACTAACTGGCGACACGATTTTGGAAGAGCCGTTCTTCTTCTTCGTCATTCCGGTCAAGAACTTCTTCGCGAGTTTGAGCTTCCGCGCTCGCAGATATTTGTCACGACACGTATCACAGATAAGATACCACGAACTTCCACCAACTCCGCCATCGCCGCAGTTGCCCGCCCAACCGATGCAATAGTTCCCTCCACTGTTGTAGCCTTTCCCTCCTGCGTGCCATCCGCAACCGGGATGCATCATTTTCATATGATACGTCACCGGATGAGGAAACATCAAGCCGCAGAGTTCGCAAATCGTTTCTCGTTCTATCCCTCCGAGTACTTCGGATCCATTTCCTCTGCCGACTGGCTTCCATTCCTTCTTCTTTCTGCTGCTTTTCTTCTCGCGTTCCTTCAGTTTGTCTTCGCGCGGTCGTTTCTCCGGTCGTTTCCCCAACTTCATCGATTGTATCTGCGATATCGGACTTGGCAACACCGAGCGTTGTTGTATCGTCTGAAGGCAATTTGTGCTAAGTTCCTCCCACAAGAACACAAGACTCTTCAAAGCCGGCGGCAACACCGCTACCGTTTGAAATTCCGGCAAAGAGTCCAGCTTCCCGCTTTCCGGGACCTCCTCTTTGATGACTGTTTTCTGTTTCTTCCTATTTCTGTTTGCATTGGCATTCGCGGCGGACCGTGTCAAAGCTTCGACCGTGCTCGGCTGTATATACAAGTAGTTGCCAGCGTTGATCACCTCGACCGAGTGTCTTTGCCTGGCTTTCTGCTCTTGCTTCTGTTTGTCCGCCGATTGTATCACTGTTTGCCTGGTCACGACAAGCGCGCCCTGCTTCGGTAAACTAGGGTGAAACTTGAGGAAACTGGCGCAAGCCATCGCGTCGTGCACAATCCCTTCGTGCCAGAGGAACGCTGCAAACACCGCTCGCAAACACTCGGCCACCGACGGGCTGATCGCTTCTTTCACCTTGTCTTTGCTCAGATTCAACGTTCGGCTCGTGCTCGCGCTCTGCTGAGTGTTGCTCGGAGACATGGTGCGTTTCGTTCTGGTTTTCGCTACTTTCGTGTGATCTTTTCTGGTTAACTTCGCCCCGTCTTTTGGTCCGGTGGAACCGATACTGAAGTGTCCCTTCATAGCCGTAGTCGCGCTGTCCGGACTCGTCTGCGTTTGCGCTTGGGAAACCTTCTTCGGACTTTCTTGAGAATCCTTCGACAAAAGCAAATGACTCACCTTTACCTCGGCGTGGCTTTTATTAGACGAGAATAAACGAGGGTGTTTCTTTACTTACTCCAGCTTCTTGTTTCGGAGTATCAGGTGGACTAGCTATACTACCCTCGGACCTCATGTGCAAGGAGCTACAACTCGGGCTCGGAGAGAGGTCGCGAGTGTTGGCGGTTGTGCTAACAGCACTCGGAGATTGCGAAGGATCCCTCGTTAGACTACTGACCAAGGCACTTGTGTCGCTTTGCGTTGATCCCCGTCGCTGCGATGTCACGCTGTCTATCATTCCGCCAGAAACTTGAAAAGGAAAGACGAAGACTTCGTAGACAACAATTTTGGCTTCTCCCAATATACTTGGAATTAATAATTCTTTTCTCTAACGCAAGGATGTCTTTGGTTTACCTTGCTTTTCGTGAACCATGGATATACGCTGCCGCTCAAAAGTAGTGAACATACACATGTTGTTACACATTTTTTACTACTATCAGAGAAAAGATATGAAATCTTTGATAAATTTGAATAAATCTCATGCTTCCTAGTTTATTAAATATTTCATCAATAACAGTAAAAAGTAGCTGTATCTTCTTCTCTATCTTATGCTTGCAGAGGTATAATTTAACTGTTTGTTAGCTTTACAGTGGTCTCATTGTTTGAACGCATTGAATAAACATTTATTTATTTAAAATTTACATTTAGTAATTAAACAATTAAATTGCTCAGTTTAATACTATTGGAATATGTTAATTTCTTTAACAATAATAATATGCATCACCGATTTCATAAAAATGCCAAGTGCCTAGATACTTTTCAGCGGCAGTATGTATAAAGAAAAGAATGAAAAATGTAGCATTCGCAAAGAACTTCGTGCAACGTAATTTCGTGCGACTTTGTCAGTGAGTGAACGAAACGGCTGAAGTTTCAATGAATTTATCTGAGCAATGTATTCTGTGCAACTGTGACTCGCAAAGTAATCGTTCGAATGCCAACTAGATTTCTGTTAGTGTAAAGTTAGTATAGAGTATTAACGGTGTGTTGTTATCCTTACCTAACGGGGAGAGACCGACACTTCGGGGGGAGCCACACAGCACAGGGCTGCTGCTGATACTATCTCCCCCTCCTATCAAACTTCTCCCACCTGATAAGTTTTTTATTAGTTTTTTTATTTATAGAATTCGTATGTAACGTTTTATATGATTTATCGCTAAACTCTCAATAGGTATAAACTCTCAATGTGCACTATTCGGATCTCTATCTATCTTGTAAAAGTAGTATACTTGTATACGTGCAACAACTGATCAGTTTCGTTTTACACATTGATCAACATACTGCATGCATTTGGATCGTATGTAGTGTTTATGTATCAACAAGAAGAGAAATCTACGGTGCTATTACGGTGTATCGTCGACAAGAGTAATCGAGGTGTAGTTCGAGGTGATACGTGTACCGAAACAACATTGAACACTATACACTATATTGTTAACTGTACAGACTGAGGATTATGTATCGAGTAAGGAAAGGAGCGAGTACCTGGTGCATGAGCAGCAGGAGGAAAGAGGCAATTACCAGAACCAACTGGCTGCCGACTGGACCCAGCTAAGAGCAACATCACTATTCTGTTATAACTAATCCAACAAAGATCTGTATATACTTAATATCCTAAGGTCGTTTGTTCGTCGACTAGATGTTAGTATTAATCGGAGAGAAAGGTGTGATTTATTCAAACTTAATGGTTCTCTCTAAATCGTCATCCATCTCACGGATTAGAGTAAAAAAGAAAAATATATCTGCGGGACGCTATATACGCAATCTTACAAGTATCAGTATCGGGTCTCTCAGCTTCTGAAACGATTCCCTCCTCAGACCGGTTATGGTGCCAAAAGTGTGAAGTAAGACACACACATGAATGTATGAGATTAATAATGAGATTACAAGTTAAAGAGAGAGAGAGAGAGAGAGAGAGAGAGAAAGAGCGAAAAAAAAAGTAAATGTAAATCGATAGTAGATCTGTCGTAGAGTATATATTCGTTTTGTCTCGTAAATAGCGCATACGTACCAGGTATTGGAACCGGGCTAGAGGACGGGCTCTGAAATCGCGGTGACCCACCTTGGGGATTCTTTGGCGACGAGCTCCTCGATAGCCTCCTCGGTGTCTCTGGTGGCGTGGGACCGTTGCCATTCGCTCGGCTCTCCCCTATCGCTTTCACCAGCTCCTTCACGGACACTCCGACAAATTCGGAAAAGTCCCTGCAAATGCCAAAACCACTATAACGAAACTAGTCTAACTGCGCGCGTCTTGCCTCTCGTTTGCTTTTGCTCACCTGCCAGGCGAGCTTCTTTTCTCCCCGTGGCACTTGTCGTCGCCTCTCAACCACTTCTGCAGGACGCTCAGTTTCCCACCGCCTCCTTCTCGCTCCCTCTCCTTCGCCACCCTCTCCTTCGAATGCGGCTTGGAGAACTTTGGCGAAACGTCCGTCCTCTCCGGTGTGAACCTGTCGCTTCCTAGAGCGAACAGAGCAAGAAACAGATCATACAAAGTACAAAGTTCGTCGAAGAGCATTGCTTTTACGCAATACCTGGTGAATCGTGTTGATTGTACGAACCAAACACAAACGGATTTGTATTACTACCCTCTCCAGATTCTGCTGTACCTGGTGTTAAATTTTGCCCGGTGAAATTGAAGCCATCATGACTCACAGAAGGCACGGAGAATTCGAAACCTTTCTGATTCGGCGATTCGGACGAGTCCGCTGTCGCCGGTTTCTTCTCCGTCGGGTCGATCTCCAGGTCCTGCTCGATCTTCATATACGTAATGCCGTGTTTGCTGACGGCAAGGGACCAGGCTTCACCCTCGGGCACTCGACTCTTCCGGAAACAGTACTTCGCCATCGATTCGTCGTCCATGCGTACCCAGGTGCCTTCGTTGTTGACAAACTGTGCGGCAAATATTGTTTAATTATACATTTGCTAAATTTTTATTACGTATTCTTCGATTTATACGATGTTTTTTTTTTTGTAAGTGGTGTCAATTTACGCGATCAGAGAATCATTGTTATTCTTTTCTCGAAAATGTGTTCAACATTCCATGCTTGCGATTCTGTTGTGCGTGGAACAAATAGTCCGCATAAATCGAGGAACAGGTGTATAACAGGATATACTAGGGCATACATATTCCTGAATGGTCACCATGTTGCCAAGAGCCAGTTTCCCTACCGGTGCAGCATTTAAACCCGGCCTACTTCTAATATTGTGACCGGAAGCACCGCACTTTACGACAACCATGTTTCGACCGCCGTCGAACGTTACCGTTTTCCTTTTACTGAAACGAACAATCGCACGTTACGAAATCGAAAGAGAGGTCTCGACAAACTCGCCGATTCCGATACTTTGTTGATTCACGTACTCGTCAACAGCTTCCGGTCGTTTGCGCAGAATGGTTTCTTTGATCACTTGATCCAAAATCGACTTGGGCTCCTCGACGGGAAGGAGTAGAGTTTTGCCTAAATGTTGGTTATACTGGAGACACCAGGCTTCCAGATGACTGCTGCTGCAATACTCCTTTATCGTCTCCGCGTTCAGTCGCAGCCAAACGCCGTCGTCGTTGTGAATCTGCGGCAAACGGAATAACAAAGCGCGGGGATAGGACGTTTCAATAAAAGCCCACGTAACAACGTGTTCGAGAGAATTGAAACTGCGCGAAAGAAGCAGAATCGCATACTTCGTCTATGAATGCTATGGTGTCATTAACCAAAACGACGCCAATTTGCTCGCTTTGTAGAGACGGATGCGCTCTGATCCTCAAGCCGGCGCTGTTCTTAGCCACGAATTTTCTCAATCTGCTCGGCTGATGCTGCGGCTTCTTCACGATGTTTTGAGTAGGCGGTTGCATACCCTGCGGCGATTCTTTCACTTCCACTTTATATTTCTGCAAAACGAACGGGAGAGAAATATTGAAAAACGGATTTGCGAACTTTATGGGATTTCATCCTCGTCTCCGTTCCTTGCACAACTTTACATATTTCTTTTGAAAAGGTTATATTATTTTCTCTTATAGTTCTGATATACATATTCTACATGTATTTTTGATATTTTTGATAATGTTATCATTATTTTGATAAAATAATGTGTTCAGAGGAAAGTAAAATTAGATTCTAATTCTTTCCAATGACGATGCTGACACATGTTGAAACAATTAACACTGACACGAGTCTTGGAACTTAGATACAAATCAAAATTAGCAATCTCTGTGATCCACCGTGCACGCGAGTAAAAAGAAATTTATTTCACTTGTCTTTAAGTCTTTTAATACGGTGAAACTGAAAGAAACTCACATCTTCCATGTTGTATCCATCGACCGTAACCATGAGAGAATACCACCCGATCGACGACGGCGTCCACGTCGCGCTGTAACTCCCATCGCCGTTCGGTCTGACCAGCATGTTCTCGCTTGACCTTTTCAGAGCCGGTGACATGAACCTCAATTCCTCGAACGAGTAGTTCTGATAAGCTTTCATGACGGTGATCGCGTAGAAACAGGTCTTGTTGTTGACGGTGACTTCGTAAGGAACGTCCAAGGGTGGTTGTGGGTGACCACCGAAAGTCATTGGGTCAAGTTGGGAAACACGCTCGGTATCTCCCACGTCTTTCTTGTCTATGGGTATCGCCTTCACTTCCACCTGATAGATTATTAACAGAAACGACATTTGTTAGTAACTAAATAACTAGCGTAGTTTACCGAACGCTCTGAAAGTCGGAGGAATTATTTGCGGCGGAACAGAGAATAATTAACGTTGTACCTTCAAATTGGGTACAAAAACAACATCCCCGTACTGGTCTCTGGTGAGTATGGTAACGATGGCCGGACATCCGCACTTCATTTCGTCCTTCGAGTAAAGTGCCTCGCATTTCGAGGGATCCACGAAACTGTCTGGCTGTAACCATCTTGCCAAACGACCGCCGCTGGTGCCGGCTGAACAAGATACGAAGTCTCGCAGAAAGAGTCGTTCGTTCGAGTGACCACTGTGGATAAAGAAGATTCACCGGTTACGTTACTGTCTAGCAAAATTTTTTGATAAATTGAGAAATCTCAAAATCTTCCATAGCTGTAATTTTTATTTCTCTACGTTTGAAGAAAGAAAAGCTTCCACGCTTTCTCAACGAAACAAAGCGCAATAAATTAATAAACCAAGAAATCTCCGATGAGAAACAACTATTTCATTACTTAAAAAATCTGAAATCCTCGAGGAACTTTCCGCGCTTTTCTGTACAATTAAATTCCACGTTGTTTGGCTGCGCAGCCAACACGCTACGAAACTCGAAGCCGTGAAATCCGAAGTGGCGCGTGAATTTTCGTAGGTCGTAGATAAAAATGCGAAAGAGGCAAGGATCATCGCTGGAACGAGTTTCCCAGTTGCAACGCTCCTAATTGGTGCTCCGTTTCGTGGATCTCGCCTGGATAAATCACGAGCAGAGGACGACGCTCCTCTGGCAGCCAGACAATCGCCGTTTTCCCCTAGCGAGTCATCGTCGGACTCGTCCCTAATAAGGCGCAATCACGTCGCAATTCTGTCCACCGTAGCTCGCCCGCTGCGACGTGCCCGTTACCTATACGAGTCTCGACGAAGTGGCGAGAACGATTTCTTCGAAGGCATCGTGCTCTCGGTCACTTTCAAAGAAACATGCGGCCAAACCGGTATGTCCGCCGCGAGACTCGCCGCGGATCGAAACTCGACTTACGCTCGCTTCGAGCACTGCTCTTTGCCTCGTTCGCGAGGATCTCTAAATTTTGAGTAGCCGAGAGCAACTGTCCGATTTCTGCAAGGAAAGAACGATTGGAGATGCAACGAAAGTTTGGCCAGCTAAAAGTTGAAAGTTTCCATCGAATCAGAAACTTTGGAACCAAGTAACCCGACCATAAATTGTCTCCATTTCAAAACTCGGTTCAAACTAGCCCAGTGACGTCAATTTCATAGGTTTTGTGAACTCGGACGTATCAAACAATCCCGATGTCCGTCACGATCCGATGGCTAGAATTTGGCACGGACGACATTAGAGAAAAGTCATCCGTCATACGTGTCGATACGTGTTCGCCGACACGCGGACCGTGGAAACATCCTTGACGTAGATCTCGTTTTACCGATCCGCCATCATCGAGTAACGCGAGATGGAGGAAGATCGATGGAAGGAACGTGAAACGACGTCGAACAGTCCTGGAGCAGGAGCATTCACGGGCAGGATCGTCCGTGATGGAAATTGGAAGTGCGGCTTTAAGGTCGGTCCCGATGTGACGTATGGTCAGCACGTGGTCATTTCGGAAATGGCCACTTCGGCCGGCGTCAGGTGCTTCCTGGTTTGAGAAGAGCGTTATGAATGAATGGACGTTTCGCATGTGTGACGGCGGACGCGGCGGGACGCCAACGAGCCCGAAGTTGCACGAACACGCGCAATTTCTCATGGGAAATTAAATGGCCAGGCCTTGTGCTCATAAAGCGAAGAGCTACGATGGCAGGACGCTTTAGGGAAACGCTGTCTACCGTGAAAAGCGACGCGGCTATGAGGAGATGGTTCACGAGAGGCTGGATCTCTCGTCTCGTTTTACGCTGGTCCGGCTAGGTTTCGAGTTTTCAGCGAACAGGCCGTAAAAAAGACGCGCGAGCGAGGTACCATCGCTGACGCGTTCTTCCATCTTTCCTCTTGCAGCGTATTATGCGAAGTTTTAAATTAGAGTGAATCTAATCGTTTGAATTTGAAGAGTGAAATTACCTTGGAACGTTTAAAAATTCTCAGTGCCTTCCTCTTTTTAGCAGTTTCGCAAAGTTTATCTTGCGAGCGAGGTTTAGATCGCTGGCTTAAGACACGAGAAAGAAATGAACGTTAGGTCTCAGTGTCTTCCTCTTTTCATTTCCACGAAGTTCATGTTTCCCGTCGACCGACTCGTTCTTCATCTTCAAACCGATCAAAGTAACAGAAAGGAAATACCACAGCGAGTATATATGAGGAAAAATACGAGCTGATATCAATCGCTCTTCCACGAGCGTGATCGAGCGAACCGCTCGCAAACACGCGTTACATAAACGCACGGTCACGAGGATCCGTGATTCGCGATGGACAAGAGCTGTTTGGTTCGGTAACTTGGTCAAGGCCAGCCCTTGGAAGGCAGAAAGTCCAGCGACCCTGCGACCTGCACGAGTACCGGTGCCCCGACCCTATCGGCCAGCCAAGCCCTTCCCACTGCGTTGCATCCCGAACAGGACGAACCTCGTCGAACCGGTGTCGAACGCACGGGCGGTTCGTCCCCTCCGGCCACTCGAACACGCTTCGTGGCCTGGCTTTTATCTTTTAAAAGGCCGAAGAGGGAGAGTGCAAGAGAGCGAGGCAAACCAAGGAACACACGGGTTCTTGGTGGGGAGGAGAGACACCGATCGTGCATGCCACCGACCACAGTTTGAAAGCAACCTCCGTCATGATCGCGTCAGCTGGCTTCTAGTTGCCCCACCTCATCGGAAACAAGCCGCCGTCCGCGCGCGTGTTTAGACTAGCTCGCGGCGGGTATCCGCTCGAGCAATTTTCCGTCCACTTCTGACCTCTCTCTCTCTCTCTCTACGCGAGTACGTTCCAGCCCCCATCGGTCGATCCAGAGAAATCCCGTTCCGCAAGGATCGATATTTCCATAATTCAGAATCTAGAATCCAACGACTTGTCCAGTGCCTGTCTTGATTTTCGTTCACATTGGAGCATCAAGTAGAGTGTATTTGAAAGAAGTTTCTTAGGAGAGAGACAAGCTTCCCAGCGGCGAAGACAGATGTGACCGATCTCGAGGAGGAGTGGGAGGATCCAGATCGATGAAAGTGTGGCCGGCGTTGGAGTAACGGTGAGCGGTAAACGATGTGAGGAAGATCACCGCGCGAGAGAATCGAAGACGATCGATCGCGGTCGTCGAACAACGCGGTCTTTTGTTCCCCCCTGGAGGATCGTCGTGTCGGATCAAGAAAGATGAGCGGCAGAAGGAGAGTGTTCAGTGCCCTGAACGGGCTAAAGTGTGATCGTGCTATCGTATGGTCGGTGTTCTTGTGGTGTCTGGTATTTCTGCCCGGTAACGTCGAGAGTGCACCGCCTGGGATATGCGCGATGGACGGCTGCAACTGCACCGTCAAGGCGCACCGCTGGATTAACGTCAAGTGCGTCTTCTCCGACGATCAGGTGAATGAAACAAAACCAAGTATCCTTCGTTCGTGACTAACCTGCGCGATGAACGCGATGCAGAAACCTCTCCACGAGGATATATAAGCGCCGTCACGATTTTACAAGCGTCCCGATCCAACGCCGCGGCTCGAGATATCTTTGTCGTTGAAATTCACGACCGCCATGATAACGATGCTGGAAACGTGCGACGCAAATGCACGCCCGATGACTAACTCTTGGGCTTCCAGCTTCGCGCTCTCCGCTATAACTTATTGTTAGCATCTCCCGTGTATACGGCGTTTCTTGCACGATCTAAAAATGGAGACTCTTAGCGGTCTTCCACGCTCTAGCCAAATAGTACGTTTGCTCTCGGTGTGTCAAAACTCGAGACACTGCTCGAGAACTTTTGAGAACAAAGCTCCTTCTCGGAACGATGAACCAAACTGTTGACTTTAGATTGTTGCTCTTTAAATATTGCATTGGAAAGTATACCAATCGGCTTAAAAACTTTTCTTCAAATAAGATTTTGAGCCAGCATTCCAATTGCTAAATCTCCACAATATGCGTTTATGTATTTCGCACATAGAAACTTTTGATATGGTAAAATATTTTGAAAGAAATATAGATGCTCTTGTGGAACATGTATATCATAAATCTTTTAAAATCAGTACTAACTATCATCTATCAACGATTATCTTGTCTAAAGAATTTTAATATATTGTATAACAGAAAATGAATATGTTTGTGGTTGTATAGTATAGCCAAGTATTAATCTTTAATTGAGCTAGTGGAATTTACAGTTAGTTAGGTATTAATTATTATAATAATATAAAATATAATATGTATAATATATAATATATTATATATATTATTACCATAATTAATATCTAACTAATATACATTGGGTTGTCCGGAAAGTTCGTACCGATTTTGAAGGAAAATTGAAACGCAGAAGATTTAAATTTTAGTATACATTTATTAAATATTAAATTTAATTTATATTAAATCGGCACGAACTTTCCGGACAACCCAATAGATAATAATTTAGAGTTAGATCTCGTAATTTTTGATTGACGTATTTCCCATCACGTCAAATTTCAACAATTCAACGCGAGTCATCAAACTTTTGCTCGACGCGCCAGTAAAAATCCTACTCGCAGTAGAATTCCTACGAAACGACCGCCCCACTTATCCGCAAATTATTCGAAATCGTTTCTACCGAGCGTTCAAGGTGAACGATCGGCGCTAGTCCGCGATATTCGACGCGGTGAAAGTTTCCAGAGGGACTCCCGCGGATCGTGTTCCAGTACAGGAATTAGCATATAAATCATTGGTCCGTGAATATGGGAGGAATCGCACACATAGTAGCGTGCACATGGAAAACTCGAGGGCATAACGGTCCGTACGAGCGTCTTCCACGAGCGCATTTTGCCGCCTCGTACATATCCGGAGCTCCACTTGGCGTGCCCGTTGTCGTTCGCTCTCGCTCGGTTGGACGCGGTCCAACCGATCTGCACCGACCAGCGACGACCGTATTACCCGCGCGCTTCGCGAGCCAAAACTCGTTGCCTTCGGCTCTCGCGAGCCGAAAAACTTCCGCGAGAAACTTGGAATCGAGTTAAAACGGACACGCTAACCGGATAACAAATTGCCACTGTCACTCGGCCCGCGCGTACCGACGCGACGTTTTCTGTTCTGGCCATCAAAATCGTCAGCTCGAAAACCGAACTGCCAGCCCTGGGCGAAAAAGTTTCGAGCTCGCTGGATCCGTCGAACAGGAAATGAAATCCGATTATGTCACTGATCGCGAGCAACGTAGAATTCGATCCTTATTGACGAGGTGTTGTATGACGGCTCGCGAAATCGTGCGTGCTCGTGCGTGTTATGTAAAATATTACATTTCGCCGGTACTGTAACGAACGGACTCGGAACGTTACGTAAAAACTTGAAGTTATAAAAATACGCGGAATGCATGCAGTAAACGAGAACATATGAAATTTTTAAAATTACAGTGTTTGTCACATTTTTATATAGGCAAAACCAATCTCTTTCTAGGTTCCGTCTTTTTAATTATTTTCGTAGAAATTTATTTCGTGAAATTGCACAAAAATTTTCTCTCGATCTAGTACCGAGATACTAAGAAATCACTCTAAAAGATATTATATCACAGCATATGTTAAATATGCAACGAGTATTAAAAATACTTTCATTCAATATTGAGGCATTGTTGAGAGATTAGATTATCGACTTAAATATTTTCATCTTATCTTATATACTTTCATGAGTCACGAAAGTATGTACACACACACATATATATATAAAACCAGAGCTATGTATCTTGTTTTTCATATAATTCTCTTCGGAAGTTACCAATGATACGTATCGAAAGAAGATCGTAGGCTGCAATAACGCGTTGCGGAATTGATGGTCTCGATTTCTGAGGTTGATAGGCCGGGTTAAGTATCCGATGTACGCCACGCTTCTTGACTACGAACTGAGCTGCCGTTTATCGCCTATCGTTACTCCGATCTGAGAACCGCGTGGAGATGGAAGGGTAACCAGTTCTACGCAACTCTGCGAAATTCTCTCGGCAATTTCTTTCTCTGACTGTCGTTGACTTCGTAAACAACACATTAGTGACTCCTCGAAATTTTACAAAAATCCTTCGACAAGAGTTGTAGTCGTTCAGATTTATTTATGAAAATAAATAGTAAACATCTTCTTTAGTCTCGTCGTGCGTATTATCGGAGTGCAGTTTTCTCTGTGATCTCGCTGCCAACCCGACATGTTTCGTATCATTGAAAGTAATTTCTGTCGATCCGACAAACGACCGACGCGACGCAAGCGTGGGCGTGACACGCATTGCAATGTACACCGGGTGTCTTTAATCAAACAACGGAGACACGATCGACGACCAATATATTTTCCCCGTTCGCCGCCACGATGGATCGTCAACTCCGTTCCAGTTCAACGACACCATCGTTCGTCCATCGTTCGTCCGCCACGAGTCCGCCGACGAAATACATAATACTTCCTAATCGAATCAAAACCAGCCACGACGTCACTTATCGTTCCAACGTCGTTAATTCCATTTACAGGCCGAGCAGGCACGGTTATTCGCGTTAAACGCTCGACAGGCTTTCTTTAATCGTGGGCTTTCGTCGAATGAATGAAATACCGATGGCGTTACTCGTAACGCCGTTGCGTCATAATTGCGTTAATTGGATGTCCGCGATTATGCGAGTTGGTCTCCGTGGATTCGAGTTACGGTTCTTCGATCATCGATCGAAGCTACTTTATCACGGAGGGAGACCAAGATTAGATAAAAGTTTATCTTCATGATTCAATCGGCAAGTCAAAGAAAGAAAAAGAAAAATTACATCTTTCGTGAATATAATTATACAACTTACTACACTAATTATAATTATAATCTTCTATACAATTATATAATTATATCTTTATATAATATCTTCTTTATTATACAAAAATATAATTCTATACAATTATATAATTATATCGCTCGTGTGATACTTTAACAAATGCGTTCCATTATCAATTTTGTGCCATCGTCACGAACAGCTGCGTTCAAGGTAACGACTGTTTTTCGCTTCTCACGTAAAATGTAATATGGACTTTAGTCTCAATTGGGCGAGTCCGTTCATGCGTGTGTCATACTCGTTGACGGTTGTTACGTCAACGCGATCGATAAACGCCTTCCTGCTGAATGTTAAACGTCGATCGTCAAAAACTCTCGATTCTCGTACGATAAAACGGGGAAGCCGATTGAAACGAGGCGCTTCCTCGAGCACGTCCGTCGTTCCCATCGCAATAGTCAAACGCCGCGCGAGCGGTTCGAAGAAGCCCGTGTTTATACATTCAGGGAGGCACCGGAGCCACGAAGGGCAAACCCGACGTTAGATCGCCGCGATAGGTCCCACGAAATCGTTCGCTGCTGCGTTCGTCTAAACCTAGCGCGGCTTCCGGCGCGCGCAACTTCCGGCCGAAGGGTTGAGTTGACCGAGCTCTCCAAGTCGGCGGCCGTTCGTTTGAGGAGAGAGGAGGAGGCGGCTGCCGCTCCTCTCCGTGCAGCGCATTGTCACCGCTTCCACGGATATTTCTCCGACGTCTGACCGGCGTCATTGTTCTCCCATCAAGCCCTCGTAAACAGTTTGATCTCTTCCCACCGACGTTCCACGGTCGGATTCGAAAAATCGGTGATTAACCTTATCGCCGGTCGTCGACGGCGAGAGGAGGACGTTGACCGCAAATTACTGTAGCGCGACGATTCCAGTTACGGAGCACAGGCGCGTTGCGCGCCTGCTCTCCTTGATAAACGGGCAGCGTGTCGCAAATTCAATCGGCCGGCTGATTCGATATCGGCCGGCCGATCGGGACAGGCGAACTCTCGTCGATTAATAACGAGGTCAACGTGTGCCGCCGATTAATTCCGTTGCCGACTTTCCGGGCTTTTCGAACGCGATCTGACGCGATAACGCGATCCTCCGCGCCAGCGGTTATGGTTAACGTCGTGCGAGCGGGGCAAACAATGCTGGCAATCGGACAGAACGCGAGCGTGCACGAGCAGTCGTGTGAACGATAAAGGCAGCCAGTTACAACGGAAGCCAACGTTCCCCATTGGTTATAAGTACCAGCCAGTTGTATGAATGTGTGTGTATGTGTGTGTGTGTGTGTGTGTGTGTACGTTCGTACACACAAGAGAGTAATACGTTCCATTATATCCAGCTAGTTCGTTGTATAATTATCTGGTCCAATTATCGCACGGACGATTCGTGAAAATTGGACGATCGTGACTCGTAGAACGATCCGCGGATTTCAGACTGAATGGCAATAATAACAATAATCTTTACGTTCGCGAGAACTGGTCACACCTCCGGCGAGGCCTTTCATACAGCCGTGTCGTCGGTCGTTGGATTAATAAATTGACGGTTCACGGGGTATTAGATGAAGAGAGAGAGAGAGAGAGAGAGAGAGGGAGAGACAGACCGCGGTGGGAATTTCATGCGCACAAAACGGACCACGCGATGGCGAGAGAACACCGCGTCGAACCTCGCCTCTGGGCTGCTGCCCAATCCTTGCTCCGACTCAATTTATTCACAATAGGCTCTTTCAACGAATTATACTTCGGTCCACGACGAATCTCTGGGTGTTACCGAGCGGCCGACGCGTAATCATGCGGGTGCGTTGTGTCGCGCGACGACGGAGCGCGGAGGGGCAAAAATTATGGCTGTCGTTTATCGTCCGGACGGTATCGCGTTCACCCCGTGTGCGTGTCCACGTTTTCTCATTTGAACTCGCTGCAACCCGTTTCTCTTTCTCCTCTTTCTTTCTTTCTTTTTTTCTTCTTTTTTTTTGCGCCTCTTCTCTCGCGGCGCATTCCATTTATCGCTCGATAAGGGCCTTCTCTTCGAGATTCTTCGTCGAACGTCAAGGATCGTTCAGTTCCGACTGATATTTCTGACTTTCGAGAAAGAGCGGGACTGTCGATTGTCACGGGAAAGATATTACTAAATATTACTAGATATTACTAGATATTACTCACGTTCTATGAATAGAACGAGAAAGGATAAATCGACGTGCGAAACCAAGCCTTAATCTATGAATGGGGAGGTGTAAAACGTTCTAATAGAATGTTCCATTCTACGTACAGTTGAACGGACTAGAAACCTGATTCTAACCTGTTTTTCCTTGTCTTTGTTTGCATGTTCTTTGTTCATGTACGATTCGCAACTTAATATTATTTTTAAAAAACGTTACTTTGATCGAAACTTTGTCTTAGATACATATAGCAGAGTTAATTAAAACGAGATAAATCGTACAGTCTTGTTATAATTGGAAACGTGTTGTACAATTTTAGATGTGCTAATGCTTTACGTTTTCTTTGGGACGAATCTTCGTGCGGTGACAGTTTCGTAAGCAAATTTTCCGTTCGACGATCGAATATCGCGAGGCGAGGACATCTTCGACGCGACTGTGTCGTTGCAGCTGAAGCCTACGGAAAATCCTTGGCGGAGGTTGACGCTGAATCTAAGCTGGTTAACGCGGCAGATAACTTCGATAACCCAATAAACCGCGTGGATCGAGATTGCAGCGTACGCAGCGCATTATCAGCCGGTGCGCGACGATGCGCCCCCCGCGTATCCCCGCCGGGCAGATAAATTATTTTAGGACAGGCCTCGGTGCACAATACGTGCACGCGCATCTGGCCCGATTGCGGTTTGCCCGCTTTGTCTGGAGAATTCGCTCGGGGGCGTAGATATAGCCGACATCCTGCTTCGTTCATTCCCGACGATAATTCTCTGTAACACCCCGCGAGCACACTCGAGTTATCGCGATTGGCCACACGTGCGAAGTGGCCCGCTTACTCCGTCTCTCTTTCTCTCTCTGTCTCTCATCTGTGTTGCTCCTGTTCTTGCTCCTCTTCGGCAATTCACCGCGCGCGCTCTTGTGAAAATCGCGCGAGAATCGCTCGTAAGTTATATCGACGTTGTTTCGGTTGGAGCATATTGATTTTGGTTAAGAGTTTTTCTTAAAACGTAGTTTCACTCATTAACCGATAGCTTACTCTGTCGTGCCTCTTTTCATTCAATGTTATTTTATGACGTGCCATGTCGCCGTCAAGAATAAAAAATACGAAAAATATGACTACGTCAGTTTATATTTGGCAATGTCAAATTATTTCGCAAAAGTCTCTGAGACTCCACCAAATGATAATTCGTAGTAACGAGATTTGAAAGATTTCTAGCAGATTCTAATAAATTGTTCTCCCTCTTCGTTTCTGCATAGTATAATTTACGTGATTTATACGTTCTGTGCGATTTTCTCCTGCGTTATAGTCTTTTTACACGTTGTACTCCTTTGAAGACGAATTATAGATCACTGCTTCACAATTCCAAGGAGAGATCGTTCGTCGATCGTTAGCACATGCAATCAGGTCAAGACTCCAAACGTTGCTACGCGAAAGGAAGTGTCGCAATCGAAACCTCACGTTAGACACTTCCTCACGTCGCGCATTGGTCGCCAAAGTGAAAACGTTGAAATCGTGTTTGATCAATTGAATCGCAACGCAGAAATTTTCGTAAATCTCTCATAAATTTTCGAGCAAGTGACGTATCAGTGACTGACGATTTTTTTTTTCTTTATTTTCGACACTTTGTTCGCTCGATGCTGCGAGTTAAAATACTTTCCCAGCTCCTCTATTACCCCGTAAAGCAGATGTATCACCATCTTTATATTCCAAACTTTCTTCATAATTTAAGTACGAAGTGCTGACATCAGAGCAGGTGTCGCGCAAAATAATGTCACGGATAACTATAACGTATAACCTTCTCTCTTACGTTATTACGTTCACGAGCGCGGCGCTCATCTACAGCACGTATAACTAGTTTATATTTTAGACATATCTCGCGTCTTAAATACGAGACGTTGGCACGTTCTCAGGTGCTATGGATGGCGCTGGCACGTGGTTAGCTTCGACGAAGATGTCCAACGAGAGTTGGAGCGAGGCTACAGTCATACTGGATGTGCCTAGTTCGTTCACGTATGTCCGAATTGCCTGTTCGAAGTTCGAAGTTCGAAGGTATATACATGAGAAATGGGTCGAGAATCAGTCGAGAATTTGGCTGATCGTTTGTGTCTTTTTATTGAGCTTATTATCTTTTATTAAGAATTTTCTTGAAAAATGAATGATTAAAAGGGGAAAATGATTTTTTTTGCTTCAAAGAAAAAGAATGAAAGTGTTATCTAAAATTTTCGACGAGGCATATTTCTGTTCTTCTATGTTGCATTCGCACATTGAAAAGTAGGAGTATGTTTTTCCATTATAAGTATGAATATAAATTTAAAGATTCCTATTACATCCTTGTGTTTAATCCAGATACAGGCGTACCAAAATATGCGACGTATCGAAATATCTATTTTCTGTGATTATTATTACATAAAATATAAGACATTTATGCACGTAATTTCTGAATATGAACTCGAATACATTAATGTGCATCTATCATATATTCCGATGTATAATTTATATCATGTTATATATTTCATTTCATACATATATTAAAAGCTACATGGATTAAAACACAGATATACTCGTTGCACGTATGTGGTCCAATTAAAAAGAAATAAACACGACCTTGGAAATTTATAAAAAATTCATAAAAAATTAACACGCCACATTTTGTCTCCCTTGAAACCATACAACTTTTTTATTAACCAATTTAAAAGTTGTGCTTCAGATGTGCAAGCTGTGTGAATCGCCGTATATATAAACGCTTATAGGAAATCCTTGAGGCATTTGACATTCATCCGTATACTAATGACTAATTAGTCGTTTTTCTTTTCT
The DNA here is from genome assembly GCA_030673865.1 of Melipona bicolor. Classification (NCBI taxonomy): domain Eukaryota; kingdom Metazoa; phylum Arthropoda; class Insecta; order Hymenoptera; family Apidae; genus Melipona; species Melipona bicolor. The sequence continues at coordinate 151,576 of JAHYIQ010000019.1, forward strand.
TTTCCGAAAATATTATCTGCGTTTCGTATTCTCGGAGAAAACTGGACTAATAACGGGCCCGTTGTTCCGAGTTCGCAGCTGCAACCACGATGACCTTGTCAGACCCTTGGCAAACATAGGTCAACCGTGTCCCGGACCCAAGTTTTTTTTTCCCCGCGTTTATCGCCGCGTTTCCGCCTCAGGCGCGGCGCTTTTCAAGTTTTCCACGGAAATCGAGATTCGTTTCGGGCTCGTTTCACCGAGGAAACGCGTGGGAATCGCATTTGTTTGGCTCTGTCAGCCGCGATTCTATCGCGCACGATCCTCGTCTTTCAGCTTCCTTCCGAACGTAATTACGCTGAAACGTTCGCAATAAATCTCGTTGCAAAACAAGAAAAAAAGGAAGAAAGGGAAAAAATAGCGTAATCGTTTACGATTTTATCGCGTTATTGGGTGTCTAATTCGGGAGACTGTAGAAACTGGAGCTGCTGGCAGTTAGACCGAAGGCGAGTCGTTGATTCGAAGGCAAAGCTTGCTGACAGACGTATTATCCAAGCGAGTTTAACTTCGGCGCGGCACTCGACGTTTTCGAGTGTCTCGAGTAGTTCACAATCTGCGACGCTAATTCAAAGATTTTGGGTGTCGCTTGCGAAACACCGTGATGCATTTGTTGCAAGTGACACCTACTTAAAATTGGTAATTTACGAGGTTAAATAAAAATCCAGATAATATTAACTGAATTATACGAGAAACAAGAGAACAACTCGCGAGTTTAATTAACTTTAAACAATTTTGTTTTGTCGATCTGATACATGGTTAGGTATTATGCTTGAGAGCTATGCAAAAATATCCGATATCTCGTCGAGAGAATTGAAAAATCTCTAATCGGCATATTTTTTATTTTGACTTAACCTGATAGCTAAACAGTCAGTTGTGTTTTCACTCTACTAGGCAGTCAGGATACACTGTCGCGTTAATTTCGTCAACGAAATGAAGCGTTTAGGTCCGCAGTCTAGGCTGAATGCTCGTACGATTAACCGTATTATCCATGGAAGAAAGAACGCGCCATTAACGGCGGTGGAGATTCGCGTATCTCTCGGTTTCGTGCGCCGATCGACCCCCATGCGAACGGGGCAAAAGTGTAATTTTCGCGCAAAAGGAGCGGCGGCGCGTGCACCGTCATTCCGCGAATTAACTTCCGGCATTCCTGTGACGAGGCACGGTGCTCCGAGCTGCACGAAATTCATGGGGCGCGATATCGCAGGGGGGTGCACACTTAGGGGGAGCATCCTAGCTGCGTCACGCGCGTGTACAAGCGTAATGCAGTGGTTTTGCGGCGTCGCTCTTGCGGCTTGCTCGCTCGCGATGTTACGAGATAATACCGCCGCGAGAAGAATTTTAAATCCCCTCGGCTTTAGTTTGCAAATATGACTCGGCCTTAGATCTCGAGCGTTTTGGATTATTTTTCTTTTTCTTTTTTTTATTTCGACGTTCGAAAGATAACACCACTGCGAAAAGAATTTCAAATCTTCTCAATTTTACTACACGTATCTTACGAAATTGATAATTTCATTAGTAGTTGTTATGTAAAATATAAATCGGGACAAATTGTGACTGAGTTGATAAACTGCAAATGATCAGTCATATATCGGGCACCAATGCTGCAGTTCGAGTCGTAATGCAAGTTTTCACGTGATGCTTAAACGACAAAGAAGAAAATACACAGTTCAGATATTTTTATACACGAAATCAGTATATTCTAAAATCAATATCCTCTAAATTAACCCTCGAACGTAACTTAAAACGTGACAGAGATCGAATGAACCAAAATTAGAGAAAATAAACCCTCGTCACTCCGCATTTTCAATTGACTTGCAGATATAATAAGAAGAACGAGGAATTGATAAAAAATTTGAAACAGACACTTTCTTCCCGAGAAAGAAGCAATTGAAACTCGTCCAAGTTGCTAGAGTTTCTTGAAAAAAAAAAAAAGCAGTTCAGCGACAACGAAAGCGCGTACGGTCGCATCGAAGAAATGGAGAGCGTTGCTTGCAAGCCGATCCATCGATCGGACATTGAACTCCACCAGTTACCTGGCGTCTCGTGTTCACGAGTCTCTCGTTTCGTACGATCGTCGCAACGTGATTCGGGGTAAACAGTAGTCAGAATCATCATCAGAAACGTGCTAGTTGATCCGATCCGTAGGTGCTATCGGTTAACGTGGAACCATTTCCGAAAACGTGTCTCTTGTTGCGTGTAACTCGAAAAGACGTTATCGCAGTTTCGTTGAACAAGTACTCGAGTCAAACTCGAGTGCGTCAGATTTGAAACGGAAGTCGCTCGACACACTTTGTGCCAGATTCTTCAATTTCAGATGCCAGCCATGTCGTAAACTTCTTATCTTTCGCGTTTGCTCCATTTTAGACTTGTTACAGATCTTCTTTTTCTCCTCTCTTTGGAGGAACAGAAAGAGATAAAAGAGTAAAAGAAACAGGTGAGGTTTCATCTCATAAATTTTAGTAATTTTTGTTGGATTAATTTAATTATTCATTTAATTATTCTTTTCTGTTAACAAATGTTGCGTTTAATTGGGTTGTTTCTACGAATTATTAACTTCTCGATATTTCAATTTATTTTGTACTTTACATTCTTCGTGACACAGATTAGAAATAAAATTAGAGTCAATTAAAAATTTCAAGATTTTATAATTTAACTCTAAGTTCTTACAACGAGTCAGAACCGATTAAAAGTAAGAAGCATATAATATTTGACGAATAGGCGGTGGAAATGTCCAAGAAGATCGTTTTCGAAATTTAAAAGCCGTGCGACCAGTTGTGAAAGTGAAAGTTTCGAGCAAGTGGTGAACCTTTGTTTGTCGGTTTTTGAACATGCTCGAACTTCCCCCCTCTCGCGTCATTTGGAATTCTAAATTTCTAATAACTTTCGGAGAACAGACCCTTTTGTTCAACGTTCGCTCGATCGCAACTGTGTCAAGTAACGATCCACGAACGCGACTCGGAGCACTCGACAAAGAGCAAGTTCCGACGAAGAATTTACCGAGAAGTCGAACTCTCGAACCCTGACTTCTTCGCTGCTTCCGCCACAGCGTGCAATTGCCACGAGTTCCTTTTCTTTTCCCCTATTTATCTCCACTCTCTCTCTCTCTCTCTCGCTCTAGTTCTCTTATCTGGCTCGCCGATACTTTCTCGCTCTCCTCTCTTTTTCACTCTTTTCTCTTCTACGCCGTCCGACTTCTTCTCTAACGTTTTTTTGTTTCCTCCCCTTTCATTCTTGACCTCTCTTTACGTTTCGTACTCCAATTCTAGTTCTTTCGGTTACTTCGTCGAGATTTTCTATTTGCTTTTTTTGTTTCCCAACCTCACGGCGGGCAGACCTAATTTTCTTTTACACGTTGCCCCCGAAGAGAGTTTTATCGACTTCGAGATACACCTCCCGACGGTTTAATTCTTAAATAGTATTTGACATCGGTAATTGCTAGAAAATATTCGAAAGCTTAACTACCTTTGTTTAATTTTGGAATTTTTAATTTTATTTCATTTTAGTAATCTAACGTAAAAACTATCATCCAACGATACTGTTTAAATTTGAATTTGTACAAACCGAAAGAAAAGGCGTAGTTATGTAGAAAAACAATATAATTTAGTTTCTATTTCGAGTCATTCAGATAACGTTATCTTCGTCATTAAGAGCTATACATTTTAGTACACATATTTAAACTTCAGTAAAATACGTTGCTTCGTCAGAGGAAGAGACAACCAGGGGAACAAAGTTCTTCCAAAAGTGTCTTTGCGATAAGACCGAAAAGAATACATTTCGCTGGAAGTTACCTTAGATTTACAACTACTGTTCAGACAAATTTATTATTCTGAAATGGAACTTTAGTAAAAAATAAATATCGAAATTCCGTTTCTTTCAAGATGGATTTTTGCTCAGAAATAGAATATATAGTAATAAAATAATTACAATTTTAATAATTGTGATTCAGCTGTGAAAGTACAGAATATTTTAGCAGTCTCATCTTTTATGTAAGAATAAGTAGTATACCAAAAAAATAATACTATGATATAACATGGAATTCCTAATAATATCATAACACATAAAATAATGTAAATAGTCTGGAGAAGATTAAGTTTTTCATAAATTCTTAAATTCTTAAATACATCTGCAGTTTTGTACCTCGATACAACTTTTTCACATTGCACGCCTACTTTTGGTTTATCCATTGAAAAAGAACTGCTCAAAGTAAAGTTCACTGCTTGAAGTAAAATCGCTCGTCTTACGATATTAGATACAACATGGAAACAATTGACAGAATTATGCTCGTCGCTTAACAAATATCGCCATCGATCGGTTACGCTTACGCGAACTTCCTCAACGAAGAAGACACTCGCAGCACGTCGAGCGGAGTTAACCGAATTCCCCGAATAACTCGATTACGGTTGTCTCAGGCTGAATTACAACTACAAACACTGACTATTCCTGGCGAGAAGAGAGGATCTGTTACTAGGTCTGGTTCCTAGGTTTCTTCAATTAGCCCCTGTACTCGCGGCCAAGTTCGCCATCGGGCGGAAACTTTCGAAAGTTTCATTGTTCTTAAAGCGACCCGACTTCTCCCTCTCTCTCTCTTTCCGACCCTATTGTTACAGCACATCAGTATCACCTGGAAAGCATCAAAGTGAGTTTGAACCGTTTCGCGATCTTCGACGTCATCTCCACCGTGAAAGAAGCAACGTACGTCCACGAAGTTTTTTTGACGATGAAAACAGTACGATTCGTTTCACTGAAAGGCCCAGAAGCAACTGTTCTGACTAGAAAGACGACTTTTTTGCCATAAAATTGATATGCAAACATTTGAATCGATACGAAACAAATTACAAGCGCGATCGCTTAGTACCAGACAACTTAGTACGCCACTCCCACTCCAGGTCTACTCCACGCCCTCTCACGAATCACGTGACCCAAATCAACCAATCGCTAATTTTCGTTGCATCAGCGTTGCACCTGATGAGGCCCGATTTTCTGGGTTACCCCCGTTAAAATCACTTTCAGTGATGAAAAAGAAAAAAAAGAAACGCGTTGTCGCTTATCATTCCGCGTTGTGACGGTATTTGATAAAAGACGAAGCTGAATCAGGCCTCAATTATCTCTTTGAAAAAGAGAAAAGGCGTGTTTCTAAATTCAGTTCCGCGCGGTGGGTTTATCTTATCTCGTTTAGTAGAATATTTTTCAGCTAAACGCAGCTCAAATACCACGTGGCTCGAGTTTCACATTCGTCAAGTGAGAATTTAACATCCTTTCCACGCGAGCATACATAGATCGCGGAGGAAAACAAAAGAAAAAGGGAAGCAAGTGGAAAGAAACAAGCACTGTTCACGTAACTCGGGTGGTTTAGCATTCAAGAACGAGCAGACAGTGCCTTCTGTTCGCTTCTGCGAACGAGAAAAGATTGATTCGTGACGTCGAGTTCCTGTCCGTGACCACTACGAACCTCGTCTGCAAAGTTGCAGGAGATGTACGATGCGAAATGATTAAAACTAAAAAAACACAGACCTCTGTATATTCCAATTATTTGAATCTTTCAAGACTTCAACGGCTTGAAAAAAAATATCTCGTTACGAGTATCGACTAATCGGAGAGTAAAGTGAGACACTGTGCCTGGAAGAAACAAATACAGCCAAATGTATTTCAACATGCTCCAAAAACCACGTGGCTCGAGTCCCACATTCGTCGAGCAAGAATTTAACATCCTCGCCACGTATACACAGATTGAAGGGGGAAAGAAGAAAAGAAGCGGGTAAAAAGAAAGAAACATGCACTGTTGGCGTAATTTAGGTAGACTTAGCATTCAAGGACGAGGTTCGCGATGCCTTCTTGTTTCCGCGAACGAGAGAAAATTGATTCATGCCCGTCGGGGTTCCTCTCTCTGTAGATAAAATCCTCCGTACATAAAACGCAGCAAGTGGAAGTGCCTCTCTCTAGGTTGGAACAGGCCGTGTTATAATCCGCAGGCACGCCATTGTCGATCGTTCGTCAATTTCGATTCAGTCGGTGAATCGCCGATAGTTCGTGACCGGACGCCTTAAAATGGCGGACGCCGGCTGCGACGGCGCTTCTTCTCTCCGGCATTCGCGACACGCGCCTCGATACTACTTAATTATTTATCTTCCCGATCGAGTATTTCTTCGACCGTATAATTTGGGGGTCGACGGCGCTTCGAAACGCGAGGGCCCAAGTGCCTCGAGAGCTGCGCCTTCCGCTGCCTGCCGGTCGCCCCGAATCGACTCGAACTGGGCGTATCCCCCAATCCTCGCAGCACAGGTGCCCCGGCGACGCTGCCAACAGGCATTCTCCCCGACATAATTTCCCTCCTGTAATTTATACCGTCGGCGTTCACCCGTGTCGCGAATATTTGCGGCGATTATAAATTTCCGTCCCCCGTTTTTTCCACGCTGCGGAATCTTTTGCGGCGAAGAATCTGGCGGTTTACCAACGGTGGTGCCCTCTTTTTTTTTTTTTTTTTGGTCTAGTGGTTTCAGCGATCGAAAAAATCTCGTTTATTTAACTAATATATATAATAACGGAGTATAAAAAACTTCGAATCGCTTCGAGATTGAGACAGCCATCGTCAGTCGCGGCTGTCTTTCAACCAAGGGGACTTTAATCCTCTTCTGCTTCGATTTATCCCCGCAGTTTACGAGACTTCGTTTAACGCGCCCCTGTCCATTCGCGGTGGCCTATTTTTCCAACGGGCGAATAACGCCGGTTACGAGATTCGAATAAAGTCTGGTTAATCGCAGATTTCATTGATCGTCCGTTTGTTTCCACGTTTACGCGACGCACGGCCGTGAGTTTCATCGCGAGACCCCGTGAACGCGCCATCTTAAATCGTTTATTTACTCTGAGGGCAGCGAGCCACCCTTGTATAGTTTCAACTCGCGCGGATTCCTTTCTCGTCTCCTCGGAGTCCAACGTCGTCCCAAGGGGACTCTGACTTCTCCGTCGTTTGTTTTCCCTCTTCTCGGTCGTTGCTCTTGGCGATCAGCTCTCGTTTGACCCTTTCGTTGCTACAGCCACTCGTTAATCCACAATTTCGACGCGTTTCTAATTATTTTATTCGTCAATAAATACGTAAGAAACATCCCTTATCACGCTTGTGCCTTGCCGAAATACCGCTGTATATAATTCAGCTTTTCTACTTTCAGAAATTCTGAAGTCTCCAATTTTTTATACATACGTTAGTTTATAGTTTATTACACGACTCGAGTAAGAAACCAATCGAAACGTCAATGTATTCGCGTCACGATCGTCTCGCAACTTATTTGCAGGCAAGGCTATGGTAACAAAAGGATTAACTCCTCCCCTTGAACGACGATACCGCATTCTCGTATCTATAGCGAACGTTTCACGAGAGAAACCTTCGAAACGCGAAAACCCCAGGGGTTAAGGGTAACGTCATCCACTCTTGTCGCTTATGACCCCGCTAAATTCGATTATTCCGTTAAGATTTCCTCGCCACTGTTCTCCATCGCCCCTGTGGAAACTGTACACCACCATATGGATGGTTATCCTTTTAAGAATTCTTTTTGCCAAAGGCAACGCGCATCTACGGTCTGTGTTTACAACGAATTTTCTAGTTTTAATTCATTCTTTTTAGCTTTTAGCCTTTAGTTTCTTTTTATATATGTTTTACACATGTTGCGCGTATTTCTGACTACATACGGATATTTTTGAAATTACCTGACGAAATAGATTCTTCCAGAGGATAAAATAAATTTTGGCGCCACGTTTTAATGTTAATATTTCATAGGCGATTCCCCTCATTTTGTATTCTTGAAGTTATAGATCCATTTTTAATAATTCGTTGAATTTGCAAGTATAAGTTTGTTGAAAATGTGTGAAAAATAGGCTTAGAATTGAGATTGAGAGTAAACTGCTCTTTACTGAGGAGTTTAAAAATACAAAAATCTAAAGAACAACCAAGACTGGAGTATTTACTATAACAGTACATGAGACAAATCTATTTAAACTCTATTTGTTCAGTTACGCTCACAGAGCTTGAAACTTTAAAATTGCATTAGCATCCGTTATCTATTTGTTACATTTTTCTTTAATTTTAAACTAACGTTATCAAATATTCAAAAACGGAAAAATGGGATTTCTACATAAACGTTCCGTTCACTCAGATCAAAAAAGTGAAAAAAATACATTTATGTATGAAATATATATTTCACAGTTTCTCAAAAAAAAAAAATTTCAACTCTCTTGCTGAACAGAGTTCCACCATCGTCTTTGAAATTTGATATTATCCGGTCAGAAGCCTTCACTTCCGCGGAGAAATTCCACGTTCCAGAATCTATATCAAAGACACCATAATTAATTGAACGACGTGGAAGCAGTTACCGCAGCGGAGTTTAAACACCGTTCATAATTCGGCCGCTCTGCTCTTTGTGCCGGCAACTAGACCGGCAGAAATAAACCGACGTTATCCACCTCCCCTGTGTTCCATCTTTTGAGTCAGCGCGCAAAATGGCACGAATTTTAAGAGCGGGTCTTAGTCATTCATCGAGCGCGAAGAAGAAACGCACTCGGTTGTCCACGTGTTGTCCGCCGATCTGCGCGGAGAACCGCCAGGATGAGAGTTTTCCCTCCGTTTCTTCCCTCCTCATTTCGACGAACGTTCCAGCTGTTGCTGCGCGATGCACCGAGGCTGACGTCACCGATGCACACTCGCGAAAACGCCGCGAGTCAGCCGTCACACGTTACGGGGAATCGTGTTTATAAATTTCTAACTTTCCGCGGTTTCTTTCGTCGAGCGAAAGGCGATGAAGTTTTAACGACAGACCGCGTCGGGTCGATGCTCTGGAGTCTTTCGAACTACGCAGATTTTAGTACTTCTGAACGGCAATCGGGAGAATTTATTATTTGAACGGAAGGAGCTATAAATTATTGGCGTTATTGGATTAAGATCTTGTTGTAAATTTAGGAATTTGAATCTAATCACTAAACTGCGAGTTTATTTCTGTCGATTCATATGTTCAAGAATGTTGAGTTCGGAAACTCACAGTTCAGTTCGTCTATTACCAATCGTAGTTTTACAGCTCATTTAAACAAAGGGCGAGTGAATCCTATCACGATCTTTGTACCCTGACTAAGCAATCTAATCAACTGTTTGTTAGGGCTCTATTTGTTAAGGCTAACGAGGTGATTCACAAAGACTAATCAGTCGACAAGAAGATAAAATAACTCCAAAAAAATGGAATTTAGACTGAAAATCGTTTTATTTACTAAATATTACTGTACTTCGAACATTGTATTATGTTTTTGTATTTTCCATAAATGCATAAAAATCCACAGTCCTTCAGTTGTGTATTTTAACTCTTCTGTTTCATAACGATACTCAACCATTTGTCGACTATTATAACGACATTACATCGTATCAGACGTAATTTATATTTGTTAATCTTCAGTATTTGAAGAACTGAAATTGAAAATCCAAAATCGAATTCATATTCCACAGAGTATAGAACTTGCTTTTTCTTTCAAATCGAAACAATTCCTACCACGAGTGGCAACTCGATATTACAACTCAAAAGTAAAAATAATTTCTGATAATGTGACACCATTGCGGATTCCAGGGCATTCGAAGGGAGACGAAACACAGATAAAACGAATCACGATAAAGTAGTTTGCAGAGAGGCCGGTGCTTGTAATGTAAAGATTGCAGTAATAAGCGAAACAGAAGGTAATTCGACGGTTCCGTTTCGAGTTCATTTCTTAATGGAGTGACGGGGGTCAGGAGTGGTCAGCAGGAAGTAATTGCAGTCGCATCGCCGCACCCTGTCCTCGATCATTCGTCCGTCACGCGATCGCCTTCATCTTTCGCGTAAACTGTGATTCCAATCCGACCTCACACGCACGGGTTCGTTCACTTGCTCTGAATTCTTTAGGTTAGGTTTGCGTTCAAACAAGACCAAACATTGCCTTACTGGAACTCTCAACTTTTGAAACTGACATTTTCAACGCGTTATCGCATATATGTACGTGTTTCTTAGAAAATAAATTCTTCGAATGATATTCACATTCTTGGATGTGAATAATAAATATTTGGAAAGTTTAGCCTGTTTAAGCGTAAGTGATTAAAGTTTGGGCACATGTATATCCTTATGTGTGAAAATTGTAGTAATACACTGATATAATAATGCAGTGAATTGAACATGAATATAGAATAGCCAAAATACCGCAATACGATTCGTCTCACTGAAAGGCCCAGAAGCAACTGTTCCGACTAGGAAATGAAGACGACATACTTGCCATAAAATTTTATTGATATGCAAACATTTGAATCGATACCAGATTCACTGTACCAGACAACGCCACTCCTACTAGGTCTACGCCACACCCCCTCACGTATCACGTGACCTAAATCAACCAATCGGTAATTTTCGTTGCATTAGCGTTGCACCTGAAGAGGCCCGATTTTCTGGGTTGCCCCCGCTCAAATCACTTTCAGTGATAAAATGTACAGGAGAATTAATACGTAAACTACGAATATACTCAAACTTTTGGATAATAAACGTGACACATTTATCAACAGGAATAACTAGTTATAACTTCCTGCAAGGATATAATTACTTTTACATCATGAGAAAAATTACGAACAGAGTAAAAGAATATATTATATTTATAATTCGTGCAAGACGGGGACCAAATATTTTAAAATAATTCGTTATAAATTTCATAATATAAGAACCAAGTACTTGTCAGTTGGTGAGAAAATATGTAATTCAAATAATCCATCTTCTTCAAAACTACCTCTTTGTGAGTGTCTACATCAAAGCTTTATTATTTACATCACCAATTAGAAGTTTCACGTGTGAAATACAAGGATCTTCAAATATCGATAAACACACTTCTAACATCAATTTCAATTTCTTGAACATTTGAATACACTGTGCACAAATCAACCAAAAAATATGCACGAATCAACAAGAAGTATTAAACCAATTAAAGTCTGAAGTAACGTTAAACCAAGTATGAAGTACAAACCCCATAAACGCGTATTCAAGTATTCAGCCAGCGGATAGAAGCAATTCAATTTACGTTACCGATAAACTCTATTTATTTGTGTAAATATTCCTACGCGAGTTTCCAAAGTGGAAGTGGCGTTTTTCTCAGTGCATTGCGATCCGCTAATCAGGCCTCACAATCGAGAAACAAGCCTCGCGTAATAATTTCAAGCGACTTACAGCCACAGTGGCCCTATTGTTCTCGGCGGCAGATTCCCTGACATCGTTTCTGTCGCTTCGCTCGCTCCGCGTCCCGGTTCGCCCGGTCCAATTAACATTCGCGTGGGCGTTAATCAGCGCAACGAGCGTGTCGGCGACAGCTTGTTCCTCGAGGTGTCCGATCGACTTGGCGATCCTCTTCCACCTGAGCTGCGTCCGTCGGCGTGCGAGTTCAAGGCGAGCTACTCGATAGAAATCGCACGTTGGAAAACCGAGACAAAAAAAAAAAAGACGGAACGAAACGAACGCGGCGGATGGATTCGTATCGCGTGGGACGGGACCACGAGCGTGTATATTAAAGCAGAGGCAGCGGTGCGACTGTGTGAATCATCGGTCCATCGGTGAACACGTGGAACACGGTGGCTGCGGCTCTTTCAGCTACTGGGTTCCTCGTTCCGAGAACAGAAACGAGACTATGTGTCTGTCGTGATATTGAATAGCGTGAAAATGAGGAGTCTATAACCTTATTAATTATTGAATTCTATATTTCTGTTATGCTATTATTTCTATATTTCTATTATTAATTTAAACATTTCTATATTTCTATTACTGAATTCTATATTTCTATTATTCTATTATTTCTATATTTCTATTATTAATTTAAACATTTCTATATTTCTATTATTTCTATTATTAATTTCTACATTTCCATATTTCTATTATTAATTTAAACTCCACATTTTTATTTTCTTTGGCGAGAAATTGTCTCGAATCTATTTTATATTTCTAAGGGCTAATGGTACTCTTGTGAGATAACAGTGATCTATCGGTAGTAAAGTCATTCTATTAAATTATTCGATATTTAGTGAAAGTTTCGAACAAGATGGGAAAGAAACACAAGAATAAAACTTTGGGAATAAAACGATAATTTGATTTTTTAAGCTGTGTAAAATCACGTTTCTATAGATGCAAGAATGCGTTAGAGAAACCTGGATGATTGTAATTTACACACGCATTATTATATCATATCTGTTCTTTATGTGTTCTTCTTTCAAAACCAGAAATTCTACCACAATTTATCATAATTTTCAAGGTCTTTTCTTTTGCTAGTTCCGCTGAAAAAATAAAAGACGATCTTCTTACTGGAGAAAGAATGTACATTACATGCTAAAGGCAATTTTAAATCTTAAATGTTGTAAATGTCGCGATGGTTTGTGTCGGCTTTTGAAATACAAAGCGGAGCTAAAATCGTGTAGATATCCTGTTTACACTGAACTACTTTTGGCACTTGCATCATTTCTCAATTTCGAGTATTGTGATTTCTCAAATTATAAGAAGAATAAAAAGAAGTTTTCTTATTAAAAAAAAGAAAAATGCTTTCTTATAAGGTTTCTTTGAAATTCTCTAAAGTCGTATAAATATGAATAGCATTTGGCTTGGTTCTTTCACAAAGACAGTCATAGAATAGACTCGCTGAGAGTTTCGAGTGCAATCACGCAGACGGCAGTTTGATTTACAACTACGATTGAACAACAATTGTTTAATTATCTGCTCCCCATGGAAGAATACTTATCGTATTTCTTTTCGGAACGCACTACGATGAATCAGGATGTCGTTGGGAGAAATTACTGTAGACTCTCTTGCTCTCGAATGGATGTTGTGATATCTCGCGAGCTAAAATATCCCCAGATAACGAATGTAGCTGCGCCACGAAGGTAAAAGGAGCAGGCGCTCCTCCGAAACTCGCGAGGATAGCGCGACCGAGAATAGCGCGACGAGAAAGATAAACAAATTGTCGGAAATTCCGAGTCGGAAAAAAAGGAAGTTCCATCGTAAAAGTGGCAGAAATATAGTGTAATCCTTAAATAAAGCCTGAATCAAATGTGCGTACAATTTTTGTACCGTGGATTATCACGATCTTTCGTTAAATTCACAAAGTTATGCGTATAGGCGACCAGAGAATTATCAGAGGTAAATCTTTGTAAGCTTGAATTTTGTAATTTTATTGGAACATTTTACGGATATATTCCATGTGCTTTTAACATTATAATCGTGATTATATTGTTTGAAAATTAGAAAGTAGAGATGAAGAATAAAAAAGTGACAAGATATTAAATTCCAGCGTATAGTATGAATCCTTCTGGTCAATTCCACTTTCATTTTAATTTCTCAATTTTATCGAACGAATTTTCAATTCTCAAGTGAATCATTTTCACGAGTTCATTTGTTACAAGAAGATGATATAAATGATAATATACAATATCATCATTTTCTTCTTAGAATCTTCAATTTATGAACTGGGACCATTTTTGATCTTGTACTAATTTTTCATTAAACGCAATGTTAATAATATCGCAACTCCTACATATAATATCAATTCATTCAAATTTCATCGATATAATTATCGTAGTCGTCTGTTACTGTGGCAATGAAATTTGAAAATATTTTACATAATATATGGAATGTATTATTACATGAACGTTCTCCCGTAATAGTGTTTAAATACGTGTTTAAATACATAAAGTATGAAATATATAAAAGCGTTTAAATACTTCTGCGAGCCACAGTAGACTCCTTGTTCAAAAAAATATCTTCGCTAGAAGATAGAACAAAAAAAAAAAATTCTCAGAAGAAACATCGAAACGAAGATATCCAGTTGCCTGTACCAGTATACCGGTAACTGCCAGCAAGTTAGTATCCAACCGCAGGTTGACGATCGTTAGAATCTTCCCCCGCGTTGCACGCCATAGGCAGCTCGAGATACGAGGGTATTAAGAGATTACAGCATCGTCTGCCGGGGGCTTAGCCGGAAAACTGACGCGATACCTCGATTTTCTCGTTCAAGCCTTACTAAACACCGACGCGGAGACTACTCGAAAACAGCTTTGCTTTCCAATGGGCACAATGAATCCTCCAACGGTTCACAGAAGTAGGTTTTGGTCTTTTGTCAGGACGAACAGAACCGCCCCTTTCTTTAGAATCTTCTTCGCCAGTCTTCTTACCTCTCTCTTTTTCTCTTTGTAGAAAAAATAGGGTTCCAGAGTTGCGGAGCCTGAGACATCTCGAATCGTTTTGAATATCTGTATTGTATATTTGACGACAAATTCGAATCGCTTCGAAACACTTGATGAAAACGCTCGAATACTGAAAGTTTTGATCGTTTTGAATATCCTTAGAAGCTTCTTAACTCTTTTGGTTAGTAAATGTCGGAGAAAGTCCAGAAAATAAAAGTTTGTGATAAAATACATAATATGATAAGTACAGTATGATTGTGACATCGACATATTTATTCATTCAGATATCAACACATGCTGCAAATTAAAGAAGCACAAATAACATAAATGAATATACCAATATTTATAACTTTTCGGACTTTAAATATCGATCATGCTGTCAAGTTCCATCGCAGTTCTCACGACTTTCAGAATTCTCGAGACTTCCAAGATACTCGAAACTTTCGAGACTCGAGATCTGTCAGAACTTTAAAGAATATTTTAATCATGGTCGGAGTGCTTCCAAGTTTTTATCACTGAAAGTGATTTTAGCGGGGGTAACCCAGAAAATCGGGCCTCTTCAGGTGCAACGCTGATGCAACGAAAATTAGCGATTGGTTGATTTGGGTCACGTGATTCGCGAGGGGGCGTGGCATAGACCTCGAGTAGGAGTGGCGTTATTTGATACCGAGCAATCGCTCCTGTAATTTGTTTTGTATCGATTCAAACGTTTGCGTATCAATGAAATTTTATGATAAAAAAGTCGTCTTCATTTCCTAGTTGGAACAGTTGCTTCTTGGCCTTTCAGTTTTTTCACTCTACGTATATACGTACAGATTGTGTCTCAAATTTGAAATCCCACGCGTGGCTCTAGGTATCTGTCCGAGCCAACGTCTCGCCATATTTCAGAGCCGATTTCAGCCTTATCGTTGTGCATCGATAGACAGCGCTCTGTTTCGTTGACGCGCCGTATCGGGCGGCCAGCGTGTTTTCTCATGTAAATTTCAAGTTCTGCCATTCATACGCTGGTCCGGTAGGGATTTCCCAGAGCCGATGTTGCACGACACGTGGGAAAACGTTCCCAAAGCTTTTCCAAACTGTTACGCGATACCTTCTCTTTTTTGCTCCTGTTGCGCGCTCCTTCTATCTCTTTCCGTCTGTTTTCCTTTCCCTCTCTGTCTGTTTCGCTTTATCGAACTCGGTCGTCTTTTTGAAAAGATAAACTTTGCAACCGTGTGAATATAAATCACCGGGCGCGACGCCGCGCGCGTTCAGGGAATCCTGGAGGAAAAACGAGGCACGACCGATCCGACCGACAGGGACGTATCATTCCGTCTTCCGCTTCGGGAATTCGGAAATATTTCAGGAAGTGTTTCCGGAAATCTTAGGAAACTTTGTAGGAATTTTAGAGAAG
Source organism: Melipona bicolor (assembly GCA_030673865.1). Lineage (NCBI taxonomy): Eukaryota > Metazoa > Arthropoda > Insecta > Hymenoptera > Apidae > Melipona > Melipona bicolor. The sequence goes on from JAHYIQ010000019.1 coordinate 167,208, forward strand.
TCTCGGTACGCTCTTTATCTCAAAATAAAATAAATATTCTATATTTGTCAGCAGATAGTAAAATTTTTAAATTGCACGTGTACTTTACAATACGACGTCGCCAATTTATAGATTCTCTTCAATTTTGAAACGAACGTAATAACGTTTGTCTCAAGACTTTTTAGCTACTGGCTGTGAATTTTTCTATCAAGAATCGCCTCTCTTTTTTCCTATCATTTTTCCGATTTGTCGTGTTCATACGCGTGACTCGTTCGACGCACGCTTTAAAGGAAAGTCGAGAAACAACGGAATTATTGCTTGGCATAGCGTTCGAACGTTTCATTAAACTGGCGCGCTGACAAACGTGCAGATAGCGGGGAACAGCCAGGAAGCCGACGTCAGCGGAAGCAGTACTTTTAAAGGTAACTCGTCGTGGGCCAACAATTTCGCTCCTTCCCTCTCTCTTTCTCTTTCGCTGAGAACACTACTAGTACGTCACCGAAAAAGATTTGCTAATGACAAACGAGTTAATTGAATTGGCGGTTCATCACCGGTACAGTCAATTCATTTTTATTTACGCGAATTCGTCCAAAGAAACATAGAGTGACCCCCTAAAAATTCCCTCTTTGCGATTCGTCGATTATTCACAACAAATCTTTAAATTGAGCTCCATATTTCATTTTCTGTAATACTCAACGATACGAAATTTAATATACTTGGTTCCAACTGTTGTAACAGAGAATACTTTTGTAACCATTATAGAATACGTTAACGTATCATTTTAGTCAGATAATTAAAAAAATTAAGTCCCCAGGGCTTTCGCTGAATTTGAACTTGGGTTTTCAAAACCCACAGTGGCAACCTATATTAATATTCATCAATTTTTTTCAATATATTCTCACGTTAATTGTTGAATTATTATTTCCTTCGCGTTTGATGGTAAGAGTTAATTTGCGCCTGATTTCTTTAACTAGTCGAAATTCGATTCCTGTATTTATCATTTAGTTCCAAAATCGAGGGAGCAGAAATAAGCAGGAGAACTCTTTGCTACGAGTCTCAATGGACGATGTACAGTTTTCGACGATAAACTAGAAACACGCCTCGCGAACGAGCAATTAGAGAACGAGGAGGAAACAATTGGCTCGTTCCGTTGTTTAACGAGGAACAAGGGGTAATTCGATTTCTTGCGCTGCATGTTTCACATTCGAATTTCCAGGCCGGTTTTTCATTTTGTATGCATGTTGCCGTTGGTTCAAAGGATATGCAGTGTCCAATCCTTTCGGCGACATAAATCGATCATCGCCGTTTCGTTATGTAAGAAAAACCTGATCGTGGAAAGAGGATACGTAACCTTGCAGTTGTAATGATGTAAGTGGATATTTCTGGTAATTGTACGCGTTTCGAGCGTGTGATTCACTTTTCACGCGGTATCATTTCCGTCTCATTATAGATTCACCTTCCAAGAACTAACGTCCACGCTATATTAATATAGTCTAACATCGATATAAAATTTTTAAGAACAGTAGTCTATTGCGTTCTGTAAAGGGTAAAATTGTACAGAATTTTTCACTCTGGAAATTTTAATCTTCAAGATTAAACCACAGACTGTCTGCGTATCTTCCTTTCTGTATTATTTCATTGCTGGATGACTAACTATTTTTGTGCTTACACTGACAATGAGTCAAATTGTTTGCACGAAGATACTTTTTACAAATAGTCGTTCATCGCTATTTGCAAAAAGTCACTGAGGATAGAGTTTGTTTAGGCTGGTCACTTCTACCTCCTTTTTCTCTACGACTGAAAAATAGTACAAAGAGGCTCGCTCAAAACTTAAAAGGGAACATACTGAAGTATCAATCACTTTTGGTTGAAGTGTAAAACATGTAATTGCAATTTTCACAATAATAATACTTGATACACATTTATTTTCTTATCGACAACTGTCCAACCCCCAAAGCGAAAGCTACATATTTGAAACGTTCTAAAATTCTGAACGTTCCTGAAATCTTGGAAATTACTATGGACAGATTAATTGCGTAAATTGATGAAATTAATATCTATTTTCAAGGGCAGATTTTTATTCTATAAAAAATCTGTTTAAACGATATATTAGAAATGGGACAGTATTCGCCCTTTTAGCATAAAAAAAAGTTGGCGTCAGATATTTTTATGATACCTACATTATACTTGTTTTATCTTCATTACAATCGACGACTGGCATTTCGACATATTTTCTTGCAGAAGTATTCTAGACTCTGTCATTCGATATCCATCTCTTAACTTGATCATTATTACCTTGAGTCTTCTGAAATTGTAGACTCAATATAAATTCAAAGTACTATAAGCCAATATTATATTTTTTGGTAGATTCAATTACGCTCCACTTACGCGATGAATTTTTATCTATTAAGGCATAGAGTGAAAAATTCGTTTCGTTTGTTAGCGATTTGTGGGACATTCGGTGTAAGTTTCCATCTTTGGTAAAGCTTTCGGTAGAGCTTTTTGCGAAATTTCGAAAATAACGTGACATCACGAGAAATACGCGTTAATTATACGTAATTGAATTTCACACGCGGAAAACAAATGGAGCATCAAAAGAATTTCAGATCAGACCGGCAAGGCTGTTTAATTAATAACCGCGGAATTAATTATCACGCGACGTTCGCTCAATGACGAGTGTCTCTCGTTCCTTTCGCCGTTTTTTCCCCTCCGTTGTTCTTTTTTTTTTTCTTCGTTACTATCTCACAATTGCCTCGCGGTAATTCAGCCCGATAGAAAATTCACTTGTTGATTTTGAAACGCGACAGGGCCAAAGGACTTCCGTTTCATTATGGAGATTTTTAACTATCTGATTATTATTCATCGCCGGCCGAGTCGTAACACGCAAATTATTCCGAGAAATTATTCTCGGGAGTCTCTATTAAAATCCCCCCGCCCCTCTCACTCCGCCGCTCGTAGCTTCTCTTTTCATCGTTACGAAATTACCACACCGAAAGTGGGAGAATCCCATCGAGAGCATATTTGCAATTACATAAATTTTATGAGATCTGAAATTGAACTCTTCTCTTTCCGTCGCGTGGATACCATCGCCATCTGTAATGCCAATAAAAATGGAAATGTTCTCTTTGACGGGGCCAATCACGGGTCATCTAAATTTCACTAGGTTAGGTTCTTGAACGAATACAAACCCTGATTGCCCGTTGCTCGATAAATTCTTTTCTTCATAATTGCTTTTGAAAAAAAAAAAGGTATTAACTCTTAATTAAGGTAGACCAATATCGTTAGACCAATGGGAACCGTAATAATATAAAATTAAATTAATTATAATTATCTTTGGAGTTTGTTATTTAAATGAATTTCATTAGTAGACTGCAGATGTTTATGGAATTTTATGCTATCGTGAATGTAATTAAAGAAATGGAACCTGCGTTTCATCTGCATTATAACAAGTGCTCCACTTTGGATATCGCACGCAGTTTTTCTAACCTTAAAAATTTTTCTAACCTTAAAAATTTTCCAAGAATATACAAACATCTATATCTATTGTACATATATATAAAATATACGTCACATAAATATAAATATATGAAATAAAATCGAATATCCTAATGTTTAGTAATCTAACAAATTATTACGGTATATAACCCAAGGATATTATTCGAGGGCTAAATGAGACGCAACTACCTCTGCTCACGAAGCTCTCTGTTATAGTCCACTCGCAGGCTGGTACACATACATATTTATGCATCATCAGTCAGCTCTCGACCACGATTCATAGAGAAACATGATTTATATCGGGGATAAACCTACCCGCGATAACTCACGTCATTCATTCGCATTGTAACCCGTGTTCCTGCCTCTCCCGACTCAGGTATAAATTCTCAAAATACTCCGTACAACACGGAGAATCGACAGAGTCCCTAACGTTCTTTACAATCATACGAAGCTGGTCTAAGGATTAAAATATCTCCTCTGATAACCAGATTAACAGATCATTTTTTCTTTTTATTTTTTTATTATTTTATTTCATTGTTTAATAATTGGATATTACCGTTGGATGCAGAAAGAGCCTCAGCGTCTTCAGGCGCCCTTTTCGAATAAAACGCACGTTAACGTAACATCCTTAGATCGTGTTAATGAAACTATTCAGAAGAAACATAAAATTTTGTAATGTTACAAATAATCTTGCAACAACTTCGCTACGTGTAAAACATCTTCAGCTTATAAACGTAACATTTTCACTTCTTCTTGCATCCAACACAATTATCCAATACAAAATATTGTGTTAAACTTAATGTTAAACAGTGAAATTTAATTTAAATTTGTCACGTAAAATAAATTTTTAAAGGAATTTATTTAAACAGGAACGTAAAATTTCCCGCTCTAAAAACTTTTTAGCCGTAATAACCAATTTTGTTTCTACTTTGCCGTCAGGACGTGGAATTGCTGGAGGGAACCATTCCATCGGACGCGATGGAGGTGGAGGTCTCTCACTGCAGGGAGTTGAGGATCCAGTCGGGCGCGTTCGCGGATGGCGCGCCTTTGAAACGGGTTCACGTGTCAGGGATCTACAGCCTGGTGGCTAAGAGGCAAGCGTTCCAGAATCTGAGCGCGCCGAACACGCATCTCGAAGTGTCTGAGTGCAACAGCGTGATCCTAGAGAGTCACGCGTTCAGAAATTCGCGAGGAACGCTGAGCGTTTCGATATCGAGATGCAGGAACGTGGGGATCAAGCCGAACGCCTTCTCCAGGCTACTCTGGATCACGATCAGGGAGGTGCCGATGCTGGAGCTGGCTAGCAACGCGTTCAAACTCGAGGCTTCTCAACACGGCAGGCATGGACCAGCGACCAAGGTCAGACGATCAATTACACGCGTGGATTTCTAATGAGCGGAAATTGGGCGGATTTTTAGAAATGTAATGTCATTGAGAAAAATAGAACTTGGGCAGAACATTGTTTCAGGTTCCAAATATCGTAATACATCTTGCATGTTTCTTTTATGCAATTTTTATGCAATTTTTGATATTTCATAAATGTATAAACATCCACCTTAATGAATAGTTTTATATCTTTGTGAATATAATTAAAGAATACTCTAAACAGTATCCATAAAATATTCGTAGTAAGTATTTTATACATTTCTGGATATCCTGCGTTTGCTCATTACTGCAGAGAAGCTAGTTCAAAAATCATATTGATCCATAAATTAGTAAGTAGAAAAAGTAACGATACTGCACATTCACACGTCGTGTAAATTTGTCAAACATTCTACTATAATCAACAAGAAATTCAAACTGTTGTAAAATTAATTTTCAACTGATTGTGAGTTGAAACACATCGCAGTTACGTTTGTAAAAGAAAATGGAATCTCCTAACAAAATTGCGGGTGTTTATGTATCTTTTTAAAAAATTTACGACCTCGGAAATCTACAAAACGTACAAAAATGCATTTATCAAACGTTAGATACGATAAATATCCATTTGGGATCTCTAGTTACGTTCAGAAAACAATATCCGCAGTCTAGTAATGACAACAAATCCACGTATGATATCGCCGTAATCACGATTTCTAATTCGTCCGGCGCAGATTATGTTCCAAAGTGTGAGAATCACGGAGTTGCCGACAGCGGTGTTTCCATCAGCAGTAGCGGAAGTCCGGATGGACGACATCTGGACAAAGGTGATCCGCAAGAACGCGTTCTGCGCGATGACGATCTTCAGCGTGACCATAAGCAACGCGTCGATCTTGGAGATCGAGACCGGCGCGTTCAGCGACAGGGCGTTGATCCAGAGCCTGGAGTTCGTCGACGTTAGATTGAAGAGCATAGAGAGAGGAGCCTTCCGGGCTGGCCACGACAACCTTACGATACAATATTCAAGGTAAATCCGCTCGTTTCCCTTTGTCTCTTGCCTGCTGTTTGATCAGGCGTATTGTGTTTGTGCTCCTCCTCTTCGCGACTGTTAAGCCCGGTTCACTCTAGCCGCTCTGTCGTGCGCTCGCAGTTAAGGAACGCCGAGGTTTCTCAAACGTTAAAAACAATACCGCGGTAATTCCATTATATTAATTAATTTCTTCCTTTGAGCAGGGTAACGTGATATTTGTTTCGAATATTTATCCCGTTCGTTGGCGTCTCGCGTTTACTTTGTTACCAAAGGGCAATATTAATTACACCGTTCCTTACTCTACAAAAATTTACGACTTTTGGAAAATGGGGTTTCAAGCGTGTAAATGGCAAAGATTATATATGCACGTATAGAACTCGTACATTTCTATTATCACGAATTGAAAGTTATAAAACGCTCTTGACGACCGAAAAAAATACCAGTCCCGTGTATTTGAAGACGATACATCTTTCAAAAATTCGTTGATATTCTAGTCTATTCAGAATTGACAGGGTTAAATATTCGTAACTGAGTAGCGAGATGATTCACTTTTTCCCTCGCGAGAACACGTTCCGATCGCGGTCGACACTGAAATTTCCTCCTCGGGAGGGAAGAAAGTTTCTGCAACGTGCAAAATTCAAGACGAAGTATTTTTCCTTCTCGCGTTCACAGGCTCTCCGAAGTGGAGACCGGCGCCATCGACATATCCGCCGCGACGGTCAGCTTCAACAACAACGAGTTCTTGAGCCTGCACCAGGGCGCGATCGTTCTGCACCAGTGGAACCACATAGCCATCGACTACAATCTGTTCGTCGATTTGGAGACGGACGCGATCACCGCGGAGGTGGACGCCACGTCGGCGCCGAATTTCGAGTTCTCGTTTACAGGGAATCACGTAGAGAGGGCGAGGCCGGGCTCGCTGAAATTCGCCGCGATCTCGCAGCGAGTGAACACCGCCAGGGTTGGCAATAATTACTTCAAGGAGAAGTGTAGATGCGGCCTGGACGGTTGGATACGAGAGGTGACGGGCAAGAACAGCTCCGTTTCGTGGATGATGGATTCGAGCTACTGCGTGGTCGACCAGCTTCTCGACAGGTGCTTCAACCTTCCGCAAGGCTACATGTCCATGAGCAATTTCACGAAGATCATCTGCGGACCTGGCGGTCACATCGTCTGCGAGAAGCCATCTGCCAAGCCGGAGCCAAGCGTCAGTCCGCCGAGCGTCGGCCCGCACGTCTATCCAAGGCACAAGGGTTACTTCGACGTGGAGATGAGCGACTCGGAGCAATTGCAACGCGAGAAGAGAATCATCGTAGTGATCTGTGTGATGGCAGTGTTTGTCGTGCTGGTGGTCATCCTCGCCTCTGGGATTCTATATATGCGTCGAAACGGCGTCTGCCCGAAGTTAACGTCCGGTCACCTGATGAATCTGGCCAGCTGGCTGTCACCCAGTAGCGGAATGACCGCTGCCACGTCTGCCAGATCGATATCCAGGTTGAGCGTGCACGAGTATGCGGGTCTTCAACCAGAGACGCGGATTCTAGAGGTGGAAACTCGGGCAGAGGCGACGGAGGAAGACGAGGAAGACGCCGAAGGGTTGTATCCCTACACCGAGAACAAGGCCACGCAAACGTTGCCCGAGGAGTTGACGGAGGAGTACCTGAGGGACCTCCGAGAGAGACTGAACGATCCTGACAACTACAATCAAGCGAGAGACATGATCGAGCATCTGTACGATCTGATCAAGGTGGAGGAGAGCTGTAACAACAACAACGACAGGCAACCGTCGGGCAGGGAGGAGAACGCGTACGACGTGATTCAACCGAGACAGAGGAGACTCAGGGGTGCGCCAAAGCCATCCGTCAGCATTGGTACGAAAGCGCCGTCGTTGGAGAAGCTATTGCCGAGCGCGATACAACCAAGACCGCCGCTGACGGAGTATACGGAGCCTCGCGATCAAAAGCCAAGCGAGCAGAATCATTTGTACGCTGAGCTACCTGGCGACGAGACCGTTCCCAGCACCAGTCGACTCTCTCAACCGATTTTGGCGACTTTGGCTGGAAGAGCGCCGCAACCACTGCCACCGGACGTCGTGAACGACCACCTGCTGATCAACGACCACTCGAATCAAATGTTCAGTAGCTCGAAGACTGAGAATCACCGGCCTCCGGACAGCCCAAAGTTCGAGGCCTCCAGAAATCCCGGCAGACCGATGAGTTTCCTGAAGGCTCTCGGTGAGAGTATTCTCGGCGGTTCCAAGTCGAACAACAAGAAAAGGCCCAATTCTTTGCTCTGCGAGTACGCGGAGCCTTCCGACGCCACTGCCCACCTGTACTCGGAACTACCGGAACCTCAAACGTCGACTCCGGCGGGCAAAATGGCCAACAGGCCGCTACCCACCAAACCCGACCAAGACTCCGCGAACACGGCGAGGGCATAATAAACGCCCGTCGTCGATTGTCTGTGATAAGTGCGCGAGAGTGGCAATGCTACCACAAAGTGAATCGTGCTCTCTCTCTCTCTTTCTCTCTTTCTTCCTCTCGTTTCTTCCTAATAATGATCGTTCGTCGAGCAACGATGAATTTGTGCCTGGTGTCCGAGAGTTTCGTCAAGAAGGAAGAAAACAGCCCGAACAGTGCCAGAGATATGTAAGAACACTTTTTACGATGTTAGTTCATAAGAAATTTTTGTATAAAAGAAAAGGAAAAAAAAAAGAAAGAAAGAAAAATAGGGAAATTGGCGGGAAGGATGAACTCCGTTCGGGTTACGTCATAACTTGCTCTTCGTTCGTGTGGATTGAACCGGTATGGTTCGTTAGACGAGCGACGAGGGACGAATTTTATTTAACGACCGGCTCCGAGACGCGGATGTATTATAGATTTATATATATATATATTTGCTTCGTCAGGTATTATTAAAGGAGTATTTCACATTCCTCGTCTGTCTTTCATTCGATCCGGAACAGCCAATTACGCTCTCTCCTCTTCGGAACCTGCCTTCCACGTGGTTCGTGGAATTATGTTAGCAGGATGCGATATCCAGGCTCCGATAATTCCCAAGTACCAGTTCTCTCGAGACCTGCCGCAATATCCTTAACCATCCCATCAGAAATTAATCTCGAGGAAACGCGGCAACGTTGGATAATCTATGAGAATTAGACTTGTTATGGAAAGCACTCCTTTCCTCGAATCTCTTTCCCTCGTTCAGTTCCCAAAAACGTTTTAAGAAAATTCACATTTTGCTCGCGACGATGTTATATTATACGTCCTTAACTTTCTCTCTCTCTCTCTCTCTCTCTCTCTCTCTCTCTCTCTCTCTCTCTCTCTCTCTCTCTCTCTCTCTCTCTCTCTCTCTCGTGAGAAAACCTTGCAACTACGAACCTGTATAGCTGTCTTACATTCGGCCAGAGTTTATAAGTTTCTTTTCCCATAGGAAAGCTTGCAATTACGAACCTCGCAAACGTTTTACGCTCGTGAAATTCTTCGCTACGTCTTCCCTTTGGGTCAATCCCGCAGCCATCGTCAGCACTTTTCCTTTGCTTTCCTTTCACGGATTTTATCACAGTTTGAATATTTCGGGCAACTTTCACGATCAGAGTCTCCGAAACCTGTCGTAATTTCCAGGTTTTCGCGTGACTTGGAATTCGACGTCTCCAAACACGAATCTTACAGCATACGTTCGTAATTAACGAGAAATTATGAAGTAGCTTCGAATCGTTACATATCAGTAAGTGGAGTATGATTCGATGCCTTAATAAATGAAAAATGGATATAAAGCTATAATAGAAAAGTTTCATAAAATTATTCATTGTCGACAAACGTATTTTATCCAACAGATTAAGGTTTAATCTCTCCAAAGTTAAAAATCTCGAGAGTCTTGTAAATCTCTGCAGTTTTGAAAGTTCTGACGGATGACAGATGTTGCAGAGTATTCAATATTTTACAATATATTAATTGTAATATTTTTCATTAATATGTATGTAAATATAATAATATAAATATAGTAATATAATATTAGTAATATATATATACTAATATTATAATTAGTAATATATAAATATATATATGTATATATGTATAATATAGTAATATAAAAACGAACAATATATATAAATGAAAATATATCGCATATTTCGAACTTTCTATGATACTTGCGACAAAACACTAGAAAAGTTTGTAAAATATTTATCATTTACAAAGATAAAATACTAATTAAAGAGTTTCAAGACTCAAAGCTAATCCAGACTTTCAAGACTGACCAGCAGTTTCACGTATTCTAAGGTGTCAAATCATTTACTTTTGAGCATGCACAATTCTCGTATATAGTTTATAGTACTCATATCATAGTTTCGTATATAGTTCATATTACTTATGTAGTTTCCCAAGTTTCGAACGACATCGCGTTATCTCGACGAGTCTTACAATTCCAACGTTCGTCCAAGACCCTAGCATCCGAGAGTTTCTGTCGAGAACGCGGGTTCAGGGGTCGACACGGATATTTTTTCTCGTTCGACGCGCAGTGGTGCTCTAGCTGCACGAAGCACCGTCTGGCTGGTGTTGTTCGCGGTAACGAGACGACCGTAGGAAGGAAACAGTTCGTTTCGGCAGCCACCGAACACCCCGAAAAAGATATTCTTAATCTCTTTCGTTCTCTCTGGGCGTAGTCGGTGTGTATATCCGCGGCGAGACCAAACTATTCCACGAAGAATGTAAGAGGAGCAAATAGAGGAGGCGGCTAGCTGGGGCGGGCTGCGATGCAGCTGTTGATGTTCAAACGGCTGTTGCCTCTCTCCTTGTCTCTCTCTCAGCTTGTTCCATCCTTCTTCCCTGTCTCCCTCCTTCTCTCTTTCTTTCTTTCTCTCCTTTCCCTCCACTGGGATCCTTATAGTGAAAACCAGAAAACTTTCAGCGAAAAGGAAGAAGGCGCTGACGTCGGGGAAAAATCAGTTGCCGAGCTCTGGCCGAGAAAAATATCGACCATCGCCGAGATGCGAACGTGAGTAGCTATAAAGTTAATTTGACAATCTCAAACAATTGCAATGTTTCCTTCTAGTACGTTGAATTTGTTCTTTCTTTTCTTCTTAGTAGGTTGATAGAAAGTGAGTAAAACTCATTTACAATATTCGTAGGAACTTGTTTTTGGTATTACTGGTAGAAAATGTACTATTTATAATTAGATTAAGATAGTATAATAATCGTATGTAGAATTTTTTTAAACATTTATAAAATTCAGCAAGATTTCATCATAGTTACACTTTCCTCAGAGTACTCAACATTATACAACTAAAACAATATATTGAAAAAATAGATACAAGAAAGTTTAAAATTGATATTTAACTATTTTTATACGTATATGTTTAAAAATTAATAATCTTTGTATTGGACAATTTTTTATATACTATAATATATAATAGATATATACTATATATTATACTATAATATATAATAGAATATTATAATATATATATATATATATATATATAATAAAGTTTGTGCCGATTTTGAAGGAAACGCAGAAGATTTAAATTTTGGTATACATTTATTAAATTATATACGCTACCTACCAAAAATCGGCACGAACTTTCCGTAATATATATAATATATATAATATATTATATAATATTCTATCATATATATATAATATATAATAGAATATTATAATAGATAATATTGACTGTGACATATACCGAAAGTATATTTCGTCGAACTTGATAGTTACTCGAGTCAATCCACTATCGATGAAAGTATCGTTCAACTTGCAGCGCACGCTTTAATTACAAGCTTCAAAGAGTGACGAAAAACACATGCAAAAGGAACTAGGCGAACCGAAATTCGCGTGCAAAAAAAGAAAAAAAGAAAAAAAAAATTGCGGAAAGCAGGTCAGCCTCGAAATTGAACGGACCGCCATTAAAGACAACGTAGCGTGAAAGCGTTTTATCGAACGGTGCGGACGGAGATCCGGGATAACTCGAGAGAGGAAAACAAACGCGATATTTCTTCCACGACCGATTCCTCGCGCCGAGGGTGCGATCTTTCGCGCGTTTTATCACTCGCCACTTTGTCGACAGGCCCGACATCGCGATACCGAGTCAACTTATACCAGGTGATCTCGAACCCTATCTCGCGCCGATTCCTCCGATTCTTTATGGCCGTCTATTTCTCAGATAAGGACGTGATTTTTCTCGACGACCGGTCGCTCTTGGCGGAAAAATCGCGGCAAGTATGAGACCGGCCGGCTTCGTACGACGCGCCATTTGTCCTCGCCATTTTTTACGCTCTTCGTATCGAGAGGAGCGGAACGATTAATTAACCGGTCATGTTGCGAGTCTATAAATTTCGCGTCTTGTTCGGGTTATTCTCGAATTTTATTTTCAATGTTCAAGTTGATTTTAATTCAAAGAATACTTTGACTGGAAACTAAAAATTGATAAGAAACTGGTGGAAATTTTATTTGAATTACAATCTTAATCTCAATTTAAATTAAATTACAATTTTAATTTTAAGAAGTAATATTTAAACCGAGTATAAAAAATATATAATAGAAATTAGTAGAAATTTTGTTTAAATTTGACGAAAATTTTTACGACAAGATATTACAGAAATGAACATAGTGTATTACGAATTACGATCTTCCATCAAAACTTCGTTACTTTTACGCAAGCTCCCCTTTCAAATTCGAGGTAAATTAATTCAACGTATAAATCGATAACATCAACAGCTAACATCACACTATGAAGATAGAATGCCACGATAGAGTTCCACAAAGAATCTCCTCAACAAAGGAGGACACTCGATCCTCCAACTACACCTTCTGGCCCAACAAACGTTCTCGAACCCCAACTATATCCACGATTCAACGTATTATCTTGCTTATCTTAAATCTACCTCGTCTCTTTGCACTAAAAAAGAGAACTAGTACATACAACGTACTAGTGACCTGCGAATCTTTCATCTGGATGAGGATAATGTAGAAGAGGGAGCAAGTTGAAAGCTAAAAAGATGGTAGTCGATCGCAATTAGCCCTAGTTGTTTACAGTTCTTTTTTAATCGTATGTATAAATAATTAACAAATCTATCATCACGTAATCACCAGTTCTAAGTTACATTACTTTTGTCCAGGGCTTAAATTTAACTGTAAACTTTCATAAATATAAGTTATTTAGTAAATCTTTAACTTCTAAATTACTTCTTTTTCTGTTTCAAATTAACTTTTACATCAAAATTTTGATTCTGTTATAAAAGTTCAATTTTAACAGTTATTTTCTACGTTCTAAAGGAACATTTATTTCTCAACAGATATTTTAAAGTAAAATATAAAAGTTTATACTCTTTTTCACTTGCAATTAGCATTACTTAAGGAACTGAAAACAGGATAAATACAGATGAGCATGTAAGTCGGGATTTTTATGCATTTATATGATTCAAGGTTTCAACCTCAAATCTATGTAACGCTTAACTATAAATTTGTTTGAGAAAATTTAACTTTTTCAACTAGAACTTTTTCTCACTTCCAGGAAAAATAAAAGTTTTCTATCTATGCATATATATATGGAATATAAGTCTCAGTATATATAAAACTGTTTTCCTTTATGGAATATAAGTCTCAGTATATATAAAACAGAAAACTTAAAAGTAGGGAAATATCTGTTATATCAGAACCAATTGAAAATTTTAACAATTTCATTCAAGCCCTGCTTTTGTCTTAAAACCATCTTGTTCTCGAGAAACAAAAGTTTTCAGTCAATTTTGTAGAAAAAAAGAATTCCGTAATACGTATCCGTATGTTGCTTCGTTATTTTCTAAATTTCCGATCTCGTGAGACCTTTCCTCGTGAATGGCCTTCTTGCCTCCGTAACGTCCCAACGGTGGCAACCTTTTCAGCAGCCAGCTATAGGGTGGACGACGACGAGGACGACAATGGGAAAGGTGTCCGCTAGTCGGAAGTGTATAGAGGATCACCGGAGCACGATCCATCGCGTTACACGACAAAATAATCCACAACGAGGCAGTCGTGGCGAGGTTCTCTATCAGGTTTCATTAGCGGGCCAATCATCTCATCACTCGGATACGGTCGCTTGCTACCGTCGCTTGTACGCCAGGCTGGCCCGTTTCTCTGATCCCTGACCTAATCTCCGTGAGTCGGAGAGATCGTCGAGGAAAATCGATCGAAGATCACCTCGATCTATATCCCCCCTTCTCCGTCTCTCTGGTTATCGAAATCACTACTGAAGCCGGTCAACGGCTTATATTAAGCCCCCGGCTTAGAACGTAAACGCGTTTTCCATTTCGTGGAGAGGAAGCGAGACAGAGTGGCCGTACTCTACGAAAACAGCTTACATAGGATAGAATGTATCGGGACATTGTAATTGGACCGGATCTAATATATTCTACGACGCGTCAGCTAGTAATATCGTGCGATATTGTTTCTCGACCGCCTGGATCCTGGATCCCTTCCGCCTTCCGATGGCCATCGGCCCCGAGATTAGTTTCCTAGCCGATCCACTAGCTCACTGACGGCACCGCGTCAACGATACATGCACGTACGTACATAGCTGGAATTTTGTTTCACGGTGGTTCGTTCGTTGAGCAGCTTGTTACTCGTGCAAACCGCCAGCAACGTGGCCCGAGTCTAACGACGAGAAAGAATTGGATAACTGTGTAATGAGCAGAAATGAGTATACAACTTCCGCGGTCCGAGACGCATAATTGCCGGGTTCAGTGTACTAATTACTGAACTGTGTCAAATTCTGTTTTCTCCCTTCTTTCTTGCGAGAAATAAAAAATGGATATTTCCATTTTATACGGATGATAACATCATACAAATGCAATGTTGGACGTTCTACTCCAGAAGGATGACTAAGGTTAGGCTCCGGATCTCATCTATACACATGTACACTTAAAAATATCGAAAATATCAAATTGGGCAAAGGCTGTTCACGGGCCATTTAATTATCTACCACGTTTGGATAGGGATATTAATTACAAATTGTATCCATCGTGAAACGCGGGTAATATTTCACACATTTTAATCAAGATAATGACAAGCCAGCACCAATCGATCTCGAGAGAAACAAGAAACGAGCCGCGTCGTGGCATTCGTTTTTCAATCGCTTTAATTAAGCATGCGAATTCACTTTGAAATGGGCACGTTCGTTGCACTTTCGTTCTTTTTTTTATTTTTTTTTATTTTTTTTCCGCTAGATCGCTTCACCGCGCCTGGCACCAGTTTCACGAGCTTCGCGCGACGTAGTCGTTCGAAATTTTATGGATAAATCTATAAAATCGAAACGTGCCCGAGTCGCACGACCAGGTGACACACTGGCCTGATCGACGAACCGACGGCGAAACTTTCCGCTCGTGCTTCTATTTCGCCGCGCCCCGTATATCGGTTGCTGGCTTTCTTAATATCCACCAAGTGTTCCACGCTAGCCGGCGTGTCACGTGTCGCCGAGATATTGGACCGTCGCCCTAATGGACCTTTGAGCCGAAAAGGTCTTTATAGAAGTTCGCGCGTTACAGCGCGATTCCTTTCGATAGAAAAAGTTCGCCTTTTCAGCGAACGACACTTTTTTTCTTCAACGGAATTAATTTGAACGTTAGCAAAGTTGGGCAACGGTAGACCTTGGAGTGCTTCTGAAATCTGGCAGTAAAACATTTTATGACGTCTGCACTACAGAGTAAATAAATTTTGGGTTATATTTTACTCATCGGCTAACTCAATTTGTTATTTCAGCGACAAACAGTATACATGATATTTGACTTTGCTTTGATCATTGACGGATTTAGTTTATCATTTCAGTGGGAAATTTTTATCCGTATTTTTCACGTCACTCATCGACGAATTCAATTTATTATTTTAGCGGCAGTCTGTATTTTTGACCTATTAAATTACAGTAAAATCATCAAAGTGATTGTTCGAAATTTTAGTAATGGTGCAACTTTAGAAATTTGAATGATTTCTACTTGTATTGATAAAATTTTATATATTAATCGGTAGCTCTAGTGTTAAACTAAACTAAAATTCTATAAATTGTGCTGCAAAGTATTTATTTCAATTTCTTCAAACTTCACAAATTCGTAAGACTTAGCTGGATACAACGAGGAATTTCTTTTTCCATAATCACATCGTGAGTTTAGTAGAATTCAACAATACTTCGGATAATGTACTAAATTCTTCAAATATCTTTTTGCAATCACGATAAAAATTCGATAAAATTCGATAACGCGAGTCTGTTTAAAAAGATTACGCAGAAAACGTTGCATCCGGCAATTCGCAATTTTGCTTCTTAACCGGTTAACAGGAAACTTCGACTCCAACTGATCAAACACTTTCGAGGAAGAATCCGCGAAGAAGTTGCTGGCAAAGCCGGTTCGCCATTCGCGGAAGATCCGTTCGCGTTTCGCCGACGAAGCATCCCCGCGAAATGACGAAACGTTTGTCAGTCACGTGTTGACGGTCTCGAGACTCGAGCAACGCGCCGAATCAAATGGGAAAACAACGAGCTTCGAGAAACAGGATGTCGCAGACGAACGCGAAAAGACCCGCGACTGTGTTAATTATAAATATGAACCAGAAAACGATGGTCCGTTCGGTGCGCTCTAGAAATCCAAAAATACAACATGCCGACCCTCGACTCGTTTCATTGCCCCAAGTTTGTCGACAGAGACCACGATTACGATCGCCGGTTATAGGTATTTGGCGCCATGTTACGGTGAAACCTCCAATCGCGATAAATAACAGAAATGGTAACAGAAACACCGCGAATAATTATGTTGTTGAACATTAAATTTAAACTGTAGTCTACAAACTTCTTGAAAATAATATGAATAATTATTAGAGTTAAAATCTTTAGTTGGACGTTAATTATTTTGTAGCTCATTTTTCGGTTCAAATTTTCGTCAATTTTCTTATACCACAATATTTTACGTAGTAAATGTTAGAGAAAGCATTTTGAATATTTTAAATATCTTTTACGCGCATTCTTCGCACCTTTGCGCTTTAAAATATGAATCCGCGGACTAATAATAATTAAAAAATTATTATTAGTAAAGTTTGAAATTATTCTGACAGCATATACATAAGTAATCGTGTATGTATAAATTAAAACATAACTACTGTAAAGTTTAAAATTATTCTGACAGCATACATACATATGTAATCGTGTATGTATAAATTAAAACATAACTACTGTGAAGTTTAAAATTATTCTGACAGCATATGCATAAGTAATCGTGGTGAAGTTTAAAATTAGTCTACAAAAATTGCAAGTTACATACTGCAAACATGTATCAAAATTATAAAGAAATTATACATTGCAAGGCATCTATTACAAATTTAAAAATCCCACAGTCCACTGGTTACGCGGACAAATATTCGCAATTAGTGAAGAAAAGAGATTGAAATTAGTAACGATTCGGAGCCTCATTGTTCGTTTACTTTCTTTCCACGCGGAGATGGACTGGATGGACTCAGCTCGCTGGATCTTATCGAGAAAAATGAAGAAGCAAATTCCTTTATTGCAATTCATTGCCGGGGTCTCGTGCACTTTACAGACGGCGTATCGGGCAAGCAGCTCGTAGTGTCCCGCTCTCTCTTCCCCATTGAAATCTAAATATACCCCGTGATATTAATAGCGTGGCAGTGGCAGAAGGGCCGTTTCATACGCCCGCTTTCAGACGAATGCAGAAAACCGCATTCTCCTACCGCTACATGCACCCTCTGTTTTTAACAGACATTTCACTGCGATTCACCGACTCCGCATCACGATCTTTTTTTTCTCTCTCTCTCTCTCTCGGTATAAAACGCTGCACTTCAATTTGTCAACATTGAATTCCTTTCAAGCTCGGCAGATGCGGTTTGTTATTATTTAATTCGGAGGCTTCAATAGTAATTGAAGAAGAAGAAAGTTAAAGACGGGAGTAGATAGGATTTGTGTACGTACAGGGTGATTCACGCAACTCTTCTTTGAGGTTAGGAAACGCAGGGTGATTCAAGCTACTCTTCTTTGAGGTTAGGAAACAAGAAAAGTCGGAGAAAAAGAAGAATGACTCGCGATTATATCTTTTTACACAAATGGGCGTGATTGTGTCATGTTTTTAACTGAAAACTTTTCCTTTTTTTTAATGCATACGTCAATTTTTCTTGTCTGTATGTAAAATAGTATTGGGACAACATGGTTCAAAATTAATTAATGAAAAAGTACTTGAATTTCAATCTTTCGTAATCTGTCGTATGAAAGACAAACTCAAGAATAGTTTCGTTATCTTCTTGTCTTTTACAGAAAATTTCTTACAAAATTAAAACCAATTCTTCCATCATATTATCCTAATATTACCCTTTTTCATGTAGAATTACGAGATTCGATATATGCAACAAAAAAGTAATTTCTAGAAAAAAAAAGATGTACAAAATGAATATGCATTGTTATTATGTATATAAATACATTTGTCTTCTTCTTCTAACTTCTTTTTCCAATTTCAACTACCTAAAAAGAAATTATGACTTTGTTTGCAGTTATGTGAATCACCCTATATGTTTATTATAGACACACACATATATATATATACTCATTTTATTACTGTTTAATAAGCAGACTAATAAGCAGACGGAATTCAGGTTCGTTTGAAAGAAACCTCGTTTACGTCGAACGAAACGAGAGCTTCGAAGGAAATCTTATTGTTGGCCAGTCCGGGTAATTCATTTACCCCCCTTAAACGAAAATGAGTTTTGCTTTCCACCGACCGTTTCAGAGCAACACCATCGCGATTCAATCTGTTTATCATTATCTACGTCCATTCTACTTCCATCTCCTCTTCGATAATTAGTTCCCTTAAAATTCTCCTAACGCGATTCGCCGCGACGACGACAATTAACAAAGTCGAATATTTCTTTCAATTTCTCATTAACCTTCGCCGTTTGTCTCTAATATTTTCGTTCGAAGCATTTCGTTTGAAAAAGACGAATGCAATAATATCATTATAATATACAGTTACTCACGGAAATAATTTGGAAGTTTGTTAGTTTGGAAGTTTGTTAGTTTGGAAGTTTGTTAAGTATATTTAAATTTGGCAAGTAATAATAATTTGGACTTCGCAGTGTTATAAAAATTTCCTAGCTCTTTCTAAAAATATTCTCGAAACGTACTGCTCATTAATCTCGAAATTGAAATCGAAACACTTTCACTCCGCGTGTTAATCTTTTTCCTGCACCTTCGACGAGATGTACAAAGATCATAGAAACCGGAAGAGCTCGGAGAGGGAGATGAGAGACTTCGGGCAAATCTAAACCATTCAGCACGGTGCTCGAAGATCAAAGAAACGCACCGGTGCCGCGTTAAAAAACCAGCCTTCGTCGAATGTTTCTCATCGTTGTAATCGTGTGAAAGAAACGCGCCGCGTGAACTATTCGAAAGAATCTCATGCGGGTTCTGGTACGCAACCTGCCCCCTCGAGTCTTTTCCTTTCTTTCATCGACGCCAGCCACCGGCTACGCGCCCTTGCGTTTTAATCTCCGATTTCCTCTTCCGGACTCATCTTCCGAAAATTCCCCCGAGGTTGCTTCGTAACAATATAACGCGCGAAAAAAGCATCAAATGGTTCCGATTTCCCGCAGTTGATAACTTCCTCTTACTAGAGATTTTTTTTTTTTTTATAGAGAGATATAAAGTGTCATTTTATATAAGGATATCTCACGCACATCATTTCTTGTGTAAATTTGTCTTTTTTTTTTAATTTTTTCGTTTAACAAGATTACTTATTTATTCAATATCATCATATGTAAAGACATTGTGACTGTATATATTTTTAATACAACACTGCAAATATAAAAAATTATCGCGATAAAGAAATTATTATATTTTCCAAATGATCGTTTCATAAATTTGAGAAATGTATAGAATACCCAAGATAATTGTTATAACATCAAATACAAATATTTAGTCTCTTCAGTCATTTTATTACATCAATGTAGTAAGCTATAAAATATACAAAATGTACGTATAATATGAAAAGTGCAAACATTTTTTAAACATTAACCAAGGTAATATTGAACAAGGTGCTGTCGCAGCAAATATATACTTCAATTTTATTCCTTCAGTTTTATTCACTTTATGATATTTTATGAATTTGCATAATTATTCTACTCATACTCGTTCCGTAGATAAAAAGAAGGGGGACAAATACGTCACGTTAAATTTATAGAACTGCTAGAACGATTTGGTCTAGATTCAAGCTACGCCCACAGTTGAAGGCAACTTTTATTCAGTCCATTTTTCTCCGAGATAATATCGATGTAAATCAAGACGGTATAATTTCACGTGTACTTTATCCCCCGGACACATATCCAAAAACTGCGTTCTTGCGGTTTTAGGTCGTTGTGGCTGTTAAATCTTTCGCATTATTAAATCAGCCTTCCAAATCTGTCACACGCTAATTTCTTAAAGTGTAACGAGAAAACGAATCGGAAACTGTTAAAAAACCTCGCAGGTCAGTTTAGAATAAACCTTAATTTTTAGGTTTCAGACTGAAATATCGTACGTTTATAAATTATGAATTGCAAGAAATGAATTTGCCGATGGATATTTTTCGTTACGAAAGAATTCTTATAAATACGTCGTGACACAATGAGAGAAACGACCATGCCAAAAATGGCCTTTTTCTCGACACTATCCAGTAATAATTTAGTACATTAAAATTTTTACCTCTACAAACGGGAATCAAAATGACCAACCGTAAAACTCTTGGTATGAGATTATACTTAATACCCAGCAATGAACGTTGGACACCAACGGTATAGAGTCGTGCTATTTTCTTTCGGGAAATTTCAGCAGAAGAAACGAATCAACGATTTTTTAGGAAGAAAGGATCGTTTGGTTTCGTTTCGTTGGACACGGGGAAATTATAGCTGTATCGCGATAATGAGCATTAATTAACGCCGGTTTGTTTTCGACCGGGAAATTCTTCGTTGCGGAGAGAACCGGAGGCAACCGCATACTCGCGTGAAAACACAATTTCGCTGGCTCGCGTGGTATCGTACTTTCAACGCGATTGTATTACCTCGTTAAAACGAAACCAAGTGAATATCGTCGTCCACCGGGGAAAAAGAAGGGAGCACGGTACACGCGACTGTCCTGCTAAAGTATTAGAGAACCGAGGTTCGCGTTGAGATCTGTTTGTCGTAAACAAACGACGAGAGCACACGCTTTTGTCATCTCTCTCACTAACGAATTTCTCTTTTTTAACCAAAAAATGTGAAAAAATCTTTTCGCCGTAAAAACTAGACGCAGTAAATCGCGGAATTTTACTCGAGAAGAAATTCTGAAAAATATTTGTAAAATTTTGTTTTCTTTTTCTGGCTGCTTGCTTATTTGCTTCGCGTTTGCTCGAGTTCGTTTGTGTTCTGCGTTGCGACGGAAACTTCTTTCTCAGATGCTACATACTTTTTACACCTTGGTCGTCGGCACTTTAAGCGAACGTCAATGGGCTAATGTTATTCAACTTTTGCCCGAAACGAGAAATTTACGAGCGATTTAAGATGATAGAATTAGACTGCGCTTCGTATAATTCAAACTGAGAAGGGATGAAGTACCTGTCTGGAGAGTACAAATCTCGAATACGTGATCAACTTGTTGAAGCCCGGGATTAAGAATTAAGTAACCTCGGCTTAGGGAAAGGGACTATTTAAATCTCTCTTCGAGGCTCGTTCCGACAGAGACTCTGCGGTGATGAAAAGAGTTACGTTGAAAAAAAGAGGAGACGAGAGGTACGCGTTCAATTTCCAACCTAGTTAATAAACGAACGATCTGAAGACGTTTCGAGCGAAAGTTAGTTTGTTTGCGTATCGACGAAACATAAACAGCTGGCCATGAACAGCCACGAATAGAAATCACTAAAAATTCCTAGAAGTAATATAAATTCCACAGCAACTTTCCGCCTCTTCGTATTCTCATTAAATATATTAAATTCTGCCAGCAGAGTTATGATCTCCTCTTCAAACTTATTACGATATTCGATTTTATATCTCAAAATATTTCGTACAACGATTCAGTGCTCAAACATTGTATACTGTGAATAAAAATGTCACGTAGTAACAGGTCCATAAATGTCATAAATTCGTTAAAAAGTCGTAACACAAATATCACGTATGAAATACGAATTGTGTGCAAAATTGATATCGATGTACTGTCGAGTTTATCGTAGATCAAATTTCATTTGTAATTTATAAATGATTAATTCATCTCACGTGAATATTTCTGTATTGTAAATATCTGCTTTCGGTGAAGACTATCTTCTCTGTTGTAGTGGAATCATACATAAAGATACCTATATCCATAAAAAAAAACTCACTGAAAGACCCAGAAGCAACTGTTCTGACTAGGAAATGAAGACGACTTTTCTGTCGTAAAATTTTATTGATATGCAAACATTTGATCGATACCAGATTCACTGTACCAGACAACGCCACTCCTACTCGAGGTCTACCCCACGCCCCCTCGCGAATCACGTGACCCGAATCAACCAATCGCTAATTTTCGTTGCATCAGCGTTGCATCTGATGGCCCGATTTTCTGGGTTACCCCCGCCAAAATCACTTTCAGTGATGAAATGTATTTTGAACACTATGTATCCTATCTTACCCTGTATGAAACTAAGGAAAACAGTAAACTGAGACGCAATATTTGAAACATTGCTAATCACATAACACTGCAACGTGAACAGTTTCATCTTCTAGAACACACTCGGCAAAGTTCGAGCGCCAAACCACCGAGTGGTTTCTCACAGTGGAATTAAGCAGCGTAAATCTGTTTCAACTCTTAAAATATCGCGTCTTCGTTTCCGCGCAGCGTAATTTTCGTTCTCGGGAAGATGGATTCGTGGCTCTCGCCCATCGCATTCGGAAAATTACCAAAGTGTCGAGCAAAGTGGAACTCGGCTGGGACTTGGAAGTTTAAACCGGCCGGGCCGCGCGATCACCGTTTCTTTCCCTCGCGGTGATCCAACCTCCGGGCCGTTTCATTAAAGTCGATTTTATCGTCGTAATCGACGACATTACGTAAGGAATGGGTCGGGTGCGGCTGGAAAGCTATTAAGAGCGTTCCTGGTGAAAATCGAGTGGCCCGATAACTCTTTTCGAGCCACGGCCGAGTGGCCGATAAGTCTTGGCGACAAGCGAACGATCAATCAGCCCGGGATACAAGTCGTTCATACCTCTCGACCCGTTATCGAAATCATGCCGAGGGAAAGGATGGCGGCTGTTCTCTGTGTGCGCGCGTGTTTGTGTGTTTCTTGGCCTCCCATATTTCATTCGCAGATCGGTTTAATCGTTTATTCGGAACTGCAGTTTATTGGTTTGTAAGATCTTTGCGATAATTTCTTGACAGACCGAGGGTTTCCGAGGCATTTCACAGAAATTGACATTTCGGATTTTGATAGTTCAATAGCTCGCATTGAGACGGAAGTTATAGAACAGAATTTGTGCTATTGATTATATATAGGTACTGGATACTTAGAGAAAAGTATTACGCGTGTATTTCGAAATTTCATTCACGTGAGACACAACATCGTGATTATAGATAGTGTGTGTGATATTTAGTAAAAAGGTAACTATCTCAAATCTATAATACAATAAGTGTTAATACCATAGTAATAGTCGAATCTCACAACAGTGTCAATTTCAAAATGTGTCATATAAAACACATAATATACTCACAAAAGGTATTTGAACACTCATCGTTTGAAAAATTTTGTGAATCGTCATAAATCTGGAAGGCACATTACAAATAGCGATCTTTAGGAAGATTGTACGATATCACGATACGAAATACTATATTAATTGGCCTAAAGCGCCTTATTTAAAAGCTACAGTATTGCAGAGTACGAGCCATTAGTGTGGTAATTAGAACAGACATCATGCCAGAAGCTTCTGACAATTTCACAGAACATGGTCTTGCTATTTCACAAAATTTCACAATGTGCACATATTGTTAAACATATTAAAACGTTTGTTTGTTAATAGCAAGAACGAAAGCCGTCCGAAAGTTTCCGACAGCTTTGCAGAATTTCATGATTTTAAATAATATTTATGTGCACGTGCGTGTTTAAAATATTACAATGTCTACGCTAAAACCGGGAATAATTAAACCCACTAGAATAAATATCCACAAGCTTCTTGCAATTATTCGATCTTAAAAATTCTGTATTACAGTGAACGTGTACGTTTAAAACGTTAAAATAATCATTCAAAGCAGGATTAAATCCAACAGAATAATGCAAATACTTCTGGCAATTTTATTAAATAGAATTGCAAAACATTTGTTAACAACACACGTATTTCTCAAGCGTCAAAGGAAGCTTTTAACATTACCAAACATCTCATCGGTATTTTACAGTCCAAAAAATTAAATCTTTAACCTATCAGCCAAAAAAAATCAGTAAGGATCTTAATATTTTGGATGTGATAATTCCTTTATTTATGGATTCATCATCTTTTTAAGGCATTGTATCATTTTCATTAAAAATTAATTATACTTTAATCAGAATAGAATCAACTTGTCTTCACAAAATTAGTAATTAATAAAAATCTTTGTAGAAGATTAACAAATTAATCATCCATAACGAGTATATTATCGCACTGTCTTACGTTTTTTTCTGATTTAGACTTTCCAAAAGTGCAAAAAAATTTCAGATTATTTAACGAAGTTTCTTGAAAAGATCCAGGAAAAGTGAAAATTTGCTTCCAAACTTTTACGAGTGAAATTACCTGTCAGTATATTAAAATATAATTAATAATTACACATTTGAGTCTTTGACTCAAAAAAGATCCAACAATTAACAGGTAAAATAAAGATAAAAAGTACATAATATTTAAAAAAATGATCAGACATCCAACGACCAAATAAAACGCGTCGTAATACCATCGACGTGTTGCTTCTGCGACATAATTGTAATTTCAAAGACGATCGAAAGTGACGATGAAACAGGGATCAGAGAGGCGTGAGTACGGTGAATGCGTCAAAGGCTGATAAAAGTGGCAGAAAGGACAACCTGCGAACGTCGAAGACCGCGCTGCGACGACTATTGTGTCTTTAATAGACTTTCCAGCGTGGAAAGAGGAGTAATTCCCCCCTAATGGCAGCGTGCGCGCCGATCAAATTGTAGGAGGAGGGATGAGATCATCGTAGCGGAAGCGATCTTTGAATCGAGTTGAGCTGAGAACTTAATTCGTCCCGTTCTCGTGGCTGCTCTCTTTTCTGCCGCTCTTCTTATTTCCCGTCGCCTTCAAACGGCCGATTTCTACGCTCTTTAACGCGATCGCGAGCGATGTAATTTTTTTAAAAAGCCCGCGTCGTCCGGGAGCGGCGGGAACGGTTCTCGTCAAAGGTGCATCGAATAGCTTTTAAAATGGAAATCTTATTAGAGTAAATGAAAAAAAAGTCCGATATCATCGTCAATTTACGAACTATTTGGTCGTGAAATGAAATGATAGTATAATTCAGAGAATGGAGTTGGAAGAGTTGTAGAATTTTTATCGAGATATAATTATACTATTTTTTAGAAGATTTTTATTATTTAATTTTATACGAAATTTAAACGTCCGCTGTGTAAAAGTATATAAAATATTCGTTATAATTGGCAAGGTGACGTTTCATAGATAAAGTTCTATTTCCTCGCTTGCGTTCATAAAAATATAAATTTCCATAAATATCCGAAAACTAGAGACAACCTTAACACGCTGACTGTCGCGTTCAGCCTCCAACACGGAATGTTTGGTTCTTTATGAGATATATCGCGTCACGCTGAAAAGTACAACGAAGGCACATTTTTTATTTTACAATACTACCTGTTATTTTCCATTTATAAAAACAGAAACCCAAAGATATCACAGTTAATGTATTATAACAAATTTCGATATTTTCTTATACGCGAGTAAAATCAAACAGGATACGACAGTGGAAAATGAAGAATTAATAGGCCGCCTGGAAATCTAACTTCAATGACGAAACGAAATGGCAACTGTGTTGAATTAAGAGGCGAGGTCGATCACCGAAATTGTCGCCCTCGAAACAGAGCGAGCTGCAAAAGCGAGCCAAGGTCCCTCTCGATTGCATCAATAAGGCGTTCGATCGAGCTTCGCAGATTCGTCGTGGACAGTTGTTAGCCGAGCCGCAATCACGAGGCCGCATTTTGACGAACAAAGTGTCAGCCAACCGGCGAATCGTTCGTTTATATCTGCCACGAAATGTAATTCGTCGAAATAAATTGCAATTGTCGTGGTATCGAAGTCATCGCGTTTCGATAGAACCTGCAAAATGCTGCAAAATCCTGAATCGAAACAAATTCAGAATCGAAAAGTACATATTTTAGCCAACGCCGAAACGATTTTCTTTTTTTCTTCTAAATTATTCTAAAAAATAATAAAATTTTTTCTAAAAAAAATTATGATCTCTATAGATCGTAAACAAAGATTATGCTTTAATTTTGTGTAATTGTAGATTATAAATGTAGATTTTTGCAAAAGTTTCAGCGATTTAAATATTTAATATATTTTATAAATATGCAAATTCACATTCAAATGAAAAATATGCTAAATTGCAATTTCTGTTCTTTTTTTTTTTTTTTTAACAGAAGAGTAATTTAAAAATTTAATATGCTAACAAAACAACTACGTGGAATATTTTTTCATTTAATTTTGGTATTAAACGTGTCATTTTCAGAAGTAATATTTAACACTAGCTGTGCAGATTAATATCAATTCACACTGATGTGTTAGTATTACTTGTTCCTTACAAAACTTTAGATTCATTAATCATTATTAAAAGATTTATATATCGTTTTAATTTTAAATCAAACTACATTTCACATTTTTTATATAAAACCACTTTTCATAGCCATCTAATGACACTGATCATTAAGTGGATTTTCAATTTCAGTTTAATGCTTGAAGTTTCTGCAACTGTTAAAAGGATAATGTGAGAGAACATTACAAAAGATTACAAAAATTTTCAAATAAGAACGCGACGTAATTACTGGTTTAAAATTAAATGGCACCATAATGGCTGTAATGGTCCATTTAAGGATTATAGTCAGAAGATCAACATGAATTCACTTCCTATAATCTTCTTGCATATTCTTTAATTATAACAGATACACGCTAAACTACACTGCAGTTCGAAATCCAATTAATTATTCCAATTAATTTATTTTAAAAATTATATGACGAAATACTTGTTTCAAAAAATCCCAAGGGCACATCCGCTTCTTTCATTTCCCTCTGAGATTATCAACGGCGTGCATCGGAGTTAGTGCAGGAACATGAAAACGAAACGTTCCCCAAAGCGCGTCAAGCACTCAGTTAACCAGACGAGATAATATCTCAAGACTCCTTATCAGTTTCGCGGCTAAGCGCGTGCATTTTGTACAGGCAGTTTCAGAGGCCAGTTGTTGCCCGCGGTTTACAAGCTATCGATGGAGCGTCCGAATAAAGAAAAGTTCGTGCCGGGGAGTTTAACGCCATCTGGATAGATGGCAACACGATGCAGTTAGTGACACTCGGTGATTCTTAGAATCAGCCGCCGGAAACCGCAGAGTCCGAAGGCCACCGAAGCGAATAAAATTAATTATTATTGCATTGAGGACAAAGCACGTATCGCGATTTATTTTGAGAATTTAGCAGACTGATTTTTAACAAAAAAAAAAATTCTAATCTCGGAATATATTTGCTCGGATTTATAAAGTGAAGAGGCCATCATTATTATACCTTTAATTACAGTACAAAAGAGCGTTTTCTTTTGACATTTTTTTGCTTTTATCAAACCTACAAATTAATTAAAAATAATTTTTATTTAATGATTTTTAAAAATATTTTATCTTTATTGGCAATTGATTAATTATCTCTCACGATTAATGCATATATTACTAACATTTTCGCATGACGTTAATGTCATTCAACAAAATTATAAAAAAGTAATTTAATATGAAATAGTAAAAAGAAAGAAGTTTAACAGACTCAAAGATATGTCTTTTCGACACATCTACGAATAATGGTACTTATTGTAATACCTAATTAATATAATATTAGGGACCTTGTTTCATATATACTGCAACCATGTATCCAGTGAAACCAGCAAGATACTTAAACAGTCAATTATCCATTACGTTAATAAATTTCGTAATTCAGTATAATTACGTGTATCGAACATGTATTTGCAATTAATATCTTGCAATTTCTACAAACAATATCAGACTAGTATCAATTTGATCAATCTAATCACGATAGTCGTGTCCCATTACGACGTTAATGAAATTTCGAAATGTTTCACATATACATAGATGATACAGAGAAAAGTCTTTTTTTATGGTTTAATGTCCAAATACTTTGCCAGCCGGTGATGTATGACGATATACATGCTACATACGTACATGACGAGCGTACAAACACACATATACGTACCAACAGATTGAAAAGCAATTCGGGAATTCATATGTGTCAAATTAATATGTTGATTATTAGATATTATCGATTGATCGTTAATATCAGGTAGCACGGAAATGTTCCTCCTTCAATGTACGGTGTCTATCAGTATTGTGCATATAAATTTAATATACCGAATGTCCTGTTAATAACGATTAAATGAATTCGACGGGGAAATGAAAGAAACGGGACGATAAACATCATAAAATCGCAATTCGAAAAGCTAGTTCGAGTCATCTGCAATTTTGCGATAACCCGTGATTGAATTCTTCGATGCCCGACAAAAAGGCATCTTCTTTTGACCGTGTGTCAGAAAGAAATAACCATACGCAATTGGAAATAACAACGTTGGCGTTGCGCGTTCCGCTATAAATCGAGGTTGCAACCAATCGTCTAACTAAACTCGCAACAAAATTCTCTCAGAATTGTTCGCCGTGTTGTTCGGCCAATAAAACAATTGCGAGTACTCTTTCCATTGTAAAAAAAATAAGCGATCAAAGTGCCATTCTTCTTTTAATTTTCTGAGTTTTTTACGTACCACGTATATCCATTTTATTAATTGAAAAAAAAGTTGAAACGTACCAAAACGTTTTGGAATATGTACATATATTTAATTCTTCGGTGGACTTTCAATTTCAGTTTAACAGTTTACGTTCAATTTATATCGAATTGGTAAATTAGCGACACTGGAACAGGCCACTAAAGGGGCACGTGAGTTTTACACTTTGACAAATTGGAAATTTTATAATTTCCCACAAATGTATGAAAATTCGTAATCTATTGATAATAAATGACCATTCGATAAAGTTGATACGATGGTGCACTTTTGTTGCATTGTAATTTTATTCAACGATTTAGAGAATCTATCTAAAGAAAAAAAAAGATATGAGGACAAACAGAAATGTCCAAAGTCAACAGAGACGAACGATGGCGCAGAGGCACGAGCGAAAAACGTCAATTTGGTATGTTAATACTTTTAGTCGCGGACGCATAATCGAGGCAGCAACGCGCGAGAAATTGCGGTCTGCCAGCAATTTGTTTCTTTTTTCTTTTTTTTTTTTTTTTTGCCAGAGGAACATTTCGGGCGATTTCCATTGCAATTCGTTCGAATCCCTGCCCGCGCATATTGATGCAGCCCCCCTCCGTGTCTTCGCTCGTTTTCGCAGCTTGCAAAATAGGCCGCGCCGTGCTCGACGATTATATTCGTTTACCGCGTTCCTGTCCGCCGCTCCGAAACTGTTTTCATGGACTTTCAGGCCGGTCGACAAACGGACCGAAGATAAATACGCCGGCGTTTGCCAAACTCTTGCATGACGATTTTTAAACAAAATACGGGCGCATAACCGTCAACACGTGAAATGGTTCGCCATGCTGCTACGATTTGTTGAATTTTTACGCTCGGACGGATTTTAATTGATCGCTTTGTTTAAATACTTTCTTCTTTTCATTTTTTTTTCATTATCGCGTTTTTCTCTCTCGTATTTATTATTTTTTTTTTTTTTTTTTTTTTACGAGGAAATTACATATTTTTTATTGACAAAAAGAGCTCGTTTTGTCATCTGTTGTTCGAATGTCTGTGAACATTTTTGCGAAGATAATTAGAAAAATAGAGTCTAGACGGAGAATTATTGATTATAATTAAAAAAATTGAATTGAAGTAGAAAATTATTTGATTTATACAAGGAGAATAGTTTGAATATTTTACATTTTGAATACTTTTGCACACTGTACGCGTTTGGAAGTATTTTTGTACTTCCGAATTTTCCATAAATCGGATATTGGAAAAAATTGCACAAAGTGAATCGTGTAACAGAATTACTTGGAATTTCAAAATTATCAAATGCATAAATTTTAGAAACTACTTTGTTATTGCAGAAGATCAACGATTTCACTCAAATGAACTTTAAAATGACTGCAGTCCACTCCTCTCTTCAGAGTTACCATTAATTCCTTCACAAATAAATATACAATTTTTCACATCGTGAAAATGACTGCAAACTCAAAGAGTGATTGTTTCTCGATGCATAATTTCAAACGCACATTCGTATTATAAATATAAATATTGTTCGTTAAACTGGTGATAAACTGATTAAGCGTACTTTCAGCGAGAACTGCAGATTATTTCTGAATGCGAGACGCGGCTCGGAACAGAAAATATTCAGCGTACGCAGGCATTGATCGACCGGAGGAATATACGCGTGAATCTCTAATACATACACGCCGCCACGAGCTTGTTCGTCCCGGAAATGCCTCCATTGATACCGCGAGCTGAATCGCGTTTCCTACAGAGTGCCGATTATTTGAATTTTAATTAAAAAGAAAAACAGACGTGATTCGAACGTTTCGAAAGAGCTAATACTGCCCTTTTGTTCCTCGTGTTTTTGCCAAACTGAAAGATTTATGTGCAAGAACAAACAACGTGGTAAACAGAAATGTGTTATATTTTTGCCCCTTTTCTAAAACATCGAGGCAACTCGCGTGTTTGATTTATCATTTATTAACTCGTGGAAATAACTGGTGCGACAGGCTGGCAAAAGACGTCGCAGATAACGTTCAGATCGAGAAAGAAAAAGAGAAGGCTATAATTATCTTAAGTGGACCGTAATGATTTTAAAGTCCACTTGAGTTATATCGCGTGTGACATCGAAAAAAATTTCTATCGATTTTGCATAATAGCAGAATGACTTCTGGCGATTATGTTGCATGATTCATTTTGCGCAATGACGTTATTTACAAAGATTTTTATAAATCTCCTCTGTATTCTACTATATTGGAAGTTTCAATATTTATAACTTCCGCGGAGATAATATTAAGCTTCAACTGATATCGTTGAACATTGAAAATCATAATAATTTAGGGCCTTACGTTACCTAATTTTTAATTTAATTTTATCATTAGCTTAAAGAGAGGGAGATAAAGTACGAGATAAATTTTAATTATCCAGTAAATTACTATAATCATATAGAACCCAATAATATTTGAAGAATATTTTGATCATTTCACGTGCAACGACTTAATTTATTTTGTCACTTATCGATAATTGGCTTTCATTTCACAACTTGTATCACTTTTCAAACATTTTATTTCTTTTCTTTACGTACGAAGAATTATTCAGATGTTCTATATTTGTATCGCGTGATTACAAACACAGAGATGAATAGCAATTCTTTTCTCAAGGATGACGAAAGAAAAAATGGAATAATTTCCCGTCTTCAAGCGATAGTTACGTAAATATACATATATTAAATCAAATTACCAACCTTGCGTAGAATAATCGACTCGTTACATCGAATCGAATATGCAAATCGGACATTGCGCGGATATAATCGATCTTATAAAAATCGTAATTCCATATCGCAATTGAATTTCCCCACCACGAAGCATCTAATCTTCGTCGAGGCATGGCTCAACTTTCTCGTATTATACTGAAAGTGATTTTAGCGGGAGTAACCCAGAAAATTGGGCCTCTTCAGGTGCAACGCTGATGCAACGAAAATTAGCGATTGGTTGATTTGGGTCACGTGATTCGCGAGGGGGCGTGGCATAGACCTCGAGTAGGAGTGCCGTTGCCTGTAATTTGTTTTCTATCGATTCAAACGTTTGCACATCGATAAAATTTTATGGCAAAAAAGTCGTCTTCATTTCCTAGTCGGAAAGCTGTTGCTTCTGGGCTTTTCAGTGAGACCAATCGTGTTTGGGCTACAAGTCGTGCAGCTTTTTATTTATTCATCTTCGTAATAGACTAAAAATTTTCGTACACGTAAAAATGCGCGCTCTGCCACCACACTGTGCAACGCGAGATCGCCGAAAGAGACGCGAGATAAAATTGTCGAGAAGACGGTTTACGAATGGGCAACTGAAAACTGAAAAATTCGTTATTTATTTAGCTGCCGGCCGCGGCCGGTTCTCGTTTGCACGAGATTTTCCACTGCAAGGTAAACAGAATCAATTCCGGCGTAGTTTATAAGAGAGAATAATGCATCGAACGTCGTCCGATTCATTATTTAACCCCGACGATTATGACGAGCTCTACGAGGTCCGTTGAATAATGCAAATCCACGCCAGCTAGCTATTTTCCGTACAATGGGAAATGAATGCATAATGCGTGTATCGGTTCTGGAAATTATGTTTGCTAATAGAACGCGGATGTTACGATTATACACGGTGGTCCGTGCAACTTAATCATCTCGAATAACTTCTAATGTATGCGTTTCGGGTAAACATATTTTTGCGCAAGAGTCGCATCGATTCAGGGGAGCGCATTAAGGTAACTTAGGTCCCAGTTATGTGGTGCGTTATGTTTAAGGCAAACTTTGTCTCTTGCAAATTGATTATTAAAATTATTGGACTCTCCAACATTATATACATATACATATATTGATTCTGCGAGTATTTTTTCGCGTGCACATACAAGGTGAATATTTTTTAATACTTTCGTTTAATTTTTTTTTTTCTTGGTCCAATTATTGTGTCTTTCTTCAAACTGTGGATCTATTTGTGTAACTCTTATTAACGTGTCTGTATATAATTGTGTGCTCCCTATAAATATATGCACTGTTAGATTTACTACAAAAAGTATGATCTCTATTCTTTTAATCGCGAGGGAAGGTGCAAATATTAAATTTTGTGGAAGGAAATAAATGTTTCCTCTTTTTCACACGAGGAAACATTTTTTAACCCATAGTTACGTATAAGTATACATTTTAATGAAAAAAAACAAACATTTTTTAAATGGACTTGTGTTATTACAAAATAGTTTTCTAAAAAATATGTCGATTAATTTGATTAGATTTAATATTTTGGCAGAAAAAATATAGAATTCCATTTAAAGTGGCAAAGTTGAAGTCTGAAAATCTCTGAAACGCCTCCGTGTACAAAAAAATACATGCACCACAAAATTTGTTTACACGACGCTTTATAACCTTACAAGTTATTCAAGATGATCAAATCACATAGCGAGTCGCCATGGGCATCGACTGGTCAGAAAAATTCCGGCGAATGGCCATCGGATGAAACAGGCTCCTCTATTATTTAAAAACTTCGTCGAAAACCGCGTCGAATTTGTTCGCCGAGGATTGAAACACATTCACGCGACAATGTTCGAATCCGAACGAAATACACGAAATCATTTATTAATCGCTGCGGCGAGCACGAAAGAGGATTGAAACTTCCTCCCCTCCAAGTTCAAACATCTCTCGTTTCGCGAATCCTCGCCGTGCGCAAGGAATTATTTCCAGAGATGTCGCTGTTGAAATCACACAACTTCGAAAGGAACGATTCCCCCCCGTTGTTATTAAAAATAACAAGAACGTATCAGCAGAATGGAGTCGGCGGATCCGCGCGCGCGATGTATTTTCAAGGTATTAAAGCGCGAAAAAAAGTTTCAAGTCTTTAATCTGGGAAAACAAGAGTGAAACTTCAATCGAGGGAAAAACGAAGACGTCTTGATGGAACGCACGTGTTGCGTGTTACGTGAGTTCAATGTGAGTTCCTCGGCAGTCAAACTGACTTTTCCGCGAGTTCATTTAATTTCGATGTATAATCGGTGCTTAATTCTTTGTATAAGTTCGTTTATGAGACAGTAAATTTGAAAAAACTATAACATTGTCAGTTTTCTTTACTCTCCAGTGTTGGATTTGATCAACGTGGCTTTTGAACAGTTCGGTTTTAACACCGATCGAATAGCAGTGCAAATATTTCTACGGGCTATTATACTCGTTAGTTGGAAAAATACACACAGATCGGTTAAAAATAATTCTACCCTCTAAGGGTGAGAAAAAACGAAATAACTGAATTTTCTTACAGTAGGAAAATAATTACCAATGAAATGGATCTGATGTATCTTCTACAAGATATATATATATATATATATATATATTTATACTTATATATATTTATATATTTATATTTATATTTATATATGTATATTTATATTTATATATTTATACATATATATATATATATTTCTGTAGAATCCAAATTCATGAAAATAAGCGGTTAAAACAAGCAAGACATTTATGACATGAAATTGTAAAATGTTGCTTAAACAAAGGAAATAATTAGAACAAAGGACAGTTTTACGGCGAGGGCTTTCGTAAAGAGCAAAAAGTCAAGTGGAAGTTGAGAATTAGAATGCGCGGGAATCCCGCGGCTAGGTGGAAATGAAATCTTTGAGAGTAGCGGTAGCCGGATCCATTCGAAAGCGGACTTGGCCGTTCAATTAACGTAATCGCGCGGCGTGCGCGCTACAAAAAAGATCAATTCAATTCTACAGACCTCTTAGCCTGCCACGATTTCCTCGTTTCTTCTATGGTCTCGCAATTTTGCGAAAAAGTCTCCCTTGATAGAAAAAAGGGGGCAGAAACTTCTTCCTGCACAGGAGAATCGCTGGATTCATTACTTACAGCTTGAGAATTCTATAAGTAATTATTTTTATTATTATATTAAACATCCTAAAATACAGAATCGTCAAAGCATTATTTATTTGTTAACGATTTGTAGAGAAACATTATGTGCCGATTATACTCACTTTCAGAGTCTCTATAGTTCCTGTTTTTGTAGCATTTCTATAGAATAAATGTAATGGAAATATCAAATTATTCATTCGTTAGTATTGTATATTAAGATAACTTTGTAATATTCAGCAATGTAAATATTCTGTGGATAAACTGGTAATTGGATAAGCTACATTAAACCGTAGTTTCAGCATATACCACTGGTCATCAGAATTTTGATCCAAATACAACAAAAGATACCTCGATCGAGACTCTGTTCGTATTTCAAGCAAACATATAGAATAATATTGATACAGTATACTAATTTAAACATTTAAATGAATAAAAAAACTGCACGACTTGTACCCCAGTACAATTCGTCTCACTGAAAGGCCCAGAAGCAACTGACTAGGAAATAAGAAACATTTGAATCGATACAAAATAAGTTATAGGCGCGATCGCTCAGTGGACAACGCCACTCCTATTCGAGGTCTACCCCACGCCTCCTCGCGAATCACGTGACCCAAATCAACCAATCGCTAATTTTCGTTGCATTAGCGTTGCACCTGAAGAAGCGCAACGCTAAAATCACTTTCAGTGATAAAAAAAAGAAAAATAATCAAAGATGGGTAAAAATTTATTCTGTCAACATATTGCCTGTTTTATTTTGGAATTTTAAAATGATTAATATACATGTTCCCAGCCATGTTCTAAAAGTTTCAGCAAACTTTATGAAGTGCCAAATATTTATTATATACGAACAAACATAAAACTTGGGCCTGGTAGTACCATAAGAAGTAAAAAATGAACAGTAGAGCAACGTTAGTTAAATTGAACGAATCGTCGAAATATTTACAAACGACAATCTACGTACATTCAGTTTCATTTTGTATACTTTTATTTCACATTAAGGGATCAATATAATTTCGCCGATTTCCCTAAAGAGCTTCTCGCCTGCTGGGACTATAAATCTCGCGCAGTTTCGCAAAAAAAAAAAGTCACTCTGTAGAAGGAGAAAGGAGGGGAGCAGGCGGCAACAACTTCTTCCGCTCGCAAGTCGGCTACGTAACGCGGGCAAGAGAATCGCCGGATTCATTATTCACGGCTTTAGCCCGGTTCCACCGGTGTTCCTAATGAAAGATAAACATAATCAATCCCACCGGTGGCCGAAAGAGGGAATATTATATCGGGTGGCCGTGTAATTTCGTGGCCTCTTCGCCCCTTCGGCTCGCCACCAGCTCGTGTTTTCGTTTCATTATACCGTGCCACCCCCGATCCACCGGTCATCATCCCGCTAATTATCCGTTCAAAGGGTCGAGTCGTCTCTAACTCTCGATTCTCCGTCGAATTCCTCTCCTCCCTCGAATTTACGCGCGAAACGCGTCGATATAACAGACGGATCGCTTCTAGCTAACCACGGAAAATCTAAAAACAAGTTTATCAGAGTCACGCTGGAAACAAAACACAAATTATTCGACATTTGTCCGATTTCTTTACTTATTGTTACACGACTTTTCGATATTCCGACAATTAACATCAGACGTGAAATTCGTATTAATTCCGTGTCTTTTTTAGACAAGTCTAATCTTCTAGAAAATATTCATATTAATAGCCGCATTTATGCCGTATACCACGTCGATCCAAGGGGTTAATGCTACAAAACTGTAGCGACGCAACGAGACGCGATACAACAGAGACTGATAATCCAAAGAGAAACTAATTAGAGGTACGAAGGGGCTTGTTCCAGAACGCTTTCCTACAACGAACAGGCTGTGTTTCGTCGAACACGAGTGGAAAATTTCATAGCGGCTGGCTGGACAGCCGAGTGAATTCTGCGAAATCGGTCAGCTGCGAATGTTAATAATTTCGCTGTGCGCGAAGCCTGGCAACGCGTTCCGCGACTGATATACGCTCGTTTGAAAGCGGAATGAATGACGTTAATATTGCATTACCGGTCCTTTGTCTACCGGATGGCTGTCCGCGTTTGTTGGATTTCCGGGCCGCGTGGCCCGATCGAAAAATCATCCGACACCGGGGTCCGCGGAATTACCGAATCCACGTCACATCCCGTCACGAGCATCGAACTCGCGGCTCCACAATAAATCGACGCCCGAACGCCGCTACATTTGTTCGGCGTCCTCTAATTAACAGCGCTGCCCGGCCGAATAGAAAATTACACGATCGAGGAGCCACCTGCTAGTGACGTTTCAACCGGGCTAATGACGTCCGGCGTCGACGCGCGATGAAATTAACGACTGAAAGGCGTCCATCGGCGAACCATGCCCGAAATTCTGAAAACCGAAAGGCCGAGAGCGAAGTTTTTAAGAAGCTCGAACGAGCCAGACCAAGTTTCACACGTTGGCCAGGCGTACATGTCTTTTGTACATTTTTCACGTCGTCGTTTGTCATTTGGAATTTCAATATTTATCGGACGTTATTAAATATAGCCAGCATTTGTTGCAGTTAATCGAACGTGATACTATCACATATTAAGACCATTTGTAATTTTCAAAAATTTTCAGGGAATTCGATCGACTATCAAAGTATTGCGGATTAATAATTTACGCATTCCTATTTATTATCGGTGAATATCGTTGCGTGGAAAAATTTTTTTCTTTTTTTTACGTTGTAATCATTGCCAGTGACGAGCATGGAGTATCAATTAAAAGAGACAAGAGAATACTTCATCCACTTTTTAAAAATGTATTATTAACTTTATAAAACGGGATATACATGGATTGTAAATGTGACAAATGTGACGCGGTTGCAAAAAGAGGAAACGTGCGTAGTTGTACAACGTGTGCATATAATAGTTGATCAAATTTGTCATTGAAATTCAGAGCCTTCAATTTTGTTAAAAATCAAAGATCGAGTCGAGGATTCCTCGCGAAATATTATTTGATTATCGAGATTCATGAAAAATCGTAAATTCGTGTTGGATACTGCAACACCATTACATCTTTAGCGAGAAAGGAGATGTCTTCTAACAGACTTCAGATTTTCAAGCTTCTTTTCTTTTAATTCAAATCGTACACAGAGACAGAGATAGTGACAGAGATGCGAATGTCACTAATTCACGGCACCATAGAAGCAGGGAAAGCTTTTGGAAAACGCGAATCCCTTAATTTACCCTTCTTCCCGCTGGTCTCGTGCCACGGATTCGTGGCAATTTATTTATCGGGACGAGAACAGTCGCCGCTGGCTGTAGCACGAACGTAACATAAATCACCGACGAGTATAAAGCGGTGCAGGCTCGCGTAACGAGAAAGGAGAGGAGAAAAAGGGTAACAGCGACGAGAAAATAAGAAACCGATAGATACAGCGCAAAAACCGGGTCATGAAAACTTGTTACGTTTCCCTTTAATTCAACCAGTCACGATCACCGCTTTTCGATCGTTTCTCTTTCTTTCCAGCTCCTTTTTGAACTGACACACACGACCAAACAACGAAGATATTTCTTACAAACAGATCGCGGGTTTTTTATAGGAAATTATAGGAAAAATGTAAAAATGCACGTAAATATATAAAACAGTACTCATAGTAGAGCTTATAGTGATAAAACATAAGATTTTTACATAGGTTTCATTTTTTTTTCAATTATGATATTGTACGGATTACGATCTAACATGAAATCGAAACATTTTTCCTTTATATATTATTTTATATATTATATATTATATTAACTGTATAAATTCATTTTGGAAAAATATCCTCCTCTATTTTGACCAAATATTCTCTCTAGCAAAAGAATTTCAGCTCGAAGACTGACGTAATATATTCCATTCTCGGGAGAAGTATTAGATTTTGCAAGATTAATCAAGAATTTTTCTTAACGTATAAGGATAACAGAACGTTCATTAGTTTGTCCAATCTTTGTAGAATAGATGGGAAAGCGGAATCGTAAAGAGAGTTTCAAAGGGTGAATCAGACAGCAACGAGCGATTAACAAATGGCACAGCCATTGGCGCTGCGCGACGATCGTAGAAACATTTTGACAAATGCAAAAATTCGTTTAAACCACCCGGAGCGAGGATCACGCTGCCAAAGTATTTACCTTCGCGGTCGTTATTCACCGGAGGGCGCGGTACGGCGACAAGAGTATCAAAGCGATGGCTCGGTAAAAATCAGGGATAAATCCCGGCACGATTTATCGATCTTCCAGCTTCTTTCAGCGACGAATTTTTGCCACGTTAATCTTGATGACTGCTTCAGCGAGTGCGTTAACAATGGGGAAGCAAGATGAGAATCTCAAAAATTGCTCTAGAATTTCACGTTCGTCGTGTGTCTAAAAAAATATTATCCGCGTATAGTATCAATGCCGAAACATCTAACTGCGCCCACATCTAATTCTAAATTAATAATCACACGTAACACCGACATCGAAATATTTAATTGCGGTTACGTCTAATTTTAAATACATCGAAATATTTAATTGCGGTTACGTCTAATTTTAAATAAATTAATAATTGTGTTACATATTGATGCCATTACTTTGTGAAAATTTGTGTAATCCTCCGTCATCTCATCGTGTCCTGAATATACCGCAAAGGAAAATTATTTTTACTTATTCATTCGGTATAAATTAAAGACAAATTCCAAACTAAAACCAAACTTGGAAATATATTTGCAAAACTGAACGGAGAAACAAAGAAAACTTTGAACGTAACAATGTGAAAAATCAAGACTTCTTTGGAAGCATGTTTTCACCCCGCAAAGGAGAAGTTTTTTAGCAGAAGAAAGAAATTGTTGCGTCGTGTACTTTTAAATTCCTTCTAATTTTCCAGTTACAAAGCATTCCTTCTAAAAAATAACCGAGTTATTTATTTCGGACGTTATACAATATAAGTTTTCGTTTAATACGCATCGATCGTCAAGAGGCTAACGATGATGGTCAACTTAATTTTATTACGTTATATTACACACATTACACGTTACATCTCTAAATAGAATTTTCGTCAAGTTAACGTCGAATATGGTTAATATCAAAATGCGGCGATTTCGAGAAGCCTGGTTAACATTTTCCCCACGACTATCTACGTTCCCCATCGATGACCACGCGGCGAAACTTTGGCCGCGCGAAAAACAACAGGTGACAGGGGGATGGAATCGGTTTTTTGCGGATAAGATCGCTGCTGCGGCGCTTTTCATAGCGTTGGTCCATTTAGCGCGGTATCCTTTTTTTTTTTTTTTCTTATCGGACGAATGACGGGAAGAGGAATGAAAGTGCGGCGGATAGCGGATTAGATCCTCCCTATTCAGGAGTGGTTATTCGAATGTCTTTCGAAGCTTTTGTTTATTCGACGGATCTCGGGCGATTTAGCTTTGACGTTTATTCGTTCCTCGTGCTCCTCGCCTCCCTTCTTTCCATTTTGTCTGAGAATAATCGC
Source organism: Melipona bicolor (assembly GCA_030673865.1). Lineage (NCBI taxonomy): Eukaryota > Metazoa > Arthropoda > Insecta > Hymenoptera > Apidae > Melipona > Melipona bicolor. The sequence goes on from JAHYIQ010000019.1 coordinate 207,419, forward strand.
GCTTTTCCCGGTTTCGTACTTTATCTCGGCGAATTGAATAATGGATTTGAAAGGAGAGGAACGAGAACGAGATGACTGGCGAATCACCGCGAAAAACTGGAATGACGAACAATGCAGGTGTACATATTTTTCAACTTGATTGAATCGATAATGTTGAAAGATATAAGAATATATGAGCAACAATACTTAATCGAAACGTCAGGTGTTCTTAAGACGACAAGTTGTTGGGATTTCTTGGCTTTTAATCTTAATATTTAATAAAAATCAGAAGAAAAGCAAAGTTGAAAAGAAAAGATTTCAATCATCAAGACCACGATGGATCTAGCCACGAAAAAGTTTCTCCGATTTACTTTTTAGAGATGTTTGAATTTTGACAATTTTCAAGAATAAAAGTAACTTTATTCTCCCTGCTCGGTGCATGATGTGAAAGCATCTTTGAACAAAACGAACTCCAGATTGTCAAACTTTACACCTTACAACAAAATCAAGTGGATTGCTATATGATCCTTTTTAGGAAGCTGTAATAACAATTTGAAATATCGACAATTATGCTCTTCACTGTCTATTTATCCATCAAATTGTTATACTAATTGCTTGTAACAGCGCGTCAAAGATATACAAAAAAAACTGCACGACTTGTACCGCAGTACGATTCGTCTCACACGAAGACGACTATTTTGCCATCAAATTTTATTGATACGCAAACATTTGAATCGATAGAAAACAAATTACAGGCGCGATCGCTCAGTACCAGACAACGCCACTCCTACTCGAGGTCTACGCCACGCCCTCTCGCGAATCACGTGACCCAAATCAACCAATCGCTAATTTTCGTTGCATTAACGTTGCACCTGAAGAGACCCGATTTTCTGGGTTACCCTCGCTAAAATCACTTTCAGTGATAATATACAAAACCCCCCAGTGTCTTGTTCTAGCAATCTGAATACTATATTTCAACCACGTTTTCTCTGGAGAAAAATATATAACTAAATAATTAGAACATTCAAAAGAAAGATTCATAACTCGACTCCGTAGCAACTAGGTCAAGCAGATTACACGCTCGTACAAACTTTTTTTTTTTATCATGCGTTCATCTCGCGCAAAAATATAACCTCGCGAATGCTCTTTTCAAACGTAACGCGTAGAAAATGATGAAATAACTGGTAATCCAACCGAATTATACGGTATCCAACACGTATATTAGAAAACACGTTCGTACTATTCGCGAAATTCATTCACCGAGATACGCTCCATATCCTTGTGGTCTAATTAAGAACGCAGTCTACGAAAACTATGCCGAAAAATAAAGGCACCCATTCAATTCGTGACTAAGAACTGTCATAATTTCGCGCACGCCTCCTCAAAAACATGCTCGAAAATTTCATTCGAAAGCGCGCGGGCAATGTTGCACCACTCTACAGTACTGGCCAAAAGTTTTGGACATGCTTTTATTATAGTACACGAGTACGTATACGAGAACCATACAAGATCTGACTATCATGATTACATTGGCCAAACTTGAAATAAATTCAACGACCAATTATTCATAATATTAATAATACTTGATATTACTCAGCTTATTATTTGTTTAAAATAATTATCCATATCAAATCATTTGTTTAAAATATCGTTTTATTTTATATGTTTAAAATAATTATCCCTACTAAATGTGTATAGTACTTTTTACTAAATGCATATTTATAATATATTTTACGATATATATAATGTACATGTACTTTCAAATTGATTCAAACAGAAATTTCAAAATGTTTTGCATAAATCATTAGTGATATTAAAACTGTACTGATATTAGAAGATATTCAAGATATGTATCGTGCAGAAAACGTGCTGACCAAACAAACTTTTGCCCGCTAGTGTATAACGCGTTCCTGCAACTCTCGCGGCTAAACATTAACAAGTATAATTATCCCGCGCATGAAGATGCGTTTCCCCTTCGTTTATTCTCTCGTTCAAATCCTCTCACAGCCACTGTCCATTTTCCCCTTAGGTTTTTATCAAGCGGCCCGTGCTCCTCTCTATGGTTTCGCGGTTAGCACTGCGCGTTCACGCTTCCACATACTCGCTTCTCCTTGCTGCTCTTCCTTCGGCCTGTTTGAAGTGGACGCTCACGCTAAAAACCGTATTAACTACCGCTTTAATTAACGGCAGCGAGTATATTTTACGTCGCGTTTTCGTAGGCGAGCGTTTCAATTCGAGCTGCCGAGCAGCACCGGCTCCGCGATCATTTTCATTATCACCATTTTCATTATCACGCGAAATCGCGCGTATCGAATTTTCTTTCAACTTTTTAACTTTTCAATATGTGAAAAGATGGATTCATTTTTAATAAAAAAGAAAAGGAAAATAAATATTGTAAATATTTGCAAATGCAATTATTAAAAATAATTTCAAGAAATATTGAATTTCACATATATTTTCCGATTTTTATGTTTTTAGAGTAAAAAGGAATTTTATATTTTAGTTCAGAGATGGCTAACTGGCGGCTCTTGCCCCCACTCTCGCTAGCGCTACCCCCTCCACTGAGTCGATCTCTCCACTACATTGAAATTTCCTCGAGCCCCCATTCTCTCTGTCCGTTGATTTCCCTTTCAAGTAAGTGAAGAGATATTATTTTTCAAACTAAACTCCAATTGATCACTCCCCAAATCTTCAAGTTCCTTTCACTTGTACATAATATGTATCGTACATAATACGTATTAAATATCGATATGCCCAAAAAAGCATGTTCCTTTTCACGCATGTTTTCTCAATTACACGGTCGCGAGGGAGGGAAGACGTTTGAAAAATTCATGGCTCCGCCACGCAGGGTGAAATTGAATGAGAAGGAAAAAGAAAGGAACAGGAATAGGAACAGGAACGTGACACAGAAACGCCGCGAGAGTGGTGGTGGTCGATTACAAAGGCGCGCGCTCGTCAACGATCGCCCGAGTTCAAACGCATTCTGCAAGATGCAAATTCTTTGTTGGTGCACGTAATACATATTTATGGGCCCGCGAGGAAACGTAGAATCGCTGTTTAACACGCGTCGCTGAACTTTTTTCAATATACACCGCGTCTGGCGAAGCACGCGCCACTTAAATGAAATTTGAAACGCGTGTGTTTCGTGATTCCGGCAACGTCTGGTATTTATTTTCTCGCGAAATAGGAGAAATAGTTTCGCGCGTTCCTCGTGAATTTGAATCCTATTCAATCGAACCGATAGAAACAGAAATTTCAAAATTGAGGGTGATTTTCCTTTGTTCACTGTGAATTAGAATTTTTATCGAGTCGAGCGGACTCTGCGTAACGCGAAATTTCAGAAACACGCTAAGCGATTCGATTAATTTCAAAATTTTAGCGATTCCAATAACGCGACAGAGGCATTTACACTTAAAATTTTAACGTTTCGTTTTATTCCTTGTGAATCTGAATTTCATTGAATTAAATGAACCGGATTATCCGAAATTTTCGTCGAAATTTGCAGAAATACGGGAATATTTGGAGCGAGTCAGTTGTCTAAAACGCCATTTAAACACAAAACACGGCGACTATTCGAGTATTATTATCGTTCAATTATTTATCGTTTTCCTGCATGGACAGTTTATTATTTCGAAATCAACGTGCGACACAAGCTGGGAAATAATGGATCAATTAAAAAAGCGACGCGGCGGAAGGACAAATGAAACGTGAATGAATACAGCTGCTGAATTGAAAACCAATGTAATTTGTAACACGAATATAAAAAAAAAGTAATTACTTATTCATATCAAATTCATATACGATATTTCGTAGTTCGTAAATGGCTATTGCCTGTTCCTCTCGATCAATTTGACTAACCAAACATAACCGTAATTTTCTTGACATCATTAGAATCTGAAATTTCGTTTTATCAGCTGGGAGTTACATGAATTTTGCATTTTCGCATCATTTGATATATATATATAGTTATTTGTTGCCTTCGATCAATTCAACTATCCAAACAAGTACACCTCTCTTAAATTTTATTTTCTTAATTGCAGTGCAAAGCAAAAAAATTGCATATTAGCACATTTTTCTTTTTATGAGATATTTTCACGCGTATGATATTTTTGTTATAAACATCACGTCGTGCGTGATGTAGAAAATTGTGTATTTATCGATGGAATGAACGCTATACGAATGTGAAACAATTCATTAGAATGTATAATTAAGTCAGATATAAGCAAAATAACCATGATGTTACTTTAGATTTAAAAATTGGGAAAGAAAAATAAGTATTACTAGAAGAACTGTCCAATCGATTATCTATAAGCGATATTAAATATCGAAGATATGATATATTATATTGCATACACGAAATATTAAACACTATTTTGCACGTACTAAATACACATAAATATATTTTCTAATTAAATGACAAGTGTGCAACCAAGTACATTACTGAGTGTTCTAAAAGCATATACAATGTTAAAAGATGTTATTGCATTACTCTGATATGCAAAAATATTTAAAAAAAAACAAGGGGGGAATCGATACTTTTTTCATCCACCAAATTCTTACGTATCAATCTTCATTTTTATCGCAGAATTTATCAGAAATCCACACGAAGACGGAGAACTTTGTTGGTATTCGACTTTCGAGACAAAAAAAGATTATCACGGTCCCTTGGGATTCAGATTCGCTGTCAGCTCAGCTCCGATCGCGAACGATTCGTGAGAATTCGAATTCGTCGCAACGCCAGTTGATACGTCAGCCTGGCCGCATTAAATCGCTAAATTGAACGGAACTGTTCGGTAATCGCGGTTCGTTACGTCGTTCGTTGCATTGAAATTAACGAACGTTTCTTCGTGGGTACGGCACGTTTCGAATATCCTTCTTCGTCTCCATCTCCCCGTGCGATGTCTTTTTCCCACGAACTTGCCCAAATAAAATCACGAACGATGCCCGAGCTTTAATCGCCGATGAAATTCCGTTGGTCTAGCGGGCTAATTTCGTTTCGCTTAACAAAGTCGACCTCGTCGCGGGCTTTCTTCCCCCCGCCCCTCCAGCCTGTCTGCTAGAACGATGAAGTTCCAGCATTGTTCGACCGCGTTCGAGGGACATCGTCCCTTGATTTCCGCGTTCGATTGATTGCGACGCGGAAAAATACGAGCCGACGCAGAAACGGTAATCCGTCGCGGGGCAAATTAGATACACGAACGCCGTTCCCAATCGTTTCTCGTCTTCCTTTGAATCGCCCTTGGCGCCGCGATAACCATGGAAATGTCGTTACTATAGAATTCGCGAGTAATTGCACCTTTTTCCTTCCCACGGCCTTCCCATGGGGGAGAAAAGAGCGAGCGTCTGACTCGAAGGTTGAGCGATTTATCGGAGAGACTGCTAATGACTTCGTATATTCTCGCACGCGGTACTAACGATACTAACGCAATAACAAATGACCGAGAGCGAATTTAAAATGATAAATACGCGTAAGAGAATAATATTCGGCAAATAACGATTCAGAGATTTTTTACGAGTCTTTCTCATTTAGACTGTTTATCAAAGGAAAATGGTTAATTTGAAGCACGTTAATACAATGAGTTTAGTATGTAGTTATTAAAGAACAAAATATTACATGTTGAGAGTAAATATCATAACAGACGGAATAAGGAGTTCAACAGTAGAAGTTGCGCCTCTTCAAGTGCAACGCTAATGCAACGAAAATTAGCGATTGGTTGATTTGGGTCACGTGAGTCGCGAGGGGGCGTGGGGTAGATCTCGAGTAGGAGTGGCTTGTCTGCTACTGAGCGATCGCGCCTGTAATTTGTTTTCTATGAAATTTTATGGCAAAAAAGTCTTCATTTCCTAGTCAAAATAATTGCTCCTGGGCCTTTCAGTGAAACGAATCGTACTGGGGTACAAGTCGTGCAGTTTTTTGAAATGATTCTTACTCCAATATCTAATAACGTAATAAGAATATTATCGCAATATTATTACACCTAGCAAATATTAATACCTTCATTAAACACACATGTATGTACAGACGTGACTTTGATTGTTCAAATATTAATAGAAAGAAATAAGAATGTTCCATTGACCACACAAAGATTGTAAAATGTGCTCGCTGATAGTAATATTCCAACCTGAAACACATTAAAGTCACTCGAGAGATCAACCCTAGGATAAAATTCTACTAAAGCTGCCTGAACACGATTAAACACAACGGCATTGTCACAGCAATCGCGAGAAAGAGATCTCTTTTCGAACAGGGAAATAAAATACGTACCGCGAGCAAGATCATCGACTGCGTCTCGAACGATGAAGTCATCGAACGGAGCCACGTTAAATTACAGGGCACTCGGGAATCGCGGTAAAATCCCACGTGGCAGCCCGAGGGAGCACTCCCCTGACAATAAATTCATTATAAAGCCGCTTCTAATTGTCGGCTTGTATCGCGGGAGTCGAAATGAATTCGCCCGGATCCGCCTACGACCGAGCCGCGCCCAGTTAGCAAATTGCAATCTTCCTTCGCGAGGCAAACACGCCAGGAGGTATGCTTCTTAACCAGGCTCCCCCTTAATCGTGTGATTTAGTTATGCCAACTAATTAACGGGGGCAACGGGTAATTTCGCGATCATTTCCGTTACCTGACTTAAACCCCTTCCGTCTTCACCTCCGTCCGCCGAACCAAGTTTGGCATCTTATCCTTCTTATCTCGATACTTTCGACGGCGTATCAGAAGTACAAAAATGGAGATTGAAATTGGACAAGAATATCGACATTTAGACTGTTGTCAACAGTTGTAAGATGGACACTAAGTCACGCTTTTTATGATAATTGTAAAACAACAGCTAACGAGCGTAAATCGTAATCGCAAATGTATTTTTATATAACTATAAATACGTATGTGTATATGATTGTTAAAATGATTAAATGGTAAGAGTTAATCGTAAGATTTCGAGGAAGGTTTATGACAATTTTGTTTCGTGTATAGTGACTCAGGAAGGTAGTTGAACGCGTGTTGTGTTGAAATTTTTTGAAACTTTCTTGTGTCGCATTAACAAGTTTCAGTTTGAAGCAAATTCGATAATGTATGTAAAAGTTTGCAGTTTATTGTAAACATACATTTCATACGGTTCCATGATCTCGAATTGAAACATATTAATGTAACGAATGTTGTTTTAGTATCTTTCATGCCTGCAAAATGTATTTGCAACAAATAATTCATAATTTTTGCGTACATTATTGAATGTTATTTTCAGCTTCGTCGAATAATTCTTACAATTCCTGTTAATATACTCGTGAAATTTTAAAATATTTCACAAAACGAATTTCACTATGAATTGACGCACACATTGACGTAAAAGTGTCAAATGTGTTTTTATCACCATCGTATAGCTATAATAAATATTACAATAACTCGTATGTTAGATAGACTTTTCTTCCAAACAAACGTACTGAACGTCGTCGATACTTTAAAAATAATCTAACACAAATTAACAAATTAACTACACAATTAATCCTGAAACTCTTTACTTCCTATTCTGAATGTCTGAAATTTCACAGATGTTTGCAGATGTTTGCAGACGTTTGCCTCAGTTACGTTACAATTGACTGTTTCGTAAAAGACAAAGCTTTTGCACAAACTGTTCAAATACTTTCGCAAGAGATCGTAATTATCAATATCACGTTCTTCACGCTTTTCCTTGCGAACCGTAGACGTCGCAAATACGCGATGTTTCAGGAAAAATTCCAGAAATTCATTCGCGCGACACGAATTGCAGCCGCCTGACAGATAGTAATCACTCCGATTGCGTTGATACCGCGTTACGGATCACATATCGGCTTGAATAATTCACGTTTGATTGCGTTTCGTTTTCCCAATGACGGTGGTTCCGTTGGCTCGCGTTCACGCTCGAAAAGTTCATTTTCCCGTTCATCGATTTCGACAGCCCTGGCTAGCAAGTGGGACCATCTAGCGATATCAATTTATACATCTGTCATTCTCTCGCGTAGCCTTGCTGTTTTCCAAGATTTTCTACAATCAGATTTCCATCACGCTCTTCCCTTTCTCCTTTCTTTTCTCGTTCGTCGTCGGTGATAGTTTCGTTTCGCTTGAAACGCACGAACGCGGAAAATCGGCCGATCGGGAGCACGGAGCGAAATTGAGCTCAATGCCGCGTGGATTCGAGATCGTTGATCGATCGTTTAATTCCAGCATGGCAATGAATCGGTAGCAACAAGCTTCTGTTAATTCACGCGGCTCCTCCCGAGATCGCTTAATCGATCGAGAACCGTTCTCGAGGTAACAAGCCTTAATTAAGCAGCTCAATTAGCCTTGTTTCCCGATTTTTACGACCCGGCCGTCAAGATACGAGAGTTATTGTAAACACGCGAAGTATTTTAATATTCATAGCGAGAGAGAAAGCAACCTCGTTAGCCCATTAAGGGCCGACCAATAGTTTATTCTAATTAGACTGCGGATTTTTATGCGAACTCGTGTTTTCGAAAGTGTAACTCGAAGAACGAGGACTCGGAAAATTGTTTTATCAGACTTTGAATATTTTAGGGTATTTTACTCAACAATCATAATTTAAAGTTTAATAAAGGTAATTGGTGAGTATTAAAGAATATGTGTGAGAAATTTCATAGTTTTCATTTAATCACTGTACCTACTAAATATTATACTTTGAATATTTTATGCACTCTTTTGCATCACATGGATATCGTATAATTTTGTATAAACGCATAGAAACTCGTCTTTAGTTTAGTCACAATGTTATATAATTGTAATACAATATTATTATTATTATTATTAATATAATTATTATACAATGTTATATAATATATAATTTTGCACGATGGAAAAAATAACAAAGAAGAAGATAATATCAAACATATTCTTGACTAGCGAATCTCCATTACACAATCAGCTCATGTATAAATTATGAAGTGGATGAGATGCAAATATACCAACAACAACAGACGATAATTTTAGAATTCTGGCTCTAAGTTGAATTTTGAATTGAACTTTCCTAAATTGAGAATTAGAAATCCTTGATCAATATATCTTTATACATGTACATATCTTCGTATTCCATTTTCCAACTTGACAACTCGTTTAGACGAACTCCCAGCGAATATTCCACCAAATATTATTATTACGCGAGTGGGATTACATGTTAATTATCGGAAATTAATTAAGTCACAGGCTGGTTGACCTGGTTTCGACGAACGTGCCGTCGAACAATAAAGATCGCGAGGTTACATTAAAAAAACAAAAAAGGACGGGAACTTTTCGTTGAAAGTCGAGAGCGTTGGAAGCGTCGATACGATAAAAATGCCCCGAAAAACCTGCTTTTGATTCATCGATTTTGTAACCGAACTTGATGACAATTTATAACGAGACACGAGCCACCGCAAAGTTTCAAGTTAGGTCTAAAGATGGTACTAAAAATCTAAGTTGAAACTCGTCGTTGGCAAAACTAGCTGCGAATAATTGTCTGAAAATATTTCGATTAAAATTCCCGAAGGAAGGAAGAACTTTTGAGAAAACACTGAAAAAGTTCAACAAAAGCTTATTATTTTGATTAGTTAACTTTGGGTACTTTTTCTACGCAGAAAAAAGTTGTTAATTTTCTAAAAGTTCCTACGACTTTTAAATGTAAAAGTGGCTGAATCAGCATGATGACCTTTAACCCAGAGTTGCAGCCTCGTTAGTGTACGCTGATATCCGGAAATGTCAATTATCCATTACCGTGATTGATCGTCTCGCAGCAATGGATAAACCAACGTTTGGCATCAAATTCAGCCTCGGAATTAAGGAAACAGAAATCAAGCAAATACATGTCTTATCTTCGCTCATTTCAACGTCATCCTTTACGAGGGATTCACGAATCTGTAAAGGGTAAAAAGTAATAAAACATAATGAAACGGAGGGAACAAATGCAACATCACACATAGGGAGGAGGATTTTTAATCTGCTAGTTAATCGGCTACCTAAACCTATTCTATATTTTCGCTCTCAGCGAGCTTATCAACGGACTTGCACTGGCAAACATGGTCTGAACATCGCGAGGCTCGCGGCAAACAGAGGATCGTGCAACGCACTTGACGCGACTGCTGGCCAAAGAGGCTTCCGCGTTACGGAACAACCCCTTAATGGATCCGAAGATGCCGCCGCTGCGATAAGCCACGCTCTCTTCTCTCTCTGTCTTTCTCTCCCGAAGCCTCCTTGAGCGTTTGCTCAAAGAAGTAGTCCAGCGGCGCGCTATCGATTCTTTTTACGTATTCACTTTCTTCGCGCTTCTCTCACCCCTCCCTTTCCCTTCACCCCTATTCGCGTCCCGCGAGAATCAAACGTCAGACGAGGGGCCCCGCCTTCTTTCGAGAAAGGAATTGAAGATTGTTCCGCGAGAAAGAGCCGAATCGCGAAATTGGATCATCTTCTTCTTGCGAATGGAACGCGTGTTTGAAATATTTATGCAAATCTTTCCGAATAGAGAGAGAGAAAGAGAGAGAGAGAAAGACACAGCGTGAGCAAAGGTAACCAGATTTAGGATTGGAAAGCTTGATTTGATCGAACGGGCGGGCTACGCTTGCGCGCCGGCTGCGAGATTTATCGATGATTAATTTATCGCTCGCGTTCCTGATGGAGATCTCCCGGACAATGGAAATGACGGGCGAGTTGTCGATTATCTTCGATTAATTTAATTGGTCTTTTTAGAAAAATTAAAGTAGATTGAAATATTATTTGCGAAAATACCCACGAAGTCTATTTTCGAAAATGGAAAAGTCGTGAAATGAGAGAAGAGATGGAATAATATAGTAGGTAATAATAAAATAGCGCGCGTGTGTGTTGAGATATTGGACAATTTCTGACATTGCTCAAATCTTCGTAATGATGCTGACCTTTTGATTTGAATTAAAGGAAATATTAGTGTTTAAGTGTCTATATAGAAACGGTATAATAGGAAATTACATACGTAAAATATTAGTGTTTATTAGTGTTTAGGTTAGGTTTAGGTTAGGTTTAGGTTAAGTTTAGGTTAGGTTTAGGTTAGGTTTAGGTTAGGTTTAGGTTAGGTTCGACGCTATACTTATCTTACTTCGGAGTTATTTTAGCGAAATAACTCAATCTCTAAATTATTAGTGCATCAAACTAAAATATTGAAATTACACACGTAAAGTATTAGTGTTTACTAGTGTTTATAATAAGAAACTACACACGTAAATTATTAGTGTTTAGTAATATTAGTGTTTAAGTGTCTATAGAAACGGTATAATGAGAAATTACACAAATAAAATGTTAGTGCTCATTAGTGTTTATAATAAGAAATTACACACGTAAAGTATTAGTGTTTACTAGTGTTTATAATAAGAAATTACACACGTAAATTAGTAGTGTTTAGTAATATTAGTGTTTAAGTGTCTATAGAAACGGTATAATGAAAAATTACACAAATAAAATGTTAGTGCTCATTAGTGTTTATAATAAGAAATTACACACGTAAAATATTAGTGCTTACTAGTGTTTATAATAAGAAATTACACACGTAAAATATTAGTGTTTAGTAATATTAGTGTTTAAGTGTCTATAGAAACAGCATAATAAAAAATTACGCACGTAAAATATTCAGCTACGTAATATTACCGCAAGCAGACCTTGAGGGATTAGCAATTAATGTAAATGAACGTTTTTAATCTACCGCGAACACGAAAGGATCTCTCCTAATAGAATAAAATCTAACGATCGTAGTGCGAACAACGGAGCTTAATTCGGACCTACGTATGCACGTATCGCACGTACACCGAAAGGGAAAAGCTTCTGTTGTGCCTGAAAGTAACGGAAACGTGGCACCGCCACGTGCACGCTCATAAATCGTGTCGAGTCGCGAAGCATTGATTTGCACGCGAATACTGAATAATTTATCCGGTCAGTTAACCGAATAATTGCACGTTATTCGACTGCTACGAAACACTCTGCCGATGAGCTGGGTAATCGCCGTGTTTATGTTTCACTGTTTAGAGTATAATTATAGGATCAACCGGTGCGGTTCAGCGATAGTGAATTATTAATCGAGCACGCGCGCAGGGCTAACATTCGTCCGGTCGGACGTATTAATTATTATCTAGCCAGTAACAATAAAAACGAGCTGCAGCGCGTCGTTTCCACTCCTCCCGCGGAAAAACTGGGATGAGGAGGGGTGCAATAAAAAAAAAGAAAATACATTCATCATTTACCAGAAACGAGTATTGCCTCGCAATAATTTTTTTTTCTCTCTCCCTCAATTTGAATTATTAACATCAAATAATCGGTCTACAGGCGCTTCCAGGAACGTAGATTGAAATTTAAATTAGGATTTTAAAATAAACGTTGTAACAATCGAAATATTTGCGCAATTTTATATATTACAATCTCTTGTATATTGGAAAATAACTCTACCTGGCTTTTTCGCAATCTGCGATATTAACGTGGTTTTTTGATGCGGCGAAATTTTCTCATTCTGTAGAATAAATATAGTGGTTTGGCGAAAGTATTTGGAAACTTACTACAGAAGTATGTTGATATATTTGTTACGAATTGTACAAACATTATTTCAACATGTCATTAACACTGTAATGAGATAACTGTGATTATGTATATTGGTCAAATTTGAAACCAATCTGGCAATGCATGTACAGTGACTCACGAAATATACTTTTATGTGTGTGTTTTGTATGTTGCGTACATGAAACATTTTGAACTTTTGTCAACACTGTAACGAAGGATGATTGTATTTGTAAAATTCATTTAGTTTAAAAATGTGACGTAGAAGTTGCAAAATATTTACTACAAACATACATTTAATAAAAAATTGATGCAGAGTATAGCCAATTTGAGAATATTTATTAAATGTTAAATATGATCTCACGATGAATATTGAAATTTATCAGTTGATGGATAATTTGATTACTTTCGTAATCTTTGCACTAAATAATCTCTTTATATATTTATTAACTTTGTTTCTCTGTATATTTACAGACAATTTGACAATATAATCGTAATAGTCGGGTTTCGCTGCAATGTTAATAAAATTGCAAAATGTTTCATATAACACACACAATATATTCATAAAAAGTTCGAATAGTTTTCACAAGCAATTTTATATCTCTCAGTTGTTTCTTATTCCAATGCAACAATGACACTTTCGCTACAGTGATAACGAAATGTCAAAACGTTCTGTGCATCAAACACGTAATAAAAGGTTCTCACATATACTTCTGCGAGCAACTGTGTATCTCATTTCATTCTTATCTCGAAGCGAGAACGTTCTCCGATGAATTCGCGAGGGCAACGTAAGAACCACGCGAGGATTCGTCGAATCAACGACGAGGTGGCCAAGTTCCCCCATCGATTTTTATCGACGCCCCAACGCCGAGACCATTCGATTCTAATTCCGTTTACACGAACAGCCCCTAAGTAGACCGGGTCCGTGAAAGTTTGATACGCCTATCGCGGTGTAACTTCCAGGCAAAGTGCTATTCCGCCGCCGCCCACGGGGCCTTATCTCCTCCGCTAACTCGAAAAGTTAACAGCTGACGATGTCCCACCGCAGGATACGTACAAATGCTACTTTGCATCCTGAACACTTCGTAACGTAGACAGACGTGGAACACGATAATGACGACGCCGGTGAACATCAACTGGCCAAACCAGATAGCGCCACTGGATTTTAATCAAAACTTCGCCACTATCCCTGTAAATAGAACGAAACTTCCACCGACGCAAAATGAAAAAAAAAAAAGGAAAAAAAGAAAAAACCATATTGCCAGAATATGATCGAGAGAATTAATTCGAGTGTTTTGACGTTGGCCGCTGGCTTTTAACTCGGACGTTCACAGTGGCTAAAATTTCGCTGTTTCATTTATTTATTTAGTTTTTTTCTTTTTTCTTTTTTTAACAGAGGACGGTTCAGACCATTTGATGGAGATAATGGTTGCAGAAAATTGATATTTTTGGCTCGAGCGATGTTTGATTTTGTCAATTTTTGCCCAGTAAGCAAACACCGTTACAGAACGGTTTAAATAAGGCGTATAGAGAAACTCTGGCTATTATTAATTACTTTTGCTCGATTGTCACGGTATTTTTCGAAGGGGAAAATATTCGATTGCGAAACCGAGCCACCCAAAATGAAGGAGGTCGGTAACTAAGTTTAATTAAATCATTTAATATATAAATACTTTAACAAATACACTATAACTGGAATAAACTATAATTGGTATGAAAGAGTGACGAGAACATAATATTTATTTCAGAGTACTTGTTTGAATAAAGAATAAAGGATACGAAATTTTTAACTGCAAGCTCTCTTTTCTGGGATTCCGAGTCCGAGATCGGGATTTTTAATCAAAAAGGTCTGATCAATAATTTATCATACAGCAATTCCCATTTTTAACACATTCCTTCTGACACAGTATTGAACATTACACGTGGCGATTGTTCTTCGATGAAAATTATGAAACAATTATCAACGTTCATTTTATCACTGAAAATGGTTTTAGCGGAGGTAACCCAGAAAATCGGGCCTCTTCAGGTGCAACGTTGATGCAACGAAAATTAGCGATTGGTTGATTTGGGTCACGTGATTCGCGAGGGGGCGTGGCATAGACCTCGAGTAGGAGTGGCGTTGTCTGGTACTGAGCGTTCGCGCCTGTAATTTATTTTCTATCGATTCAAATGTTTGCATATCAATAAAATTTTATGGCAAAAACGTCGTCTTCATTTCCTAGTCAGAACAGTTGCTTCTGGGTCTTTCAGTGAGACGAATCGTACTGGGGTACAAGTCGTGCAGTTTTTTCAATTTCACTTTGTTAAATGTGATGAAACGTGAAATTACGAAATAATGTATAGCCTGTTTTTATTTTTTCTTTTTATAAAACGATTACGTTGGAATTATCTTAATGAGAAAGTGAGAATTTTAAGTGATCCAGTTTGCGGTGGCACGCAATTTGAGCTAGAGACCAAAGGATCAAACATTTTTAGTTCTCACCGTTTCCAGGATTTTTGAAAAGTTAAAAAGTAATTTTATCGATTTCTTTTCGTTGCAGAAAATATCGGTGGTAGAAAAGTTTTAAATAGCTTTACACCTCAAATTCCTCGCGTAATAAAAATCTTCTTTCAAATTTTCTTTCAAGTTCGTTCTTCCGTAAAAAAAAAGCAAAAGATTATTCTTTATTTTACACACTCGGACCAATTTCTTTGACAATTATCTATCAAACGGTACTTCTTTTCAAATCATTCGAAGAATCCAATCTAATAGAACGTTATTCAATTTCCCTCTGGAAGTAATCAACGTCTTCCACGGTTCTTCGATTCAATTAAAAAAAACGTGATCAGCAAGCCGAATACGGGCAAGCTGGACGATTTGCGAAATAAAAATTTCATTTCACGGGGGCGGATGATCCCGGGCGTTCCGGCGAACTTGAAAATCAAAGGAACCGTGATCTTAAAAAAAAAAAAAAAAGAAAAGAACGAGAGCTCCGACGAAAATTGGAGAAGGAAAGAATCGTCTCAATTATAAGCGTGACGGGGGATGGCTCGAATTAATTTACAGGCTAACACCGAGGTCTGCGCTGCTGGAAATTCCATTAATACGGAGCTGAGTGTCCGGGATTTGAGAGAGAGAGAGAGAGAGAGAGAGAGAGAGAGAGAGAGAGAGAGAGAGAGAGAGAGAGAGAGAGAGAGAGAGAGAGAGAGAGCTCTTTAAAGTAGACAGGCTTGTCCATTAAGACCGATGATGAAATATTTACGTCGCCGTCACCGGCAGAGACTAAAGTACACGAAAAGAAATTGCGAATTCTTCGACCGACTGATTATCGAGGGAATCGGGCTCGCCAGCTGGATCGTCGGTGACAAATGCTGCAAGCGTTTTGGCTGAGATACTTCCAAAAATCGCACGATTTTATTTTGAAATGAATCTCGATTAATCTCGGTTAGTTTTTAAACTGTTAACTGGATCTTTGTTATTTATCGTTATTTGGCGCGAAATTTAAAATTTCAGAAAATGGATAATACTCGACAAGATACATTTTCTTTTTTCACTTATACCGAAACAAACTCTTGTATTAAATTTCTCTTACATTCCCTAAAATAATATTTTTAATTCAGAAAGTTTAAACAAAATTTATAACAAAAACAAAAAAGGAAAAGAAGAAAAGAGAGAGGAATGTTTTTTTTTCAATGCGTTAAACTAGGAAATTTGACTTCTGCTGGTAAGAAACGCGACAAGGAAGTCGATTACTCGCGGTGAAATTAACCGCGCGCAAACTTTGTACGGAATTACGCGACGTAGTTAAGAAGCGGCCGCCGGAATCGGCGACTATCCCCGCCGATCCTGATTGGCAGTTAACTACGCACGAGTTGCCCACCCCGATGTCTCGGCGTCATCGTATTCGACCAGGGTTTTTGCCGCAGCGTACACAGCGACAAGTTCGACGCCTCGCTCGGGTGGTGCAAGTCTCATCGAAACTTTCGAACAACCAAGAACGAAACTTTCGAAACTTGCAGTCACCAGCCTAGGTTAGACCCGACAATGGCGGAATATCGGCCGATTTCCAATAAAAACGATCTCCTCTCCGCTGTCAACTGTGCACCCCGTACGGTTTAACCTAACCTTGTTACGATAAACTTTTCTAGCTCGTTTTTAAATATAGAATGCTTGAATATCTTTGTAACGAGAAAACAACTGAGAACGGAATGGGTACGAATTATGGGTGCGTGTTGTGTAAAAGATTTTGACGTTTCGTTAATAAATAATCGCAGTGAAATCTGATTATCACGGTTCTGTTTTGTCAAGAAATCTGAATATGCGTGTATACAGTCATAAAAATATTTAAACAACCATACTGCATTGTGTCAATGAACATCTTTATGGTACTAATGTATACTAATTTTTTTATTAAATATATGTATGTTATATTTTCTGTATCATTATGGTTAACTCGATTACATTAAATCACATTATCATCGAACAGATCTTGTTTGAAGCAGTTTTTCAAACGAAGAACATTTTTGAAAATAATTGTAAATTAGATATTTATAAATTAAAGTGAGGGGTATCCTGTACAATTTTCAGGTTGGTTTCAAATTTCACCAATGAAATCATAACAATTTCATGAAATTTCGTGAAATTTCGAAACGTACGCATAAAATGTAGCACACATAATTATACACATAATAGTTGTACACGTGCATCTTGTCGTTTGATCGACACTCGCAATAAATAACCGTCTTTCATTTCAATAAAATACAAAATAAAAACAAATATCAAATCCATCGGAAATAGCACCAATATTCCCAATAATTTAACAAATTAATTTCACCGATAAACACGCTCTTTATTCTCGTCAGCGTACACGATCTCTGTTTTCCTCTTTTTTTTTTTTTCTTTCTTTCCACCAACAATTCCAGCCAAGCACAAAGGGACTGAAAACGCGAATCGAAGGCGTAAACAATTTAGGAATTCATCGCGGAAATTCGATGAGAACAATTCCGGAACAATTTTTTCGAAAGCGAAGTAGCTACGTAATAAGGAAATATTGCACGAGCCCATGATTTAGCGAATTTCTTAGTCCGTGTTTCTCCGAACTAACAAGTTGGACGATTGTATGAATGGTACACCAATGTGTAACATGTGCTATTCAAAAGCAATGTGAGGAATACGTTCCAATTACCCAATCCCTTTGAATAAATGGCAATGTCGAACCAGGAAGGGGAGAGGGTAGAGAGAATGAATAAATCAAGGGGGAAAGAGATCGAACGAAACTGTTAACTTTTCCAAATAGAGGTTATTTATTGGACCTCTGACTTTTAAATCGTTTCGAATAATAATTGTACGATATAAAAGAAGGAACTGTGTGGAGAATTATGAAATAAATATGTGTTAACGAAAGAGAAAAATCGCATTGATCAAGTTTTTTAGTGTCGATTGAAAAAATATCGAGGCAAGCTGGCGTGGTTTGATAAAATTTGAGAAAAAAGGAGTATGGAACTTCTGTAAAAAAGCAATAATTACAAAATTTAGAAAGGAACGTATTAAAAAGTAAAGAATAAATTAACGTAGCCAACAACGATATACTCTTATTCGGCATTGAAAGAGTTAAAAAGTGATTCCTTAAAAAGAAAAGAAAATTAAATTAGATGATCTTGAAATCTCTCGAATTTCTCCATTTACAAAAATATTATAGTCTTCTCCTGAACAAAGTTTCCCCAAAAGCAAGGGAAATATTTCAGGTACCACTATGATTCTTATTGGGTATAACAACCTACATAAAAACTGCACGACTTGTACCCCAGTACGATTCGTCTCACTGAAAGGTCCAGAAGCAACTGTTCTGATCTTTTGCCATAAAATTTTATTGATATGCAAACGTTTGAATCGACACAAAACAAATTACAGGCGATCTCTCAGTATCAAACAACGCCACTCCTACTCGAGGTCTACTCCACGCCCTCTCACGAATCACGTGACACAAAACAACCAATCGCTAATTTTCGTTGCATCAGTGTTGCACTTGAAGAAGCCCGATTTTCTGAGTTACCCCCGCTAAAATCACTTTCAGTGATAAAAAGGAAAAATCGACAGACTACGACAGGGTAGAAAAGGGTGAAAAATTTCTGGAAAGAATATATATCCAACCAGAACCACGCCATCATCGGAATCCAAAACTAATTACAACTCCCTCGAACACAAAACAACCCTCGCAACATGTCCTCGCATTTGCCCTGGAAGTCACTGGGAAGCTTATAATTCCTCCACGATGGGTGGGAAGTTCTAGCACCGCGACAAACAGCCATCTGGCGAGTGCAAGACCTAGAAATTTACTATTCCTCTAGATTAACCATGCGCTATATTCACGCGTACGTTCGTCGCCCTAAACGCGTGAACCCGTGAAAATCGCGAGCTGGCACGAAACGTTTGCGATCGATTGAATCAAAATAACGCGACAATTCCATTCCACGCACGATGAATTCTATCTGTCGACGATTTCACGAGTCGGCGAATCGTCGAGTAACTCGCGCTACCGCAAATCGAATTGTAGGACACTGGGACGTCGTGGAGTATTCGAGGACGTCAGCTGATGGCGGGCGATCTTCCAGTTTTCGGGGATTACAGCGGCGAAAGTTAGACAGTTGGACGCGAGTTTAGTTAGCTTCTGGCTATTGGATCATTCTACAGCGGTTTTTTTTTCATCGTTGATTAATCTTTGTCCATCCCCTGTGTCAATTTGACACATTTTTCTTGTAAAATATTATATTTTGCAGCACAGATACAGAGACGAGACATCTATTTTTATAACACGTAGCATTTCTGACATTTTTTGATAACAAAATATGTTGCCAGTGTTGCAAATAATATTCGTTTACAAGTCCAGCTGACAGTGAAATATTCTTTTCACGATCTGTTACGATCTCGAAGACTGGAACCTAAAGTTTTCAAGATTTCTTTCATCGTCTGAGTATTCAAATTTCAATAAAATGGGATGAATTTCTTCAATCTTCGAAATCACAATAGATGTAGTCACGAACAACAAAATTTCCTCACAATCCTTAGAAGTATCTAAATTTTTACAATTTTTGGGAAAAAAGTATCCTAACAAAATAGACGCATCACACTTTAAAATGGGACCAAGTGTGGATCGTCATGCATCATTCTTTCCGACCAATAATTTTCCATTCTCACTGATTTAGTTATGCTCTTCATTGACGCTCCTATTTTCACCAAGATCGCGACACTTGCAGAATGACCCAACAATTGTCGACGTCCAGGTCTCTTCGCGATTACGCGATCGTGTAACGAGCCGACGACCAAGCTTTTCATCGACGAGGACCGCCGACCCCCACGTGCTTATTTCCCGCTGCAAATGAAAATCTCTCGACAGAGAATGTTTTTATTGGTCCGGGGCTTTGCCGCGTTTCCCGCCGCCCTCGTACATATACATATATACGTATAAAATATATTTCGGTCGGAACGATCGGCCGCTCGTATTTTTTCTTTGTCGTTTGACGCACGCCCGGCTTTTTAACGCCGCGCGCACGTTTTAAATTATTTATGGGATACACCCTTTCCCCGGCGCGATTCTGTTTTTTTTCCACCGACGGATTTTTATTAATTTTCCCCCGGAATCCTTGCCTTCCGCCCGGTGTAACATTCTGTCCGACGTCGGTGCGCCGCTTTTTTTATGAAAGCTTCTTTCTTTTCGTGTTATTCGGGCTAATGAAAGCGGCGCGCGAGCGTACTATGGCAGTGGGATATAGTTCCTTTGGTTTTCACGTTATGCACGGAAGATGTTGATGCTGCCCCGTGTGCACTGCATCGTAAATAAGGAGCTACTTTTTTTATCAGTTTTTTTTTTTTCCCTCTTTAGCTTCTTCCTTTTTGAAGATCATTAACCACTGTACTTGATGCTCCATGACGTGGATAAATTTAATCCTACGGAGTGAGTCTGTTGATAGTTTCATTGCTGTCTTTAATTTTAGAAAATAAAATTTTTGAAAAAAAAAACAGAAACTAGGTAACTCTCTGACAGAACACTTCTGTCGATGATTTAGATTTTCTGATTTCTTTTCGCAGCTACGAAACGTGAATTAAAATAATTACTGTAACGCAAGAATATATTCCAAAATAATTAATTTATTCTAATTTATTCTACACTAGAAGATAAATATTAACGAAAGATAATCTGATCTCGCGCAATAAATTTTGAAACAAAGTCAAAAGGTACGCACTTATTCTACTTCTTTTTGTTCGTATGTATCATTTTTTTATACACTGCACATTACTATGATTCCACACGTCAGTGTCACACGTAATGCACTACTGATTTTAGCTACGTGCAAGCACTCGTGGACTTAGTATTGTCCCATTCAGGAGATGTGAAAATAATTTTTTGGTAAAGGTCACGCAGGGATTAGTACGATGCACAGACGTTATCTCTGAAAAGTTAAATCCCCAGCCAGATTTGATGAAAATTTTCGCAAAACATCGTTGAATTTTTCTTCTCTGCCACGTTTGTTGAATTTTCACTATTATGGTGTTTTTGCACTGCGACGCGTGGATTATTCGTTTAAAATAACGTTTTCGACAGTCGATGCGTACCGTTGAGCGTTTCGTAGGATAGACAAACAATTTGCAAATAACTATCGTGTAACCAACTAACGAAATATCGAACTCGTAGAAACACTGATGCTGTTGCAGTTGTAAACCAATGTAACAATTAGAGAGAAAAATTCAGAGTTGTTCACTAGATGCTATTAACAGGGATTATCAACGATAAAAAATAAAATCCTACACACATGTACGTAGATTTAAAGTTACACGTGTCTAAACGTGGACTGTCGATATTTTCCACAATCATTTATTTTGCTTTTCATGAAATTTATTATCCGTGACTTTTATTTGTTTCTTCTGTGAAAATACCGAATATTCTGAATATTCTATTCTACTCTATTTTCAATTTTTAAAACTCCGTACGCGAATTTTTTAAACGCTGAAATATTCAAACAATCTCACAATCTCCCTTTGCTTATTCAGTTCGTCATCGAATATTTTATAACTTCCAACAAATAAGTAAAATTTGTTGAGTTATATAGTAAATTATATTTTTCATCGAATATTTTATAACTTCCAATGGATAAGTAAAATTTGTTGAGTTATATAGTGAATTATATTTTTCATCGAATATTTTATAACTTTCAACGAATAAGTAAAATTTTTTGAATTATATAGTAAATTATATTTTTCATCGAATATTTTATAACTTCCAACAGATAAGTAAAATTTGTTGAATTATATTAATTTAACACTAACGCATATCTAGTTCCAATTCTTTCAAGTTTAGTGTTTTGCGGATCTCATTCCTCTTGGAATTTTTTTACAAATTCTCCAAACGATGAAACAGTACTAATTTCCACGATCAAATCTCTTCATTCGGAGATCCAATTCTCATTTCATTGCTCGTTCAATTCAATCTCTACGCTCGAACTCTTTCGTTCGAACCCGAAAGTTCCTTCCGAGAGAACATCGAATCGTCGCCTGTCCAACTGCTAAAGCTCCTTCACGGCAGCCGGGACTCGCCGATCGCGAGTTTCTTTTCAATTTTTGAAGCCATTTCGGAAAATCGCGCCGTTTCCTTCGGAAAATCTGGTCACCTCTGGCCCGAGGTGGATCACGGAACAAGAGCTCGCTCGGCTCGAGTTCGATTACAGGAGAATTCTCAGCGAGGAACAAAAGAGGACGTCGTACTCGAGAATTCCTTCGCTCGCACTCTCGCGTCGCGCCATCGCTTTAAATTCTCGCGCGTGGCACGGAATCGCCTCCTTCGCTTCTCGGTGGCCGCGACAGTCGTTACAAAAGTCGGAAATTGTTCGTGACAGCTCGATTCTTTCGAGCACGGTCGCAGTTTCCGACGATCGTGCTCCAGTTCTCGACGAGGGCTCGGCGAATTTGACCGTGAACTCAGTATGGACTTATTCAATTCTCTCACATACATATAGATATATAGATATACTGTTGAGTGAGTTGAGATTCGCAGGGAGAAAGGAGGAAAATGGTAATTGATTTACAGTCAGTCAAATAAAAAGTTATTTTTGTTTGATTTAAGATCGCTTTGTTCTATTCAACTTTATATTATTTTGTTTTACTTTGTTTTCAGAAATCATTATTTCTACAGGTAGATAAATATTTCTACCGTTGTTGTAATTTTATAAATATTAAATATTTTAATAATTATATCATTTTTGGTAAAAATTCCAATATATTTAATTCACAGATGATTGTTAAGAGCTCGTGTTATTTTTTTAGTGCAATAATTTTAGCTTTGGTAATATTAAAATTAGGAAGATACGGAATTTTACGAATTATATATATAATAAAATATATATTTAATAAATTAATATATCTGGAATATTATTTTAGAAATGGTCTTATTTTAGTTCACTCTTTTCTACTTTCAATATTTGAAATTTGACAGTGACAACAGAAACAGAGAGAGAGAGAGAGAGAGAGAGAGATGTGATTTTTTTTTACTTTCATTCGATTCAGACACAAATACTCGATTTTCTTGAATTTCATTGCTCTTCTTCTTTGTTCGTTCGAATTTCGAGTAATTTTGAAAGAAACTTTCATAGTATAGTAACATGTCTATTCAAAGCATGACATTCGTCACAGTATTCTTACTCTTCCGTTCTATTATTCCATATTTCAATATTCCAACGTTCGTCGCAATATTTAATTTTATCTCCATTTCATTTTCACCGACGAGATAGATAATATTACGAGTAGACATTGAATTTTCGTGCAATTTCTCCACTTTTAGAAATCTTTTATAAATCTAGTTCGAAGATGAAATCGAAACCTAGATTTTGCAATCCCAAAGAAAACCATTTACCCATCTTCTAAATTTATGAAAAAAATCGACGAAAGTTTCAAATTCGCAGCGTTCAAACGATCCAAGTACCAAAATCAACGGCAGTCGTTGTACGCGCCTGGAATTGAGAATTTTGACGGTTGTCAATTGACGACTCGTTATTACTGCAACTACGATCGCTAATTCGATCGTTTGTTCGAACAAAACGAGTTAGTTAACCCACATAGCCCGATCCCGAAGTAACTGTATCTAATTAATTAGCTGATCAAGCGTGATAACGGGCACTATGAACTCAGGGCTTTGAAAACAGGCGGAACGCGAGCTTTTGTTAGCTATTAAACGAACGTGCCGGCGGTTGAATCGTAACGACATCACGCTCGGAAATACAATAATACAGCAGCGCCGAGAATTTTTTTATATCTCCCTTGCACTGCATTGGACTGTATAGAATAGAACGAATTAACGAGATGAAATTATTGCATCGCCAAGAGAGCAGTAATTACGCAATTAACAAGGCTAGGTGATTCCCGGGGCTGATTAAAACCATAAATTTAGCCGAGTGTGTGTTTGCTAAGCCGACACGGCTGTTGTATTAGCTCGCGTGCTACATTAACTCGTGCAAACGAACGCACTTCGCTAATCGGTCGATAAACTTTTTTCGCGCTTCGTCTTAATTTAATTAAACGAAGTCTTTCGTTTTCCCGAGAATTGTGTTCATTAATCGTGTACTCGAGGAAATTACGAGACTAACGAAAAGCGAAGCTGATCAATTGGATTTTCGAGAGGTTTGTAGAAAAGAAAATCGGGCCTCTTCAGGTGCAACGCTGATGCAACGAAAATTAGCGATTGGTTGATTTGGATCACGTGATTCGCCAGGGGGCGTGGAGTAGGAGTGGCGTTGTCTGGTACTGAACGATCGCGCCTGTTTTGTATCGATTCAAATGTTTGCGTATCGATAAAATTTTGTGGCAAAAAAGTCGTCTTCATTTCCTAGTCAGAACAGTTGCTTCTGGGTCTTTCAATGAGTCGTGCAGTGTTTCGAGTGTACACAATCGAATCTCGTCACAATATCTTGTACAACACGATTCTTAACATTTCTCCAGAAATTATTTTTCTTCAACAAATTGTCAATATAATCGATCATAATCGATCGAAAGTGAAATATAGAGTTCATTAATCGGTTTAAAGTTCACGATTGGCAATGACCTCTTAAATTTAGCTTCGTTCCTCTCTTATTTCTTTCACGAGACAATTGTCTGTGAGACAATCGATCCTTCTCTCTCTCTCTCTCTCTCTTTCTCTTTCGCACGCGAACCTATCGTGCGAGACACTTGAAGCAAGAAGAGAGCCACTAATTCCTCGAGATGAATTCCCTCGACGTGTCTCGCGTCCCGCGGACACAATGGCGCGGAATGATATAGTCGCCGAGTCGTAAATGCGACAGAAACGAGATGTGCGCAGGGGGCGAACGATGTGTCTTGGCGACGCTGCGGCGTTAACCCTCCGACGATGTGGGTCGCATAGGCACAAGAGAGAGGACAGTAATTCTTCCCGGAGACCCACTTCCCGCGAACCGGGGGAAGGGAAAGTCGTTTTTCTTCGTTTCGTGAAAGAGCTCCCCGAAGCGTGCCGCGAAGTGTGCGATCCTGACGTCGATTTCGTGGTAAAACCGAGTGAGGACTCCGAACGAATTCGGGTCGAAACGTCGATCCTTCTACCGCGGTACCGGGTTTTATCAAGCAGAAGGAGGTTGCGTGACGAACAAACGAACCTGGCACTGTATGCACGTTCCCGATTGAACCGTGGAGCGGAACGATCGACGAGGAGACACGTGAATGGATCTTCTGCATTCCGATCGCGGCGCACGCTCGCGTTTACGCTTCGTTCCGCGGCACATTGTGGCGGCGCGGAATACCGACGACGGCGGTGCTTCGCGAAATAAGACGAAACCGGAGTTTTATTGAGCGAAAGGAAAAAATAGGGAAAGAAAGCGAGTTGAAGTGACGAAGAAACAAAGGACTGTATGAATTTGATACTAAAATTTAAAAATTAATGCACATTATTTCTAAAGTATAATAAGTATCAATAAAAGTGTAGGAAAAGTGCACAATACAACGAAGCATAGAAGCTTGAATTTATACGCAGGGTCTGATACCATTATCTTCATTTACTTCGACATCATTATTCGCAGCGAGAAATGTTTCAATAAAATGAAACAAATGATTTCAACGTGCATATTCTGATGTTGAGGTTACGTTAACTATTCGTGCCAATGCCAATCTTTTAACAAACGTACGTGTACAGTGTACACATTTTCAGACATATTTTTAATTGGATTAATATAATTACGACTCGTATATTCGTACTCATATATTCGCGCATTCGTCGATCTGTACAGGTGAACGTTGCATTTAAATAAATGATCGGCGCGAGACACGTCCAATGAAAGAAAAAATAAATCACTGCATCTTCAATGAATCATTATGATACTTTGTCGCTTTTGATAACAAGGATTATTTCTCCGGTTAACAGCAACAGCAAGGAGATTATACTATACTCGGAGAAATTGATTTTATTAGATTCTACGTTGATCCAGTAACATTTTATTCTTCCCGGAGATAAGCTCTCGAAATTTAGCATCACAAATTTAGCCCTTATCTTTTAATACCCAATATATATATATATATATATATATATATATATATATTTCTTTACATATTTTTGCACGTATTGACATTTTCAATTCTGATTGGTCACGCGGCACACGTTTCCAACGAGAATTTCCTCTCCTCTGAAATTCGCTGGAAAAAATCAACGACAACAATTAATTTTATTAAAAGTCACTTTTGCACCCGTTTCTATTTAATTCAACCGGCGATCATTTAATCTCCTTTATCGCCGTGCGCGTTCGCTGTAAAATGAAAAAAAAAAAAAAAAAAAAAAGAAAAAACGTGATCGTTGATAATCCATCCACTTTAACGTAAACGCTAATGGCTGGTGATTCCGATGGAAATGAAATATACGCATTTCCAAATTAATCTCGTATCGCCGGCAATAAGTTGCCGCGTTCTACATTCCGCTTCTATATCCCGTTCGCTATCTTAATTCAATCTAATTCTCCGCCAATTTTCCAACGTAATAACCCTGAAATTGCTCAACTTCGTGGCTCGTAATTTTTAATTGTAAAAACGGTTTTTGCAAAAACAGAAGCCGTACATTTCGGACGCGAATATTTCAACGATCTGTCCAATAAATCACCGTGTCTCGCGTGCAACGCGTAGGATTTTAATTTAAAAATAATTCCACAGTACAGTAGTCATTTGCATCAATTGCTCGAACGTGGCACGGACAGATATGTTACAAACAGATGGAAACTTTTGAATGATCGTCTCAAAATCAATTTTTATTGTAATAGTTCATCTAAAACTCTGATGCAGCGTACAGAAATCACGTCGTTTGTTTTTTCCACAATCTACGATAAACGACCAATTTTTGAAATTGTTTCGAAATAACAGCGCGAGAGACGCATGGGTTTTTTCTCGATTTTCAAAAAAGCGGAGCTCTTTAGGCGACGACGTGCGACAACTCGTTATTAAAACATCGAGGTTTCCGCGCAAAATGGCCGGCTGATTGCAAAGACTCGACCCTCGTTGAAGATCCGCGCTCCGTTACGAACGAGGGCTATTCTTTTCGCGGATCGATCTGGTCTCGTTCACGTAAGGAAAGAGTCTTTCAACCGTTCCATCGGTTTCCATTGTTTCATCCTCATCTAGCGAACGTGAATGTCTCGATGAACGTAAATTTTTATAGGCAACCAAAAGAGTAAAATTTTGGACAAGATAGTATTTTAAAAAAATGATTTACTTATTACAGATAATACAATTTGAATTTTACAATGCAGTTAGTATATTAGATAATTTTACAGACTCTTTTAGCCCTCAAGTAAATAGTATAATAGTTTGTATAATTTATTACAGAATTAAAGTTCCAAAAAAATCCAGAAATCAATTAAATTCCAAACTTGAGTAATTTAACTTTGCCTAATCCTGTTGCAGTCGCTAGCTCAATAGTACTGAGTATTGTATTGTAGCTATCCTAGATTTTTCAGCGTACATGCGTGTACGTGTTAAATTCCAAAACCAAACATTTTAGTTACATCTGAATTAAAATTAAATACCAAGGTACGAGCAGTTTAATTTCCAAGTTCCTAGTCCGAATCCTTTAGATTCTCCACGGCCTTGAGAAATTTTCTAACGACAGAGGAAGCGACCCGGAAGGGGTATTAAATCGAGCAACTTTATCGCAACGATAACTCACCGAGAAGGCGTCAAACGAGAGTGCGTTTTTCAAAGGATTTAGCAGCAAGATCCCGTGTACGATCGGTTTATCCGAACCGACGAGCACCGACGGAAGAAACGTGGATTTCGAATCGAGCACGGCCATCAAGCCGTACTCCGTGCGACCTATCGATTAATTCGCGCAGTCGGCTCGCGAAGGACCCACGGCTAAAACGATTACTCGGATTCGAGCGGTGCTCATCATCAATTTCCTATAAAAAGCGGAACGCCGGCTGGCAAGGGGCTCGGAGCGGGCAGGCCGGCCTGTGCACCGGCACGAAACGAGCTGGTAATCGAAATTCCAGCGCCGATAATCCGTCGACCAAAAAATATCGATTAAAGCGACGTGAACGGCGATCGGGTGGAAAACAATATTTTTCATACGTGACTTCAAATTTAATCGCGAAGAAACGGGCGGGCGCAGCCTCGCGAAACGACGATGCCTTGATAAAATCGTCCCCGTTTATTGGCTCGTTTCGCGAGATCTATAAACCACGAGCGTGCAACGAGTACCTTATTGAGCTGTGGCGCAGAAGACCGCCACGAGGGAATAGAGTGATCAACGAGCTCCGATGAATTCCTCTGCAAAATGGGTTTTTATTCCGTGCGATGATTTGTGATTTGATATTTTCTACGGTGATTTTGTTTGCATAAAATGTGCGAATTGTTGCTGTCGGGCAGAAAACCGCCACCAAGAATCCGAATTTTTCTGTAAAACATAGATTTTCATACCGGGAAATTTTAAAACAGACAAACTTTAACTAACTTGATAATTTTGTAAACATTTTCTATTGTAGTTTCTTTGTAAATGATAGTGAGTACATTAAGAGGGGGTTAAGATCACTTTGAATCCTCCAAAAATGAGAAATTTACAAAGTTAGTATAGTATAGATTCTCATAAAGAAACAAAGCGATGAATTTTTGTGCCAAATACGTTTTCATCTCGTGTGATTCTAAGGAAGATGAACTTTGTAATTCGAAATTTTGTTAATTCTATTTTAATTTATTTATTATGCTATATAATTTATATGTGTTATATCTAAAGTTAATATCAGTATGGTATAGAATTTAAATAATAATAATAATAGTCAGAAAATTTTGCAGATAATCTCTTCTTTCTTTTTTGTAAGTTAATTAGGAAATTAGAAATTTACTAGATTAGCTAATAATGTTATGTGTAACATTTAATTTTCCGATGATTAAATAAAATAAAATACATATAGATATATTCACAAAATTTTCAACGCTTTCAATATATTTATATAATATATAAATAGAAATAAATGTTTTATTTTTAACACAGTACATTGATTACGTATGCACGCGCAATACTACAAGGCAGTTCTCGCGTCGACGTATCAATCAGTAAGACAACAAAAGTTTTGCTAGAGAGATTGAAAAGAAAGATGCAAGCCGGGAGAAACTTTCTCTACTCTACTTCGAAAAACTTAATTTCAAGACTTATGTAGGTTAAGAACATCTTATTTCTTTGGATGAGTGCCATGAACTTTCAAAGTCTTAAAGTTTCATTCTGTCCGTAATGGCGATGATGACCTTTGAATGAAATTCCTTCTTAATTCTAATTTGACACTTAACTTTCCAACGCTGTAGTAGATCGCATTAATCTTCGAAATTTTTTCCCTCAGACATTTTTATCTTTGTAGATGCACCACCGTAGACCAGAACTCTTCCTTCGTGTACAAACTTCATCTTTTAACATTTATGAGTAAAAACAGATGCTTCCTAGTGATTTGATTCAGTGAATATATAATTATCATTAATCCAAAATTATTATTATTATTTAAGGATTCAAGATTCGAACGATACTTCATCAAATATACAAATAGAAACTTGCAATATTTTCTCTATTCTTTGTACTTATTTCTCTGACGTAAATTTCATACTCTAATTATCAATTAATATCAAATCTTCTTTCTGATCAAAAATAGGCTTCTGTTATAACGTCTGATCATCGAGATATTAACCGAGTCAAAATATCAAGAAACAAAGTCTTAAGTAAAAACACCTGAGTCTTACAGTTTCGTAATAAATCATATTATTTAATTCATTCCATCTTTTTTATTTCTGTCACATCTTGCAATGGGTGCCCTGTTGATCAATCGAACACGAACCATGAACGAAAAAGGTGTTTTTAATGGGCAACGTCACAGGAGCAAGAGATAAACGCGGACAGCTCGGGAGAATGCAGCGGTTCCTTGTACCTAACCTAATCGCCCGATTGCTTGGAACTCGTCTCGATGGGCCTCGATGTCGGTCGATCAGATCGATCCACGAACGTGTCTCACATTGGTGTTCGATCCATGGCTGACCAGCCGCGAAAGGAGATACAACACGGAAAAGGCGAGACGAGACGACGATTCCACGAGCGAAAGATTCATAGCCGTTGGACGATCGATCGATCTCGGAGGACGCGTTGCCACGGTGTACCAGAGAGGCAAGAATGCGGCACAATGCGCGGCGACCGGTTCCCCATCGAGCCCCCTAACGGAATCAACAGATAACGAGGTATGCTTGGAACAGCGATTAGGTGAACATCGCCGCGCATTGGTAATTGTATCGATGAATTTTGTAACGATCGATCATTGCTGATCGGCCATGTACATGCATCGAGATGTTCAGATGGAATATGGGCGATAATGAGACGTTGTTTCGAGTAGGAACACGCATGGGCATTATTTGAAAAAAACTACACGACTTGTACCCCAGTACGATTCAATTTTATTGATTTACAAACATTTGAATCGATACGAAACAAATTACAGGAGCGATCGCTCGGTATCAGACAACGCCACTCCTACTCGAGATCTAGCCCACGCCCCCTCACGAATCACGTGACCCAAATCAACCAATTGCTAATTTTCGTTGCATCAGCGTTGCATCTGAAGAGGCCCGATTTTCTGGGTTACCCTCGCTAAAATCACTTTCAGTGATAAAAAGAAAAAAATGAATCTTAAAAACTGAATGTCATGACATATCATCTTGTTCGACTCGATGTTACTTTGAAGTAATCTTACACTCGAAAAATTGACAATGAAGTACATGTTTGAAAGATTAAAGAGATATCACGAAGTGAGAAGGAGAAGTTCTCTCTAAAGTACGTGGCACCTGCCTCAAAATCCCGAAGTAGGACGCACTTCCGACATTTCGAACGACTCGTTCTACCGAGCGATAATCCGACTAACCCAAGAGTCAGCCGTTTACCCACCATAAAATTTCCAGCACGCTCGAACCGTCGGAAACGAGAGCGCCTCAAGTAGATCTAGATACGCTCGGTCAGCCTCACCCGTCGTTCGCTTGAAAAAGGGAGGCCATACACCTTTGACTAATGTATCAAGGGGAAAAAAACACGTTTTCACTTCAAAGGCTCTGCCATTTACGCAATTAAACGCAACTGGAATCAAACCGGCAACGATTGCACGCGAGCATCGCACGACGCGGAAGGAAGGTAACCTCGCAGAAGGTTACTTTGTCGACTCGACCCACGCTTGCGGGAAAAATTTTCCGCTATACCGGAGTAGAACGTGACCTCTCTCTCTCTCTTTCTCTCTCTCTCTTCTCCCGTTTCCTTCCCTTCGATGTTTCTTTCCCCCTTTCTTCTTCCCAGAATTTTTTCCTCGACGATGGGAGAGAAGAGTCTTCGCGCAGGAAGGAAAGTCCCCCTAGTTACGCGAGAATACTCTCGAGACTTTAATGAATTCCGATGGGAGAGATAAAGAGGGTGGGCAAGAGTGGAAGGATAAAAATGGTAATTACGATATAAAGGAGCCTCCCGGATAAGAATACCGGCGTAAGAACGGCGTAAGAACGCGAGAGGGGTGGGGCAACGGGGGTGGGGGGCTGGAAAGGGGTGAGATACCAGAACGGGGAGACGAGGGAAAGAAGAGACCGAGCGTCGAGAACCGCCAACTTATGAACAATTCGCAGACATTTGGTGAAAAAGGAAGAAAAGAGAAGAGAAAAGAGGAAGAAGCGCGACTCTAGAATGCAAGAAGGACGACTGGAGGGAATAAAAATGGACAAGAAAGTCTCGAGTTTGAAAACTGGCTGTACTGAGAACGACGGCCTGACAGTTTATTAAAGACTGCTCGTTACTTCGACTGTTTTACTCGGCAAAGCGGTTGAACAATCGAACAGTTGGTCACACCTTTCAAATCTTTCCTTGTTTCGCGGATTATAACCACGTGAAGGTTTAATTTTAAGTCTAATACCTGCGTTAGTGGCGAAAGGTTTGGAATTGTTGAACGTGGTCCACGAAATTTATGGATTTGACGTAATAAAATTTGAGTAAATCCTTTAACTTCGAGCAATTTTCATGTGTTTTTAATTAATAAAAAATCTTGCGTAAATTTATCACAAGGAGTTTTTTGATGCGATACAAAGAAACATTTTTATTCATTACCACGTGCAACTTGTAATTTGAAAAATCCCTCGGATGGAAAAACGGTGTTCCTTCGTGCTCAGATATTCAACGCGATGTGTCTTAAAAAATTAACAAGGATCCAGTAACGATACATCTTACTATTATAAATATTATATTTTCCTCAAATCCAGATGAAAACAGCACGATGTAAGATATTAAACGAATCTTTCCTTAGCCTTACTGTTAAGAAACAGAATTTGGTAACGTGAATTGATTGAAAAGAATTGCAAATGAAACGTTGTGTTAACTCAACGTTATTCCTTGATGGATATTAACCGGTTAAAAAGCTTTCTCGGATATTCTTATCAAGCAAATTGTAAAGTTCTTTGAAATTAAAAAAAAAAAAAAAAATTGACATTATTCTGGAAATTAATTCCAAATTAATTAGAAAATTAAAATTAAAAATTCGGTGTAAGGAATAATTGAGAAATATTTTGCCAGTAGCGTAAAACAATTATGAGAAAATTTACAACGATGAAAAGGTACGGATGAAATTACTGGTATAATCCAAGAATAATAAGAGTAGGTTTCTATTAGGAAGAGGATGTTCGCCGCCACTATTTTAATCCGTTTTAATCGGTTTTCGAATAGTAAGAACGTTTTCACGAATTAGTTAATTCAAGAAATGGCGAGGTGTATGAGACGGAAGTTGGTCTATGCCAGAAAGAGAGAGAGAGAGAGAGAGCACCGGTAATCTAATTTTTCAGGAATCCTCTTAAGGGCAATGGGTATAAATCTTAAAGCGCTTTAGTCGCCATTAAACGACCAACTCTGAAAAATTAAGTTTCGAATGGCAATCTTTCGTTTAATCGATGTATCGAAGTACGCCAAACACTATAAATAAATGAAACGAAAAGGATAGATTGGCGAAATGTTTGTAACTAGTAGAAAGCACGAATTTATAATAACAGCCTATTATGTTCGTTATAAATATTTATAAGAAATCATGTATGAAAGAAAAAATTCTCAATTTTATAATGATACATCTACGAAAATAAAAATGTTGATCGAGAAAGAAGAATTTGAAAAATTGGTTTGACATTTCATACGTTGTACTGTAATAATTTTTATCTTTTACAATTAGAGAGTATCACACGTGAACGAATTTTGTTTTAATCTCTAATAACTACTACGAACTATTTCTGTGAATTGTTCCACTTTCCATCTATTACTGAACGACTAAAATTTAGTTTACCTTTAATTTTAATCATTTTTTTATTAAAAATTTTATTGTGCTTCACTCGTGACAATATTTAAAAATGATGTTCTTAAAAGAAGAAACTATTAAATATCTAAACTAAAAAATTTATATTTCTTTCTTAGTAATTTAATTTCTTAGACTTTTTTGCCACAAAATTTTATTGTTATGCAAATATTCGAATCGATACAAAACAAATTAGAGGCGCTATCGCTCAATAACAGAGAACGCCACTCCTACTCCACGCCTCCTCGCGAATCACGTGACTCAAATCAACCAATCGCTAATTTTCGTTGCATCAGCGTTGCACCTGAAGAGACCCGATTTCTGGGTTACTCCCGCTAAAATCACTTTCAGTGATAAAATGCCCCTCGTATCGCGGTATAATTCGTTCATGCTCGAGGGTAATTACCCGAGATCATTCCTCAGGTTATGTCGAAAATACGCGGATGCGCACGGTAGCAAGCTGTGGGTATACTCGCAGCAAAATGGCAGCGAAGCTTGCTCTCAAGGAAGTGCACTCAATTCGGCGCGGCAGGGCCGAAACCAGAAGAGGATGATGGAAAATTATTTACGATAATCGCGTCGAGGGCAAGAAACCATCGACGCGAGGATAAGTCGTAATCGCGAGCTCGACTTCCTAAAACCGAAAAAGCTGTTCTCTCAACGGCATCCGTGGCCGTGCTCGCCGAGTTTCCAATAACGGTCTAACGAATTTAGTATTTTCACGCGGCGAGCTACGGCGCGAAAATCGATTCTCGCCGTGTCATATCGCGCCAGTGGCCGCTCTCGCCGATGCAAGATACGCCGAAACGAGAGCCAAGCTGAAATCGTGCTATCTAAATTTTCGCTGCCTGTAATGCCGGCCGACAGGTACGAAAACGTACGATTTGGAATTCCATTTGGAGCGGCCGCTCCTATATCTAACAAGTCGATTCAACGCAGTTCGTTCGGTTTCGACGATACTATTTACGTATATGCAGCCGCGCGAAAATGGCCCGATACTTGTTACATAACACTCCCGAATGTGTTAAACGTAATCGAATTCTAATTCTACGTCGTTACTTCGAAGTGTCATAAATTCAGCCGAATTTCACCCGTCGTCGACGATTATTTTATTTTAGTATTAGAATACTAGCTGCAGGTGTCTCAGAACGGATGTAATTTCCTTGAAATTTATAAACTGAAAAATTACTTGGACGAAATAAAAGATACCTTGACCTGAAAATGACAGAAAAATGATAATAATAATCCACAACTCTGACACAAAGGAGTTCAACGGAATTAATTAAAAAATGAATTATTGATTCAAAGAATTCTCAGTTAGAATTTCTCTCTAGAGTCCCTCGAAAGTCACGAAAAATCTCAGATAAAACAAAATGAAATCAAACGTCCTAAATTTCGACAATCCAACGCGTATCTCAACAGTATGTATAACCTAACCCAACGGTGTGTCATTTTAAGATCAACCCCTAATTCAAACCTTCGTCCGACAATCGTCGAAATATTCGTTGAAAATGCCTTTCCACGCACCCTCTATCAAGCAATCCAAACAGCTGCCCTGCAGCAGCTACACGATTAATTATGGCCGGTGGAAGGGTTGAAAGCTTCGAGTGAAAAATCCAGCCCGAGGGCAACGGAGGGGGAGGAAAAGGGGGAAGGGCTTGGACTTCAAAGTGGGCGACGAAATCGAATCTGACTGCGCGATACGGGCTGCTGCGCTCGCTGTGAGAGACGCTGTGAGGGATACGATGACGGCCTTCCCACCCTTTAAGGCAATTACCAGAGAAAGAGAGAGATCGTTCCTTCCTTCGGTGTTCTGAAGCGTTCTGAAGGGACAAACAAGACGCTGCTCGAAAGTTAATCTAATTCGTCGTAATAAGGCGGCAAACGGAACGGAGACTCGAGCAAGAGCAGCGAAAGAGATTCGCGCGAACCAGCAACGAGGTGATTCAAAAAAAAAGTCCAAAAGTCGATCAATTTCTAGTTTCTAGCACGTACAATATAAATATTAATTTAAAATTGAAATATTTACATTCGTGGGTAATTGAATTTCTAATGTGGCAGAATCCAAAGCGAGATTATCGTACGTTTTGGATCATTATGGATAATATTAGAATTAGATTTAAATGACGGTTTTATATATGACAGCAGAATTTTGAGTAAGCTTTAAAAGAACAAAAAAATGGTCAAAAATGGTACATATGCAACTATATTTTTACACTTCTTTTATTTATATATTTCACGCTGTTTGTAGTATTTTACAAAAAAAAAAAATCGAATTTTTACACAAGTGTCATATAAGGTATTTTACTTGCATTAATCGTATTTTTATACCGAGGCGAAGACGTTTCTAATGGATTTTGGCTGGAAAAAGTCGCATTTCAAATCGCCGTGCGACGCGAAGGAAGGGAGAGGGGCAGGAAGAAGCGGGTTGGGGGTCGAGTTCCGGCCGGAGGAACGATTAAGATGCATCGGGTTGTAATGATACAGGCAGCCGGCGGTGGGCTCCCTGTTGGCGGCGGTTTTCAGACCACGCTACTTAATTACCGTTTAATGAAAACGCTGCGCGAAATGAAATCCTTATCGGATCGAGGCGGCTCCCCCAACGGGTGGTAGTGGTAGCACGAGTAGCAACTCGGGTCGTCGAGAGCCCCGGGCCTACTGAAACTTGTATAGCCAAGCAGAGAGGGAATTGTCGCTCGTTTTCGAAATTTCTACCTGGCGGTGCGAGTGTTTTTAAGGGATCCTGAAGGATTTAAAGGCTCCGGGTTAAGGTGAAAGTTAAAGCAGAGCTTTGTTATACGACACCGCGAACCACTCGACGCGTTGTTTGCATCAAGTACTGTTAGTAGCCAGGATTGTGTTAATCTGACGTTTGAGTTTGCTTTCATCTCAAGGCACGATTTGTCCACTATTTTATTTTTATTTGTTTTCTTACTAATCTACGATTTTTTTTTCTTTTAAGTATTTATCAAGATTTCTGTTTAAAAAGCAGTAATCGTAATTAAGGTAAAGCTGTGTTAATTTCAAGTTTAAATTTTTCCTCGATATCCAATTCGTCCAACTTTTTCAATTTTTATTTATTTCCTTTTTATCAAAAACCGTCTAAATTGTTTGCAGAACACGTTCTTGTTAGGAGGACAATTATTTTAGACTATTCTAGACTTTCTTATAATTCATAACAGTCATACAATACGATGAACATTTGTCAAAAAACACTGACATTAAAGAAAAATTACAACTAAAGTGTTTCCTCGCATTTTTGAAGAAAGAGAAAAAATTCGGAGAAAGAAAGAACATTTCGATTGCGCCCTAAATTCGTGAAAACGATACCACCGTCTAGCTTCGAGTTTAAAATCCAAAATGGTCCTTCTACCCTATCTTCGTTATCACAGCATGGAACAGATCAATCGAGAAGTGAATCACCTTTATATTCTGAGGAAATTCCAGTTGTGAATTTGCGAACCGAGAAATATTTGATCAACCAGTGTTCAGAGGTTCGTGAATACGGTGGGCGAAATATCTTGGTGATAAAAATCGGACTTCCGCGGATTAAAAACGAAAAAAAAAAAAAGAAATTCCAACCGCTGAGCGTCTGCACACGACCCGAACGGCGTGAGGAAGGGAGAGGTCAAATATTTTTCGATTTCCACTCGCCTGCAAACTTTCATTCGCGAATGGAAGATTGCGTCTGGGTCGAGTACTCTTTTGAATCGGACCGAATGCAAAATGTCGAGTATCACAGTTTTGAAAAAGCCAGTGTAACAGTGTAAGCCGACCTTCCACGATCTACCACCGGCATAAAGAAAGCCACGAGAGGAATCCTTTATGAATGCATTACGCGTGTTACGTGGAACATCTTGAAATTTTGTTAACATTATAACGAGACTGTGATACTGTTACGATCACATCAGTCAAGTTTGGAACAAATAGAGATTGCACATTTAATGCAGATACAATATTTCGCAAAAGTCGCAAAAACTGATTAAAATAATCAAATATCCATTATATTAACAGATTTTAGTATTGTCGTATTTAATACTTGTGATTGTGTCATATTGTCGTATTTAATACTTGTGATCAAATATCCATTATATTAACAGATTTTAGTACTGTCGTATTTAATACTTGTGATCAAATATCCATTATATTAACAGATTTTAGTATTGTCGTATTTAATACTTGTGATCAAATATCCATTATATTAACAGATTTTGGTATTGTCGTATTTAATACTTGTGATTGTGTGTTATGTTTCACTAAATATATGTAGTTGTATACATTTTTGTATACATTTTTAGACTGGATCATTCACTACGATGTTAATAAAATTTTGAAGTGTCTTATTCAATACACAAAGCACATACGTGAATGTTCAAATGCATATAAAAATCACATTGTTCGTTAATTTCTCAATTTCAATTTCTGAGAAAATTTCGCCTAATAAATAAAATTGTAAATGATTGAATGATATCCTACGACAAAAGTACAGCGAACACTTTTTCGAATTCTCACTTAAAAGTTGTCAATCTTTGGAAATAAATACATTTCCTCGTGCACTACATGATGTACAATGTACTCTCGTGAAATAGTCATAACTCGCGTCCGCGTTCGAATCGGTTTAGGTGAAATATTAATCGTCGCGAGGATCGAGCGTGCCAGCTGTCTCTCGCGAGGATCGATCGACGTGTCGCGACGATCTTCTTGCTGGCCCGAAACGGGAGAAAAAAGAAAGAAAACGAGGGAGGAGGCAGCACGAAGGAATTCTCCTTCCTCGGGGAAAGCTGTAACATCATCGTCCTTCCTCGACATCCAGCGTTTCCAGCAGAATGGAATAAAAATAAAATAAAAGCGGCCGAGTCGAGATGCAGGCAATGGGCTCCGAGAGTGTGCCCTGGAAACTCTGGAGGCGAGGGAAACCGAAAGAGAGAAAGAAAAGAGGCAACGGGAAGACGAGAGAAAGAATTCCTGTTCAGGGAAGAGGATCCACTTTCGATCGTTGCACGCAAATCGAAATGGTAAGAACGCGGCCGCTTTTGAATGCCGTGCGTGCATAAAAATGGCCCGCAATAAAATTGCTAATCCCGCGATAAACACGTCCGATACTAAGCTTACGGTCTCTCTCTCTCTCTCTCTCTTTCTCTCTCTTTGATCTGTCCCCAGCTTTTTACACCGCGCCGGCATCTCCCATTCAGATTCCCCTTCACGTATTTCCGTTTGATAAATCGATCGTATTATTCGTTGGAAAATACGCGACGCTCGGTATACCATCGGTTGTATGCAAATTGCTGGAAATATAAAGGATACTCGTTGGGAATTCACGGACACTCGGTGCAGTTTACTTTCAGCTGATAATACGATATTCGTTGGAAGTTACCGTGCTGGAACTTAGGTTGAATAATAGCCGTACAAGTCGGCGTAAGGTAATTACGAGTACGTAAAATAGTCTGACTTTAGCTTTCTGTGTTACATCAACTTTAGAGCTTTCTATTTATAAAACTAAAAAATCGCGAAACGATAAAAGTGAAGATGAAATTGAAATTATTCGAAGAAAGTTCAAAGTTCGATGTGAATTGAATGAACGAACACCTTTCTTTCGGATATCAATTAAAATTATCTCCAATTTATCGTAAGAATATAAAATAATCTTTCAATTGCGTACTTTGTAACGCGATATTAATGGCATAAAATAATAAAATAGCACAAAATGATAATTTTATAAGAAAAATATTCTTCAAGCTGACTTAAGAAACGAAACAGATTTAACACAAAAAACTGCACTTGTCCTTCAGTACGATTCGTCTTACTGAAAGACCCAGAAACAACTGTTCTGACTAGGAAATGAGAAACATTTGAATCGATAAAAAATAAATTACAGGCGCGATCGCTTAATATCAGACAACGCTACTCCTATTCGAGGTCTATGCCACGCCCTCTCACGAATCAACCAATCGCTAATTTTCGTTGCATCAGCGTTGCACCTGAAGAGGCCCGATTTTCTGGGTTCTCCCGCTAAAATCACTTTCAGTGATAAAATAGTGACACGTATGTCAACTGAGCTGTGTGACAGAAAATCATTATTACAAAAAATATATATGTATTTTCAATATTAGCTTCATTAGTGTCAATTCTACTACGAGTGAAAATATAGTAATTCTACTACTACAAGTGGATACATTATTGATGGATAGTTTTTCCAAAATCCATCAACCTCGAACGTGTCAGGCAGTCAGTAGATACTTCCGTTGATGGAAGGAACGCACGAAGTTATTTAGGGCGAAGGAAGTAAGAAAAGCTGTCGTGTCGGGACCAGGATGCATGGTTCACGAAAAGGCCAGCAAGATTGCCCTAGATTCTTCGGTCCAGGCAATGGACGATCGGTAGACGATGCAATCTTCGAAGAGCGCCTGGCACGCTGCTAAATTTTTAAACGCGAAAATACACCGGCGTTCGATTTAAGTTGCAAATTTTCGACGAGAAATCGGTATTTCAGAGGAGGCGGGTGACCCACTTTCTCGGGAAATAAATGCGCGGAATTAGCTTCTGTTTTGTGAAAACTTATCAACGTCGCGGCCTCGGATGTTTTATTCACTCCCAGGGAACGTGAACATTTTTATTCGGCGCGGTGGTTTTAAACTCTCGGTTTAAAGACAGTATCGTGGCTTTGTATGGTGATTTCGGTATTTTCAGAAAGAAAGAATTGATCAAAAATGCAAGTTCCAATTGGAAAATTAATTAAAACTTAACTCTATTCAAATTTAGAATAAAGAATTGATTTAAAATACCCTGTGCAAGTACGAAAAGACAAATAATAAGAAAATAGATTGCACATAGAATCTAGAATTTAGTGAAAAATTAATTCTTGCGCGCAGGATTGTACTCTTCTCGAGTACAAAATTAGTCAAATTTAAATTTACGAAAAAACGGTTTAAGACATTTTTAAATTTTCAGAAACAATGTAAAAATTGATAAGAAATTCTTTTTTTGTCTTTTATATTTGTTGGCGCGCATAAAATTACCCCCCTGGTCGGTTGTATTTTCAGAAACATCCTGATAGCTATTCATGCTGCACACCAATTTTCTATTGAATATATGTTCATGATAAACATGTCGTAACTCCTATACGCATTTTCAGACCGGTTTGAAAATCTCAAAATATGTGTATGAAACGATAAAATATGTAGATACGTGAAAGCTAAATCTTCGAATACTTTCGCGAAAAGCTACCGTACATTTAAACGAAGTAAGCGTAGTAGTAAGGAAGATTTTAGGGAAAAAGGGATAATTACAGTAATAAGGACGACTTTAGGGAA
Organism: Melipona bicolor; assembly: GCA_030673865.1. Classification (NCBI taxonomy): domain Eukaryota; kingdom Metazoa; phylum Arthropoda; class Insecta; order Hymenoptera; family Apidae; genus Melipona; species Melipona bicolor. The sequence goes on from JAHYIQ010000019.1 coordinate 248,078, forward strand.
AAAGCGTACGAAACAGGGTGGGAGATCCCCAGAAACTTCGAGCTACTTCAGTAGGGTAGGCCCCTAAAACGTACTAATTGCGTAACAGTGTGGAGCAGAGGGTAAAACCGAGTGGATGAAAGCTGCCTCGCAATGGGGCGTATCTGACAAAGATCGCGGGATCGTTTGTGACCGAGTAATATCAGAATTAAGAAGATTACGAGGAGTATTTCGAGAAGATTACAGAAGATCATGAACAAACGAGAAAGCCGATAAACAACAGTAGACAGCAGAGAGTATTCGGTCTACACTCGATAAAAAGTTGCCAACATTTTCGACTCTTGTCATGAAATTATTCCTCGAAAATTAACTAAAATGCAGTTTAATCGGACAAATCGGACTATCGTTTCGAGAACATTTTAATTACTCGTTGCCCTACATAAATGACAACTGTGATATTTGTCGCGAATTCTTGTAATAAAATAGCATAAAACAGCAATGGATCCAGAATGCCAATACGTACAACAGCGACTTAAATATAGCAACATCACCTACAGTAAACTGTCATTGGCTTTATCGTCTACGTGTGTCACCGGTGAAACTTTACCCTCGTCACACTTGGATCCACCGAGTTCAACGTTCATTTTCAGCTTTCAACGCGGACTTTGACAGTTCTATCGACAGGTGAACGCAGAATTTGAAATTTCGAGAGTTCGAACCGTTCTCATCCTCCAAATTTGACGTCACGCCACGCGTACGTTGATTTTTCGTTGAGATCATTTCGAGGATCGAAGCCCGCGTGATTCAACGTCGCGATAAACGAGTCAATTATCTTCGTCCACCGAAAAACAATTAATAACGTCTCTCCATTAATATAATAGGAGTTTTCGAAAGCTCTTCAAAAGAAATTCGACGTGGATTTTGACGTTCCGCGAGCGGAATATTAATTAACGATATTAAAATAAACGGTAGGCAACTTCAATCGAGCCGCTCCATTATTTCGGGAAACGTTCTCGCCGGGCTAACGAGGCGCGATTAATCGAGGCCATTTCGCGAGACTTTTCACGGGACGATCGGGTCGATCGTCGCCCGCGAAACGTAATTGCGAAATGGGACAGGCGACAAGAGAGCCTGTGAAACGCGTGTCACCGAACGGACGCCAAAAAGACTCGCGCGTTGATTAAACCTGTCGTTTAAGGCAATTAGCTCGTTCGACTCGATACGATCTTTCGTGTTTCGAGACAAATCGCGGCCGGAACGATCCAACGATTGTTTCATTTCCTTTCTCAATCGAAGAAAACGATCGGCGATGCACTTGTTCTCACGCGTCTTCCACTGATCATCGTAGCAAGAAATAATTCATCATTCTTTATTGAAATCTCGTAAAAATCGCATGATCTAGATGGAAGATGGTGATGGAAAAGTCTTTGAAATTTAATAACAAAATTCAGCAGAATTATTAAAACACTGCGTTAACGCAACGCTGATCCCGTTGGATTATGACTTTCGCGGTGATGCGGACGCAGATGTTTTATTTTGTTACAAAGGTATTATAAAGAGAGAGACAGAGTATTTAAATATTCATATATTTCGGTATATTACACGCACTGTGTGCATCTACAAATTTTCCATACATAAATGCATGTAAAAATCCACAGTCGAGCTATTAATTGAGGATGATGATACTTTAGAACTTTTGCTACACTATAATGAATCTACAATGAAAAAGAACCTGTTTACTTTTGCAAAAGATAATTTTTATTTTTATTGTACGGTGTAGCTTCGAAGTTGAAACTTTGCTTAGACGTGCACTACGTTAATCCGAATTGACTCGGAAGTGGTTGACAGTGTCGATGGAAGTAACGTTAGCGTTAATTAAGTAGACACTTGTTGATTGGCACGCCAACGAAGTTCAATCGTCACACTACTGCGAAAGATTACACAAGCCGTCCGTATATGTTACAACAGAGATCACAAGTGTCTTCACTTTAAGCAGTAATACCAAGTTGTTAGAAATTAAATGACAAAATTCTTAAAAAATGTATGGAAAATAATATCAATCAAATTTCAATTCGATGTCAAACAATTATTACACAATCAAGATTCATGACTGATCGTTATTGACAATTTTAAAACTTTTACAAACCTGTGTCATAAGAAAGTTTTATTTCATTAAGTTGGAGTTTCAAGCTTCACAAAAGCTCATTTTAGGATTTTTACAACAAAACAATTAATCAAAATGATATAAAGATGACAGAGAGAGTCAGTATTTTTAGTAACAGATTGTGGACATTTTACGCATTAATAAAAAATTTTAAAGTTTCAGGAAATGATGTGAAAAATATATAAATATCCAAAATATAAAGCTCTTTATAATATCTATCCTATAAAATAATATCCTATCAAGCTTTTATTCTTAATAACAATTTTCTAATAAACTTCCTTCTTGATAATATTCTCAGAAATATGAATTTTTATAAAACTCCGCAATTAAATTATTAAAAATAAATAAAATAAAATAAAAATTTAAATAACTTTGTACGCTTGTACAATCTGCCATTTAATACGCAACAATTTAACATTTGCCTTTTTGTTCTTGTCAAATTAAATGTAAAATTTAAAATGCAGCAATTGCAACGCTTGCGTGATTAGGTAATTAAAGCGGCGCAACGTGCGCGTCAATAATAATGAAAGTACACATTAAAGTACCGATGCAATAACGTTACAAGGAGAGACTGGGAATTTTTGAGAGGCGCTTTTTAAGCTGGATATTTCTGGGAAGATAAATCGTTATGCTTGATGATCCGGGGGAAAATATTCTTCGCTGTAGATATAGGGAAGAAATATCCGCACACTCGTGGCTGGATACAGGGGGAGCTTGGGGAGAAAATGTTTGGAGAAATCACTAGGTAATTTTCCATGAAAAATATCGTGTCAACACGTGAGTTTTACTGATTAGAAAATCGAAAGTGAATTTGATCGATGAATGAAAGAATGGAAGAAGTCAATTATTTGTCTGTTATTTAATAAACACTGTTTCATCTTTTATCTGCCTTCGTGAAATACTGGATATTTCACGTAGAAGAATAAATATAAAAGAATAATTTCTTCTGTAAAAAGACTGTGGGTTTTTAAGCATTGATCAGTTTCAAGATGCAATATACACTGAATGTGTAAAAATAAAAGTTGGAAGCTTATTGTAATATTTAGTAGATTAAACAAACTTCTATTTCTCTAGTTATTCGTAAAAATACAAAAATGCATGAAAATTCGTAGGATCTATGCAATTTTACATTTTCATTTGTCTTATTTGTCAAATATTATAATAAGCACTCTATTTACTTCAACAGATATTTTATCTGTATTTGCAGACTTTTGAAACCATAAAGTTTCCAGAAATGCGTAAACTAAATCTGCAGTCTACTTACAACTACTCAACGTTTACGTTTCTACTTGTTACGTTCGTACTTGTTGTATATTTGACGTAGACGGATTTCGCGAGACACCTTGTGCAACTAAGGGAAACTACATGAAGTAATGGGGATCACACACGAGCTTCTACACGCCAGGAATTGACCTACTTGACTTTCAAATATTAGCTAACGACGTGTCATGTGTAGAGTGTTCTGTGTCTCGCGCGTCTGACGAGAAGCTGACTTAATCTACTGCACATAACAGGCATTTACGTAAGTAGAATCTTCGCGCGTGCAGTAGATAATGACTCGTAGTCAGGCAAATATTGCAGTACAGAATCACTGTAGTTAATTCACTCAACGTTCGCTGGAGTCATTTCATAAATGACTTTGACAGAAATCTTTAGCAAATTCCTAAACTTTTTATTCGTTACTCGAATCATCGGCATCGTTGATTAAGATTTTGAAAAGAACAAATTCGACTGACTTTCATCTGCAAATTTATTCACTGCAAAATACTTATTAATCCTCGAAGCATGTATATTTATTTACTTATGCGTAAACCAGTAGAATGACAAGACAAGATGAAAAATTATAGAAAATTGAGATCACCATAAATTAGTAGTATTTTAAATTATAATAATCGTTATTATTAATATAATTACAATTATTATTAATCTACAGTATTATTGCTAGTATTCGTAAATACGGTGTTATCGTTAGTATCAGTGAATTTGTCGTCAACGTAGAGTTAAATTTATGCACGAAATGGCGCAGTTGAATATATATAAAATAAATATATATAAAAATAATATATATCATAATGTTTGAAGTTTCTACAAGAAACGTTTGCACGTAATGTTGAAACGTATCGCAAAATCTCGGAACTGAACGACGCAGGATCGCGGTAACGCGAACAGCAGAAAGATCACGGCGAAAGAGGGGAGAGGAGAGTGGGGTCGTTAATCGCAATCGATCAAGCCGCCGATGGAATACCAAGCGTCAGAAGGTAAGGGCACCAGGTCGAACGATGGATGAATAACGCCACTGATGGTTCTACTTGTGGAACTTTAGGCATTCCAATCGAGAAATTCCCGATGCATTTTGCCAAGTGCACGAGAGGAATGCACTGATATATCGATCGCGGTGCTCCGCTATCAGAGCCAATATGCATGAATATGCACGTGATTCACGTTTAGACCGGCGGTCTAAAGAAACGTTCCCTTTCGCAAAACCGGAAGTATATATATCCATCTAACCGATGCCTGGATGTTCCGAGAAGGAACTCGTACAACTCGTACGAGGGAACATTCCGACCGACGAGAATTCGGCTTTAAAGGGCCGCTGGATTTTAAAAGAATCTTTCGATGACCGCGAATCCTCTGCAACTTGTCTGTTAATTATCCAATTCTGAAGAAATATTTCGTTGGAAATATCGTGGACAAAGGATGTCGAAGACTGAGTTGTACCTCTGTACGTGGACAGAAAAATTCTAGAAAAGTATTCAATTTTTTTCTTTCTAGGACAACTTGCACACATAAATATAGAGTTAAATTTCTTGTTATTTTATATTTTATATTTCAATTTCGTCATTTAAGGTCGTTCGCTTGCGAAGATGGACTAGATGTTTGAAAATAAAAAGAAATGTAATTTATCAAACGAGACACGACTATTTCAAACCGATCTGAAAACGTATATACATTTGGTAAAAAACTTATAATGAGTACTCTTACAAATACAATTTTGTTGATTATTATTAAGCTTGTTAACACAATGGGCGATTGACCGTTTCAATTCCTCCGTCACGTTTCGAAATGTACTCGATTAAATTAATACATTTGTAGATTTGTATCAAGCACAATGTCCCTTTGTTCAAAATGTTTTACGGTATAACGCATTCACAAAGAGTCCCTGCAAATGTTCCAACACCCCCCGGCGAGAAAAATAATCAAAAATAATTGCAAAACGTATTCCAAACGTAATTGTAGCAGAAGGACGGACGGGGGTGGAGTCGCTTTAAAAATTCATCAGCTCAGGCAAGCTCGCAGAGAAATGCACGAGCGCCAAGCTCCCCTTTTGTCGACTTGAGCGTCGCAACAAAACGAGCCACGAAGAATTTTCACGAGCGACAAACATCAAAATCCAAAGCGGCTTTGGCAAACAGCGTTCCGCGCGGATCCGCGGAATCGGACGGGCAAAGACCGAGACGAAGAAAATCCCGTTCAATTTGCAGCTTCGTTAGCGCGCCAAGATGTCGCGCGTTTGACAAGCCGGTGCGACGCGACGCAACGCGACGCGACGTTCCCCCGGCAAATTAGCAGTCGGCGTCCTAACGAGACGATCCACGGATCTCACGGATCCAAAGCTGGCCACCTGCTTCAGCTGTTTATCGCCACGCATTACGGCGATAAACGGGATACGGCCCGTGGCTCGTCCTCGCGAATATTAATCGGCCCGATTAACCGGCGAATTAAATAGCGCGACGCGGCGCGAGCCGCCGCGATATTTAAACCGGCGCCGGCGATTTATCGCGCGGATTTATCATTAGGCGACCGCGAATCCGTGCACGGGAGAAACCGTGGCTGCTGAGCTCGGGCGAAAAAAGTCGCGGCAATCGCGGTTACAAATAGTCGGCGCTGCGCTAAAATAAATAATCATACTTCCCGGGAATATTTAATCTGCGGCGGCGGTATATCAGAGCAGTTTTTCCGAATATTAGAATTGTTTCCTCTCTTTTTTCTTTTCCGTACATTTGCAGCGTGATTGTTTGTTTTCGAGTATCGGTCAGTTTTTCGTTTAAATTCGCGACGACTGCGTTATTTAGGATTTCCTCAAGTTTCGTTGTCGGATTGTTTGCTGTTTTACATCGGCATTGTTGTCAAATATTTATCTCTCTATGGAAGCGCAATATTTAACCGCATCGAGAATGGATGAAATAACAAAATTCGACAGCTACATTTCCATTTTTAGCAGAATACTCGAATGAAAATGTCTACAATGACACACGTCACCGTAAGATTATAAATAATCTGAACCACAAGCTATTAAAAGCTTCTTCGAACTATTATCGAATGAAACGATGTTAAGAATTCCATTTTTTAATTTTGTAATTTTCAGTTATAACTCTTATATAATACCGCACAGAAACTTTCGTGTGATTATGTAAACGCTCCAACACTGATAACGCATCACTGATAAAAATATATATCGAAATGGACAGACGTCGTCCCGATAATCTCGAAAGGATTAAGCCTAATAATTCACCAAAATATCAATCTCTCTCTCAATTGTAACGTTCCATTAGAGGTCTACTCTACTGCATTTCCACAAAAATTCGCAGAGATTTGCGAAAATTGCGAAACGACCAGCGTGCGCTTCTCTCGAGACAAGTATAACGTTTCGTAATTAATGTTGAACGCGGTTTGCGTCAGGTATCCGTGATACGAACATCGATTCCACTACGTTTTTTTCCCCGGAACGGATGTTCCGGAGTATAATTAAATTCCGGCAGTGGTGTGTGTGTGTATGTGTGTGTGTGTTTAAGTTGGAAGAGAACGAAGAGGGACTTCAATCCGGAAACTATAGGCGGCACTCGTGGAAACGAGTCACCGGGGACACAATAAAAAGAGATTACGGGGAGCGGGGGGAAGGGTGATGGGAAATGGGGTAAAAAATGAGAACAGTTTCAGTCTTCGATTGATATGGAGTTCGGATGTAGGGAAAAGGGAATGGAAATATAAAATCTGCTCCAGCGGAAGATATACGACAGTAAATCTATTTATTACCTGAGGAAAAACGTCAATTTTGAATCGTACAAGTTATTTAAAATAAATAGTAACAAATAATCTATTATTATAGATTGTCGTTTATATATGTAGAACAGTTTTTTTTTGTTACTTTTGTTCTCCAATTATATTCGTCATTGAAAATGAATTTCCAAACGTTTTTTTAAAACAACTAGAGTTCAACTTCACGTACCGTTTCTTCCAATTATTTTTAGATTGCAAACTCGTTCGAAAAATTTAAAATGACTTTGCTCCCTAATCAACTCAGTTAATACAATTCATTAATAATAAATATAATCAATTAATATAATTTCAATCGATTTCTAAACTACTTTTAATTTCATCAACTTTACATGATTCAGTTCTTTCAATTACACCAATCAATGTTTTAATCCTTGATTCAATTCGAGTAGAAATATCTAAGTGACAACGAAATGAATTTTGCGACAAAACTCTCGACTGTTTCTACAGAGAATTAGAGAAGAAAGGTTTGAAGAGAAGAGATCAGAGAAGCACGATGGAGATCAGGTGGAAGGCGGGTAGGTACACAATCGGTGGCCGGAAATGCCCTCCGGAGTGTGTTTCCTGGTACTATCGGGCGCACGGCAGCGATTCCAAACCCCGTCATTTCCACCAGGTAAACTATGATAACGATGCGTAATCACTCGGCTGTCGAGTAGCGACGCTCGATTATAAACCCGGGCCGATGCTCGTGGGACGTATAAATAACGTAAATAACATCTCGTGACACGCCTCTTCGGCCCTTTCTAGCGACCTTGTTCACCCCCTTGCCGCTGCTTCGAGATACGATGGCCGATAACCTGACCGCGCTAGGTACTCGCCGAGGGATAAGCGATCGAGCAGCAAGATTCGACGACGAAGGCGATCTCTCGATATTTGTAGTTGAAGAAACGACGACCGAGAATGGTCGACTGACGTTATGGCGGTATCGTGAAATTTATCCTTGGGACAAATGTGCTTTTGGCCGAACAACACGAAAGTGTTGAAATAATAGAACGTCGAGTAATTCAGTTTCGAGTTTTAACTAAAATGTACAATTTGGAAAAGAAAAAATATAACATCAGATGATTTCTATTACAAAATGTGGCATCTTACAGTAAAAGTAACTCGGTTTCGAGTTGGTGAGGACGTTTTAACTAAAATGTGCAATTTGAGAAAAAAAAGAAGATGAGACGAACGTATAAAATAATCTCAAATTAAAAAATTTGATATCTAGAAAAGAAGACGGAGTGAATGTTGGGGATAATATAAATACTGTTGGATGGAGTAACATGAACGTGTTAGAGTGATGCATATCACGTAGCTACTTATGCAGTCTTGTTTGAAATTGGAGTGAGAAAGAGACGGCATGCAGATGAAGCAACCCGGAAGGGAATAATTCTGCATGAGAAACGTAGATTGAAGAAACAAGATACGATCTTTTCGTAGGGGGTTCCAAATGTTTGTCCGACTTTCGACATTTTTAGAACAAAAATTGTTCCTCGAATTATTTTTGGATTGTAGGTAAGTTCTTGGTGAAGAAATTCGGAGTAATGTGATAATAAAATGGCAACCAAATGTACCTTGCAACAATTTTCAAAGCAGTTCTCTGAACCCTCTTACTTTTGCGCGCTTGTGACAAAACGTGCAATGCAAATTTTGTAATGAAATTGCAGTATTACAGTAACACAAACTCGACTGACAATGATACTTGATGATTCCTAAAGAATGAAATAAAAATATGTAATATTTGCATGCACTATTGACTAAAAATTTGGACGCACGTTCCACGTACTACATACATCCCCTAAAAAACTGCACGTCTCACTGAAAGTCCCAGAAGCAACTGTTCTGACTAGGAAATGAGAAACATTTGAATCGATACAAAACAAATTACAGTACCAGACAACGCCACTCCCACTCGAGGTCTACGCCACGCCCTTTCACGAATCACGTGACCCAAATCAACCAATCGCTAATTTTCGTTGCATCAGCGTTGCATCTGAAGAGACCCGATTTTCTGGGTTACCCCCGCTAAAATCACTATCAGTGATAAAAATGCGAAAAATATTAACGGTCTCTTTGCAATTATGAATCGCAGAAAAACAACGATCAGGAAAAAGAGAAAGCAGCGGACGAAAGGAGAATATCCGGCTGGTGTTGAAGAAAGTCGGATCGTTTCGAACGACGAGAGAGCGGATTAGTTCCCGTCTTTGGCAGGATTGAGCCCGGATTAAGCGAAAAGAAGCGAGCATCAAAAATGTTTAATTTAATAAACGGATATTTCGCGCAGTGTTTCAACGTGGAGGGAGAAGGGGGAAAGGAAAAGATGATAACAGAGTGTTATTGAAATCCCTTTATACGTTGCATCCTTCGGCATTTCAAAGTCACTTTTCCAGCTTTTCGAATGGAAATCGTCGCTCCGTGAGAAAGAATACAGGCGATATTGAAACACGTTCAACCGTGTATAAATAAAACGCGAGCATCCTACGTGGATATACACGCCCAAAGGGGCACACAACGTGCTAATTTCATGTAAACACGGCCCTTTGAGCCCGCGCAGCTACGAAGTCGCCAGGAATTTCGCAGCTGGAATTAAATTAAAATCGGTCGCCAGACGAGATCTTTCGCAATTTAATCTGCAAGACAACTGTATCGCGATGCTTTTTAATTAAGAACGTCCATCCAGCAAATCGTGTTGTACGCCGAACGACGTTGTACTTGGCGAATAGTTACCAAATACGTGGAATACTTCGCACGGACGAAATAGTTGTACACGTTCATTCGTCTGAAAATTCACGAATGAAGATGTAATTTTTGAAAAAGTCTCCTCAGTTTCATATCTTATCCTCTTCGAATCTGTCAGTAATCCGCAAAATGCAAATTTTGTCATTTCGACCTATCTTTCTTTTCCTTTCATCTCTGTCTTAAACTGCTATCGTTAATGAGGCATTGGAAGAGCTTAAGGCTTTGCATTATTTAATTCTGGGGTCGTCAACTAGGAAAAATAAAATTACAAATACAATAATTACATATACAAAATTATACAAGGGAATTAAAATTAAAAAGGACCAAAGTGAATGCCAGCGATAGTCTTGGGATAAACAATGACTGTAAATTAATATTGGATGTCGAAAGTGGTTTGTTGCAAATTAAATAAGCTAGGGGATTTCAGGCAAAATTTAGAATTGATGTTTCATTACTTCGTTTACTAATATATTATTGATATAACTAAAAAGGTTGAAAATTAAACGTTAAATCACTCGAGTTACCTAATGGACTAATGGACTTTTAAACTTTTCAGAGAAAATTTAATCGATGAAAATTGATGGTAGACTGAAGTTATGCATTGTTCCTACATAAGTGTTAATTATTTACGAACGAAAAATTTAATTTCATCAATAACAATTTGAATGAAAATGCAGCGTTGTTATTCAAATATTTACAAACTGAATCAAACTTCATTTCTTGAACAACGAGATGCAATCAAGATACAATTAAATACTCAAAATTTTCAACAATTTAGCATATTCGAGCGCCTACGATCACGCAATGACATCTTTCGAGAATCGATATAAGGTTATAGAGCGACTGATAACGACGACGTCGCACAATGACAGTCAGTTTATTTCTTCGCGAACAAGGGTTGAACGGGAGGCAATTTGCGAGAAATGACGAGAGCGAGTTACGAGAGTCCCCCGTTCGTGGAAGCTTTATGGATCACCGAATAGGTTATAGGTTAAACGTTAAACAATTTATGGTGTAGCAGTTATTAGGCGGGAACACGAACGACCGATAGAGGTGGCAGCTAATGGAACCGCGGATCCCTGAAAATCCAACGGCGGACCCACTTTGCACGTGAATTTCAAATGTCTTTGGGTTAATCTCCTCGGTGAACTGGAAATGTATTCACCGGTGAACCCAGCGGAAGCTGTTTTAAAGAGTGATTAAACCTTTCGAGATCTTAAAACAGATATCTTCCGTGTAGTTAATGAAAATACGCGAACCATTCGACACGTTGGCTCAGACTTGCAATTAGAAGGACGTCGATTATTAATTGAGTCTAACAAAGAGACGTTCGTAGGATTGCTGAGAGTTCTCGAATTCTCTTCACTCTCGTTTCAAATTCGTTGCTATTATACGACGAAACTAAAGAAGAATGTCATTAATTATTGATACAAGTCCATTATTAACAAACAGTCGATTTTTATGCAAGTTGCTGAATGTATAATCAAAAAGAAGTGTAACAGCAACAGAAAATTGTTTCGCGCACGAAATAGTACAGAAATTACGACACTTCTGCACGTATTCTTTGGAATTTCTTACTTTTTAAATGCACTCAAAAATCAACACCGAAGTTATTACTAATTCATACATAATTAATCATTCAAATATAAAATAATTCATATATAAAAAAATCCTTCATATATAAATGTATTCATATATAAAACAATCCTTCGTTCGACAAAAAAATCAAGGTTTAACCCTCGAAAGAAAGAAAACAACTAGAAACCAAATTCTCTCTTTATCCAAAAATTAAATAGCTCTCTTCGCGAATAAACTTCGCGATGGCCGAAAGATCCACAGATTTCACGTTCGTCGCGCGAATGTTGACTTTGATAGCCACAGATCGTTCGACGAACAAACCATCGACCGTAATCCGCGTTTCCCACCCCCATCGCGAACACGATTTTTCGCTCGGTATAATAAGCTCGTAACGATTTCGTAGAAATTTTACGAGCTCGATCGCGCGAAATGGAAACGACGTTCCAATCGATAAACGTTGGAAACGACGCGATTATTAGAGTTATACATCAACGGGAGACTCGCGTGTCCCGTTGGAATCGCGATTCGAAACGGCCCGTTTAAGGATGAAGTTACGACTGTTGGCGGAACGAGGCAAAATACCGATAAAAAATTGCTCGAGCCGGCCAATTTATTTATTGCGTTGATGCGCGAACACGCGTTTCCCGGTCTGGAAATTTGCGTTGCCCGTTCTATTGTACGTTCCCGATTTTATCGAATTGTTGACGAGCTCGCGCGTTTCGCAGATTCGTTATACACGGTGACTATTATTTCTTTTTCTCTCTCTTGAAGTTTGTCGATGTGTTTTACGAGCATAAATATGAGAAAATATTAAACGAGTGACAGGACAGAAACATGTTGAAAAGATCCATGGAGATACAATACCAGGTACAATCTTATTCAAGAATATTTAAGAATATTCAGAACATATAATATTTATAACACATTTATAATATATAATAATTTATAAATTTATAAAATTATAAAATTATAAAATATTTATAACATATAATATTTATAGAACATTCAGAACAACGAATGGATCTGACGTACAGTTCATCGTCCATTTTAAACGATCAAGAAATATCTGTGTCTACTCTTGATCCTTTAAGATAATGTCATAACTGTAAAAAGATACAAGTATGAAGATTACTACGTGTATAAAATTTGAAATGAATGGCAAAAGTTAGAGAAGATTCGTTGTTTCGACGTGCAAAAAGACGATCACGAAAGTATTCGATGGAAAGTTCATTACTCTTTATTAGTTTCACATTTTAGTTTATATTGTTTATAATGTTTCGACGGTGATTATTCTCTGAGACGGTCCTCCATACCGTCCAATTTCTGCCGTACATCATATTTCAATGATATTTTGTTTCAACGACGCTCTGTTATTTATTTCACAATTATTTTACCTTCCGTCCATTTCAGAGTATAAATATTCTACGAGGTTAATACGCCGGGGCTTTGAGGTGACGAATTTAATTTTAAACTATATTTCATCCGCCAGTGTACAACAATACGCAAAGCGTATAAAAATATACAGACCACTAGGAATTGTGTTGAAAATAAGAAAGAAACGATATCGCGAAATCTGAGATAAAGATAATTAAACAAAATTGAATGGACGCGGCAAACCGAAACGATGAATTGATTTTCAACTGGCCGAGACGAGACAATGCTACCGGCTGTTTTAAAAATCAATAATTAATTTTCCTGTAATTAAATAGTAAATTTCCCTCTCTGTCACGCGCGTATCTACCGACAAGAGCAGAACCTGTTCTCCTTTAATAAATTTCTATCTAAAAGTTCTCAAAATTTCTAGCACGTAACACGTTCAAAATAATAAATAATCGTGTTTGTAAAATCCCCAAAAATGGCACAATTAGCTGATTTTCGCGCCGATTTGAAAATTACGCGCTTTTAACCGAGGCTGGCGAATCGTGGCGTTTATCGGTAGATTGCTACTTTCGCTACGAGAACGCCACGTAACATTTACCTTGCCTCGATGGCGATGAAACGAAACGAATAGCACGAACGCGAACAATAAAAAGACAGAAGCAAGGGGGAAAAAATAGCGAAGACGATGGAGACGGGACTCCAAAAGCGACGAACGTTGACGTCGACGGAAGAAAGGAAGCGTTTGTGCGGAAGCGGAAGTAATTGCGGAAATTGCTCGACTACTATTTCCTTTTGTGTAGCCCGGCTCACCGACTGGCGAGTTTACATGCGCAAATGTACAGATACAGACGTACAGGGTGTCTCGGTAACCGCGGCACAATCGAAGGCAATTCCGCGTGAAAAAACAAATCGAAGCTTCGAAGCTTCGTTTTTGAAGGAAATCGAATTTGAATTTCGTTTAATTAATTAATATAAAAATATAGAGCGAGAAACGTAGATAGCCATTCCTTTTTTTTTTCATTGAATCTTTTCGTTTTTGGAAAAAAATGAAATTTAAAGTTTATCGAGCAATTTTTGAACATTTGCAGATTTCTTTGAGAGCTGAGTCTTGCAGAGAGAAATTTCAGTTTCTCTTTTTTTCTTGCTTAAACGTTTTATCGAGCAATTTAGAGAGTATCACTTTCTGTAGCTGAAACTTTGACTAATTATACCTACTTGAAAATCAAAATTACAGTCACGATATTCTCAAAGTTAATATTCGTCAATACGAGTAAAATTAATATTCTTATAATGCTCTGTTAAAATATTAATAATAATAATTGTTAATATTACAATAATTATAAATAATAATTATAAAAATATTAATAACAATAATTAAAAATATTATTATTATTAATAACTGTAATATTGCAATGTTCTACGGAGAAGTTTGCCCCTCTGCAAAAAGTAAAATAAACGGCGCTCCGAATTAATCTTTTTGAAATTACCGCCTTGCCAATTGCACCGGAATTACCAGGACACCGAATATGCAAAGATGCAGATACAGACAAGGCTTCTTCGCGAAAGTAATATCAAGGAGGATGAGGACACGCTGGATTTTCGGAGGTATTTCACAGTAATGACGACGCGAAATAAGCAGAAAGAGAGAGAGAGAGAGAGAGAGAAAGAGTGTAGGGAGAATAGAGGAGCCACAGTAGAGATAGAAGAAAGGAACATCCTCGCTGCCCCGAGGAAAGGATCCTCGGAAATATTCGCAACGCGACGAAAAACAAGAGCGGGAGGCGAGAACAGCGACTGCAGAGAACATTACCCTCGGTGCCGGGGAAAAATATGCACTGATCGTTTCTTCGCGTTCACGGTCCACGAATTTCTGATTAACACCGTGGACCGTGAACGCGAAGGAACGATCACGCCTGTTTCCTCGCTCGCAGCACCGACGATATTTCGAGATATACATCGTCCACACGTTCACACGTTCGAACCTTTCAGGAAGAAAAACAAGATTAATTAAAGGCGGCACGATTTTTCTAGTTTATTTGCCCGGTTGTTTGGCCATTCAGATTTTTATTGCACGCCGTGATTAACGCGCCACTCCACTTTTTTGTATTTTCTTTCCCTGTTTTTTTTTTTTTTTCTTTTACTGAATCCTTTTTTTAGACGTTGTTCCATTTTATTTTACTGAAAATGTATCGCAATTCGTGGTGATAATTTTCACTCGCGTTCCTTATTTCTCACGGAACAAATAGAAGAACAATCGTGTGAAAATTGTTTAGATAATGTGATAAGAAATCGTACGCAAATTTTAGAATTTCGGCAAAAATTAAGAAAAATTAAGAAAGAGGCTTTGGTTTTGGGAGAATCAAAATTTGTCAAGTTTAATTCAATTCTAAATTAGAGACGATTATTATATCGTTATATATTCTATGCGAAAATAAATAAAAAATGTAGAGTAAAATTTTACGCTGTGTTTTGAGAAGATTAAATTCGAAAATTTAAGCACACGCGTGTCGAACCTATATAATTCCAGATAAATTTTTAAATTCGATTTCCCCTGAAAGAATTCAATCTATTTCTCACGATTGCGCCACAAAAAGAAGGAAACACCTTTAAGCAAACAGCGACGCAATAACGCGTCAACCGGTTACGTGACAAAGATGATTTTGTTTCCAGCGAAATGTCACATCGAAATATGCTCATCCCACACGAGCTTAATTGTTGTTAATTCCACTGTAAACGGAAAAACATCGTCGGCTATTGGACAGAGTTTTCCCAAAATCCGTCAATCTCGAACATATCAAACGGAAATCCGCCTGATCTTTTATTAATTTATTTGTCATCTCCACTTGTATCCCTTCAATTCGTCATTGTACGCAACTTTGTGCAATCGCTTGCGCGTTTTATCCGCGCGTAATTGGATTTTCATCCACGTACGCGTATTATCGAATTAAATTGAACTGATCTAAAAAGAACGCGCGACGAGGAGGCTCGGCAGTCGCGCATAGAGAATTGGAAAACCAAAGAAAAGACAGCCGAAGGTCTCGATTAATTTTCCAAGGTTAAATTAACGACGCCGTGTCCATTCCACGTGGCTTCTCTCTTTTTTTCCACCGTCATTTTTCTTCCTCCCGTACGGTGTGCAGTCTTTTTGCTCGGTTTCACCCTTCCGTTATTGTCGCGAGCAGTAATCGACTTTCCCCGAAAGAAACGGAACAGGAATAAAAAAGAAAGAAAAGTTCGGGGAAATTTTCGATTTAACTTGCCTCGATAATTTTGTCCGGTAATAACGAAGATCATCGCGAGACGAAGCAAGTTTCCGTGCGAGAAATAGATTCGTTGTAAAGGAACGCGTGGAAACCGTCGTGGATGGAAGAAGTTTCGTGTTTCTTGTGGTACACGTTAAATTGTGCAATAAATTCGTTCGTCCCTCGGCGTTGTACGTTCTTGAAAAATATTAGGGATGTTACTTATAGACGACGTGTATGATATAACAGACAAGTAGTAATTAATTATTTAATGACAAAAATAAAAAGAAAATCCTATCCTGAATCCTATAAATATTTCAAGTATAGTGTGAAATTGAACGTAATATTTAAAGTGTCAAAAGAATTACTTTCTCGTGACTCCATTTGATTTATCGAACACTTTAAGTTCACTGTGCTATTATTAGGTTAGGTTAGGTAATGTTAGGTTTAGGTTAGGTTAGGTAATGTTAGGTTTAGGTTGGGTTAGGTAATGTTAGGTTTAGGTTAGGTTAGGTAATGTTAGGTTTAGGTTAGGTTTATACAACACTGTGCTGTGTTAACACTCGAATATCAATACGTACAAACGTTCAAATCTTAGAAAAACAGGTCCAAATTTTTACACAACCTGTCAATTTGGAACAATCGACGACGCGGACAAAACAAACTTATCGCACAACCTGGGTAAATTTCCACTTACCGTATCGCGCCACGAAAGTTTGCCGTACGTCTCTTACCTGAAACAGAGAAAAAGAAGAGGGGCCGTTAAAAAGGAAGTCTCGCTTGCTTTTCTGTGGCTGAGTATCAGCCAGTGTTCACCCCCCTGGTGTTCGTCCCGCCCGTTTCGACGAGGTTCGAGGCGAGTCACGCCCGAAAAGTTGCTCGGCTAGAGTTTAATCGTTCCGCTAAATTATTCTCTTCTCTCTTTTTTTCCTTTTCTTTTCGTTTTTTCTTTTTTTCTCTCTCTCTCTCTCTCTCTTCCTTCCTCGCTGCCGAGCGTGGAATTGCCCTCCGGCCGGAAACTTCGCTCTTAATCGTCGCGAAAACTCGTTGCGACGGCTGCGAAAGGGTTTAAACCGTTCCAAATAGCATCGTTGCAATTTCTTCTTTCGCGGGGCGATAACCGTTGGAGCGTCTTCAATAGCCTCCTTACACCGCCGCCGCCAGCATCGGGGCCCGGTTAACGCGAGCGCACGCATTGAAAAAAATTACTTCGATTCGTTTGCGAAGCGGCGAACGGCTCCTCGGAAGCCTCGAAACTACTCTGTGAGAAATTAATGGATAGCAGATGTTCGTTTTGTATCGAGGAACTCGAAACAACGAAACGAGTTACCGAAGGTGTTTGAATATTCATCAGCGGAAACTTTTGTTTCCACGCTCTGTGCGTTGCGTGAAACATTTTTGGGTCAATAAACGTTTCATCAGCCACTGACTACAATGAAGCTCTATAGTTCTATGATACAATAAACGTGTAATAGCTCAATAAAAGAACATTTGTGTGCGTGCGTGCGTGCGTGTGTGTGTGTTACATAAAATATTTCGAAATTTTGTTGGAAATGTAATGAGAGACGATTACGGTCGGTAGAATTTGACGTCAATTTAAAAACGTGCGGGATTTTAATTTTAAAACATTTACAAATGAAATTATCTCCGAAAATAACGGGGCTTGAATGAAACTGTGAAAATTTTCAATTAGTTCTGATATAACAGATATTTCCTTACTTTGAACTTTTCTAGAAAAACAGTTTTATATATACTGAGATTTATGTTCCATGTAATATATATGCATAGATAGAAAACTTTTATTTTTTTCAAAAGTGAGAAAAAGTTCTAGTTGAAAAAGTTAAATTTGTTCAAACAAATTTACCGTTAAGCGTTACATAGGTTTGAGGTTGAAACCTTGAATGCATAAAAATCCCGACATACATGCTCATCTATATTTATCCTATTTTCAATTCCTTAAGTAATGCTAATTGCAAGCGAAAAAGAGTATAAAATTTTATATCTTACTTTAAAATATCCGTTCCTTTAGAACGTTTATTAATCAAATACAAAATAACTGTTAAAATTGAACTTTTATAACAGAATCAAAATTTTAATGTAAAAGTTAATTTAAAACAGAAAAAAAAGTAATTTAGAAGTTAAAGGTTAAAGGTTTACTAAATAACTTATATTTATAAAAGTCTACAGTTAAATTCAAGCCCTGAAAAATAATAATATATGTACAACGAGTTAATATTTCAATAAACGTGTAATTATGTCCACAAGTGTTCCAATTTATATTCCTTTCGTAAACATCGACTGCGTAAGGAAGGAGGGTCTCGCTCGCTAGCAGCGCTATAATGGCCTTTTAATCCCCCGTTTATGGCTACCGGTTTGATTCAATATCTCCAGACGGTGAGCATTGTTCGCAGACGGCGAGGATTGTTCGTCCGTCGATTGACGTTTCATGAATTGCCGGCTCGTACATCACTTAGACAATGTGCGTATTGTGCGTGGTACACAGGGGCGTCGTGGTATTGTCGGGGTTCACCGTGTTCACGCGAACACGGAAAAATCGCTTCCGCGTATTAATCTCGTGCCGTCGAATCTATCCACTGGCAGGCTTCTGGTCGAGCAATCCCGCGGGGAATTGAAAAAACAACCGAAGAGAAAAGGAAAAAAAAACTAATACACTATCCATATGATCTGACTTTCGACCGGAAATTACGGGACGTCGACGTCGACCGGTTGCGATCTGGTTGATTGTTTTGTATTTTATGGAGAAAACGATACGGTAGAAGGAAATGGGATTAATCGGGACAGACTTTTCGATTGATTTTGTGACATTCTACACTGATGACTGGGGATTTTATACAAAAATAAAGTAATAAAAGAGAAATGGAATTTCACGAGACAGGAAGAAGCTTTTTATCACTGAAAGTGATTTTAGCGGGGATAACCCAGATGGTGCAACGCTGATGCAACGAAAATTAGCGATTGGTTGATTTGGGTCACGTGATTCGCGAGGGGGCGTGGCTCGACCTCGAGTGGGAGTGGCGTTGTCTGGTACTGAGCGATCGCGCCTGTAATTTGTTTCGTGTCGATTCAAATGTTTGCATATCGATAAAATTTTATGGCAAAATAGTCGTCTTCATTTCCCAGTCAGAACAGTTGCTTCTGGGCCTTACAGTGAGACAAATCGTACAAGTCGTACAGTTTTTTTTATAAACGAGTTTGTGTAAGTACTTAAAGACAAAGTTATTTAAATTTTTAAAGACACGCGCGTTTTGTAAGTCTAACGAGTGAAAGATTTTTATTAAAAAAATTGCTAATTGATCAGTTTGACTGCTTTGAATGCTCGCATGCGCCGAGTATCGCAGTTTCAGTTTTCATTTCGCGTACACCATAATATCCACCGATTTTCTCCACGACCACTGCGCTATTAAACTTTCGCCCTATAAACCTCCGCTTTCACTTCGTCTGCGCTCTTTAACCTCTCTTCGCTTTTTCATCGCTTCACCGTGCAATCACCCTGATACCATCAAGGAAGACTTCGTGGCTTCACGTTCCTGTCACTCATCTCGAACAGAGGGAAAAAATGGAAAGAGCGAATTCTAATCTCTGTAATATTTAGTTTAAACTAGACTAAATGTTATTATTATTCCAATGGGGGTTTAGACATAAAAAGCTAGCTATCAATGATGGAAGATAGCGAAAACTATGTTGATAAGAGACAGAGAAATTGAGAAATTAGACACTGAAAATAGTTTAATAGATACCAACAGAGCGACGTGTGAGCTCGAGGATGTAGAAACTGAGAAATAGGCAAGCACTTCCAACAAATGTGATTTTCAGTGTTACATTACTTCGGCAGCAAGCGTAGGAGGATCATCGTAGTAATTTAACACCATCTCTCCCTCTATTATTCATAAAGACAAGAATAATATCCTACGTCAAGAATAAAAATAAATTACCCATAAAAGCACTGTAGAAATGTAGTTGACGAACATTATTACGTCCGTTATATAGAATATTTTGATATTTCGTTAATAGCGTTGCGAGACTCGTTTATTACGACCATACTAGTTTGAAAGCAATTTAAAAATATAGAAATTACAAGGGGTTTTAATACAAATATCTAAAGATTATAAAACATCTCGAGATTACAAAATTATTCAAATTATCTCGATATTATCCAGTTATCAATTATCCATCACGTATCTGTTGTGTTACTCGTTGTGTCAACATCAGTCTGATCGTCTTTACACAGACCGGTTTCAAATTTTACCAATATAATCTTTCATTACAGTATCGATAAAATTTCAAAACATTTTACATAATGCGTGCAACATGTACACCAAAGTTCTTGCCTTTTTATGTACTAAATAAAGAGCAACTGTACTGAACAAATTTCCAATTTTTATTCTACACAAAACTGCGTTATCAAATATATTTAAAGCTGCAATGTCGCAATGAAATAGTCTTTTTAAAGAAACGCGACCTTCTTGTCCCAGTCGTATCCATCGCACAGCTATATCGGTATCTAAATTTTATACAAGCAATCTACTTCGTGGCCATTCACACGCGGTATTTGGAACGATGTCATCCCATTTACATCGCGAAAATATCGAAAGGTCCTCCGTGCATTCCCATGATGAAAACGTGGAGCATTTTGCAAACCTTCAATAAGATCTAATCTCCGAGGCTTTCGCAACGCGTCACGTTACTCTTCCGACCATGATTGTCAATCAAAATGAAATACAGAGCGAAAGAAATAAAAAAAAAAAAAAAAAAAAAAAAAAAAAAACAGAAGAGTTGCGCCAGCTGCATGTAAAATGCAACGAGTGCTTTAGCAACGTCGAGCTATCGCGTGAAAGTCAAATACGTCGCGTCAGTTCCGCCGTGAATTGTTACACGTGTCAAGCTTATGATCGAATTCAATAATAAAAACGAAAAAAAGAAAACAAAGAATCATTGAATCCGTAATAAAAGCGAGCATCGTCCACGTTTCACTTCCTCCAGGAATCTGAAGGAATGTTTTATTTCATTCTTTCAAACGAGATATTTTATATCTTATAAGACGTTGTAGACGTGGTTTATGTTTGAGCAAATCGTAGAGCGTCGTGACAAAAATTTTTATAGAACAGAGATATTTCTGAGAATTTCTCAGGAATATTGTAACAACGATTCTTTTTATTTCTACAAATTGAATTAAATTGTTTAATATTATTCGTTATTATAATTAAATTATTTAATACAATGAGAATTAAAATTAAAAAAATACTGACAAAAATATTTAATTCCCAGCTCAATTTTACAGACTCGCGACGATGTAGTTGCAGAGATTTGTAAAACTTGCGTTCCTCTGCTTCAATCTTTACCCGTTCCTTGCAATTTACTTTCTCCGATACGAATTGTACACTGTCGCCCCTGTAACGGATAGTTCCACCGCCGAAAAACTTGACGACAGTTGTTCTCGTCACGTTCGAATCCGCGTTTTTCAGCGGAAGCACTGCAGAAACATCGGAAGCAAAATGGACGAGGAAAATGCTATCACGTAGTAGACGAGCGTTCGTCCCTCGTGTTTGTTTTTACACCCTCCTCTCTCTCTCTCTCTCTCTCTTTTTCTCCTGTTTTTCTATCTCCGTCTCGTTAATGAAACCATTAAACACGTCGTCTAAGCGGACCTCGTTTCTCGGACGATCTCATTTTCATCTCTCGAGCCCCGGGAAACTTGTCCCTCGGACTCGGCCGCGCTTTTTCGCGGGGCTAAAAGCTATCGCGCCGGCGAAACGGTTTATCGTCGGAGCGACGCGGCCGGGCGATTTAACTCTCGCGCGTTGTCCCCCGCCGGGAAAATTGTATTATCCGAGTCAGCTGCGCGAAAATTGCACTGTAAATTCGGGACGGATAAAGAAAAACAATTAAGAGCGGAACGGGGCCACGGGGAGAAAGGAGCGCGTATCTCTGCCTGTTTCGCTCGAATCCAGCCCGGCTGCCAGTATTTCGGCCCCACGCTGTTGGAAAAATATAACTTTCGCCCTCGTAGTTTCGTTCGAGAACGAGTCCTGCTACAATAGAGAACCGCGTTGGAGGGTGTATCTAACCTCAGCGTCGTTAACCTTGTTCCATTAATTTTATTCCCCCCTTTATTTTAGGAGTATCTGCAGCGTCACACAGTCCAACAGCGATCGCGCGCATCACGCGTGTTGCAACTGAATAATTGAAGGGTGCATTGATCGATATGTTGTGCGAAGCAGATAACGCTTCTGTACTAACCCATTAAGGCTGAAACGTTGCATTGAGGCAACATTTCATTTTGCAGTTGTTTTTTTTTTCGATTAATTCGTGCTGTCGTGTCAGAGCTGCGAAAGGAAATTTAACATATTATATTCTCATCGTGTATTTATTGAGGCACTATTTGTCTCTTTGTAGTATTTTGATTGTGGTATTTGTTAATTATCTGTTTTTAGTATTATTTTTTTTACGATTAAATTTATTTATTGAAATTAGTATTGCCTAAGAAATACATGTGCCTAAACATGTATGTACCTAAGAAATATAATCTTAAAAATGTACGTGTTAGTTAAGAAGACAGTGAAAACAATTTGTCAAACACTGAAATAGAGGTTGATTATTTCGTGGCAAAGTTTGGAGGAGATGTTGAAATTTGCATACCGCGCGTGTGGCGATCAGTGGATATTTGTGAGAGTAAAGCATGTTAAGATATTCAAGTAATATATATTACACGTCGACGTGTGCAAGAATATGTTAGTTTATTTATAGGTACGTAAAATATAGCTGCAATAAATATGTACATATTTGTAGAACAAACTAGAAATATGTTGTTATAATGTCTTGAACGTCATAGTGAATAATTATATTATTTACGTGTAAACAATAATTACTATGCACACCAGTAATGAGTAAACAGATTTTGCTTTTCTTCGCTTTTTAAATATTTCTATGCAAACACGCACATGATGCACACTATGCAAAACTTCAAATGCAAGAAACTTCCGTTTCTTTACTCACACGTCCGTGAAAACTCGTACTCTAACACACGACCCACGTTGCATTTGTTTTTCTTCAAAACTTCAACTTCCACCTAGTCCAATAATTAAAAAAATTACTGTTCTACACGCGCTCTATCGATTAGACGTACAACGTGAGACAGCGCGGTGTATAAATAAATAAAATCCTGCACAGCTACCCGGTGACACGGAAATAGGCAACGATCAATCTCGGTGAAAAGGAGAAGTCGTCGGGGATCGGAACGAGGACAGAATTAAAAGCTCGCTGCTACAGACGAGTGAGAAAAGCGCGCGGAGCGACGTCGGGGCGGATTCGAGCAAATTAATAGATCGTGCCAGGTGAGAGGCGACTAAGAGCGTCGCGTGTGAACGCGGCATAAGCTCTTTCTCGTGTCGCCGCGCGCTAAGTGAAAAAGGAACGTCAGGGCGGAACGCTATGTGGCCGCATGTGCGCACACGTGGCCCGTTTGCCGAGAGGGAAATACCAGTTGGCGAGCAGCCGCTCCTCTCACGAGGAAAATATTTCCCGGGTCGATCTGAAACTCGGTGGATACGGAAGGTGGCGACCGCCTTGTCTCTGAAGCCTGCCATTCAAGCTGAACGCGATAGTTGGACGACTTCTCCGAACGTCGGATCCGTGGCTGTTTCGCCTATATAATTTCGAACAATGCCTCTCTGTTTCGATCAATTTTTGTTTTACCGAATTTCGCAACAACGAATTTCCCTTCGATTTCGTTTTATGCTGTTAAAGAATAGAAAGAGAAAAAACTGCACGACTTATACCCCAGTATTCGTCTCACTGAAAGGTTCAGAAGCAACTGTTCTGACTAGGAAATGACGACATTTTTACCATAAAATTTTATTGATGTGCAAACGTTCGAATCGACTACAAAACAAATTACAGGCGCAATTGCTCAGACAATGCCACTCCTACTCGAGGTCTATCCCACGCCCCCTTACGAATCACGTGACCTAAATCAACCAATCGCTAATTTTCGTTGCACTAGCGTTGCACCTAAAGAGATTTTCTGGGTTATCCCCGCTAAAATCACTTTCAGTGATAAAAAAAAAATACTTGGTCCACTCAGTATTGCTCGAATCGAAGATGGAATTTCAATGATTGAAAAATTTTCTTAATCCCTTGACATAAGGAAATAAAATGAAATTCGATGTGATAATATTTAGTTTTCATTTTGACATTCGTTTCAACAAAGATGATTATTATACTGTAAAATGTCATGAACACAATCGCTTGTGAAACACTCGATTAACTCGCGAACATCTCAAAGACATTGTGTGTCAAAGGATTAACGTAACTTTCCTTCAGTCCCACTTTTTAATCCTTCGTCAAACCACTCTCAAAGTATTCTTTCCAAACTGATGCTACATATGTACATACATCGAACAAGGTTCCAGAGATAATCACCTCCCAATAGTTCGTAGTCAACAGTGACTTTTCAAATCTTAGTCAACACTACAACCACCGACACTTAAAAACACAAAATTTTCATTAGAAACGTTAAAGAGAAAACAAAATAGAAGAAAACGAAAAATCGTTTAAATCTCGAAAAGCACACGTACGAAATTTTCATTTCCACAAATACTTTGCATCCGTCTGTCAAATGTCTAACGAGAATGATGAATTGGTCATTTCGACAGTTTTGATGGTTCCAGTGTCAACGCTGTCAATTCAAAATCTCTCTCGTCTATCAGCTGTCCCGGAACGTCGAACAGAGGAGACGTTACGCGCGATGGCGCGCCACTTTTGTCCATAAAAGAGCTAATGACGGCTTTGAGAGAGTCGGCCGACGCCGATGCCTAGGAATGATCCGTCGATCTGCGAACACGGCTGTACAGATAATCGAATTGTTTAGCACGGCATTCGGTAATACACGTACGGCGAACAATCGCGACGGCGAGGGGGTCCCACCGGGTAACGGAAAGCCTCGGCCGACCTATTGGAACGTGCTCGCTTTGTTCGCGTGCCAATTGCAGCCGTTAATTGGCTATAGCCAATAAAGCGTTGATTAGCAGCCGGACAGATATATCCAGGGGATCCCCCTCGCTATCTGTGTCGTGGCTGCGCTTGTAGCTGCGTGTTGGCTTAACGCTTCATCAAAATGGCGTCAAGTTTATCGATTACTCGCTCCTGTCCCGTTCACGTCTACTACACGTGTTTAATTTCCAACACGAGGATCTTCTGTTTGAGTTCGCGCCACTTGACGCGACCGCCGCCACGTTCTGAATCTACACTCGCGCTCTCGATCAGACGATCTATCGCACTTATCTCTCTCTCTCTCTCTCTGGTCGAATTCTCTTTTTCCCTTGCGATGCTTCGTTGGTTATGACAATATGGTGTGAATTACGCATTGTGCGATTCTAGGGTTCGAGAGAGGCAGATTGCAGCTGCTGCGATATAGTTTAGCAAACGTCGAATATTTTGTATTTTAGTTTTTTGGACATCTCTGAACGTCACTGTCACCCACGACACCTTCTTTGCAATCCTTTTCAATAATTATTCTTTATATTTTCGCAGTATATATGCACGTACAATGATATGGCATGATACACTGTTTTCAGTGATAATAAGTTATAATACATTATGATCGATGCTTTGAACAGTTTCTATACTGATAAAATTTATTTCAAATATTGTGAAAGGGGCAAGATGCGAGCCATTCACAAGTCAGAAAAGAAAAACAATGTTCCGTCTTTAAAGTAAGTCTAATCTGGAATTAGTTCTTTATAACAGATTTATGAATTTTCATCTTGTCTTATACCACGCGCAAGTTATGCAGATAACTGATCAAACAAATATCCATGTTTGCATCCACAAATCATGCCACGTTGAGTTAATCAGTTTGGCAAATTTATTATCTTTCATTTGTAACGAAATTCAGGCATGTTCAAGATCGAAGATACGAAAGGAGATAGAACACGATTCCGCGTGTTATTACGATTCGCGATAGATCCCGATACTTCAACAACTTTCTCGTAATCTTCGAGACGTTTATCGCGGCACGTTTATCGTTCTCGGAATCTCCGCTGGTCGGAGAGTTCAAGTAGCCGTATCTAATCTTGGATTAGTGCCACTTGCTGCGCAACGCTTCCGAGTATCGTTCATACGCGGATTTGTTCGGTGAAGTTCGCTCGTTATAGTCATTCCAGATGTAATCGTTCGATCCTCGGAAGAAATTCCAGCGCGTCGTGACGGTTCGCGCACAACGGCTCGATGATCCGCGCGTGGACGTGACGAGTGTTGAAGATGGAGAGTCGCGGATTCGAATGGGCCGACCAGCGCAGTGAACTCGGCCGTTTGCCAGTTATAATCGGCACGTGCGACTGCTACCGGTGGTCAACAGCGATGGCTGACGATGAATGAACTCGCGGCGGACGCAAACAGATCCGACTGACACGCGAGTCGCGTGGAATTCGCTGCCAAGAACCAGAGAAATATCCGTCGAGGTGATTGACTACGAACTCTTCGTTGATTAATTCCTCTTCTTGAAACTATTGTATTGAGGAAACGTGTTTCATGTTTGAAACAGAGTTTCTCTAACATTTAGGCTAATCACCATTGAATGATAAGATTTTCTTTTTTAACTGTGGAATAATTTGTTAGAAAGGTGTCTCATGTTTTGTTACTGTACGAACTGGTTGATTAATTCCATTTCTTGAATTTTTCCAAATTTTTGCATCGAAACGTGTTTCATGCTTGAAACAGATTTTTCTAACAATTAGGCACAACCCAGGCAACATCATAAATATTCTCACAATGTGGACCCAGGATGTAGTATCGTCAGAGCCATGAGGTAATTGTCAAAAACCTCTCATGGGCCTGACCATCCACACTGCAAGAAAACAGACGCTTCCCTTGATGGGAAAGGACATAGTGAGAGTCAGGGTATAAAAGGGCTGATTCCAACGCGTCAACACAGTCAGTTACCCTCAGTTTATCATTAGGTGGTCCACGTCTTGTGAGTCCTCCTGCGTGTGCAGCCTAATTGTGTCGCCTACTTCGCTCTCGCGACAAGCGGATAATAGAAATAATTATTGTTGAACATTGTCTTCGTATACTCATGCATCTCTGTATATATATATATATATTTTATTAGTGTAAATAAAAGGCCTTGAAAACACTGCTGAATGACGAGATTCTTTTTTTTTCTTAACTGTGGAATAATTTATTATAAGGATATATTATTTTATATCGTTGAAGATTAAGAGAAGCTACAATGTTTATTCGAGTACAAATTTTAAAAGGAATTTTTACTGTTTTATAGAGTTAATCGATTTACCTCGTGTACAACGTTGATTGCGATCGGGACAATTCTATTATAATTTCTTTGTCAATATATTCTGTTTATTATAACATTAATATTTATCAATTGATTGCTACGCTTAACAACTGATTATTACATTTAATAAACATTTACATGCCTGAGAAGAAAAATAACTAACACCTGAAAACATCACAGATGGAATAAAAAATAGACAGCTTCAGATAGAATTGTGAAATATCAATTCCAAAGTTATAATGCCGAAACAAATTATAATGCAACGAGGAAAATTCATAAATCATAAAAAATTGGATGAACCGTACAATAAAAACCATACACATAAAATTAATGAACAGAATTTTCGAAATTTCTGTAATTTTTAATTTGCATTTAGGTTGATCAATGTGATTTCTGAATAGCTCCGTTGTCAATGAATCTTCACATATCAATGTTCAATATTAATATCTAAATCGAGATATTCATTATCGATTTCCTCTTCAATATGCTTTAATAATTATGAGATAATATTCATTATTATTGATTCATTATTGACATTTTAGCTATTCATTGTTAGACAAATACCATAGACGAAACACTACCGAAAAATACAGTCAGAGGTGAAACAACCCACAATCGTTTGAAGAATCGATGTTTTTTTAACCAACGGATAACAGAAGTCGCGCAAGTCCCTCAAAAATCAAGTCTTCGCTGTGTACCGTCGATCGAATCGAATAAGCATCTGTAAACAGCGAATGGAGCGTATGAATACCATGATGGAAATGTAATATTTATTCTCGCGTCGAGTGTTTCAGCAAGCAACGTTTTTTGAGCGCTCAAAAATACCAACAATATTTGATTTTCCGCAGCCATACACCAATGGCAAATGCCCAACAATGTAAATAATTACATTTGCCCTGGTTAATATCGACCGACCGCGGGAAAACGGGAAAATTTCATAAAATCTTCTCGACGAAGCTAGAAGATTGTTGAACGTTGGACGAGTCACAGTAAAAGCTAAAAACTGCGGAAAAGTGGTCGAGAGTCAAATTTTTCACTTCAATAAGAAAAAATATTTACTGCGAAGTGAAAGCACTCTGAAACTTTCAAAGTCCAAAATATTATTTATCTTTGATAATTGTCTGATCTACTCTGAGGACAAAACCCAAAAATTTAGGTTTGAATCATAGTTTTACAGTATATGTCAACAGACACATTTTAAATATTTTAAATATACACAATTGCGTCACAACTATTGCATTTACAAACAGTGTAAAACTTACAACGATTAAAAGTCTGACGAATGATTAAAAGTGATGGGCTCAAACATGTTTATTGCTAAAAAGTACTGCGCGTTCTAGGATTCGAAATCAGTCGCTGAAATATTTTTGCTTTTCGCGTATATATATGGTATTCGAAATCCATGAAATGAGACTGAAGTAACGATTCGCAAGTATTCGCATATTGGACTCGATCCCATTCCTGGTTCTTCTTCTTGCTATGTAACAAGCGTACGGATGATTTAGATACTCATGGCCGCGCGTTCGCTTGATTCACGGCAACTCTTAGCTAATGGCGGCGTTTCAAAGCAGTGGGAAGAAAAGAGGGACTGGCGAGCGTACACCCCTGCTCAAAAGTCTCGGGGGAAAGTACCACAATTTGGGCGAGATTTTAAACTAGACTTGCACTCATATTCAAATAAACTCGTGCCATGTCTATTAAACCACTTAATATATGCAGAAATTTAGATTCAAACTTTAGATTCACATGTCGAAATTTGTCTGCTCAAATTCATGGAGATACTTCCTCGAGCGATCCGATGTGAGTCTCTACGTTTGTTTGAAAACTGGAAATATTAAACGATACTTGAAAGTGCTAACGTATTAATAATTACGTGCGATCGTCTGAAATATGAAAAGTGTCTGAAGACTTTTGAGCGGGAATGTGAGGAGGAGGAGAGGCACGTGAAAGAGAGACGAACGAGGAAGAAAGAAGAGAAAAGACGCGGCGAAGACGTCTTCTTCACCCTCGTCAGCCTCTAAGAGCGAATATACCGCCGGAAGGGTGAGAATGGCACGGAGAACCACAGGGCGAAAGTGTTAGAAATATGTGGAGGTAAATCCCTGTTTACGAGAGTGATAAGGGTCGTCATTAGAGAGATCACAAAGGAAACCCATTCGTTGCTCTCCGCGCTTTCTGACGGAAGTTCCTGGCAATATTAGTCGTTCTCTCGCCACCCTCGCCCTCGGTAGCGGTCAAACAATTACATCCGGTCAAAGGACCTTCGTAAACCCTTCGAGTCTCAATATTAACCCTTTCGCCGTCGAATGCTTCCATGGTACAGTCTTCCACCAATCACGTGCACACGAACGCCGAATATTTTTAAACGAATTAAATACTATTTAATTTGACGTTCCCGGTAATCGAATCCGGGACCATTTGGAATTTTCAACGTTCGAAATTTAACTACAAATTTTATTAATTACTAGAGCGTTATACCCGTTACGTATTGATAATTTAATTTTACTGTTACACACGATATCTCTCGTTATTTAGCAATATTATGTGCTAATGGATATTGCTAGGGTATCAATTAGAAGAGATAAGCGATTGAGAGTATGCTTCAGTTTTGGAGAGAAAATAAATACGATAAAGCAACGTGTATTCGGAAAATGCTCAAAAGGGGACTTGCTATTGATAATAAAAACTGCACGACTTGTATCCCAGTACGATTCGTCTCACTGAAAGGCCCAGAAGCAATTTTTGTCATAAAATTTTATTGATATGTAAACATTTGAATCGATTACAGGCGCGATTGCTCAGTACCAGGCAACGACACTCCTACTCGAGGTTTACGCCACGCCTCCTCGCGAATCACGTGACCCAAATCAACCAATCGCTAATTTTCGTTGCATCAGCGTTGCATCTGAAGAGGTCCGATTTCCTGGGTTACGCTAAAATCACTTTCAGTGATAAAAAAAAATTTGTCTGTAACATTGTGTACAGTTTTCACTTATGCAATGCGTATAAAATGCGCAAAAGTCGATGTCCGACGATCTTTTAGAGTTTAGATCCGATTTTTTGTCACGATCGTCATTGATTCTCTCTTTTCGGAGGGGTAAATAATTCCCGCGAAACAGTGCACTCGGGCGAAATTTCTTTCTTAATCTTCCCAGCGACGGTTTCGTACGGTGACAAACGACGATCGTATCTTTCTCTTTCTCTCATTTCAGTGGCCAGTGTTTCGGGGACCAGAGAGAAGCGGCGAACGAGGCTCGCAGAGCTTAGCTGTAAATTTATTTTCCAGCGGGCAACCGGAAGTCCCGGCGCAGCCCCTCGAGAAGCCCCTCTAGGCTAGCCGGACACTTGAGCTTTCATTGTTTACGGCAGCCGTGAGGGCCGGTCCGGGGGTTGCAGTTTTCCCAAGAAGAGGTTAGCCTGACCGCCTCCGTTTCTCGACACGGTCGAAGCTCGACCCCGTTTTCCGTACTTTTCACCTCATCCTTCAACCAGTCTGACCGACTCGAAACTTACACACACACACACACACACACACGTATACACACATACGAATTTTCTTTCTCTTTCTTTCGCGCGCTTATTCTAGTTGTCCATCAAGAAAGGATCTACTCGAAAGAGAGAGGACGTCTCTGAAACGAAACCGAGTGATATAAATCGCGGCTTGACTTTCGTGCAGTTTAATCATCCCAACTTGGTATCTTGTTGACCAAGTCTTTCGAAAGAGATAGATAATACTTGAAAATGTAACGAATCGAGAGAATGTAATGTTTTGCCAGGGAGCGTTGTTATCTATGATTAGCAAAGGGGAATTTCCTGTGCTCGTTTGAATTATAGCAGAGTGACGTATAGTTTATACGAACTTTTTGAGGTACAAACAGTTTGTGTTTAGTCAGAGAAGTTTTAATTTCAGACATTGAAGATGGGAAAACAAAGGCTTTTCCAACACTTATCTTACAGCAAAGCAAATAAAACTTATTCTGATCATGATTACAAAAATAGTAATAAAAAAATTCACTCACTAATTCATTTAATTACACATTCGGTTGACATAGACGTACTTTTATTGATAATATTCGAAAATAAAATTCTACATTTCATCCTTAACTTTGTCTTAATTGCAAATATATGTACCATACTTGAATCAAACAATGTTCCTATAGAAGCAATCAATTCTTATAATTTCAATTCTTCTCACAAATCATCAAAGCATTTTTAAGCTTCCCCTTTTATTACAAAAGTAATAAAAAGAATCGTACCATGAAGGGCTTTAAAGTCTTAAAAGCCCCAACTACAAATTAAGTTTCCTTTCCTACTTGCAGACATTCTTTCTAATATTCGGCACATGAGATGTTTTGAAACATTTATATGCAACTTCGTATTTCATCATTTTTCGCGTAGCAAGGGTCGAAGATGGCTCAGGGCGGTGACAAAAATTTTCGTTTCCTGGGAGACCGTGGCTCGTGAATATTTGACCGAGGTCGAACCACAGGGATCAATTCACCTATTCTTCAAATATTCAACAGCCTTATGGAGGTCGGCTTTATTTAATGCCTTTCTATGCACGTGCCACCACCGAAGAATCTCGTAATTCTGTCAGCCTGAAGAAGACAAAAAAGAATGAAACATCGACCTGCGCGTTTCTCTTCGACGACGACGACGACGATGGCCTAAAGCGTCACTGCAGAGTTTCATACGTCCACTCTTATATCGCGCGAGTATCTCGTTACTTCGTCTCAATTCCACCTTTTCCGGGAAACGGAAGGAAAACATTCTGCGAATCTTCGCCCGTCTCGCCACTTATCTTCGCCCCGTTCGCGAAAATCGCGGGAAATCGTGAAAAATCGCCCGCAAGAATCGGATCAGAAATCTCTATAAAAGTTAACCGAAATTCAAACTTTCCTCGATACTCTCCGAAAATTCACAGAAAGAAGCAAAAACTTGTAATCAGGAAAATTTCAAAGGAACAAGAAACGCAAGAGCGATCAAGAGAACAGATCTGAAAGATCTGATTTCGCTGGATCGCGAAAGACAAAAATCCCTGAAACTGATTGTGAAACTTGCAAAAAGCGTCATCCTCTCGATCACAAAAGGAATACAAAAGGAACACTCGCAGTCGGGTCGATCGAAAGTCGGGGTTTGCCGACAGATCTTCGAATGGATTTTATCGAAGTCCGGGACAAAAGGGAAATACTATTGACCGCTAATGGACTGCCGATTAATTAAACACGGTCTGGCGATCCTCCAAGCGTTCAGCATTGTTTACCGTACGAACGGATCGGCAAATCCCCGTTTTGCGTGCGCTATTATGGCGTATATGCATGGGAACACGATGGGGAACTGAGAGCGAGTGCACA
Organism: Melipona bicolor; assembly: GCA_030673865.1. Classification (NCBI taxonomy): domain Eukaryota; kingdom Metazoa; phylum Arthropoda; class Insecta; order Hymenoptera; family Apidae; genus Melipona; species Melipona bicolor. The sequence continues at coordinate 280,868 of JAHYIQ010000019.1, forward strand.
TGCGCCACCGACGATAAATCCGGAACACATTTCACAGGTTCTATATGCAGCGCAAAGAAAAAAGTTTCAGTCGTACCCTCGGCCTGGTCAGGATTTAATTTCTGCCGCATAATCGAGTTTTATTGTATTAGATTTTATTTAAATTATATTAATACATTTATAGTCTATATTAGTTCCTATTTTCTTCAGATTCTAGATTCTTAGATTCTTGGTCGCTGGTTTCTAGATTTTTAGTTAGATTTAGGTTAGGTTTAGGTTAAGTTTAGGTTAGGTTTAGGTTTAGGTTAGGTTTAGGTTAGGTTTAGGTTAGGTTTAGGTTAGGTTTCTGGATTCTAGACTGTACATTCTCGATTCTAGAATTGCGACTCTGAGTAGAACGCAATTCACGCGAACTTGATTCGCTTTGTATCGTCTGTGTGTTGTGCATGCTTATGCTTTATTGAGATTGTGGCGAATTAAGAAGTTAGAAGTTTGTAAACTTCTTTTTTATAGTCGTTTAGAATAAGTTTACTTTACATTAAAATAATTTAACTTATGAATTTGTAAAATCATTAGCAAATTGACACTTACAATTTCTAAAGTTTCATTAATAATAACGTAAAAAGATCGCAGCATCTTTGATACACATTATTAGTTCATTTTCACTAATAATATTAGTAAGAAATAATTTAAAGTTTCCCAAGTGAAACAGTCGAATGGGAGATTTATTACTACGATAGCGTAAAATTTTAAGATCAATTTTCACCACCTGAACGCGAACAGAAAGTCGATGAAACAGTAAATATGGGTCAAATATTTTTTTGAAAATTATTGCCTCAAAAAGTTTCATCAAGAGTGACCGCCAACATGGAAATTTCTTTTGTTTACGTTCGAATATATGAATTTTCCAAGTTTTTTATGATGGAATACTCTGGAATACAGAATAGATCGATCGTGCTTCTATACTTACGTACATGGATCATATATCACGTATAGAATGTTAATTCATAGAGTGAAGAAGTTGAAAGACAAAACTGTAAATTTACTTAGTATGAATGATATTGACATTCTACGCACAACGATCGTTAGTTATTAAGTATCTAGCAAAAATTTTATTTAACTTGGTTCAAGTTTACAACAATTGACCACGTTTGAACAAAATTACAATATTACATAAATTAACATTTTGCGGTTAGTTTTATTCAGTTTCTAAGTTATTAAGTTTCTCGTCTAATTTTATTAAGTGATTGAACACTTGAACAAAATGTAATTATAATATTACATAAATTAATCTTTCGCGAGCAACGATATTGTCGCATTGTCTACACTTGAGTCCAACGTTTAGGTCCATGCCTAATTTGTTTAAAATTCTACGTCAAAACTGCAAAATTAAAAAGATGGAAAAAATCTTAATGCAATTCTCTTCAAGTCAAATCTAGAAGACAAAGAATCTTTCTTTAGGAGACACAAAAATTTCACGAGCGAAAGTTTATTCAGAGCCCACAGAGCCAGAGTGTCAGATATCTTACACACTTTTGCATTTTTGCTGCCGTCTGTCTATTTAATTTTCCCCTGAACGCACGAAAATCTACTGGAGCGACCTTTATTTGCCAAACAGACTTGTATCACCAATTCAAGGAAGCGTGTAGATATCTGTGGACAGCGGTCGCAGCCCCTCCCAGCTGTCGACGTTCATATTTCACCCCCGGTTAAACGTCTCTCAAGAGTACGTCTCGGAGGAGTTGCGAGTGCCTCTTCGAAGTTGGCCAGAGTTCACCAGTCACCTGCGAGAAGGGAACCGGCGCGTGTTGATCCCGCAGGTCAGCTTCGTGCACGATGCCAGCACGCATCGATACACCTACGGGTGGACCCAGGTTAACCCTAAATCAGATGGATCCGCGACGGCCTCAAGGCGAGATGGTCACACGGAATAATTATTCAGCGAATTTGCATGCTGATTTTGAGGTCACGTTTACTCGAACCTACGGCCTACGGCCCTGACTGCTCCCCGCGAGCAGCGTTTCGATGGACAAACGAACCGTTTAACATCGTATTATTGATGAGGATATTCCGTATGCGTGTGAACCTGGATTGCGGTCAGACATCGCGGGGAAGAAGTTTCGGTCAGTTTCGGAGTTTCCTCGGCGAGCTGCACGTTTTCAAGGGGGATGGAGGTAAACCGGTTGGTTTAACCGTACGGTTAATTTAACGTTGGTAACTAGAATTGATCGAAATGGACAATTGCACGTGGGAATTTCAGTTGAGTTTCTAGGAGAAATTTTGTAGCTTCAGAACGGCGTGATGGAACAGAGTATAATTTGAACAATTTAAAAAAAAAATTATATTTAACGAGGATACGGAATAGTTGATAACACTGTGAAGACACATATAGGTATATCGTATCAATTTTTCACTGAAAGTCGGGCTTCTTCAGGTGCAACGCTGATGCAACGAAAATTAGCGATTGGTTGATTTGGGTCACGTGATTCGCGAGGGGGCGTGGGGTAGGAGTGGCGTTGTCTGGTACCGAGCGATCGCGCCTGTAATTTGTTTCGTATCGATTCAAATGGTTGCATATCAATAAAATTTTATGGCAAAAAAGTCTTCGTTTTCTAGTCAGAACAGTTGCTTCTGGGCCTTTCAGTGAAACGAATAATACTGGGGTACAAGTCGTGCAGTTTCTTTACAGTTTCAGTTTTCTGTACAGTTTCATTCCGCTTTCTACGTTTATAAAAATATATACGAAAACAAGACGAATTTGTGTTACAACTTGATATATATTTGTAACTATTGATACGCGAAAATTCTTACATCGATACTTATAAGTTCTTGATATAAAATTGTCTGAAATAAAATGTAACGTTTATAGAATCACAAACACAACAGAAAAGAAAATCAATTAATTATCTTCGACGTGTGACAAATTCAAACTAAAAGAATTTAAGTGTGAAGTAGTATTCAAGGTCTCCATCTCACGATTACACCTAAAATTATACGACCATCCTTGATTAAATTTTCGTTTCAGAGGAAACAGAAGAAGGAAGAAGCAATTGTTGCCGATACGCAACGCGTGGCAAATTCAAACTCGACTCAAATTTAATTCACGACACGAATTTGTATTTTCGAATCAACTTTTATCACGAGCAAAGGACTCGTTTTGACTAAAATATATCTACTTTAATAAATCTCCGAATTTTCTAATCCTTTGCGTCTCCTTTGATCTTCTGAGGGCGGAAATCAGAAAGTACGAGGCGTCATTCGTTCGATTGTTTAAAACGAGCCGAATCGAGGTTTAACGGTGTCGCGTGGCGCGAATCCGCGGTTCTGGCCGCGATGTCATTTCGGTCTGGCAATTAGATCAGCCGATAACGAATGGGAAACGACGCTCGAGAGGCCGTGGACCGCGGCACGCGCATTCGAAAATCAAATTCGTGCGCGCAGCACGCTGACAATTAGCCGGAAATCGAGGAAGAAAATGAATCGAAACGCGTTCTAACCGCGCCGCCGCGCAAACGTTTCGTCCGGTGTCTCCTTCCGCAGTATTTTCGATTTCAGGCGATTCGAATTTCGAATCCGCCGGTTTGGAAATCGGCCGGCGCGGTGATTTCATCGCGTTTCGCGGAATATACGATTACAGAGAGAAGGGGGAGAATCTATAGCCGCGCTCGATCCGGCTTATCTGGCCGATTACCGGTCCTCGTTCGACGATATATTCGATTTCTGTCGGATTTCGACTGGCACGCGGAAAATTAGATGAAAGGCGTCTCCAGCTTTTCGTCGCTTTTGTTCGTTCTTTTACGATCGCTCGGCCAATCTCAACTGCGCGGTGGGCTCCGTGCGAAGATGATATCAGTGAAACGTTTTTATTATCATTGGTATACTTGAGATATTGGAGATACTTGATTTATTGGAGAAATATGTTTCCTAACGCTGTACAAATTGGAATATAAAAAGTTTCATTCAAATTTACTACAAATTTGTATTTTTCTTCAAGCTGACAGGCTAAAGAAAATGCATGTTTTCGAATAACAGTGTATGAATAATAATAATAATAATTGTAATAATAATAGTAACAATAATAGTAGTAATAGCAATAGTAATAATAGCAATAGTAATAATAATAGTAATAATAGTAATAGTAATAATAATAATAGTAATAATAATAGTAATAGTAATAATAATAATAGGAATAATAATAATACTACCACTACTACTACCACTACCACTACTACCACCACTACTACTACTACTACTACTACTACTACTACTACTACTACTACTACTACTACTACTACTACTACTACTACTACTACTACTACCACTACTACTACTACCACTACCACTATAAAATTAACGCTAAAACTACTATGCGATCATTTTCCAGATTTGATTTGCAAAGATCCTGAGATTTGTGAATATTTTTTTCAAATACCTTTTAGGTTTCTGAATTATGTCGTATAATCCATAAAATTGTATAACAATATCGTTATAGATATTAGACTACTATAATTATATACTCAATATCTGTGAATAACCACGAATGATCAGGTATTTTTTATCGTGGATAATAAATAAAATGAAAGGGTTCATTCATCACTTAAAGGTGTATTATGAACTTCTTTCATTGAAGTTCTCCTTACGAGAAGTACTAAATTCAGCTTCGCCAATTGCTTCCCTGTTGATTGATTGTCTTCCTCTGAATGAAAATATGGCTGTTTAAAGCGAAGACCAGTTAAAGTGGATAAGAGAGAGTCGACTGTCTCTAAAATGGAGTTGAAGGAGATGATACACGAAGGAAAATGTAAAACTGGAAATGACGTGAGGTTACTTAGCCACTCTTGTTCCTCTTAAAATTGTTTCGTTGGTCTATCTTCTCATGCTATCTGAAGATAATGCGATGAAATATTCTACGAAAATTTAAATAAATAAACGAGGAAATAAAATATTCGGCGGAATATTTGAAAAACTCGATAGATTATCTTTTAACGATCAAAGTAAATATTTTATGTTCTGGAGAATGAACAGTTTTATACTTATATATACACAATGACGACTGATTTATATTGGACCCAATAATACATTATTTTCTATTTACCTACAATGAAATTACACCAGATTTTTCTCTTATTCTAAAGTTTCAACAACTTAACTTACTTTATAATTGGGCTATTAGAAAATTACTAATCAACTGCTAGAAATTTGTTGAAAGTTTGGTTTCAAATCGTTATAAAGAAAACTTATTTAAATAATATATTTTGGACAATCGAACAAACTGTGTTATTTCGCTGAAAAACTTGCAAAAGTGAGAACACACGCATTGTTTACGTCTTTGCATCATTTCGTCTGCGCTCCTCTTCTACCATAAAAGAAAGGAATTTTCTTCGTTATCTAATATATAAATAAAATGTTGTCTTTCTTTATTATTAAAACTCACAATCGTGCAACGATCTTCTAACAAACTCACTTCCATGATCAAACACTCTAAAGCCATCAAGATCAAATTAAATCTTTTCTCGTCGGAAAACTACGAACTACTACTACCATTCAAAATTCGATAACATTGCTAGTACGCAGTCCAACTTCCTTTTGTCCAACAGTGCAAGACGTAGTCACGACTCGCAACTTCGACGCAGGATTAAAATTCTCGATGGTGTCGGTTGACCAATCGTTCCGACGTACAGTTCGATCGGGGAAAAGGAATTCGCCAGACATTGAATAAAGCGCGCACTCGAGAAGGACAACGATTTATCATCGGCCGCTGCGGATGCGGCAGAACGTATTCTCTCTCTCTCTCTCCATTCGCCGGGTTTGCCTCCTTGCTCGTGTGTGTCGCGTCTCGGGAAAGGGGCCACGAGAATCGATCTATCCGTCGGGCGGGACGAATTACCTGCCAACGCGCCACCGAAATAGATATCCGCTTCCCTGAAAAAGAAACATTTCAGCCCGTCCCGCGTCGACGTTCTTAAACGTTTCAACCGAACGTGCCCACCTGCTGCTCGATACTCGAAAACAGTCGATCGCGAGCCGCGAGCCAGCGACGATCCGGAGCCGCCGCGTCGAATCGAATTACGATGTTGGATTAAATTGGAACTCTTCTTTCTCTTTTTTTTCTTTTTTGGCTCCTTCCTTTCTCTTTTTCGCTCGTAAAGTGTTTAATTCCTTTAATGCCTTTTCGAATTTATCCCCTCTTCGTTTCCTAGGAGGTAATCGAGACTTTAATTTCTCCTTGATCTTCCAAGTGGTTTTTAATTTAAATTTAAAAAAAAATCAGGATTTTGGAATTTTGTTTTGATGTTAGATAAGACTAGGTTTCAGAGTTATTACTTAAGTATTGTATAAGGGAAAATTATTTAACGACGGGGAAGAATGAAAGAATTCTATCTAAGTATTTAAGTATTTTTGGCTATTTTACATTCACTTTGGGCACTTGGACATTTTCAGAATAAATTTTCACTCGTATCCATCTAAAGTTACAATTTCTGGCACTCGAAACTCAATCACTGGCGACAAACGAACCGCGCGAACTTTCACGATAATTCCAAAAACTTCCAAATACAAATATTCCATTTGATATTTATATTTTTTTATTTTGCAAGATATCGGATTAAAATATTTAAATTCCCCGCGTTCCTTCACTTTTCAACCATAATCCACATTGTATGTTCGCAAAATACTGACTAAACATTCCGAAACGAGTAGAGAGAAACGAAGAACAAAAACTTCGGTTTAATTCACGGCCGAGTTGAGAGCAGACTCTCTAACAAAGTATCCACAGAACCGCCGAACGAAATTCCTAGGCTACAAAAAGCTACAAATACTCTACAGAAAAATCGCCAGGTATCCATCCGATTCCGTGGAAAAGCCCGTGGCGAAGCTCGTTCCCGCGGGATCATTAAAACGCGAACACGTCGAATAGTAGCCAAACGAGAGCAGACAGTAGCGCAAACATCGTCTCGCTCTTCGGTTGGCTAGACTTTACGGCATCTCGCGAAGGAAGGCTTAATTTATCACCCGTCGAATCGTTTATCATCGAAAATGCCAAAGTTCTCTTTCTCGTTCACTCACTCCCTCTTTCTCTCGTGGTTTCCCCCGAAGCCTCCACATCTACCCAGTGAAAACTTTCGGTTGGTTGCTTACTCTGGCTGTGTGTTTCTCTTGTGGGGGTGGGAACGCTGAATTCAGGAACGCTGGCACGTGACGAGAAACAATGAGGCGAACAATGAGTCGGGCCGACAATGCTGTCCTCAAAATCTCTCGGCGCCGCTTGCCAAAATCCTTCGGGGGCTTTCTTGCAGCCGAACAGAACCGCGTCCTACCGTAATACCGGCATGTGTCTGACGACTATATCCGACGTAACCTGACACAGGCCGATGCATTCCTCGCGTGAACCATCGACTGTGTCTCTTTTTTTATCACTGAAAGTGATTTTAGCGGGGGTAACCCAGAAAATCGGGCCTCTTCAGGTGCAACGCTGATGCAACGAAAATTAGCGATTGGTTGATTTGGGCCACGTGATTCGCGAGGGGGCGTGGTATACTCCGAGTAGGAGTGGCTTGTCTGGTAGCGATCACGCCTGTAATTTGTTTTGTATCGATTCAAATGTTTCTCATTTCCTAATCAGAACACAGTTGCTCCTGGGCCTTTCAATCGTACTGGGATACAAGTCGTACAGTTTTTTCTTTACATTTTTCTTTATAAGTGAAAAAATTCCTTGGAATTTCTTTCTTGCTCGATTTGCTGCGTATTTTTTCGATTTTTCTCTTTTTCTTTCTGCAGAGAGAAAGTTTCTTTTTCCAATTTTCCGTCAATGACGTCTGTCATGCAGCTTCTGTGTATTTTTTTTTATAGGATGAAAGCTTCTTCGAATTTTTCTTTTTCAATTTATCGTCAATTGCGTAAATGCATTCAGTTCTTTTTGTTTTTTTTGTTTTTTTCAAGTAAAGAAAATTTCTTTGAACTCAGCTTTGCGAGGTCGCGACACACACCATCGGCCGTGCGCGCGTGATACGATTTCTCCGTTCGTTTATTCGAAGGGAATTTCTTTGAATTCCACTCTTTTTCGAGTACAACGAGTCGATTCTGCTCGTGTGACGCATCCGTTTTCAATTTCTCGTACGAAGACACCTCCTCTGAATTTGTTCTCTCAGTTTTTTCCCTTCTTTTTTTTTTAATCTACCGCACCGACAATGCGACACACACGATACATTTTATATGAAGAAATTTCTTTTATATTACCCTCTTTTTTTTTCTTTTTTTAATTTACTGTCGACTACACGTGACGTATCTTTTAAATTGTTTTATATGAAAAAGTCCCATTCGAATTCTATTTACAAATTCATTTTCAACAATATTTAACTGCTTTATTTATTAATTTTATCTTCTTTATGTCTTTGTATTGCTTAACAATAATACTCTACTTTTATCCAGAGAAAATGTGCATTTCGTGAAAGAAATCTCTCTAACTACTTCGTGATCGTGTTACTTCTTTCTTCCTTTTTAACGAGAAGGATCGTAATAATGGTATTCAGCGATTCGTCACAACGTGGTCATTTTATTCCACGTGAAATCACATACGTTCCTATTCATCCACGGTTTCATAATGAAATTTCTTGCGGATAAAAACGAAAAAGTTTAGACAGAAAGCCGGAAACGTACGTCCCTGTGGGATAGAAGCACGTCTCTGTACGTAAAGAAGCGTACCCGAGGCGTATCGCGAGGTAGCAGAATATTACAGCGATACTTTTCGACATTTTCTATATAAATACGCTTCCGCGATAACGTTGCAAGTGTGCGCGAGACCACTGGTTCCCTTTCAAACCCGCATTTTTAATACAAATGTCTGCCACATCTCCCGTGCACTTCATTCAACTCTTTCTGCCGTCCGCTAATTTCAATACCACGGCCAAATCTTCCATAAATATTCAAAAAATGAATTCCACGAAACTTTTCAATGCTATTATTCAACGACTTTGATTCTAACTTCGTAGTCGATGTGTTTTGCGAATGGTATTATAATGATATGATAATGTAATGTTATGTGTGCGTATGTGTGTGTGAGATTTAATAATTTTTATACGAGAACTCAACGACAATAATCTATTTATTTTTCATTTAAGGAAGAAACAAGATTCCTTCTTTACATAAAAAAGTTAAAAAATTTTCTGGGATACATAGTATATATTTATACTATTGAAATTAAATTTCATTTTATATCTCTCATTTTCTTTGTCCACTATACGTAGTAAAAACCATCAATGATACTTGGAATTAAATGCACCAACTAAATAAATTGAATAGATCACCTAAAATCGATAGCACTTAAAGGTTAACGAACGCACTGTCATGAGTGCACATTTTCGACCAAAGATTTCAAATATTTTTGTCTATTTCACTGGAGTGGTGTTTCAAAGTAAATACGATAAAATAAACGATCATCAAAATAAAGATCCACGATTTGTAACTCAGTTTCACGACGCACAATTAATTCCAGTTAAATCCACGATTTGTAACTTTCGTGTAACGTTCGCGTGTAAGTACCTACACGCGTGTTTTGACGAGGTCGTGTGATGCGAAATTAGACTGCACAGTGCCGCGACACGCATCTTGCGACGGAAGGATGGCGTCGTCGCCACTGTTGTTTCACGCTCGACGGGCAACGACACGCACCAGACACGCGTGACAACTCAACGCGTCTTCCTCGTGTTATGCAAATGAAAATGAAGTCGCAAACAGGGCGGAATCCCCGAAGGAGCGGGGCACAGCTGATCGAGGATAAAGGTGCCACTGCTCAGATGTGGACGACTTGTTCGAAATTGGATGATTTCTTTTGATTCGATGGAAACAGGAGTTTGTAGTAGTATTTTTAAGTAACTGTTCAACTGTCCAAACGCAAAACTTGTTTGTTCGTTATTTATTTGGTGTGGTAAGTCGCGATTGAGTTGTCGAGTCCTTAAAAAATTACGTAGCAACGGGAAATTGATTTTGTGGGAAATAAACAGAGGAATAAATAAATGGGAATTTATTGGAAATTTATTATCTGGTAATGTTGAAAATTTAGCAAATTACAAATTGCTGTTGTTCTGGAGCTTTTACTTTTCAATAATTCAATTTTAATCAGATCGTGACGTGCAATTTCTTTAAAACGTATTATAAAATATACTGAAAACCTCGACGATTAACGTATGAAACTCGTATCAGAGAAGAGAGGAATTAAAATGGAACAAGTAACGTAAACCGTAATTCCCTAGAGACACGATGCTGATAGACTCACCAAATTTCTACGAAAACTTAAATTAATAATTTTATCACTGAAAGTGATTTCAGCGGGGGTAAATCGGGCTTCTTCAGGTGCAACGCTGATGCAACGAAAATTAGCGATTGGTTGATTCGCGAGGGGGCGTGGTGTAGACCTCGAGTAGGAGTGGCGTTGTCTGGTACCGAGCGATCGCGCCTGTAATTTGTTTCGTATCGATTCAAATGTTTGCACATCAATAAAATTTTATGGCAAAAAAAGCCGTCTTCGTTTCCTAGTCAGAACAGTTGCTTTTGGGCCTCTCAGAGGCGAATCGTACTGGGGGTACAAGTCGTTCAGTTTTTTTAAATTTTTTAAATCTTCAATAATTATTCATAAAACTACCGACAAGTATAAAATTTCTATTGGAGATATTAAAGTAAAGAAGATCTTCATAATACAACATGGGATACACAAGCTTTTATTCAAGTCTCTAAAAAATACACTGTTTCGTGTATTTAATGACAAAAATTTTCGATTGGTCATTTTGACCATTTTGGTAGTTCCAATGTACGAAAGCTCGCGCCGGAAAATGTTTAAATTCGAAGGAAACATTCACCAGCCCGGGAAATGAAACGAGACACTGGATCAAATAAAACTCGGAATCAAGGATCGGTATCCTGGACGCATTTACAATTCATAATTAGTAAGAAGTTGGCCGTCATGCTGTGGACTCCATATCGACTCGGTTGTAATTGAAAGCTACAACAGCCTAGAAAGGGACGGGCGCAACGAAACGACGCGCGAAATGAATTCCCCAACTTTCAGACACGGCCCTGGGAAAGGGAAAGCAGGGTTATATCGGTTTCATTAATTCGTCGAGCCTCCTCCTTTCCCTTGGAAAACGCACGGCCTTTGATTATTCATCGGAACCCTCGATGATCGAGAGCTTCGCCAACTATTTCCCTCTCGTCCCCCACCCCACCTGCGAGAACTTTGCGAAATTTAAGATAAAACTCGGCGGCCTGGTGGTATTTAATTCAACCCAGGCGACCTTGTCGACGTTGATCATCAGAATTTAAAGAGAGAAATTCCCGGAGATGTTGAGCCGGTGAGGCGTGCAGGAAACCGTGGTTGCGTTAAATTAGATACAAACGGGGACAGAAAAGCTCATTTTCGAGAGGCAGCTCGCAAGGGACCTCATATTGTGCGAACAAACAATTTCTGTTCCCTGTGCGTTTGACTGACAGTCTAAATTGCGTCTAAAACGTTGGTTGTTCGAGATTGTTGAACCATCTCGCGCGAGAGACTTTGCACGTTACGGGATTTCTTCGTAGCGTTGAAACGCAGATTATTAATTCACGGAGAAATTTACGTGTAATCGAAAATCTACGCCACTGTTCGGCTTTGGATAAAACTTGTTCACAGACAAGATACGACTGTATCAATTGAAGATATTGACTCAACACAAATTAAAATGAAAATATCATTGCAATTACAATCTTAAATAAAATCTCAAGAGCCAAGTAATTAATACTAGAACCACCGCGATTATTTTTCCATTATTATTATTAACGAAGATCAGTAGGGTGAGTATTTTTAAATTTCAGACTCGTTCAAATAAATGTTTCACTGCACGAAAATTCCTTAATTTCTTCCTATGACTCTTTACATGTACATTCACATGGGTTGATGCGTCCGCGAAACAGAGACGTAGATCACGCGGTAGAGAAAAAAAAGGAATTCTCGCGAAACCAGGGAAGGCACATAGGAGATAGGGAAAATTCAGAAACATCATGGAGAGAAATTGGAGAGGCGAAACCGAGACAAAGGCAAAGCGGCGCTGTGTGGCGAACGTCAAGGTAGCAAAGGAGAAAGCCCCCTTGCTCAAACGTAGACAAACAGCCAAGAGAAACACGGGCTGTCCTCGTTAATGGAGGTGCACTGTTTACTGGACTCGGCGACAGTAAGTCCTCTTGCGAATCTCGTTGTCATAATCACCGCTATTTGCTTGATTAGCGGCAGTAATTGCGTCTCACGTGTGTGCGTGTGTGTGTGTGTGCGTGTGTGTATGTATGTGTGCGCAAACTCACGTGCTAAACAATCCGCGCCATAAATGTTACTGTAACGTTACTTGAAATTTCGCTACATAATCTCGCTTAAAAACACGTTAACTCGCCGGAAAGCGATTCAAATATCATACGGGCCGTGTGTTGCGGAATTCGTTCGACACTTGGCGCGTGTATGAGTACACGAATACACAAAATGAAACAAAGTTTAATCGACTTTGGTTGCCAATTACTCGCGTTGCAAAGGAAACGTCAATTACATTGACAATGAGAAAAAAAAAAAACTCCACTTTAATAAATATTTCGCGAACGAGAGCGCAGATGGAGTGCCGTGTAAACGAATCAAATTGGATAAACAATCCAGCAGGAACTAAACATCAATCGCTTTTCGGCGATTCCTATGCCGCTCTGTGAAACTTGTCCCTTTGAACTTTGTTGATCTCTCGGTAAGAATAAGAACGTATGAGTCTAGATTTTAGAATTATAATAGTTTAGATTTTAGGCATCAATTGACCTATGGGAATAATCACACGTTAAAAATACACTTTGGACGTACATAACACACTTTAGCTATCAAGACGAGCTTTCTCTATTCGACAATGGAATATTTATACCATAAGAAATTATTGTAATAAACAATCTCTCTTAATATATCGCAATTTAGAAAAGAATAGGCTATAGGTATAATTGTCAAAAATTTAAGGTGAGTCTGATTTTTGTTTGGAGAAGTTTGTTTAAAAAAAAGAAACATTCTAATCAAAATGCTACCAGGAAGTTCAAAGGAGATTCTATTTCAAAGCGGATTAACAGAAAATGATTGGACCAATGTGTACAAAGGCTTAATTACAGATATTAAAGAGTCAAAAGGGTTAAATACAGATCGTGCCAGGTTTGAAGAACCCAACAAGAAATAAGATAGAGATCGATCGATTTTTCATAAAATTCCAATCATCCAGATTCGTCGATTCGGTTCATCGACCAGGGAACGATGCGAGGTCTGCGTCGAAGCAAAGAAACCACGCGACGGGGGTTAATTGCGAGAGGCGATAATCAAAATTCGATCGTTTCCGGGACGAGCCGGGTGCAGGCAGCTTCCGGCAGCGGGTGTGGGCGTTCACTGTGGATCCGCTGGTCGGCTGAAATTGATCCGCCGCAGGATTATAGGGAACCACGCAAGCCCTTTACCAACATCTCCTCCTACGATCCTGACACACAATGCAGGCTACCTTGGCGGCGTGGCCCGCGTTCGTTTTATTAGAAACGCCACGTCAGCTTCCGTGGTAACGGAGACACCGTCGGCAATAACGCCGACAGCTCGTTACAACGTTGATAAAGCGCCGCGTGGGTGGCCTAAGCCTCGACGAAGACGACGACGAAGACGATAACGACAACACGCGACCGACTAGCCGTGAAAACTTTGTCCCCGTTAGGACGGCCGCGATCCCTCAAGCTTCGCCGAGCTGCACAACTTTCACGGCCTTCGTACACCCCTGCCAGTTGCCGCCAATCGATGCGTTATGGACACCGATCAGCCTTAATGCTCAATCGATTAAATTTAACGCGAGAGCGTACACGATCGTAACGCCGATTAGAAAAGGTGAAATGATCCGATTTCACGGCGGTGTATACCGAGTACGTATGAGGAGGTTTGATCGCTTTCTAGGCGCCATTTCCTTGGGACTCTTCACGGAGGGAGAAAGCGAGACAGGTTGTGTTGAGTTTGCGGAGATGTAGCGAGAGAGAAATATAGTACCTCGCCAGTCATTACAGAAAAATTGTTATATTAACAATTATAATATATAGAAATACGATATTAATTTTATATAATTATAATTTTATGTTAATTTTATAATATATAAAAATACGATATTAAAAATTGTTATATTAGCAATTATGTTACATGTATAACAATTGTTAACATAATATATAAGTAGTAAATATTGCTACTTACATATGAGCATAATACATAAGTAGTAGTAGTAGTAATAAGTATAAAAGTAAAAGTTGTTTGGTTTCATCTCTGAAAATATTCACGGTATAAAATACAGAAAATGTTTCGAACGGGACTTGCTCAGTTTCGAAGAGAAAGCAATTTAGTCGTACGTAAACTGTATTAAAGAAATAAAATACAACGCCAACATTAAACAATAACAATAAACAATACTGATATATAAAAATATGATGTTCGTTGTGAGCATATATTTAGTAAAACATTAGCATGAATAACTTAGTATCTTAATCACACAATAAATGTTAAAGATGATCTCATTGAATGTTAAGACTCAATCATGTAACAAACTGTGACTGTTTGCATATTTTTGCGATTTTTGCGAAACATCTATCCGTAGCATTTGCCTGAGTTCACAAAACACGATAAAAGTGTGTACTTATTTCATTTCGTCGCGCAACTTTAATTACATTGTAATTAAAAATGTGTAGCGATACATGTTGTTGCACGTACACGTTGTTGCTTGACTTTCCTCCTTTCTGATTCCCGCTCGCAACCGCAGCAAGCACGAGTTGCGATTGCATATTCGAAGTAGGACACGGAATCATACGACGATTCAACGCAAACACGAATATTGAACTGGCAAATCAATACGATCTCACTTTTAGCGTAGTACCGGCGTAACTTCTGGAAGCAAATTTCTACCAAACAGTTTGCAGTAGGACCGCCTCTGCGCGAGGATGCTAAATATTTGACATTCAAATGTACACGACAGAATCCACCAGCCGCTCGCGGTACAAGCTTCTATAGCGATTAATACACGCATGGATGGAAACATTAATCGGATTGATCTAACGCTCGACGACTAATCTTCCCCACTAAAATCTTTCTCCGTTGTGAAGGCACGCGCTTTGCAAAACGCTTTCCCTTGAACATTTACAATCCTTTCATCGTTTGGGACGTCGCCGTCGCTCTCGGGTAATCTCTCGGGTGGTTGCATTAAAAAATTATCGCGAAAAGAACTCGCGACGTTCTCGTAACTCTACCTCTCTCTCTCTCTCTCTCTCTCTCTCTCGAGCCATTTAAAGCGGATATTCTAGAAAAAAAAGAAAAAACGAAAGAAAGAGAGAAAGAGAGAAATAGAGGAAAGAGCAAGGGAGAGAAAAAAGATTATTGGACACGGAGAAAAGTCGCGTGCGCTCAGACCACCGAGTATTACGTTAAAGTCGCTTCTTATGTCTAAAGCCTTTTTCATGGCCAATGCATGACCTCCCGGCAGAGAGAAGTCTCTATAAGGGTACATGGCACGCGATCCATCTTTCATGAAACGCATACCGCGGCGTGCAAACCGTCGCGCCGCAGCAATAACGACGGCTTAGAAGCATAAAGTCCGCCATCTCTCTCTCTCTCTCTCTCTCTCTCTCTCTCTCTTTCTCTCTCTCTCTCTTCCTCTTCCTCTTCCTCTTCCTCTTTCGCTGCTGAGAAACGGCCAGCAAACGGGGCTGAAGGGGAGATCCTCACTGCCGCCGAGGTTCCCGAATTCCCGCGAGATTGAACCCAAGGTCGACCAGCTCCGGAGCTGCGCCAGCGGGAACACGAACGTGCCGCTAATATCGCAAGGAAACCGCAGCCACAAACCGATCCGGATAACTTGCTGCACTCTTTCGTTTCTTATTTTCTCGAATTCACGTGTTCTACTGGAAGACATACAACGGACGATTGCGAGACGACAGTGTTCAGCACAATTTTGAACGGTTTGATGGTGTTTGTCGTGGTATTAACGTCGCGATTTTGCTAGATCGCAAAGATCAGATCGCGAGGAAATTCCGAAGAATTGAAAAGTAAGGAAGTAGCAATCGAGTGGAAATACAACGAGTTTATTTGGTTCAGATTAGTAAGTCGATTTCAAGTTTGTTAATGTTTGTTCTACTGGAAGTCACACGGACGATTGTGAATCAGCTCAGTTCCAGCGTAATTTCGGTTTGATGGTGTTTGTCGTGGTATTAACGCCGCGATTTTACTTGATCGCAAAGATCAGGTCGCGAGTAAGTCGATTTGAAGTTTGTTAATGTTTGTTCTACTGGACGATTGTGAATCAGCTCAGTTCTAGCGTAATTTCAAACGTTTGTCACGAGAAAAATTCGAGGGATTGACAAGTAAGGAAGCAATCAAGTAAATCAATGTGAGATTAGCATGCCGACTTCAAGTTTGTTGATTATACACGACTCGAAATGGTCGAAATTGAAATAAAAAGTGAAAACGACGTCACGTCTCGTTCTTTTCACTCAGATAAAATTCGCCAAATCTCGAGTTCAGACACTACTTTCAATTTTATACTAACTGAACTGAATCGATCCCCTCCGCCTTTGGTGCACGAAGCTACACTTCATACGCAGAAGAGTAACAGATTTAATTTCAACTCGAGTAATTTAACCGATACATCTCGAATTCCTCCGGTTCAAAGTTGAAATAAAAATTGAGACGAAAAGTGAAGTCGATCTCTCGGAACGTTTCAAACTCAAGTGATCAAGTCAACAAGTCTGAACCGCGCCTCGCTCGATTTTCCTGTTACATAATTAGCAAGCGCGCAGAGAGCACACCGATGACGGTCATTTTGAATATCAAAACGAGATTGGAACGTGGCTGGAGCCAATTCGACGATATCGCAGCCAAAGTTGATTACGCGCGACATGTATGAATCACGTCCCTGTTAATTTTGAACAGTAGCCTATTCGCGATATCGAAACAAGTCGAACGTTATTTCTACGGAAGGTATCCTAATCGCGGCGATGTGACTACGGCGCGTTCGAACCTCCGCAGTACCTGCAATAATGCAAAAAGGGACCGATTGTATTAATGTGAACCGGACACGCTCTCGCAACGCCATTCAATTCACGCGGGTAGAACCGATTAAACGTAAATGAAGCCACTTTAATACGGCCGTGCGGTCCGCGTATCCAGAATTCATTACGATGCAATTCGAGACCGGTGGGCCGCGCCGCGCCGATGGAATTTCGAAATTTCATTGAAAAGTCAACCGCATTACCGAGGCTTCCGAACGAGTAGCGTTCCGTGTACCGAGAACGATTATCGAGAACGCTACTATTGGAACGTGATCGCTCTATTCTGACAGATGGCATATAGAACTAGCATTCTCTCGCTTTTCTGCACTATACGTTAGAGCACAGTTATCCGAATGAAGCACCATTTATTACATAAACTTGTTGAATCTGTGGAACGAATGATTTACATGCGAGAGTTTTATTAAAGATTTTTCGACGAAACTTGGTAGAAACAATGTCTAATACTTCTACTTTGGAGTTGCGTCAACTGACTCTCTACTACGTGGAGAAACAGCTGATACATTGTGTCGCGACATGAATAAACGATTAATTTTAAAAAACCAAGTAGTTCATCGTGTTTAACAGGAATGGAACTTGCTTTTCGATTGGCGCTCACTGATTCTTTCATTCAGGTTCCAATAACTAAATTCAATCAGAAACAGCTTGTTCAATCAGGCACTGATTGAAATTTTGTACAAATAAGTCGCCGCGAGCGAAACTTCGCTGCATTTTTCATTCGAACGAATAAATATCGCTCTCGAAGCCGTATTATTTGCCCCATTTTTTTATCGTGCTGTTTCCTTCACTCCTTCGTCAGTTCTCTTTCCTATTTTGCGATATTCTGTTTGCGAATGAGTGGAATATACGAATTGTTTGCTTCTATAGATATTATCAATACTTGTTGTACTTATTAAATTTCAAGCAAACATAATTTTTCTCCATTTATAGAGAATATAACTTTTCTCCATTTATCTCATTTGACATTTCTTCCGCTTGAACGGAGAAATAATCGCGGCGATAAGTTTGCTGTTTTAAAATACGTGCGACTTGTAACTATATACACGTATAATTATACTTTTTTTTTTAAGTACAGATAATTATACTTTTTTTAATATACTTTTTTAAATAATTGTATTTTATATACTTTTTGTAATAATTATACTTTTTTTTCTAAGTACAGATAATTACTCCACGGTGTTACAAATACGTATGAATACACAGTAATACAACAGTTCCAAAACTTATAATTACGCGTACGCATAGTAATTGTTTTTTAAAGTACAAACAGCGTGGCTGACGACGATAACATAACGATAATTTCTGAACGTGTTTGAAAATATCGAAACGCTCACGTTGAGATGCAAACTCGTTTTTCGACAATTTCGTCATTTTAATTAGATCACAGAACGTCGGAGCAACCGATACTGCTCGACTCTCGCCTCCGTGGAAACGTCGCCGATCTCGAAGCTGCGAAACGAGCGTGAATCAAAACACGGTGTCGAAAGTTACCATCGGTTCTTGTAACGAATCGATGGAACAGCTGGTCGACTATTCTTCGAGCGTAAATAAAAACGTCACGCCCGAGAGCGAACCGATATATATTTCTGGATTTCGTGAATCCATTGCGTCGTATCTTTCGGCGTTACCGATCGGCGCGTCGGCGAGCAACGATTTGTCTCGCGACGTCGGTCGTTGCGATTCAACGCTGATTCATCCGCACAGTCTGGAGGGAAAATTTTTTCGAAAGCGAGGGAGGGAAAAAGACACGGAAAAGTGATTAGTCGAAAACGACGGTGCCATTTTGGCGGAAAAATCGAAATCAGGTTTCTGCAGCCACGTGGTTAAAATGTAATTAACGAACAGCATGAAACGATAATCGTCGATGGACCGTGTTCCGCGAAAATTTCGTTGCATCGATGTTACGGTGGTTTGCAGAGGAAGAGAGATAGGAGAAAATAGGGGGAAAAGGGGAGGAAAAATGTATATAGTACGTACATAGTCAGCCACAGAAATGTGTATCTTTCAAATTTGTATGTGTGTAACAGAAAGAGAGGGATTTTGGACATATTTTTTCATCTTAATTGATTTGTTCGTTAAAATTGAATAATTTCTAAAATCGATCTTATGAAAATATACTACGAAAATGAATAAAAGTTATTCTAACTATAAGAAGATGCCTTTTTGTACATTTTAATATACTTGTGATGATTGTAAAGCAAACTTTTGTATTATAACTTTGTACTTTTTTTTCTAATAAGTCATCGAATATTTGCATCGAATTTTGTTCGAACTCTGAACAAAACGATTGTCATAACATCAATACAATTCTCTCGCACGATGTTTTTAAGTAATTGCACACGTATGCATATAAAAATCATGTATCCATACGTATCTCATTCAAATGAATCGAAAATAGAAGTTCCGGGATACATTTTGGAAAATTATTTCAACGATTCGAAAGACAACGATGAGATTGAGATATGTTGTTCGTAAATCGTAAGCGCGTCTTCATTTTGTTAAATTCACGAAAACGGTAGGAGGGTACACACGTAAATTTCGGCGACTGGCTGTATAGGCCAGAGAAGAGCACTCGGCGTAATTTATAGACGCGTTTATACATATGCAAACACGTGTAAACTGGCAATGTTAAATTCATCAGTCACGCGAAATAAAAAAAAAAAAAAAAAAGAAACAGCGACAGTCCGACGAAAAATAATTGCGTACGCTTTAGTCAAATGAGAATTCCCCAGGCGGAAGTTGCGTTATCGATGAACCAGATTCCAGGCAGAAACGGGGACAATCGGTGCTCGGCAATTAAGATTTGTCGCTCCCTCGGGAACAGGCGAGTCCGATCAAACTGTACCGGCGCGTTTCCGCGTCACGAATCCGCCATGTATTTTACAATCGTTCTGCAGTGACAGGACGACGCGAAATCGTCGACCTAATTCTGCGAAGATCGCGTTATCCGGAGAGTCTTCCTTCAATTATCTCCGTAAGATTACAAACTTGCACAAACATCCGCGGTTTAATTACAACGGAGCAGAAAGCACAAGTCTTCACCGAGGCTTAAATCTCTAAAAATGTAAAAATTACAAATTGGTGCTGACGGTGAAGAAGAAAATTAAATTTACTTACGAGTGTAAATATAACGTCTTGAATAAAAAACATTCCTTCTCGTCGATTTAGAGTCGACGTAAAGTCACTGGTTACGTGACATCTTCTATATTAACCCTCCTCCTTCCCCCAAAAAACTGCACGACTTGTACCCCAGTACGATTCGTCTCATTAAAAGGCCCAGAAGCAACTGTTCCGACTAGGAAACAAAGACGACTTTTTTGCCACAAAATTTTATTGATATGCAAACATTTGAGTCGATAGAAAACAAATTCGGTACCAGACAACGCCACTCCTACTCGAGGTCTACGCCACGCCCCCTCGCGAATCACGTGACCCAAATCAACCAATCGCTAATTTTCGTTGCATCAGCGTTGCACCTGAAGAGGCCCGATTTTCTGGGTTACCCCCGCTGAAATCACTTTCAGTGATAAAAAAGAAGAAAAAAACCCCTCTTGAAACCTTCGCACGGTGCACCCTCCATCATCCAGCGACCGAGCGCTCGAGGATAGTAAAGCTGCACGCAGAGCAAGCAGAACGGGGGAAGAGCATCCGGATAGTCATTGCAAGCGACGCGAAACGGAATGGCAGAGTGACTCTGGGAACCGTGGAGGACGGGGCTGGGCTCTGTTCGGCCGCGGCCGGTCACCAGGGAATCTCCTCCGGACGAAAACAAAAATCGGGTTTAGCCCGGGCGCAGGCCGATCGTGCAGAAGGCACAAACTCGATTTAAAGCGCGACACGCGACACGCACCGGCGATAACCACCACAGTTAACGACATTTCCCCGTTGGCGCGTCGAGCAGCGAGTAATTTGATTGCATTGGGACAGGATGTGGGCACGGCCAGGGGCGAAAACGGAAGAGAGCTTGGCCCGGGGACAACGAAACAGCGAGAGAGACAGAGAGAGAGAGAGAGAGAGAGAATAGTCAGCTACGGGAAATGGGAACACCATATTCACGGGGCTGATAATACAACGAGCGCGCGACAAAATTTTCCGTTTTGGCACGTCGATACACATACACGGTATATTCCGGCATTCCCGTAACGGTGGAATAGCCTGTTCGATCGAAGAAACGCAATTGTTCTTCCGTTGCCGAGCGATCGAGTGGCTGTCGAGAGGTTCTCGGGAAAAATTTCGCATAGAACACGAAACATTTATGGCGTTTGTTCGTGAAGTTGTTATCCTTGACAACGTTTTTTTCTATTTCACGCCGCTAGAAATAGTTTGCACGCATAGTTTCGATATGGTGACTCGCGAGAAAGAGAGAGAAGGAGGAAAATCAAGAGGATTGTCACGAAACAAAGAAACGACGTGTTAGTATTATTTTACATTGGATCCATGTTCATTTGATCTAAAAACGTGGTAATAGTGAAAATTAACCACACATTCGTAATATTACGTGCAATTACAATTAGTCCAAATATATCCTAGCGTGTAATTAATTCAATCTCCGCCTCTTTTACCGAATCCCTTTGACAGAAAAAAAAAAATCAACCCCTAATGAAACAAGCATGCGATCACAGTCCTCGCATGTTCGAAACAATAATGAACTCGATCCTCGACTCGTTCGTTAGAATTTCTCTTGTACCTCCGACGAAAAGAGAGAATCGCTCCTAATTTGACAACAAGGACGCTCGACATTCGCGAACGCTTGCCTCTCAACCCTGAACTCTGCCCGTTGAACTCGACCAACAGTTCAAACGAAACCCACCGCCGTAGCGAGAAGAGAGAAAAATCGAAGGACAAGAGGTCGGATGTCTCTCAGCGACGCGGAGGCGCCGTTCGAGTCGATAATCACGCACTTGGTTGAGCAAAAACAAGGACCCATCGTGGAGAGTAGCAGAGAGAGAGACAAGAGGGTTTGAAAACGAGGCTCGCGTCTGATTAATCGACACTCGGGCGGTAACGCGCGCTCGAAATGTATCGCTTTGTTCGCTCGCCACGCGTCTTCCTCACCGAAGGCGTCACGTCGACGCGTCTCTTCAATTAGGAGAATTAAAGTAATTGCACCGCGAGGCCGTCCCTTTCGAACGCGCGACCGCGCTAAGTGGACGTAGAAACGCGCGATAAATATCAAAACGAAAGATAAATATCAAATCGGATGAAATGGCTGATCGCTAAATCTCTTGGCTTTCGATCTGCATTTCATACTTGCCGATGTTAATGGCGAAATCGACACTAAAAATTAACAATTGCACGTGATTAATGTACGAAAGGCGCAGAAGCTGACGATACAACTTTCCGTTATAAATCATTTCAGTCCATAGAGCAGTCTGATCACAACACTGCGATAATTACTAAACAATCCTGTCGTGATTGACGATTCGAACTTTCTAGTGAAAGTTTTCTAATGAAAAATAACTCAAACCGATTGATTTTTGAACTCTAATAGCTACTGATGATAATCAATACCAAAAAGTTCAAAAAATAACATTTAGGAAAAATAATTTTTAATTTCTAAAATATTCATATATTATTGAATTATTTTAACTGCGATACTTTTTAATAAAAAATAAAAAATAGTGTTTATTAACTCAGACTATTGATCTATGAGTCTATAATCTTTACAAGTTCCTGCTATTTTTATTATTAATTCGAAATAAATATTGCAGACAGGAAAATTAATTTCCTTTAATTCAAAAGATAATTCTATTGTTTCTTTCTAGCCGCGTGGAATCGTACGGCAATTCTCTTTCAACTTCTAGAATCGAACTGAACGCATAGTGATTCTCTGTACTTCGACCGGTTGCGCTTGCAACGCCATACAAACGAGATACATTATCGAATTCAAACCCTTGCGCGTTATTTAATAATTACAATTCAACAGAATATCGCGTTTCGTTAAATCATTTATCAGCGCAGGATACGCGGTAAAAGGAGCTTTACGAATCGTGGCCCCGCGTCTTGTACATCATATCGCCAACAATTAAATCCCGGAGGTTTTCCGCCGGATTAAACATCCGCCGAAACAAAAACGAAATCTCGCAACGCGAACGAGCAACAAGGTAAACGCGAGGTAAACGCGAATTCATTCGCGAAGATTGCGGGAAGAAAAATTCGTAACGAGAAAGAAATAACAGAACGCAACCGCTCGTATTTCGAACAATGCCCTCCTGTTTCACGCTCCGTTTTCCTTCAGAAGGCAAGACGCTCGTGGAATAACAAGGACGTTCATCGACCACGTAGCCGTCATTAAGTATCGACAATTATGCTCGCTGATACGCGAATACTTTTGCCTCTCGCGCACCGCCGACGAACAATAATCGTTAATTACCGAGAAAGTTATTTGTAGTGCGAGCTTTTGTGCAAATTCGTGTTTTTATACGGATTATAATGAAAGGAAAAAGAGAAAATGAGATTTGAGCGAAAAATTGTTGTTTGGATACATTAATTTAATTTTGTACGAGATTGTATTTAAAACTTTCTTACAAATGTACAAGTCTATTATTATCTAATTATTTTACAGATTGTTATTACCTTCCAATTGTAACCATAAACTTTGCTACAATTATTTTACTATTAATATTAATTTTAATTAATAAATTAATACTAATGTTAATTAATTTATTATTTATTATTAACATTGATTTTAATTAATAAATTAATAAATAAAGCTACAATTTATGAACAAAAATCAGAGCTTAGGACTATGACTAACAACTAAGATTCTCTTTGGGGGGTTGTTTCACCCCTGCAGCAGAGAAAAATAACTCCTCATTATAGTCCTTATTATTAGCGTCACTTGAAATACATTTAAATTCTCTATTTCTCGAACTTTCCTTGCAAATGTTCAATATTTCAACGTTTAAAGGATTTAAAGTCCAGTTGAGAAAATTAGTCGAGTCACACACGCTGTTTCTAGTTCGGTTAATTCCGCTTCAACTTAGGAACGTAATGGAATTTGTCTCGGCTTTCCGTTGCGACTTTTGGTTTTCCAAAAGGCATCCCAGCACCGGATTGCGACACAATCCGCGTGAAATTCTAGTTGCAGAAGCGGACCATCGTTTATTATCACCTATTAACCCTTTCGCTGCGAACAGAGAGTACGGTTGCTCGCCAGGAAACTCCGTTCATATATCACAGTCGCTCGGCACGAAACGATCTTCATATGCTGCTAAACGATGTATGTATGTACGTACGAGGCAGGGGAAGTTAAACCGATCAACTCGCAATCTCTGTGAATTCCACGAT
Organism: Melipona bicolor; assembly: GCA_030673865.1. Lineage (NCBI taxonomy): Eukaryota > Metazoa > Arthropoda > Insecta > Hymenoptera > Apidae > Melipona > Melipona bicolor. The sequence continues at coordinate 305,246 of JAHYIQ010000019.1, forward strand.
TTTGTCCGGTGATTAGGATTTAATTTTGCAAGAACGAGAAAATCAATTCTCGTTCGCGGAAATAACATTTCGCGAATTCGACAAACGACTGTTAAATGACAAACGAATTTAATTAAATTCGTGCGTAGAGTCTAGCAAAATCAACACTGCCTTCTTAATTTTTAATTTAAATCAAAACTAATTGCCTTCTAAATTTTGAATTTAAAACAAATCTATTCGCTGCAAGGTGATCGTAATTAATTACGATGATATCATTGCTAGGTGACAGATCTATATGCATCTATGAAAATTTTTGCAGAAATAAAATATTAAAAAAAAACAGAGTGTTCGGCGTAATACTTACAATTAAGTAAGTATGGAAGAAGCAAATTTCTGTTTGTGTCTCGTCTATTTAATTGTGTTTCTGTGAAATATGCTCTTCTCTATTCTGAACTTGCTTTTCATATAATAAAATAGGATTTATTTAACAATTTAATTTATCATGTACGTGTATAATTACTCGCGAAATTTTTCATACAATAATCGCGAATATTTGTAAAATATTTTGAAATTTCAACGAGAGACGAAGATTCTATGAAAATCATATTGGTCAAGTTGGAAACAGATCTGAAAGAAGCGTGATAATTATTCCGGTTGGCGTGTTACAGGTTTTAAATGTTCGACGATCTAGAAGAGAAAGCCGAAAGGAGTAGAAACGTAGAATTTAAATCTAAAATCAATCCTTCATGGACGAAATTTATTTTCTCCCTCTTTTATGAGAGACGTTCGATTTCTCTTTCCTTCGTTAATACGATATTCGAGGAGCGTTTTCCATTCGTTGTAATTTATTATTTATTTTGAACAAACGAATCATGCTCTCTCTCTCTCTGTTTCACATCTAAAGGAAGATAGAAAATTATTGTCTGAACTAAAAGCGCCGATCTTTTTGAGAGCCTGTATTGACGCGGCATTTCGTATTCACGTTGCGAAATATTGGAAATGTTTAAAGTTTCAAAAGAAGAAAAAGAAAAGCAAATAATTACTATTTCAACTGTGGCCCAAAGAAACAGTATAGATACCGTCAAATATTTATTTCCTCTCTTCGAAGGATGAAACATCGTTCCTCGTTGCCAAAATGTTAACGTTACGTCAGTATCGCTGGCGAGAACGACGCGTTGTACAACGCCGTGTTACCCGTCACATTTGTCCTCGGCAATTAGACCGACTTGCACTCGTCTCTGCCAGCGAACGTTAGAATTTTAATCGCGACCTCGTTTCCATAGTTCATCGGGCGGCAACCGAAAAAGTGAGACAGCAACCAAGAGAACGAGACAACTCAAGGAAAAGGAATGACCACGTCACTCGTCTGTCGAATCGTCGATAATCGCATTTCAATTACCTGAAAATTTCTTGGCTCTGTTCAACTACAAAAGCCGCGAGATGCGACGACAACTCGTGATCAAAATGGAATTGGCCAATTGGAAATTTTTCGCGAGATAAAATTTTAGGAAATTATTTCAGTTTATTCGACTTATCGAGCGAGGGAGCGAAAGAGCTCAGTTATCCGGAGATTAAATGAATAAACGTAAATTTCTAAAAGCGTTTCAAAATATCACGTGGAATGAAGATTGATAAGGTGATTGATTAAAGAATGACAAGACTCTCTTATTCTCGAAATTAACTGTTTTCGAATGTCTCCTTCCTTTGCTCGAAATATACAGCACTAAAAATTCTATTTCTGTTTGAAAATTTATTCTAAAATTCTGTCTTAAATAATAATAAATTTGGCAAGTAAATTTTTCTCATTTTCATTGTCGTCTAAAAATATTCTGAAATATCTTCTCCGAGTCACTTTTGCGAGTGTTTTTAGTTTAATTAATAAAAAGTGTATAAAATTAATACTGTTTTTTTACTATCACGCAAAATTTATGAAAAAAAATAAATATTTAATTTTTAATTTAAAAACAATTAAGAAACACAGACATTTTTCGTTTCACAGTCATCATCTGATTGTTCCACCAAAATTTAAATATTTAAAATCTCTTTCTCGGCAATAACTTCTTCCAATTATGCCAAAGTGCATCTATCCTGAAAAAATAAGAACGTCTCTCAGCAATATATCATTGCGACATTCAACAGACAACGTTAACAGGTTGCGAACAAAGAAAGTTTCGACAAAAGTCTTGACGAGAAGTCGCGCAATAGAAGCAATCGTGGATGCAAATCGGAACCACGACCGATACGAGACGAGTGCCCCTTATCGAGGATCAGCCTAGAGGACGAACAATCCAGTCTGAATTTCGATGAATCCGGATAACCGGACTACCTCCACCTCGCCTCCCTAACCACCCACGGGGCGCCTATTGAGACCTCGCCTTAATCTCGTCGTCGTCGGTTGTTCCAGTCGAACGGCTGTCGACCTGTTGGCGAGTGGATGTACATGTATGTATACTCTTACTCTCTGCCGGGGAAAGAGGAAAACTGACGGATATCGCGAGCCTTTGGAACACGCCGAGGCTCGAAGAGAAATTGCGAGGATAGGGAGCGTCCGTGGAAGACGAATGCATGGTTGCTTTCTGCACCGACGGAGAAACGATGGGTGGAAACGATGAAATATCGACGGAGTTCGGGAATCTGATTCACTTTGAAGCGACTGGATTTATGGTTTCGAGGGGTTAGGCCATACGTGAAATTCTGCATTTTTTCTCTTCTTCTTCTTCTTACAAAAGAATTATAGGAGTTTTACAAGAGTAAAATTTAGAGTAAAATCTTGAGGAATACGACACTGTCGTTCAGAAATTTGGAATACTCTGTCAATCTTGGATAAAACCGTGTTTCTCAGCGGATAAAGTTTTAATTTTTGAATGAGAATAGGTACTTGTGACTTTTATAATTTCTACGCACATATATAATATATTTTAAAATGACAGTATTATCACATTACACGACAGTTTTGTTAAAAAGACAGTGTCTTATTACAGTATTAATGAAATTTCAAAATGTCTTTATACGACACATATAATAAACAATTCAGTTCAATTATCTGGAAGACCTCATTTTACGAATTACTCAATCCATTTATTACGATTTACTGTATTATTAATATACTGTATATTTTACTTTATACCTTATATTATATATTATATATTTTACCGAGTTATTGCGGTAATGCAATCATCGTGATAGTTTTATGACAAGAGTACTTTCACGCCGCCAGATAGATACGTGGGAAATTTTTTCGTGCACACAAGTGGCCAGCATTTCGATAGACGTATAAAACTCTCGACAAAATCTACACCACACGCGAAGATTACCCCGTTTCTATTCGTTTCCGGCGCGGATGAATTTCATCCGCGCGAGGCCTGAAATCCGGTAACGCGCTCCGGAGACTCCGTGTGTCCCGGCGGCCTAAGAAAGCGCCCCAAGAGTCAGTTTTCTCTGTAATACGCGGTGTCAATTTCACACTGGCCAGCCGTTCGTCCTGCCACACGGTTCTGAAACTCTTTTATGCCGTCTCACGTGTCTCTATCTCGCGGGTCGACGCCCGTGTGCCCCGAGGTCGTCCACCTAAATGCAACCGGGCTTCTCATCCCGCGATGTCACCTCGATCTCGCGCAACTCCAATTCAACGTCTCCGTTGTTATCTTCTAACTCTGCTTACGATCCATTAACGTGACAGGAATGGCGCAAAGAGTCAACCTCAACGCGAGTCTCACTGTCGCGCGAAATTTCAAAGCGTTCCTCCATCGCCGTGTAGTTGAAAAGTTATATGCGATACTTTGTGCTACTTTATTATCACTGAAAGTGATATAAAGTAGCGGGGCCTCTTCAGGTGCAACGCTGATGCAACGAAAATTAGCGATTGGTTGATTTGGGTCGCGCGATTCGTGAGGGGGCGTGGCGTAGACCTCGAGTAGGAGTGGCGTTGTCTGGTATTGAGCGATCGCGCCTGTAATTTGTTTTGTATCTATTCAAATGTTTGCATATCGATAAAATTTTATGGCAAAAAGGTCGTCTTCATTTCCTAGTCGGAACAGTTGCTTCTGGGCCTTTCAGTGAGACGAATCGTACTGGGATACAAGTGCAGTTTTTTTGTCAACTCTGACTTGAAATTTGACGAGAGAGAAATTATGGGACATTAGAACTCGCGACTCGTTGGCATATAGAGCCCTGACAGATGTTTAATTTCGTCCTACATTTGTAATCTATTTCGACTGAAATAAACAATCAACCAATCAGCAGCGGATCAGACTTTTAGAAAATTATATGCACAAGTATGTGTCAATTTCTCGAATCTTCCACATGACAGTGACGACACCACCGATCAAACCAACGCCGATTGTAAGCCAAAATTCTCACCGTCTTGCCCCGATTCCGCATCAGCTACTCGAATCACGAAATCGATTCCCAAGCGGGTGATAGAAAAAAAAAAAAACTGCGAATGCTTCTTGGACTTTTCCAGCCGATCGAGCAGATGCGACCTTACATCGAACGTCGCTCAACGTCTGCTCGACCGACGGGAAGGGACGTTCGTCGAATTCTAACGGATGGAGAGAGGTCGCGAGAGAGCACTCGACAGGCGGCGAGATCCTCCTGGAGTTTGCAACCACCTGGGCAACATAGCCGCTGGAAAATTGATATGTATCTCGTTGTGTATCGCATTGAGCAATTTCGCGTTATCGCGTCGCGCCGTTGGTTAATTCGTAGCGTGGCTCGTAACTCGGCCGAGCCGAGTCAACGTCTCTCGTCTTCGCGAATCTCCGGACCGGTGGACGATGTTATCGGTTGTAATTTAATTTGTGCCTGTGGAAAACCAGCCTCTCGCGCGGGACTCGAAATCAGTGAATCGGTGAAAACACGAGGCGAGGCGATATTCCTCTGTTCGCTCTTTCTCGTCCGCGAGATCTTTCGGCAGCACGGTGTAAGAGAGATATGGTTTTACTCCTTTATTCGAGTGAAGCACGAATACGGGTGAAGAACGGGACTCGCGGGTTGCATGTAAATTAACATGTCGTCTGGGAAAATATCCTCGGCGGCGAGAGAGGAGGGGAGGAAAAGAACGGGGGAGGTCACGATGAAAAATTCCAGAGACGTTCGACGAACCGTCCGCGTGTAACGCCTACTTGATTCGCGCTCGAATTTTTGAGCCGGGGATCCACGCTTGGGAATTAACCCTCGTCCAGCCAACGTTTGATCACTCCGTATGCTAAAGTTTGTCTCAACGACGGAACTAACTAACGGCGATTAAAATGTAAAATTTCTATCAGTGATGTTAAAGTGGAAAAAGAGAGAGAAGAAATAGAAAACTATAATACAATAAAGTACACAAACATTTCACGAAAAATCATTTGAAATACACTGTAAAATATCCAAGGAAAATTACAAATTGGTCACTTTGACCATTTTTGGTAGTTCTAGTGTTAAAAATGACTAAACTTCTTAAAGACTAGTAAATTTCAGGGAAAATATATCATTTTTTGAATCTGTGATGTATTATCAATATATGTGATATGTTACTCTCATTAATTCTCGTTTATAAAATTTTGCTTACACGATTTCGTCCATGGGAATATTTAATTTCTATAAGATGTTACGTTACAATAAAATACAACGAAGAATATAACATTATCTAGTTATTCATGTTACTTAAAACTCTTTGCTAATGAATAAGATTTGTTATTCTAAAGTTAAATATTTAATTACTCTAAAATAATTTAGAATTTTAATTCCAATTATTTTAAATTATTCTAAAATATTCACAGAAATACCACCGTGGCAACCAGCGATATTTTATTAACAAAATATCGGACAATGAATCTTTTTAATTAAACAAAATTCCAATTTGAAGAATTGACTCGATCGTCCGGTCAAAAGTTGTCTAATTTGAACTTATGTCTCTTCCATGTCCTTATTTTCTTCTAATCGACGAAAAGATTAGACGCGAAGGATCGTTGCTGATCGTTAAGAATCTAAAGTTACGCTGGAAGAAATTGCGATTCCAGAGACTGTGAGCAAGGCTTAAGGCCCGTTTCTCGCGGCGAAATCGTGGCGGGGATGCGACGATGGCCCGTGTCTGGTTCTCCAACCTGGGAGACTTCCTCCGTGCCAGTGCACTACAGTGTCTGCGATGCATCTGCAGCGTCTGCTTCTGCGCAACTTTTCCCACTGTCTCGATCTCGATTCAGTGAGTCAAAAGACCGGGAAACTTCAAAAAATATTGAGACACGCAAATCTATCGAGTAGAATCTAATAGTCAGTGCATCTCTTCCTTGGACATTAAAAAAAAAAAAATAGATTAAAAAAGAAATTTAGAGATTGATTGTTTAATTCAATTTATCTACCGTTGACGTTCCCTTCGTAATAAAGAAACTGACACGTCAAAATGTAATAAATTCCGTACGCACTTGAAGAAATACAAAGTTAACGTCAGTCACTGGTGTGTGAGGCTATTGCCGATTCGTGACGTGAGAAAAGTTTATTCGATTGCTATAATTATTAGCCCTGTTGCACACTCAGATTAATGGATCAGTCTCGTCAAACTTGGAAGAGTTCGATGGTGAGTAACGTTAATAACTTTAATAATCATTTTCACTGATTGTCGAATGTTTGCTGCATAGATGACGATTGAAATTTTCCACATAAAATTACAGATCAAACAATCCCTTAAATTCATATTCCACTATCCGTTTATACGATAATTTAAATAATTTCGACGCGAAATTTATCCGTTTACGATAAACCATATTTATTTGCGTACAAACGCGAGTCGAGGATATTGAAAGAATTAAATCGCGAGTTACAAATTTAATTTCAAATTATAAAGTAACAAATCCAAGTTTAGCTGGTTTCCTCGATGTATTTTTTTCCAAACCGTCAAAAGTGCCAAAAAAAAAAAAAAACTCGTCGCGAAAACAACGAAGTTTGCAGTCCCATCGTGTTGACGCGAACCGATGGACAAAGTTGATTTTCGATTCTGCCAGACAAACGCGGGCGACGCGGAGGCATCGCGCGAAACAGCGGGTTCCCGGAGAGGATTTCACGGCTGAATCGGAGCATCCATTGCGGCGAGTGGTTCGCCGGTCTCTTTCTCGTCAAACGGCCGCGCAACATTGGCAAAACGGGCGCAATCAACGAGATCCGAAACTCGATTCTCTCCGATTCGAACAGCCCCGCGGAATTTCCCCGCTTCTTCGAAAAGCGACCGTCTTGGCGAATCCAGAGAGACCCGTTCGATCCGTGTCGGAGGATCCAAGCATGCTTTTAATTTTTACAGATTTTCACCACGTTTGACGCGATAGAATAGAATATTCTGTAGTTTCTTAGAATCAGAACTTTCGTTTCTCCCATCGACAAGTATTTTTCGTCACGCCTACGAACGATTTATCAGAGAATTATTAGACACACCTGAAAACACGAATCGTAGGTGTCAGGAAGCAAGACTTGGTTGCTCGAACTTGTGAGACAATTACGGAATAAATAGAGGGAACGTACGATAGACAGGGAATAAGGAGAGCTCTCTTGCAAGAAACTCGCGAGTTTCCACTGGCACTGGTAAATTTCAACGTGAGGAGAGCGTGATAAGAGTTAATATTTCGTAGGATGTGAGCGACGCTCATCCGCTGGGGGGATGTTCGTTCACTGGACAGGTCACCCTGGAGAACACGCTGCATATCTGCTGGAAATCGTTCGACGACGAAGACGACGACTAAGTTTGTTTCACGGAGTATGTAACACGTCGGTTGAACGTTATTTCAGTGTCGTGTTAACAGCGCGAGTGTTTCCTCGCGTGCGGGGGCTTTCCTGGGAGTTCTTCTGTCTCGCAATGATTCACGAAAGTTTTCAGAAACGATGACTGAGACTTGGAGATGATCTCTAATTTTTTATTCAAATTAATCGCGATGCTGAAAACAGCTTGTATCTGCCAGAATAGTAAAACTCTGAAACATATTGCAAAACTCTACGCGCAAACGCTTCAACAAAATATTACTCCACGTGTTTGCTCAGGTTTGCTCAGGTTTGCTCATCACTGTACATACGTAATACACGTATGAAGCAAAGATCGGAACATCTCGTCGACTACCCACGGTGTCGCATACCTACGCCCGAAAATGGAATGAAACAACGCCGCTCTAAAGTTAAAAGAAAGAGCGAAAGATAAGTAAAATCTTTCGTTGCGTATTGCCGATTTATAGAAGTAGATCGACGCGCGATTTCGCCGGTCGTATCGGCGAACGCGTGGGCTCTGGCCAGTCTTTTATCGAGCGATTGATTTATCGCGGTGCGCCTCGTCATCCGTGCACACGTGCGTTTATTAATAGAAACCGGCCAGCACGGGGGGCCACCGTGAGCTCAACATTTCGAGGCACTGGCAACACACGTCCGCCTTGCTATCTGCAAGGATGGGACCGACGTACGTATGACACTTACGAATCGGAACCAAGACTTGACTTATCTAGCGATAAGTTTCGTTCTGTGGGTTTCGAATGGAAAGTAGGAACTTTTCAACGAGTACTCTTGCAGTGTACTCATTTTATACAAGTTGGTTTCGAATCCTAGGAAAGTAAGAACATGCCTCGTCAAAATCTCTGTCGCGACAAATATCGTTCATTCGGAGAATTCCTGTGGTACTAAAAGACGTACTGTTCGATGTTAATTATGTATATATAGCAATTTTGGTAACATGGATGAACTGTATTATTTCAACAGTACTAAATTTCAACAGTATTAAATTTCATAATTACATATAAACAAAATCAATCCAATCGTTTAAATCCAAATTTGCTATTGAACTTATCTGATTATTATCATTAGTATAATTTAAAACTATGCCTCAATCATCGTCCCTGAAGATCAAGAGATTCGAATCTACTCCCATCTCTATTGTTATCCCTCAACGAACGTAATCCACCGGCCAACGAAACTGGAACAATATCGCCAGAGAACGATTCGTTTCAACGTTTTACGCCGGCTGTGCACGTACGAACGCATAGACATATCACGTGTTGTTTGATTGGATTTTCATATGTTTTCGCCAATCCGTTAAGCGTTGCAATTTGACGCGGATTTCGTTACACGTCTAGTGAATCACACGGATGTAAATGGTCGGATTCGCGTTATAAATGTTTATTGATACTTAGCGGTATCGATTAATCGAGAGAGCTTTCCTCGCCGCGTTTTTTTTCATCCTGTTTGGATGACAGATAATTGACAGAATATACATGATTACAGAGATTATGTAGATAGAATGGATCAAATTCTGATTTTTAAAAAAATTTTTTTTTTTTTGTTGAGGATTATTTTGTGTTTGATAACACGAAGAGCATTTTTTTAAAACTAGATCCTACGTTTTTGGAGTCACAAGAAAGTAGGCCTTTTATATTTAAACTTCCATTATTTGAGCATTTATATAACCGAACAGAGTATTAATAACGAAAGTGTATTATTTGACGTGTGCTTGTAAAAAGAATTTACTAAAATACGATACTTTATAATTATATCTTATAATGATGGGTAAATATTTTTTGCATCTTCTGTGTTATAATATACAACCCTTTTATAAACCGATTTTTTAAATTTAATTTTTATTATAAAATATCTTTTCCCCGCTATAAAAATTAATCGCAGTACAATGAAGAACTAGCAAGCATCTGTAGGGTAAAATTTATAAATTCGCCAATCGTAAATCATTATAGATATCATAATAGTGAAACTTCACCCTTGTCGAATTGTTATTACTTCATTCTCCATAATTGGCCCAAATGTTACACTGTTCCAATTTCTCGACTAATTTTTCCCAAGCCGGCGCTAGATCTTCATTTAACACAAAACCAACGTAAAATATAACTATCATTACTCCGTACGTCCTAACCTAATAATATCGAAGCTCGACAGCACGATGGATCTCCCCATCTTGCCCGCGCTTGAAATTAACCATACCAACCTCATAACTATAGCTACTTTTTCTCTTCTTTGTGTTTCACTCTTCTCCCTTCCTCGCCCCCTCCACCTTCGCGAGTCTATCTGTTTTAATTGAGATTGGAACAATTTTAATCCGCGGGAATATACTCCGAGAATAACCGCGGTGGAAAAAGAAACAGGGTCGCGGGGAGGATTGAACGATTACGAGAAGCGATGTAAAATGCGTTTCAATTTCACGAGAATTTTCACAGAATCGTCTACGTGCAAATTGTTTCGGAAAATTCATACTCTCTAAATAAAGACCGTCGACAAATGTGAATTCAAGTATTATGAATTTTGGAATTTCTAATAGCGTGAAAGATACTTTGTAATCTATGCTATATAAATAATTGTACCGTCAATAACAATAAGAAAAGACTCACATAAATATGAAAAATATGAAACATTTCGAAAATATTTAAATTAGTCATTCGATATTCGATAGATTTGTTTAAGATGACTATTTATTCTGCATTATTTAAAAAAAAAATTTTCAAACTTGCCATTTAGAAATGAACCAGACACCTTCTTATCAGAAGTCTATTTCATAAATTACCTCGTGCTACTTGTCTTTTAAACTTTCTCCCATCTGCAATGAAAATCCCACATCTCCAAATTAATTTTAAATTTTGCGGATGTAATGTAACTATCGTTGCAGTATTAACGAAATATCGAAACGTTTCATATTACATATATTATACACTATTATATAATAAATTATTAACAAATATATAAACATAAATATATAAATATTAATAAATAAATATGTATTAATTTATGCAATACAAATTTCCACGACTCAGTAATACCGACGAATCTCTCGCTCCAATATTTTTATTACGCAGAAACATCGATCAAAAAAAGATACGACGCTTTACAATCGCGTGAATCGACTCGCGCGTCGATAGATTTCGCGGAGAATGGGAGTACGATGAAGCGATTGCAAAGTTGCATCGCCTGTGAAATACGGACTCGTCCGTGAATGTGTACGTACGCGCCAACTTACACCGCGTCCTCTCTGCGGCGCACTTTCGATTTCACGACGCGGCTGCAACGCGGTGTTTCAGCCGTAGCGTTTCCCGCCGCTTATAGCGAGAGTTTCGACCGCGCGTTATACACGCAAACAAGCACTTCCATTCACTCGCTAATCGCGGACCGGGCTAAATTGAATCCCCGGACAACCGCGCATAATCTGCTTGGTCGTACGTTCGGTCGATCGTCGGTAACAACGTTGAAAATTGGAAGAAAATTCGATCAACGCAATTTCGGCTTAAGCAACGCGCGCGCTTGTTTACCCGACTTACCAAAGATACTAAAAGTCTCGCGAAATACAAGAACACACCAGTTTCCATTTTCCCTGTTCTCCGTAAGCACACTTTCCTCCTATATTTTTTGAAACAGAAAGGACTATCTGCTGTTAGTCTGAGCGAAACTCGAGAGAAAGATAGTTTGCCTTTCTTTAGAGATAAGAATTTAAACAGTAATTGCTGGACAATTTTACAGCTCTATGAATACAACGACGTGTACAATTTAATTTTTTAATAGTTAAACGCAAATATTAAATAGAAATATTAAATGTAATTTTACTTTCTTACAGTTTAATAAATAATAGCAAACGTGGATCATTCTGATATCAACATTAGAATTACTAAACTTGTGAAAATGATAGTTTTCAGATTTCGTCTACTTATTTTAAGGACCTGAATTTCGAATTTTGAAAGAAATTTGAATTTCATGAAATCGAATAGAATTTACTAGATCTTGGTTATAAAAAAGTGAATGACGAAGCGAATCTTTTCGTAACGATCAAAAGATAAAGTATAACGTAAATTGATCGGCAAAAAGAAAACTGCGGGTAAAATCTCGCATTGACGCAGCGTTGCTCCTTAATGGATTAACGTAAAAAGGGCCATCGTGCGTTTCTGAAACAGCGTTACGTACCTTTCTTTTCGTTCCTTCTGAATTCCTCGTGGAGAAGATTGCGAAAAGAAAAATACGTAATGTCATTTAAAAAAGCAAGATCGCTCCAACCATTTTTATAAAATATACCTTCAACGTTCCTCTACTCTCAAGTACAATTCAAAATACACGCAATTCTACGGATAACTGACAATGTTAATCAAAGCAGAGAGTAATTGCAAAATTATTAAATACAACGAGAGATGCTCTGCCTTCGGAGGCGGAGGAGAATTCTCAATTGTCCTCCGTGTGGCGAACGAAAAGAAATTGCGACTCGAAGAGAGCTAAAGTGGGAAGTACGGCATCCTTTGATCGCGAACACGAGCAAGTTAACTTATCTTTCATGACAATTCTTAGCGCGGAGTGAAATTCGCGACGACGCCGGAACGAAACTTTTCTCTTAAGAACTGGGAATAAGACATGTGCGTACTCGTAGGCTCGGCGAGTGAACATTCAAATTATATACAAAGGAACACGATTCCGCAGTGGCTCGCGAAGCGACTGAAAGAACTCGATTATTAAGTTTACCGAAAACTTTTGTTTTCTCGGTATTTTTCAGTCACTCGCGACTGAATCTCTTGCTTCTCCTGCTCTTCAATTGTTCCTTTTTTTCAGTTTTTAAATATTTAAAAAAAATGTGCAAAGTGTTGTAATGATTGAAACAAACGATCAGGAAGAACCGGCTCGAGTAGCTGTCTTTAAAAAATTTCTAATGTCGCTTTTCTGATATTTACAGAGAAAACACTTGTTTCAGTTTGACAGAGTTCGTTTTAGATGATGAATTATACTCCACAAGCTTTCACAAGAATAAATTTGGTATAAAAATTTCAACTCCTTGATTTAGCCATGGTCATAATTATTAAAATAGGATGAACATCGCCGATGAAAGTATTTTGACAACTAGATAATACTGCAAGTCAAATGGAATCAGGTTACAACCACGAAATTAAAATTGTCATTTTAACATAATGCGAAACAACATGTCCAATTAAAATCAAAACTGAAAGTATGAAAGAAGGATAATTCAGAAATATCTCACGACTCGAAGCCTTATTTGAATCTAGTACAGAACTAGTAATTAGTTCTATCAAAAAGCATGAAAGGAGACTTTGAACTTCGATTCACAAAATACCTCACAGCATTTTTTGAGATTTTACCTTACAACGCTGTGATACTTTCAATCACGCTTGATAGAATCAACTCTACAAACGTAAAAAAAAAAAAGAAGAAACACTTTGAATCATATAATCACGAAAACTTGCCCCACCCAAATCCCGACATAATCAATGCAACTTCAGATATTCCCAACAGACGAGATTTCAGACGAATAGCGCGCGCAATAAAAATTGCGCTTCAGCGTCCAAGATGGGATACGTACGACTTTAACTGTAAAAGTTCGACGACAAACCATAACAAAGCTACAACGACTGATTCCATTTCGATTAACCCTTCACTGTCTCTTCAAGATCGTTGAAAACCAGACAGTGAATACGTGTCGATCGGGATCGACGAGCGCGCGCTGGCCTCGTCAAAACCATCGAACGAGTCGATCAACGTAGCAGCGACACGAGGACAGGGGAACGCGGCGCGTATTTAAAGTGGAATCGACGTGGCTGCCAGTCGCAATGTCGGCGACAGGGCCGAGCCGGAATAAACGCCGCGACGTAACCGCCGATATTTCCCGTCCGAGCCTATCGGCTTCGCTAGGAGACCGCTTAATAGAACGATGCCGGGGCACCCTCTTAATGGAATATCGCATAAAACCACCGGGTGGCATTAACCCCCTCGTGGCCAGGCTGCCGCGAGCAAAAAGCCGACCGCGCTGTTCCCTGCCAGCCTCTTCGCCCCTTTTACCTTTCGATATACAGGGGGTGTGGCGTCACGCAGGGTGTCTTTAATCGTACGACCAACGATCAATGGGCAAAAGAAGAAAACTGCATTTTATCGCTGAAAGTGATTTTTAGCGAGGGTAACCCAGAAAATGAGGCCTCATCAGGGCCTCGTCAGCAACGCTGATGCAACGAAAATTAGCGATTGGTTGATTTGGGTCACGTGATTCGCGAGGGGGCGTGGGCTAGACCTCGAGTAGGAGTGGCGTTGTCTGGTACCGAATTTGTTTTCTATCGATCCAAATGTTTGCGTATCAATAAAATTTCATGGAAAAAAAGTTGCTTCTGGACCTTTTAGTGAGACGAAACGTACTAAGGTACGAGTCGTGCAGTTTTTATGTAGACTTTCGATTTTGTAAGATTTTCGAGTATGTACAAAACTCGACTGACGAAAGTTGTTTCACACGTGGAACAATGTTTTTCCGTTTAATTCTTTCAGTCCGACTTGTTTGGATTTCGATTGGGTGCTTTGACGAATGCCAGTTCTCCGTGTGAAAAATGTGAACAAAGATGAAAACATGTTTGGAAAAATTTCAAAATAGTTCCAGAAAAGCAACAATTCCAAAAAAAGGAAAAAAACTATGAAACAGAAGTTGAAATAACATTTGTACATTTGTGGACAATTTGTCAACATATCACACTAATTAGGCAAATACAACGCTAATTTACACTATACTATTTTAAAGAACGTTGCTTTAAAACTTTGTCTGGAACGTGCGTGTGTAATTTATTGGAATTACAAGAGTTAATTAATAAGCTAGATTATGTAGTCCGTTTCTTACATTTTTCAAGGAAATTTTTTGACAGACACGTTAACACGGAACACAATTTAATATTTACTTCGAATAATGCTTTCGAGACGTATTATACATTGGAACTGAAAGAATTAGACTTTCTTAGATTTTGAATACGTTCAGTTAAAAATTAGTATACGCGTATATTTGGTAAATTTTTGAATTTAATTCAGAACTTTACTCTTTACGTTTGACATATTTTTGCAATAACGTAATAACATTCTACCGATTACTGCCTTCTGCTTGGCTCAAAATTAGTAGAAATTTTATTCCTTTCCGTTTATTTTCTTCAACTAAAAAATTCGGCTGCAACAGCAGTCACACCCTGTAGTTATCGACGAAGACGGCGGCGAGAGCTCGGAATAATTGGGGCGTTGCCCGTGAAAAATAGGAATTCACCGTGAAATTGGCGAGCCCGCGAGACTTCGGATGAAAGTCCAGCCTTCTCGCCAGCCATCCCCCGCGCCGGAACGAAGGCGGATGAGTTTATTGAAAGAAGCAGTCGCCATTCCAATTTCTGGGAAACCATGAAGCGTACTCGAGGAAAAGCTCGGAGGTGAATGAAGAATCGCTCGGCCAAGAGCGAATCCGATTTATCCGTATACTCGGGAAATCGTTGCTCACGTTCGTTGTTTATTCCAAACAGAATCGGCCGTTAATGAACAGAATCGTAATGAAATAACAAGTGTATACGAAATAATTAGTCGTATCCTCTCCGGCAAGCGACGGGACGCTCCATTTCGTTCGGTTAATGATCCGCGAAGACGTCTCCCCCCTCCAACAAGTTCGTGAAATATCCCCGGTCCAATTGAACGATAATTAATTGCACTCGGAGGATCGAGGGGCTCCCTCGGTCGATGCACTCGATTTCGTTTGATCGCGCTTCGAAACCAAAGGAACCTAACTCGTCTATGCTCGTCTTTAGCCGTGACAGCATTGCGTTAACTTACGATCGAGATCGCGGGATGAGACCCTGCGCGACTTAGTTATATAAGAAGGGAAATATATTGGAGTCAAACTGATCAGTTGCTTACATACATAATTCTTACGAAGGTCTTCAATTTGTTAGTGATTGTAATTAAGCATTTTAGAACGATGTGTGTGCATCGTGCTGATTCTTATGCGAATTCTAATTTCAACAGTATCAAGATATATATGTTAAAGAAACCAACGTGTGACTGATTAATATCATCATTTGAGGACAACGATGAGACGAATTCTGTTAGAAATTATTTCAATAGTATTAATTTATACATTAAAATAACTTGATAATGTATGTATACAATACAGTGTAAATTAATTTATACAGTATATACAACACAGTATAAATTAATTTATAGATTAATACATGTATAATATATTTCTACCCCGGAAATTATTTCAATGATATGAAGATATATATATATTCAAATAACTTCTAACTGCTGAAATTATACATCTGGTAAAAATATATTATATATATCATGTATAAATTAAATATATAGATAATGTTGCATTAATATGTATTATATATTAAAGAAATCAACATGTGACTGATTAGTGTCACCATTTAAAGCCGCTTCACTTTCCAAACAATTAAACCTACAAACTTCTTAGATCGGAATCTCAACCGTACGAAATTTTTACCTCATTCGTTAACCAAACTGAAACCATCCATCTCGACCTTACCTCCTCGCACGTCATAAGTTTCGCAGACAGGTCTCGGCCCTCCTCGAAATTCCTTTACGCGTCTTTCGGCTCGGATTTCGAAGCGAGCAGCTCGAACGAACACGAGAACCGTCCCGGTCGGGTAAGGGTTGCGCGCGTGCCGATGGATCTAATTAGCAATCGGGGCCGGGGCGGCTCAAGAGGATTGAAAGGGGGCCAACGGAGGGGGAGGGGGGGCCGGAAACGCGGCGCAGAACCGTCTGCACGCCACCATTGTCCCCGGCCCCCGTTCCAATTACACGCTGAAATTGCGGTTCGATCTGAATCCGATGCGGTCCTCGAGATTGCGCGAGGGCGCGCCGATCGGCGATCGGTTCGACGACACCTTTGTTTCACGCTCGAACAAAGTTCGAGATCGGTCGATTCGAGCCGATTGTCAACCGGTTCCCGCGACGCGTCCCAAGACCGCGGTAACTCTCTTCCTTCCTCCCCCCATGCACGGAGCCGAGGCAATCTTTGTTTACCGGCTTGCGCGAGTAGTCGATCGCCGTTAATTAATCTCGTTCGGAGAGGAGTCTCCTCTGAGGACGAGAATCGGTCGCCGGATGCTTGTTCGAAGGCTTATTAATCGATCGGCGACCGATCGAACAGACAGTGGAAAAAAAAAGAAACTCTAGATGCGGTAATCTAGGGATTGGAAGAGGGAGTAAGAAACGTTTTAGAGGACATTTGCATTCTCGTTGAGCTGATGGAAATCTGGATGTACGAGGCAGGTTGGGATTCTGTTAACTCCTTGACGAGGTGAGATTTGATACAGTGTATGATTCAAATTGATAATATTCAAGTAGATTGTTGATTTATTGGACACTTGTGAACGTACGAATGAGATTAGACGTTTATTCATTTTGAACAAAATAATTAGTGGACAATTTCTTACAATTTCTTCGTATACTTCCGTTGGTTCATTGTATCCTAACATGAAATTCACGATGAATACATGCAATTGAAAAAACTGCACGACTCGTACCTCAGTACGATTCATCTCGACTTTTCTGCCATAAAATTTTATTGATATGCAAACATTTGAATCGATAGAAAACAAATTACAGGCGCGATCGCTCGGTACCAGACAATGCCACTCCTACTCGAAGTCTAGCCCACGCCCCCTCGCGAATCACGTGACCCAAATCGACCAATCGCTAATTTTCGTTGCATCAGCGTTGCACCAGAAGAGGCCCGATTTCCTGGGTTACCCGCGCTAAAATCACTTTCAGTGATAATAAATATTAAACGAATTGACAAGTCGAAACTTGATGTCACTGTGGTTTTCTTCACAAAAGAAGAAAAGCGAATATGGAATTTCAACCTGGCGATTTCGAGAAATTCGGTGGGAATAATCCAAAATGAATTTGGAAAGAAAGGATCAATCACTGTCTGACAAAATCCTGGACAATACAACTCGCCTCTCATTCGTACAGTTTGCACGTTATAAAACTTGTATACGCGTGAATCACATTTTACAATGCAGGCTACTCTGATTGCAAATTGCAACGATATCTGAGTTTTATTCAACCAGCCCGGAGATTTATGGGTGTGTTGCGTATTATCGAAATATTGATACAAGTACATCAGCATCCACGTCTCCGGTCTCGTATCAAGAATCATTGAATAATTCCGCTCACGTAAGTTTGTAGGTGACACTTGATTCTCGGTATTTATGCGCCGGCACATGCATCGATTTTTAATTTTCGACGACGCGCACACCGCGAGCTTTGTTTTGCAAATTATATCCGACCGATCGATCGCGTACTCTCTTCTCTGTGTTCATTTCGGAAAGTGGAATATTACGTTCGAATTTATATCGATGCTCGAAGGGCGGACAGAGTATCTTAAATTGCAGGCAATTTACGCCCCGACTTTTGTGTACGAAATACATACCAAATCGAATGGCTTACCGAGCGAGCTCACTCCATTACACCGCGTTCTACGAACTCGGCCAATAGCTATCGCAATAGATTAGTCTTGTTTGCCGAATCTCTTAGCCCGCCGATCCAATGTAACCAACGCCATAACCGCAAGTTCAATTAGGGAAACAAATTATCAAATGTTGCCGAACTAATTGCTCCGGCCCGATATTTATTAGCCGATTGCACGATGAAACTATCAACTCTTTTCATGCGCGATGCATTGCTTCCACTACGAACGTAATTTTGCAATAATCTATACTTTGCAATCTTTCGAATAGCTCGGTTATTATTCTCCACGTGTTATCCTGGGATAACATTACATCTATATGGAGTAATTCACGCAAGCAATCGTTGGAATCAGTTAGAGAAAAATGGAGTAAATATTCACGATTATGTTTTTCGAATAAGTGTTATAATGTACTATTTCTTCTTACCTTTGCACCTTCCCATATTTTTTTTTTTCAACATATATTAAATTCTTCTGTCATTCAATGCAAGAAAATATTAATTGTAATGTTAATTATAATATTCTTTCACACCTTCATACCTTCTCATATATTTTTTTTTTCTTAACATATATCAAATCCTATATAAGAAAGTATCGGTTATAATGTATTATTTTTTCACATCTATACATCTTTCCATTTTTTTCTTTTTCTCTTTCTTTTAATATATAAAAAATCCCACTGTTATTCTAAGCAAGAAGATATTAATTGTAATGAACTATTTTTATAATTGTTACTATTTATTCACATCTCTACACTTTCCTAGATTTTTTTTTTTTTTTTTGAACGTATAACAAATCCCACTGTCACCTACGCAAGGACATTAATATTAGAGTAAATATGATCGGAAAAATGAATTTAAAAAGTACTTCAACATTGATTTTGTAGACAAGGAAGAAAAATCCAAAAATCCTTGCTTTTCGCAAACGAAATGTAATAAAATTACAAAATTCGGAGGAACGCGGCTCGGTATCGATCGAAACGCGCGATTTCCAGTCGGACGCCGGATAATTGTCGCGACAGGGACAGTTGGAGAAGTTCGGGGAGGGCCGGAATGATCGATCGGCTCGCGGCAACTCTCGTTAATCGTTTCCACTCGCTGCTCCACCGTTTTCGCGAAGGTGGCTTTCGTCGGTCCTGGCGGTTTCCGGCCAGCCTCTCCCTTGTCTCGTCGCTCCCGTTTCCGGTTCCATTCGTTCCTCTCGTTCGGCCAAGCCAAGAACGAAGACGGATTAAGGGATCTCGCACGGACGAATTCGTTTATTCCCGATAACCAAACGCCAGCGAAGAATTTATGACCGCTAAGGACGAGTCGTTTCGAAGTTTATCCGCGTCGTCCGGCGAGATCCCTGGCCGGGTACGTGCCTGAAATTCCCCGCCATTCGCCTCGCCGACGTTTCTCTCTTTTCATTTGCCTGTTTCGTCTGTCGCAGATCGCGAGGACGCGAAGATAAGGAGAACGTTGTAGAATAAACGTCAATCGACGAGGCTCCCCTCGGGCTGTTTGTTTTGTATAAAATATTTATGCCAATGCAGTCGGTGTGTTTTCGAAGAAATCTTTCACAACAGCGTTGAATATTCAAGAATGTTGCTGGCCTTTCACGTTAGAGACAATCGAAGAAGAAGTGTACAAGTTGGCGTGCAATTTATAGTTGTGTTTAGGAGAATTTTTAAGTGACAAAAATAATGTACGGAAAATACAGAGGTGTGGTGCTATTTATTTTTTTGTTACACTTCGTCGAACGAATATTTGGTTAAATTCTATTTTCGAACGACGTATTGATGAAATAGTAGAGCATAAAGTACAAAAAATAAAACAAATCCGCGATTTTAAAGTGACATTTAAAGTGATTCCTAGCATGATATTTAAGTAGTAGTCTAATTTTTAGAATTCAAACAAAAACAAAGATTTACTTGATATTTCATCATTACATCTCCTAGATTCTACAATTTTATTAAATATAAAGATTTATATTGTTAATAATTATCATCGTCAAACTCTATGTTTTTTACGATATCGAGGCTACGAAAGGAAATTTCAACTTGTTTGACATTTTCTCATCGTTACACCTTTACCACCACCAACTAGATTTTATAATTTTCTGAAATTCATAGAAACTGAAGTATTATTTACGACATTTTTGCCGTAAAATTTTATTGATATGCAAACATTTGAATCGATACAAAACAAATTACAGACGCGGTCGTTCAGTACTAGACAACGCTACTCCTACTCGAGGTTTAAGCCACGCCCCCTCACGAATCACGTGACCCAAATCAACCAATCGCTAATTTTCGTTGCATCAGCGTTGCACTTGTTTGACATTTTCTCATCGTTACACCTTTACCACCAACAACTAGATTTTATAATTTTCTGAAATTCGAAGAAACTGAAGTATTTTCACAATAGATCCTTGCTCCCGTTCTCTCTCAATAAGATAATAAAATTTCACTAGAGTGAAAATTTATTTTCACACTTTAGAATTACTCCAAAAGTAACGCGAAACAAATTCGCGAGTTAAGTGGCAAGCGATGGGCATTTTGTTCAAACCAAATTACCCGAAAGCAATAACAACCGTGGTAGAACAACGTATGAAAACAGTTGGAGCGAATACGATCGGTAGTCGCGTAAAAATCCCGGGTTCACGGATGTTACGCTTAATTCACGCGATGGCGCGAAACGTGGTCGTAAAGCACGTGTCTAAAACGGGACGAGAAAATCGGCCACGGGGGTGTAAACGGCGATCGCATGAAGGGAGATGGCGTTTCTTGCTTTTCATGGCCGATTTTTTATCGCCGTTCTACGACCAGGCTGCGACGTAGTCGTCGTAAAACCGCGATGGTCAATCCATGTTCGCGAATGAGTTCGATCACCGAGAAGCGAGCGCGCGGGATGCCAAGGCGAGGAAAAGATTTCAGGGACGCGGCGAGGCGTCAAATGTTTTGCAACATTTTTCTTTTCCGGAGACTTGACCAGCCACGAAGGCTTTTTCATTTTTATTCACTTACTTTTGTTACCTGAACTGAGTCACTCAGAGTGGTTTTTGACAAGAAAAACTTACATATCATCAGAATATTTCATACAGCTTTTCATTTCGTGTGCAATTGTGCACCTCTAATGATGCAATGGATAATTGTTTAAATATTTCCATTATTTAGACTTCTTCCAAACTTGATCACAATTGAGTTTCATTGCGGTACTGATCAAATTTCTGATCGTTTTATAGGTATTTAATATACTTTTACGAATTAGTAATATTGTAACACAGATTGGTTTGAACGCTATAATCATAAAGATCAAAAAAACAGCGCACGTAATGCACTCATAAAAAGATTACTATTCCTACGAATAATCGAACACTTTCGTGAGCAAAAAAAAAACTAAAAAATATCCATCACGTCGAACATATGTATTGCAGCCAATAAAGACAAAAAAAAAAAGAAAGAAAAAAATGATTAAACGTATCAAATATGTTACGAAATCATGTCCGAAAAGTGATACAATGGCACGTCGGTGTTCAACCCTTTGACACATGGCGAACACTGGACGGCCATCCATTCCGAAGGATAGTTAATTCCGTCTCTCTTGACCCGTAACCAACGACCGTTTGTAAAACGTCATTCCCGCGAGATCGAAAGAATCGTCGAATTTCACCTTGCCGAAACGATCGCTCGATCTCGGCCAACGCTTTTTTGTGTCTCCGCTTCCAGCGTCTCTGCCTTTATTAGCGTCGTCGCGGTCTGGAAGTTTCGCGGGGCGGGCGAGGTTCGTTCGATCGCTGTGACTCGCAAAGAGAGGCGCGGCAAGCAGCGAAGAAAGGAAAACGAGAGATAGGATGCAAAAAAAATTGCTGGTAAACGGGCTGTCTCGCTAGCTCGGCAAATGAATTAAGAATAACAAGTGTGTCCGATTGGATAGACACACTCGCGGCACAGAGCTTTTATTGACTGTACACTCCGATTACGTTGTAATGCTTCGTTAATATCGCTCATCACGATCGCTCGACGCATGGCCTGGAATATTAACGTTTCACCTCCCGCTCCGGCGGAATATTCCGTATTTCCCGTTCCACCGCAAATTAAAACTAATACATTACAAATAGCAAATTACGGATAATTACACATACATTATCCGGAAGCACTGGCCAGCGTTGCGCCAGCGTTGCGCCAGCGTTTCGTTTAATATATTCCGTGCCGCGTGGGTTGCTGGCAACCCGGCGGTAGATATTAAAGAGCGAATTTGGAACGCGGTTCATTAGCTCTTTATGTCTGGAATCCGTTTATTCCCGTGACTTTTAGCCGCTTGAACTTCCCCGCGAGTCGTTAGATCACGTAGCGTTTCCCGGCAATAGATTTTAATTCAACGCGTGAAATTCGGCTCGCCCAGATTCGGGCACCGGTTTGTACAATAATACTTCGATTTGTTCCAATAGATTTCAATTCGTTCGAATTGCTCGGATTATTTGACAGGTTGATAGATCTCAATTTCGATAGATTTTCGTATCTAAATGCAAGAGAGTTCACTGCGCAAAACAAGAACGTTTAAACTTTAATTTATCGTCCATCAAGGTTGAGCAAGAGAGTATGACAAACGTTAACACAATTTTCTAATAAACTGAGCGACAATAAGTACTAATAAATTATGAATTATCAGTATAGATTATAAATCAACAAAGTAGTAACACAAGGTAATCACCCCATTATCTGTGAATGAAATTTAAATCTCTTTGTTCCATTCACAAACGAAAAACATCGCAATCTTATTCGCGACTGTCCCTCAATTTTCTCATCCTCCTTTTATTCGAAATGTAGCAGCCTAGGATTCCTCAACTACGAGTTTCGAACACTGACTAACACAAGCGCCTAGCGTCGAGGTCCTGCCGATCTCCGACGTTAAGCAACGCAGTGTGCGGAACCCCGCTAGGATGGGTGATCGGGCCAGCCACTAGTCCATGTCTAGTGAGTCCTTTTAACTGTGTCGCCTACTTAGCTCTCGCGTCAAACAGACAATAGAAATAATTACATTTCGTACACTGTCTTTGTATATTCACTCAATCTCTGTATTATTATTATTATTGTGTTATTATTATATATATATATCTTTATTAGTGTAAAATAAAGGTCTTTAAAACACTAAAATTATAAATCAACGAAGTAGTAACACGAGGTAATCACCTTGTTATTTGTGAATTAAATTTGAAGCTCTTTGTTCCGTTCATAAGTGAAAAACATCGCAATCTTATTCGCGACTGTTCCTCAATCAATTTTCTCATCCTCCTTTTATTCGAAACTTCGAAAAACACAATTCGCCGATCTTAATTCTCCCGCGTGCGAACGCGTGTCTCCGATGTTACACGTTCAGCGTGGTCTCGCGGAATTGCGAACAGAACGCGCGTTGCGAATCGAATGGCAAAGGCGAGCAAGAGGAGGGTGGGAGAGGGAAGAAAATTCAAGCTGGCGCGCGACAGCGTTCCGCGCGGAATATTATTGCGTCGTCTGGCGGCGCGCAACCGGGGGAAATAAGAGAAAAATCGCGGATATCGTTGGAAATTTATCGTCAAACAGGGCCACATTATCCTAGGGTGTACGTTTAGCCCAGCCCCCGGGGGAGGGTACCCGGCGTTTAATATTCCCGCGTCTGTTTGACGATAAAATATTGAAAGTTGCCCGAGTGTACGTCGGGTATTATGTACCTACTCGAACGTTGGAGAACGTTTCGAGCGTGTCTTCCAGCGCAACAGCCGGTTTTCCCTCGAAATAACGAGAGGGAACCTTCGATTTCGGATACGCTCCACGTTTCTCAGTCGAGGAAAAATCGCGCTTGTTAATCCACGGAGTTTCCGGCGTTCGACACTACCGTGGAGACCTTCCGCCGAAGTGGAAATGGGGCAAGTAGACCTCCGTTTCATTGTCCGTTCGACGCGGGAATTTTCGACCATTTTTCTTTTTTCCTTTCTTTTTTTTTTTTTTAGGAACAAAGTAAACAGAGACAGAGCTAGAAACAGATTCTGGGACGATCGATGCCCGGGTTTGATTGAAATTCATTGAAATTAGTTTTGTTAGTTTTTTCTTTTTTTTTTTGGTTCGTGAAGTTTGTCGAATGATTTTCAACAACTGCCGGTTTCGGCAAGTTTTTCGTTGTAAATTGTTGAAACTGGTGTTATTATATTCGACTCTTACCGGTTGTTTCATCGACGTCGGGTTTAATTAAAATTCATCGAAGTTTGTTCTGCCGTTGACGGATTTCGTTGTGAAGCGTTTCGATTTGGAGAAGTGATTTTTAATAAGTGCAGCGTGCGAGCTTTTCTTTTTTTTCTTTTCATTGCAAACTGCTGAAACTGATTATCGTTAACTATTACGTTCCGAAATTTTTGAGCATGATCTCTGTTGCATTTCTGCACAAACGTTTAGTATTTGGCAAAATTTACAGAGCAGTCCAAACTTTCAATTCTGTGAGTCACAAGATATTTACAATTAGCAGAAATATCCGAATGTTGTAATTAAGTAATTGGCTGATTTTGCAGCACTTGCTAATGCTGTTTCGTTCAAGAAATTTAACAAAAATTATGTTTAAAGTTAACGACACACCGATGAGACTATATACGTAATTGACCAAATACAAATTGTCGTTTCTAAGATTTAAAAGTCGCGTGAGACATACCTTCACCATGCAGCAAGCTGTTCGCGATGCTCAATTTACAATGCGCTCACTTTCAATTATAGTTTCCTCTCCCAATTACTTTTTTTTCCAATTAAACCCAAATCACAACCATAAACAGGTAGCTTTCACTTGCATGTATGGCACTGTCCAACACAGTTTTTTAAATGGCACCAAAAACGATTCATCCTCGAAACCATGGTCGCCCTCGTGTCCCAAGGAATCCAAGAGAGAGAGAAGGCAACAACTACGATCGTTTCAAAGAAAAGGAGACTAATGGTCACCGTCTCGATACAATTCCCAGCCTGATAAAGTCATTGTGTCATTCGAGCAGATAATCATCCTTCTCTACGCCATTCAACGACGAAACGAATCGAAGACTGGCCAGAGCTCCGCGTCACGTACAAAAGATGTACGTGAGTCTCGACGGATGTCTCGCAGAAAAGAGGGATAATTAAAGGGGGCAAAAGAGAAGCACGAGAGTGGACACTGGCCGTGTCCCTCTACTGGCACAAGACTCGTACGGGAGCCGAAAATGTCCGCGCCGACGACTTCTGCTCGAGGTGAATGCGCGCGGGTCATCGGACGGAATATCAAAAACCGGCCGAGCGAGAAACGCGGAGGTTGCCAACGAAATTTACATTTCTTGAAATAGGCGGGGAAAATCGAAACGATAAAGAGAGAGAGAGAGAGAGAGAGAAAGAGAGAGAGAATAGCCGACAGGGGATGTACGTACACAGGGGAGGAAAAATCGAAACGAGAATTCGATTAGAGTAGCGGAAGGAAGGAAGAGGAAAAAGAAAGGTCGCCGCTGGAAGAAGCGAACTCGCCAGTGGGGAATGTTGACGACCCCATCCCGTTGCGCAAATAGGAACAATATAAGATCAGGCCGTGCTCCTTCGGGCGAACAGTCTTCGAAGATGGAACCTTCAGACGATCTTTCATCCTCCTTCTTTTTTTTTCGGCACTCGGTCGAAAAAGTCTGGAAAGTCGTCTGGCAGGAAGTGGCGGCAATTACGAAGACCCGGACACACACACACACACACTTATATTTCAGAATTGTTAAAAAAAAAAAAACTGCACGACTTGTACTCCAGTACGATTCATCTCACTGTTCCGACTAGGAAACGAAGACGACTTTTTTGCCATAAAATTTTATTGATACGCAAACATTTGAGTCGATACAAAACAAATTACAGGTGCGATTGCTCAGTAAGATCACCAGACAACGCCACTCCTACTCGAGGTTTACGCCACGCCCCCTCGCGAATCACGTGACTCAAATCAACCAATCGCTAATTTTCGTTGCATCAGCGTTGCACCTGAAGAGGCACCGCTAAAATTACTTTCAGTGATAAAAAAAAATTCGACACTGCGATTATCGTGAGACCAGCCAAAGAAGTTTCGAAGAGCGACAGATTAAACGAGATCCAGACAGACAGGCGGCATTCGGGATTATTTGCAGTCGGCTGCGTGAAAAATGATAATAGAAGACGGTGGAAAAACGGTAAACCCGCGTGGCTTTACTTTCCTCGTCTTCCTGTTCAGCTTCCTCCGCGGAGACGAGCGATAAGCTCACGTATCTGAGAAAGTCGGTGCAGTTACCAGAGCTCGGAAAGTTGGTTAGAAAAGAAGAAGGGAAAAAAAGAGAGAGAGAGGGTGGTGTGTATGTAAGAAAGAAGAAAAGGAGAAGAACGAAAAAAAAGAGTATATAAAACATTCGAATATCCGGCGGAACCGGTGAATAATGCATAGCCGAGGAAATGGACCGCTTAGGCGATTTAAATCTCATAAATGCATCGGCCGTTTGTTCCCGAGAACGCGCACCGTTTTGTCAGGACATTCGACCGATTCTACAATGGGGCTACGTGTCGCGAAACGCGACTGGGACTGAGTCAAGAGAAATCGCGACTATTTTTCCCATCCGAGAGAAACGCGCACTCTCTCTCTCTCTCTCTTTCTCGAGAAATAGTTCAAAGAAATTTCAAAAAGAAACTTCCTCGAGGAAAAACCGAGTTGAGGATAATCGAGCGTGAAATCAACCGAATCCTCTGACCATTATTTTTTTTCTTTTTTTACAAGTTGCGTGTAGTAACATTTTTAAATTTAAGCAGTCGCCAAATGTACAAATGTAATTTAAATAAAGTGACAGTAAAACTTGGATGAAATTTGTAATCTGTGAAATGATACTGACTCAGAAATTTGATGGCACAAAAATTCACAAACTTATTGGGTCTATCTCTCCTTTTTGTATTTTTTTTGATGCAACGTTTTGTCACCGAGAAGAAATGAAACGAGCGTGTGACTTTAGTTTAAGAATAAGAGAAGGTAAATTAAATACGATGTATTCGATTAACATTGACACGATTCGTGAATATTTGTCAACAGTCATTAATACGTAATATAACGTAAAATTAACAGCAATTAATAATGGTAACGTGATATTATAATCAACAACGTGATTAAAATACAAGTGCTCTCATAAATCATCAGCATCGTATTCTGTTTTGCGTAATATTAGTATAAATTACATCTATTTATAGACAGGCCCAGATTTTAGAAAACTTCACTTACGAAATATAATGAAAAATGCAATAATTAAATATTAAATGTGTATAATACTTAAACTTCTAGAAATTTCATAAAATTATAAAATTTCGAGAAAAGACATAATTGGGCAAATATCAAGCGAATCCCTGGAACATGCTCAATATTAAAAAATCGAGAAACAAATTACAAACAGCGTACATTCGTAATTTCGTAAAATTCTAAAATCTAAAGTTAAACGAATCCTCGGAATTTTCTCTCGCGAAAAAGTTCGTTCGTTCGATAATCCCGCGGTACAAGTTAATCGATACAGCAATAAGAAATTGCAAAATCTTTTAAAAGAACGCGACGTCGGTCCCCTGATTCGTCAACTCGAATTCGATTCGAGTAAAAACGATTAATCCCCGAGCTTTCGCGTAAATCTCGAGGCGACAACGGAGAGGAACACGCGAGCTGACGTGAGCGGAATGTTCGCCGAATTTTTTCACCGCGAAGCTTGATCACAGAGCCGCGTGAATTTTAATTCGTCCCCCTGCTCCGGCGCGCTCCGATAGGAAGGGAAAAAAAAAGAGCTCGAACAACACACCCGGCAACACGGGGAATAATAGAAAACGTTTCGCGAAAGAACCGGCAGCGGCTTGCGCGAAAAAAAGTTCGCCAGGGAGACCGAGTGGTTGATCTCGTGAGAGATAAACAGCGCAATTTAATACAATTCCGTTTCATTACGCGCGGCCGCGAGACGCTGTTAAGCCTGGTTACATCTAACTTTCATGTTCGCGAAGGAAATGTTTCGTGTTCACTTTTTTCTCCCACTCTCCCATTCTCCTTCGTTGTTCCTTTTTTTTTCTCTTTCCCCTTTCGCCTCGTTTTTTCCTTCCCCTCTCTTCCTCCTCGTTTCGCTCTTTCGATATTTCATCACTGTCAATTTTCAAAGTGCCGTTTTCGAGCAGATCGGACGAACCAAACGAGTTCGAACGAACTGTTCCGGCCTTGTCCGCTCTATTTATCTGTGCATTATTTTAAAAGAAAGCAGTGCAGCGCTCGGGGTTCGGTAAATTTTGCGAATACAATTAAACAAATACAAATACAATCTAAAGATACGTTTCTGTTTTCCTTGGGTCGCGCTCGTATTTTTCGAAAATTTCGCCGGTTTTTAACGAAAATACGAGCGAATCAATATTGACGCGCGTGACTTTTTCCTTTTGCTTGCGATTTTGCGCTGAAAATTTTCTTAAAGCATGGTCGAAGCGTAAACAGATCTTGCGCCGCAGCAAGATCGAATTTTTTGATTAGTCGTCCGCAAAGAAATAAATCTCGAATGCTCTATATTCGCGTTGTCATTTGCTTAACACTGATCCCTCTAATCGCTCCAGTGAGATTCATTGCACTGCAGCTACGACTTTGTTGTCCCTCCGTTGTTCTTTTGAGTTGATGACTCGCCGAATGAATTTTCTGAATAAGTGAAGAAACTTTTTCTCTTTGTTTCTTTTTCTCCAAAATGGAATAAATTTCTAAAAGACTTTTTTTTCTTAATTTATCAATTCCCTATTTGCTTCCAAGGTTTTGACATTTAATTAAAACTACCAAAATAAATAATTTATAATTTTTATTTCAAACTTACAAATATGAAACAACGTATTCTTGAAAATTGGACAGCTCGCGTAATTTATTATGTACAAAGTAAAATTCTGACGAAAATTCTCTAATCCTTTAATCTTCGGTACTTCTCATGTCAAATTGGGTTATTTTGTGCGAAATAGGAAATGTGGAATACGCATAATGGCTGTAGAAAGTATTCGTACACTCGAAAAGAAAAACTGTCGACATTTTAAGCTGCTATAACTCGGCGAGGAGAAATCGTACAATAATTCATCCACAGTCGCTTTAAAGCCTCTACTTTCGTAATACCTCGACTTCGTTTCTTTCGAAAATAATATTTTCACGTAATTTCAAGAGGTGTGAACAGAGACGCAAACTTTGCAAATCCAATCACATTTAGAAAAATTAGGAAAAATTTTTAAATCCATCTTAACCGTTTTAGCGCCACGCAGCGCGATCGCGCTGTTCGCGTACTGTGGTGAAATGTGCCGCGATGTTTGGTCACGAATGAATGAACGAAGCGCTATAGCACAATCGAACACGGATTTTTAAAAACCCCTGGCACTAAAACGGTTCAAGATCAAAGTCTTCGCTCTGCAGTAATTCTTTACATTTATTGTCATAAGAGCATTGATACTCGATATACCGTTTCCACGTTCATTATACGTGAAATTCAGCCGCTATTATATGTTTAACCGTGTTGGTGAAAATATGAAATTGCATAAAGATCCGCAGTCTACTACCGGGTAACTACGAGAATGAGAAAATTGGCGCTTCTCTTCCATAAAAAGAGGCTGGAAACCGTAGCGCGGCAGGTGGGTTCTCGAGGAGGAGCTTCGCCTTACCAAAAGAAGTGCGCTCGCGAATATCATATAGAAAAGAGGCTCGTAAAGAGCGGGATGAATTTTTCAGGCGTTTTAGCCCTAGCGGTAACAATACACTCGAGAGAGCGTGCCTCGAGCGCTCTTTCCAATTAAGGGATTCATCATTACGATATGCGAGATCAAACGACCGGGCACGTTAACGACCCACGTGTCCCGTAATAAAGTGTAGCACGGGAGAGGCCGAGAGAGCGCGTCCCTTTCTTTCGACTTTTGAACGCCAGCTCGACCGACGTCTCTCTCGTCTGCCTCTTGCAACGCACGTTCTTTTGTCCCGAGTCTCGGTTTCGTCGCCTCGCTCTCTGCAACGCGCTCGACAACAAAGTACACCGAGATTCTTCCTCCGTGGGCCAAACTTTGGTCGCCAAAGGGTTCGAGACGCGATTCGCGGCGGGGGCATCGGGACGGGAGAAAGCGTTCTCGGAAGCGAGAGGGAAATCTCGTTTTTTGCTTCGAAACGAGAGGGCATCGATCAAAGTTTCAACTGGAGACGGCGCGAAAAAAGGGAGGAAAAGATTAAATGCTGGAGAACTTTGAATAATTAAGCTCCCGGGGACGAGGTGGTGGTCGCGTTAAACTTGCACCGGTAATTGTCGCGAAATTACGTTGGCCGAATTGCTGTTAAAATTTCATCGGAAACGATCAGCCGTGTCTTTTCTGACGTTCAAAGCACCGCCGTGGGATTTTCGCCCGACCGTTGGAAATTGAAAGATGTAATTGGTATTTCATGTCCGACTGGCCAATTCCTAGGTTCTCGCGGAAATTTTATCGACGAATTTTCTGCAAAAAGTACAAGCGAAAGCTTTTTCTAATACACCTACTCTTTAGTTCTATACTTTAGTTTTATATACTTTTTACGCTTTTGTGTTTTTTATCTTTATACGTGCAAAAATATTTATTTTTCTTGTACCTTTATATTTTGTAACTGATACATTTGATAAACATTTTAGTCGTCGATGGTCAAAAGGTATTTCAAAAAATGGCCATTTTTGGACTCCACTCTGTCTAAAGTCAAAAATGACCATTTTATTCAACATCATCCTCCTCGGATTTTTAAATCTAGGTTCAAACTCAAAAAATACGAAATTTGACGAATCACAATATGATTGGAAACTAAGAATTTCATCGTGAATTTGGCCATTTTACCTCCAACGTCGCTGAAAGCGACAAGATATAAGAGGACGAAATTTATGAAATAATTCAAAGTAGTAGTCGCTCAAAACAAATTTAAATTCAAGACAAATTTAAATTCAACGTCATGTTCGCGCTGCAACGTGTAAGTCCAAAGCATTCGAGTAAAAATTCCCCCATTCGCCGGAACGACAGCCAACAGGCACGTTCAAACACCTTCAAACGCGGACACGCACGAAGCTATCGCGGCATCGAAACTATCGCGAAGCTCGCGTAAAACGCTCGGGAACAACAATTCTAAAGCAAAGCGAGCAGGTCTGGGGAGGGTCGGCGAAAAGATGGAAAACGGGGCTGTTTAACCGAACACCGCCCCGGGACGCTACTCAATGCCACGTTGCTGTCTCACTGTTTTCGGTAACTCGGTTTAATCGCGAAATCTGTCCGAAACTATTCGCGGACGCGAACAACCCGGCTGCTCCTGTGCAACCGGGTCGACAGAGAAACGAGTTTGCCTCGCGAAACGTCGAGCGAGGATCGTTTGACCCGAAGGAAGAAGCGAGCCACCGCCGGAGAATGGAAATGAACCATTCATTCGGTAGCCATTTCGGGATGAAGGAAAAAGGGGGAGAAAAGAGGGGATGGAATTCGAGAGACGAGACAGGGGACAACGTTGTCAGGCTTGTCAATTTCTTGTCCTCCCCTTTCCCTCTCTTTTCGTCCACCATATTTTCTTTCTTTTCTATTCCCTTTTTTTTTTACAACGGAGTACGCGTTGTATTGGCTACACAACGAACGCTGGAACTCTGTATTTTCGTCGCATTTCGCGAAATAGGGGGAAATAAGGTTCCAGGATCTTGCATGGAAATGGGGATTTAGAAATCAGAGAAATCAGGAGAATCCACGTGGAGGATTTTGGGAAGGCAAAATTACTTGAAACAGACTGGACTAAATTGGTCCGGTTGGTGAAATGTTTTCTTATTGACAGAGGTAGGTTGGAAATTCAGGAAATTCAAAGTTTCTATTGAGTTTGGCCATTGGCGTGTTTGGAGTAAGAGATAATTTTTAATTTGGCGAATGGATGCCTACGTAGCTTGGAATTTATGTGACACTTACAGTAGCTGGTTTATCAAAATTTGCCAACTCAATAGAAATTAATTTATCCCCACTCGCTCTTTAGCTCCGTAACTATAAAGTTTCCAGAGTGACGTAGACACTGAAATTGAACTTGTCAACCAGATTACAGATAAAGCGTCAAGAAATCTACGTCACCGATGAAATTCGTCCATTCGTTGCCCTTGCTAAATATAATATAATTCCATTTCACAAACTCGTGCCATTTGCCTCTCCTCTCTTCACTACAGATTGAAACGCTTTGTCGGCGAGAGCCAGCGTGTGCTTCGTAATTTGCCAAGACGATAGAACCCAAAAGAGATCTCTCCACGATTTCGATTCCCTCAATTCGTGTATCGAGGTCCGTAAAAGCGGTGCGTAGGAATTACCTGGCGCGCGATATAAATCGCGCTGCTCTCGACGAGTTCACGCTCGGTTAAACCGATACCTCCCGCGGAGCTGGCGATGGAGTTGCCGGCAAACAAACAGCGCTGTTTCCTCGCATTGATTAAAAACGAGCGCGCAGTCTGCGAGGATCGACGAGCCGCCGCGTTGATTGTGCGGCTCGCGTAAACAAAGCAGGTTCGACCTGCTTGATAAAACTTGAGGGAAAACAGCCACTCGCGATCCCGCGGAATAAGTGTCGTCTCCGAACAGAAGAAAACCAAGTTTTCCACTGCGAGTGACACTTTCGACGAGAGTGCCTCCTCGACTAGGAAATCTCTGCCGTTGGCGAGGAAACGTGAAAAGGGACGATTGCATCTTTGGCTAATTTCCAAGTTGTAAGGACCGGCAGGATAATAAATTCGCGAACGGAAACTGATTCGACATTGGACCAGCTTTCCAAGTGAATAGTGAACAAATATAGTGCAAGTGATACAAATAGTCATACAAATGATAAATACAATCATAAAATTGAAGTACATAATTAACATAATTCAGTCATTCCTATCAAAATCAAATAAAGACTGACAAACAATTTACTTTGCGAACCAACGAATAAATCAATTAATTTAATTCTCGTACGAAATACTTTTATTTCGCGAGCAAATTATTTCTTTCAGAATGACGACAACTGAAAATCGTTCGAAACTTCAGAACCTGATTTGGAAATCCAGTTATTCCGTCGACCAACGACAAGTAGCCAAGGCGCAACAGACCCAGAGCAACGAAAAGACGAATCTTGCGCTCTCGCAGATGCTCCAGCAAAGACCTCCCTTCCCCCTATATTTCGTACCACGTGACACGGCCTCGTATAAATGGTTTAATTTCCTTATTCAGACGGCAAACCACTCGGTACGCCGCGACGGGCATACTGATGAAACAACGACGAGGGACAATCAACGAGAGGGTCGAGACGTTTACAACAAACAGCCCTCGTGGAGGAGAGAGCGCTCGAAACTTCCGCCGGTAACCCTTTTCTCCTGACCGTCGTTAGTCGACGACGAGCAGATTCTGTTTAAGAGAGACGTCGCCAATCGCGAGTCATCGTTACGCCCGGGAGGCCTAACTTGCGGTCGTGTCTTTCCAACTGTCGAGTCAATTTGACAGACGGCGTTTCGCGGATTTATTCTAGCCTCTGGTTAGTGTTTCAAAAGTCTAAATAACGAAATTTACGAGACAGACGTAATATTATCACTGATATTGAAGTGATTTTAGCGGAGGTAACCCAGAAAATCAGGCCTCAAGTGCAACGCTGATGCAACGAAAATTAGCGATTGGTTGATTTGGGTCACGTGATTTGCAAGGGGGCGTGGCATAGACCCCGAGTAGGAGTGGCGTTGTCTGGTACCGAGTGATCCTGTAATTTGTTTTGTATCGACTCAAATGTTTCTCATTTCCTAGTCAGAACAGTTGCTTCTGGGCCTTTCAGTGAGACGAATCGTACTGGGGCACAAGTCCTACAGTTTTTCAAGACACGATTTTCATCTGACTTTAACTCGTTAAAGATCAAGGAATATTGTATTTGATTTTCTGTGGAATTTTGTGAAATTGTAAAACCCAAGTGAAAGACACGACATTATATTATAAGAGAATGCTCTTTATATTCAAGAGAATATTATTTGAATAATTCCAATATTAAAAAATAAAACAGAGGGCGGTTAACTGACGGCTCGCGAGCCTTTGCCCCTACTTTCCTGATCGTTAGCGCTACCTCTTCCACTACATCGATCTCTTCACTTTCTTAGTAGAAAAATCAACAGACCGAGAGAGCGGGGCTCATGCACGGCGAGGAAATTTCACTGTGTGGAGAGATCGATGTACAGTGGAGGGAGTAGCGCTAGCGATCAGGAAAGTAGGGGCAGAGACCCACGGGCCGCCAGTTTGCCGGCTGTGAAATAAAATAAAATTTGAAATACACATAAAAAAAACAAGATCATTTTTTCCGAAATATACGTTTGCAATGAACATCGTACAACTTTTTCAGACGCGACAAACGTTAATCGCGACACTATTCTCGTCGATGCTAATGAAACGTCGAAACATTTGATGCGCAACGTATTCATAAAATCCTGCTGCAAGAATTCGAATCCACTTTCGCGAGCGTTTGCAAGTACAGGTGCTGGCACTGCACTGCGAACGAACGTGTATTTCAATCCTCTCGAATGGACAATGGTTGCGAACACGAACGTCGACACCGGTCGACCATTCACTCGTCGCACCGCTGAATTAACAACGACCTTCGCACTCGTGACCCGCCAGTTTGCAATTCCATCGCCTTTAATCCAACGCGAAAAACAATAATTCTCCACCCGTTCCAATCTTTCCCTCTCCCGAGAGTAGGCAGCTTTTAGTCCTTAAAAAAAGGAGGGAAAAAAGCTCGACGCGAAATCACCGCGAGAATACAGAGTCAAAGAAAATCCGGCGCGCTTTTCGCGTTAAAGCCCCGACTCGGTTGTACCGTCGACTCCAATTTGCGGGGGCAATTCCATCGGCCCCTCTGTCCAGCTCGCGTCCAAAGAGTTTAATACTACGTTGCATTAAACGTGCAAGGACACCATAAACCGGTGGGGAGCGCAACATGGACTAAGCGTGTATTTAACGCGGCGTGTACGCGATACACGCGTTTTGTTTATCCGTTAATCAATGATAAGCCATCGACAGGGACATGGCTGAACGAGCCACGAATCGATCGATAAAGGGGGGGGAGTACATAACGACTTCTCTTTATCGACGTCTACCCTTAATTAACGTTAACGAACCGAGATAGCGGACACCCTCCCACATCCGTGAAGTGGTTGCTTAGTTTGTATTCGTAGATGCTGCAGAATTTCGCAACCGAAGACTGGGCGCGCGAGCCGACCGTTTGTCCATCTTGTTAGCGTTACGCTGCGCTTTACGCCGATGCGATTTTGCCAACTAATTGCGTAAGGTATCGGCTCGCTGTTTATCTTCATCACTTGGATCTCCCTTCTCCGCTTTCGACGAGAGAGAACGTTTCTCAGGCCGGAGAGACTTTACGACCGACTGACTTTGGGATTCTTCGACGATCGGTATCGGAGACGAGCGTGTAGTTGATAATTAATTGGAGCGTCGCGAGGATTATAATAATATAAAATTAAAAACAAGAAAGTTCCAACTGAGATGATTACGACGTAAATTTCGAAATTTCGATTTTGATTTTGATCGCGAAGCGTGTATGTAAAATTCGGCCGCAAAATATAGAGTCAGATGAAGAAAGAAATTTTAATTGAACTGCGAATGTTTCGCTTCAAATATTTGCACGTATAATACTACCCACTCTATGCAACTTGGAATTACTTAAATTCACGTATATTTCTGGTTTTCCAAAAAAAACAAAGTTTCAAAAATTGCGTTCTTCATTCTTGGTTTGTGTGTTTTCACCTCGCAGTGGCCCAATTTCCGGTTATACCAGAATACAGGAAACACTCTATTACGTATTAACTGAACGAACATATGGTTACTCGGAACGGTATTGTTCGCCTAATGGGTAAAAATTGATAATGCATCCGGTGTCTGACGATCAGGTTGGACCGGGGCAACGTTAAACGACGATGGATCGCCTCTGTGCGACAGCCTTTGAACTCTTAACACGATCAGGCGATTTATGAGATTTTGACATGGAATCGGCGAATGGCTCGCAGCTCGCCGAAATTTTATTGCGTTTCTACTCTCTCTCTCTCCCGGTTTTCACCTCTCTCGGCAGCTTAATCGATACCGAGCCAGCAACCGATTTCAATTTACTTTTAATTTCCTTCGACCAGCTGCCGCTTAGCGAGTTCCGCGGATAGTCGGACAACCAGCCCGGCAAATATTTGATCGTTCATACGATTAGCGCGCCGTGTAAACAGCGGACCTCGGTGAACATCGATTAAAAGAGAATAGTCGATCCGTTGTTGCTCGCGGGCCCGCTGAATGGAATCTTTGATCGTACGGTCGTAAGTCGCGCGTTCACCGTCTTCCAAATGGAAACTAATGATGCTTGATGCGGTTAGCCGTGGGACGCGTGAATTTTACGATCTCTCTCTCTCCTTGTCTCTCCGCTCCGCCAACTGATCGTACCAGCTGTATCAACGGTGCATCGTATTCCACGTATCTACGTTAGGTTGCCAAGGGGATAGGATAGATCTTCGATAGATTTCAACCCGACTTTAATCGGTTTTAAAAGACCTCGAATATATCGAAGGTAAAGCAAATTGGTCCTTTGCTTCTCAATAATTTGTACAGAACGAATGATTAAAATTTTAGCAGTAAATATTCCTAAGTCGTGTAGAATTATTCCCCTTTCGATAGATTTCAACTCGACTTTAATCGGTTTTAAAAGACCTCGAATATATCGAAGGTAAAGCAAATTGGTCCTTTGCTTCTCAATAATTTGTACAGAACGAATGATTAAAATTTTAGTAGTAAATATTCCTAAGTCGTGTAGAATTATTCCCCTTTCGATAGATTTCAACCCGACTTTAATCGGTTTTAAAAGACTTCGAATGTATCGAAGGTAAAGCAAATTGGTCCTTTGTACAGAACGAATGGGAAAATACTGATTGAAATTTTAGTAATAAATATTCCTACGTCGTGTAGAATTATTCCCCTTTCGATTGTACGGAATGATCTGATCAATATCTCGTTTCTAAAAAGAAATCATGAATCGCTTCCTGATATTTGCTAGTGTACATTGCAGTACAGTAATACCAACGTCAATGAAAATAGACAACCTGACATTGGTGTGAAAATTTAAATTGAGAATTAGACAAAAGAATGAAATTAGGAAACGATAGAGCAATGATTTCAATTATAGCGTTACTTTACAAAATTTGATTAGTGTCAATGGACTTCTTTTATAGTACAGGAATTTTTCGAGTCATTCCATTAATGCAGCTCGTACAACTAAAATTGTCTTTCGTATAACTCTGTGACAAAAATATCGTTCATCTATCAATAGTAACAGACGGTAACGACAATTTCATTAGTTGCTGGATTTATCACCTGCAACATTTATACCTTTCGACTGGCTGTTTCCGTCAAATCTGCTCAAATATATCACTTCGCGTCAAGATAGTCTCCTTCGATCGAAATCGGGAATGCATAAATAGACCGTTTCCACAGTTTTTATTCAAATTTCAAACTTTAATTAGAAGTCTTGAAATACTATTAATTTTTGACAAGAGTATTAAATTTTTAAACGTAGCACATGTATCTTGTGATACAATTGTTGTTATTAACGTATCGACACTTTACAGATCTGCTTTAAGTACAAGCTTAAATTTCTTGAAACTTATATTTACAGAAATATACTGCTTGCTCGAACATATTGGGGGACGAGACATCGGTTCGAATAAACGAGAAGTTCGCCTCTATATATTCTACTATTATAGTAAGACGTGGTAGAATATCGGAAATTTTGAAGGAACGAAAGATGACAAGGATACATGGAAGGGATTATTTTTCAGGTAGTTGGGAGAAGAAAGTGGTTGAAGCGTTTATAGAATGCGTTTCATCTCGGAGTCACTGCCTAGATTCATCCAGTGGGGCTGCTGATGGCAGCGACTCCTTACTTCAGACGCTTGTTGTTGTAACTACCCGCTAGACTGGCCCCGATCACCCATCTCCTAGCGGGGTTCCGCACACTGCTTGCTTAACGTCGGAGATCAGTAGGACCTCGACGCTAGGCGCGCAGCCACTTGCGCTTGTGCTAGTCAGTGTTCGAAACTCGTAGTTGAGGAATCCTAGGCCGCTACAATTTATTAATCATGAGTTCGTAAGACTCAACACCAACTGGTATAAATGAAATTCTACTTCGTTTGTTCATACTATACGTACAGAACCTTAAACTTATATCTTTAGAGGGAAAATTCGCCAACACATTGCAAGTAGAAGCGTTTGGAATTCCACGCAGTGAGTGCGCACGATCTATTGTACGCAACGTACGCCTATACCCCGCGCGAATCGATCGATCGATCTATCGGCAAATCAAATTAGTTTAATTGCGTCAGCCGTTCGCGAACGGAAGCAGCCACGTACCCTCATCCACGGCCGCTAAAAACACGATCGCATTTCCCGCGTTACACGCGCTGCGTTTAAACGTCGAACGTTTATACACCGAAATTGTGCCAGCGTGCGAGCTACGCCCACGCTTTTCCGTTTCCATCTATTTCGGAAGAACATCGCCGGCAGAACGTAATCGCGTCCCGATAGCCCATTCG
Organism: Melipona bicolor; assembly: GCA_030673865.1. NCBI lineage: Eukaryota > Metazoa > Arthropoda > Insecta > Hymenoptera > Apidae > Melipona > Melipona bicolor. Next base: position 344,034 of record JAHYIQ010000019.1, read on the forward strand.
AGGGTTGGTTCTCCCCGGCGAGAATAAATACGCGCGGAAAATGTGGGGAAATTCGTTCCGCCTGACCGACTGCGATGATTTGTCGACCTTTTTATTCTCTTTCCTTCTTTCGACAATCCATTGGTTGTTTGATCGTTGAAATATTCACTGTGAAAGTTTCTTTTTTTTTTTTTTTTTTTTTTTTTGGTTTACTGGGTGGTTGGAAAAATATCGGTGGTTAGAGATGGACTTTTGGCGAGACTGGTGGTAGCTAGAGGTGGGAATCACTTTTTGGGAATCGCTTCGAATTTCTGTTTTACATCTGACGATTACGTTTGAATCGCTGTTCCAAGCTTAAAGCTCGGATATTGACGAGACGTTCTGATTTTAGACGGTATGTTTACAAAAGTTGGTCTTTTTTTTTATTTAGGGAGTATTTGACATTTAATTATAATGTGTTAAAATCTGTTTGTTAAATTTCTTGGACTTGGAAAATTAACATGGACTTGATGAACAATGCTCTGATAAAATTACTCGGTCTCGAGAAGTATCTTTCACGTCTCGAAAGTCCCAAGGATAATCTCTCGATCAAAAAAAATTCATCGTCAACCCACTCTGTGCACGATTCGCCATATTCTAACTCTGATCCACGACTTCCACAATGCTGATACGCTTTCGCAAGATCCTAACAAAGCGTCTCCGAAAGAGGAAACCAAATATATTTTCGTGCAAATCCGTGTACGCGAGCATTCGTATCGTGGCATTGCTATCGAATCGGTGGAAAAAGGGAAAGAAAAAAAAAAGAAGAAAGAGGAAAGGAAATCATATCGACAGAGGATCGATCCTTCCGGAGATGCGTCGTCTCGAATAACCGGCTCCTGTAAAGGACCCGATGGATCCAAAGCATCGAAAATAGAGGATTAAAAAAAAAAAAAGGAAAAAAGAAAAAAACAGAGGAAAAAAGAAAATAACCGAGTGACGAATGTTCAACAAACCCGGTGTCGTTTCCCATTTTCGCGTACGTATCGAAAAGCGGCAGGAAAATAGATCTCCATATTTTTCTGTGGTAGAACGCGCATGGATAGATCGACAGATTGATAGACATTTCATCCAGCTTTTACCAGCCGATTGTCATCTGGTTGCGTTCTTTTTTTTTCGCAACCTTTTTCCCCTTCTCTCTTCCTCGTTTCCTGCTTCGCAAACTGGACGCGAAGCGAGTTTTTATAGCGACTATTTATTTTTTTCTGTATAAATATACGTGTGCGTGATTATTATTTTCGCGCGATAAAGATACAAAGAGTATCATCCGAATGTTATCGATGAATATAAATCCACGTACTGAGTTTTCTACCGAGTGTGTTTAAGCAATAATCGCACTGTCGGACGCAAGACAAGGACCTCGGGACGCTGAATGATATTTTTCGAGTAGAATTTTCAATTCTTTCGCCAAGAATGACGAATTAATTCGATATTGGAACAGTGAGAAATTTTTAGCGTTCCGTGAGTTAATTAACTATAGAAATTATGGAATTAATCGGTCAAGATTGACATATCAAATTTGCTGAAACTCCATTTATTTTAAAGTATAACGCGAAGGAACGTAGAGCGTAATTAAGGTTTTAATTGTGGATGATGAATTTGACGATCCTTCCAAACGCAGTACGAACAGACACGATTATCGTTCGTTATCGTTATTTCTTCGAGACAGGTTAGCGTGCGCGCTTTTATCAATCTTGAGAAAGAAATGGCATTCGAGTGATTGACTCGTGTATCTCGAATGCATATTTTCTCATTTTTATTTCAATTTAAATCACACTGTGTGTGTATTTAATTTATGACAAAACTGATACTTTCTAGATTCCTTTAATTTAATTATTTAATTCGATATTTATTTAATTTAATTTTGCAACAAAAATATAGTGAGAAAACAGAAAGGGAGGGATCTAAATATCCGATTAATTAATATTTTAATCTCCGATGTCTCGAAGGAATAACGCCAACGGCAAAGTCGGCCGAAAAAAATTGCAGCGTTCGAGAATCCAACAGTTCCAAACTGCATCGTACATCGCGGCAAGCAAGCGTTACAGAGACGGTAAATCTCGACACGTTTGTTCGTTACGCGAGATTTATATCGCGCAATTACTCGAAACTCGAGAGACTCGCTAGCGACACTCGTTTGTCTCTCCCCGCGCAAACGTACACGACATAAACGTATCCGCTAGAGCGGAGGATCAAGTGAAACGAATGATTCACTCGCTCGCTGCAGAAAAACAACGCCCAACGCCGAGTGCTGAATACCTTCAACCTGACACTGGCTACAGGGAATTCGATTCAAGAATTCGCGAGTGATTCACGGGCAAACTTTCATTCATCGACGATGAACATCGCGTTCGACGACGCAATTTTCATCGGACAGATTCGAGGATAGAGAAAAGATGAGGAATCCGTTGACCCGAATAGCTCAATCGCGAGCCACTCGACCGACGAACAATACCTGCTTCGAGTTGCATCTCATCGATTCGACTAGCGCATCTGTGCGTACAGTCAGCAGTTGAAACTATTGAAAAATAACAGTTTTGAGCATTTTGATTTGTCAGTCACCGTTTTCGAAAGATTGACGTTTGTTTGAAGGAGTATGCAAGAAAATCGAAAACGTGACATTACGAAAATCTGTGATAATTATACACGTTCCTCGTATTTTCTTTTTTTTTTTTTTTTTAAATTAACTTTAACCAATATTTTTAAATTGGCATTTGTTAAATGTCGAAAATCTTTGTTTTTTATTTCTATTGTTATTTATGTCATCCACCAGTTATTTAAGTCAGCCTTATCTCCTCGACTTGTCACTATAAAGAATTTTTAATATCTCGAAAACATTTTCGTTAAAAAAGAAATTAAAGAAAACAAAGATTAAAATCAGTTCAACTGCTACAAAGTTGTTTCTGCCCAACTATTAATTCTGACATCATAAGAATTATAACTGAGAAATGGCAGAAATAACAGATTAAATTACACGGTACAAATAGACTAAGTGCAAAATTTAATTTTTCATCAAACTTCGTACCTTGCGCAAGTATTGACATTCTTTTCAAAAAAGAAAATGAAAAGAATATTCCATAAATTCGTTTGTTTTTGGTATTTTTGGCCCATTTCTTCCCGATTAATAAATAAATAAATTATATTTCGAGCCGTACTTTGAATCTCGAGTACGTTTCTACCGTCGCAATGCACTTTCCATCCCCGAGTCGTAAAACCGCCGCTGGTAATAAACCAAAATTAATAATTAGAAAGTTCCATGTAGCCACGGTGCAGTATCGAGTGGCGTGCGACGTCGTTCGAAATTCCATTCGTAACTTCATTCCGACAAATAAACGCGAACGAAACGTCAACTTCCATTCGACTCGAACAAAACGATCTGCAGAGAATCGATTCACGCCCGTAAACACGCGGCGAACTTGATCCCGCGACGCGAACGTCTTGCTTGCGCGTTTTGCTGCTCATTCACGGCTCGACGTTTTCTTGTTACCCGCGCAATCTCTGTGGAATTCGGTTTTGAATTCATCGGCGTGAACAGCGAAGATATTTATATTCAAAAATGTGTGCAAAATGCTTTTACATTTGTAAAACGCGTACTCAGTTTGATTAATTGCCAGAGACTCTGATCCTTAAAATTCAAATAGATAACGATGTTATCACTGTACCTCGTACAGACAAAATTAATGAGCTGAAAGCTGAAGCTAAGACCGTACAGCATTAATCTTACTAATTATTTATTAATTAATTTGTCTTACTAATTAGTTATCCTCAAACAACTCGGAACATTGTATGGCAAAAAAAGGACCATCAGATGATGTGCAAAGCAAGTAACACTTTGTATAATTTTCGCTAATAAATTTATTATTAGCGCGATCACTCTGGACTAAATAAAACAAGTAACAATAATAATCTCTCTGTCAATTTATATTTTTTCCGATGCATGATCGCATACATCAACTTCGTGCATTGACGAGACTGGTACAGTTGAAGGGAGAGATGTCGTCGAATCGAAGAATGAAATACTCGGAGGATTGAAAATAATCTCAGGCAAGATTACCTCTTTCAAACACAAACTCTTTTACTCTTTAATTGCTGTAACTAATAAAAGTTGACAATTCACAGTCGCGAAACGATTGCTCGATAGTTACAAAGCAATTTTAATTCTACGTATATACATTCAGTGGACTTTCAATTGAAAAAAATCACGTATTAATTCCAACACTTTCGCGAGCCATCGTACAGAACGAACTGCATTCCACGTGCAAATGGAGTCGAATAAAATTCGCAGTCTCAATCGAAATCGATCGATTCCATCGACTGTACCAGTCATTCGAGCGAGACGCGTCTTTGGCGCCAGTCGACGAGTTCCCATCGCGACTTTTGCCGCGGGGAGGGAGCAATCGGTGCAACCTTGCCAACGGAGAGAGAAAAAAAAAAAAGGAAAAGAAAAAAGAGAAAACCGGTCGGAAGCAGAGAAACTGGTACAGCGAGAACGAGGAGACGCGCGTGCATGAGGTGGAAGCGAGAGAAGATCCGCGCGCGCGAATGTCATATCGAGCAGCGACGGTCCAGCGGTCCCTGATCCTCGTGAATGCTCACGAAAAGCGTGCCGCAGAGGAGGAGCCGAACCGAAAGAGGACCGGGGGACGTCACGCGCGAGAATTTTCTGTTTGCGCCGGGCAAATATTTCAACCGGTATTCCCCCGTCGTATTCCGGAAGTCTCCTTTAATCCCTCTCTTGCTCCTTCGCGTACCTCTGTTCTTTTGGCAAACGCAACGCGAGCGGACGTTTCTTCCCTTCGAATCGAGCAGACACGATCAAATATTAGCCGCCCGCCAGGGAGGAGTTTTCGCTGCCCCCTCACGCGACCATGACCGTGTCCGTCACGGCGGAAATAAAGCGGAGAGAAACATTCACAACAGCAAATGTTACCAAGTTTATTTGGAAACGATACTGGATCCTCCGTATGTTCTACAGTATCACACCGATATAGTTTATAGTCTAGAAGTGGCTAGCTGGCGGCCCTTACCCCCACCTTCCTGACCGCTAGCGCTATCCCCTCCACTGCGTCGATCTCCCCACTACGTCGAAAATGTCGCGGCCACACTACTCGCATTATACGTATACAGTGATGAACAAAACTGAACACTTTTCCTATTTAATAAATATATAGTTTCCTATTTAATATAATAGTTTCCTATTTATATAAATATATTTTTAAACTATCACATTGTTATACTGACAATTAAACAATATATGATAGACAATAGTATGCAAATTGTGTTAATGCAACTTAACATTATTTTATGTTTTTTATCGTCCATATTACAGATTTACATTGTACTCCAGTTTTGCACCTGATGTTTATTCTGATGTTAATATTTTGTCCAGCATGAATTCTTTGTGGCATACTTTGTACCAATCTCTAACAATAGTCTGGGTCGATCTTATCCCATTCTTCTTTTACTCTGGTCCAAAGATTATCCATTGACGTTGGCATTGTATGATATTCGCAATGTAATTTTTTCTTTAAATGAGCCCACAAGTTCTCGATTGGATTTAAGTCTGGGCTCTGTGCAGGCCAATCTAGCAATTTTTAATTTTTATCTTTCAGCCAATTTTACAGAGGCATGTTCTCTATCATTTCTGGTAGATGACATGCCAGAATTGATTTATAAATATATTGGCTCATATTATCAATAATTCCATGTATTGCACCTATTCCATAAGATGTCATACACCCCCGTATCATTATAGAACTGCCACCATGTTTCAATGGTTTTTTGACGTTTAAGGCTTTTATCTTTTCTTTTCCAATACCATGATTTGTCATCAGATGAAATACGATTAATTTTTGTTTCATCTGACCATATTACACTCCTCCATTGATCAATGCTCCAATCTTTATATTTCTTTGCAAATTATAAACGAGATTTCACATTCTTCTTTGATAACGTAGGTTTCTTTTTCTTCTCATTGCAGAATGTAATTCTGGGATTTTAATTCTCGCATCGCCGTCCATTTACTAATTGACTTTCCTTTGCTATTATTTAACAAATTTACAGCCACTAAAGCACTTGAGACTTCGCCAGTGAATACATTTACCTAATAATCTTCCTTCTTGTGATGATAACAGTTTTGTTTGTACAACATTTCTTCCTCACTTTTTGAACAAAAGATTGACTTGCGTCATATTTATTTGCAACCTTTCTTGTGGAAAGGCCAGAATTCAATTCCGAAATTATATTTTTCTTGATTTCCTTCGATATTGGTCGCACATTGAAAAATACTAAATTCTATGTATATATAATTAATGAAAGTAAAAGTGAGAAAGCATACTCACAAAAATGAACACACTTGAAGAATAATCTTTATGATAATGACTATTTAGAGGTTTGTAATCGACTGGATACCGAAGCGGTGCAAAACTGAGTACGACCGATTTTCTCGAAAAGACAAATAACACTGCAAGGCTTTGAGAAACAGTGTACTTTGTTGACTTCTATATAGCATTGCACTGGTTGAAATACAATGTTGCATATTCGAAAGACTGTTAATAGTATTTGAAAATTTTAGAAAGTGTGTTCAGTTTTGCTCATCACTGTGTATAAATTGTTTTCCAAAGAACTTGTATAATCCCCTGCGGCGAGACAGAATGAAGAAAATGAATTTATACGATAAATTCGAGGTATCAAAGCGACGAAAAATTTCAAAGTTCCAAATGATTTGATTTATATGCAATTGGTATTGTTGTCGAATAACTTTCAAAATTAATGAACACAGAAGTGTCACGAACATAATCAAGTCATAAATGTTTACGCGTTTAGGGGAAATTTCAATGCGAGAAAATGCAATTGCAAGACGAACACGTGCAGTCATTTCAAGCTCGTTTCACGCACACAGCGAAGCTGCAGAATAGTACACCGGACTGATGGCAGCTTCATATGCATAATAACATGCGAAATATATAAAAGGAGGTGAGATTAATCCATTTGCGTCGCGAAACAGAGCGATCCGCGAACGCGACCGGCTCTAAACGTGGAATAATTCGCGAGCATCGATTGATTAAGAGTTTTGCATTTATAATCATTCATAATTATAACGTGCGTACGTCTTTTGTAGCACGTCTGTGTATCGAGTAAATATTGAAATCGGCACGAATTATGAACGATTTGACAAACTAGATATCGTCGCTTGTTATAACCCTCAGCGGCACGGTCGTGATGCAAATGAGTTAATTTCTGTATAAATTCCCGTTTCTTTAATTATAGTCGTTAAAACACGAACTTGTCACGAGCGTCCGCAGTTTAATGACGATGTTACCAGCTTGCCATTTATTTCATCGTTAAAATTATTATCATTATTCTTTTGCAAGGGACGAACTTGCGAAAGTAAGTTACTGCTTATGGAGAATTGAAACATAGTTACATACAATGAAATTGAGACGCTAATAAAAAAGTGAAAATGAATATTCGGGTTTTTACCAATATCGACGAATCCGCTAACGAATCTTGCTCACATTTCTCACTTTGGTTGAAACAATCGAAATCCTATCCATATCCTATGTCACTTATCTCGCATCGTGAATTTTTTTTTTTTTTGTTTTTTGTTTTATCACTAAAAGTAATTTTAACGGAGGTAATTCAGAAAATCGGGCTTCTTTAGGTGCAACGCTGATGCAACGAAAATTAGCGATTGGTTGATTCGCGTGGGGGCGTGGGGTAGACCTCGAGTAGGAGTGGCGTTGTCTGGTACCAAGCGATCGCGCCTGTAATTTGTTTTCTATCGATTCAAATGTTTGCATATCAATAAAATTTTATGGCAAAAAAGCCGTCTTCATTTCCTAGTCGGAACAGTTGCTTCTGGGCCTTTCAATGAGATGAATCGTACTGAGGCACAAGTCCTGCAGTTTTTTTCTTTTCGTCGTTTCGATTAATCTAAAATTAATTCACAATACGCGTTTCTCTCATCGCGCAGTGTACGCAGAGTTTCTGAAAAGCGAAAGATATTCTCCAGGCTTTGAATTATTCGAGATTATTCAAGACAGATTTGTTGACTTTTGAGATTTGCAGTTAAATCGAAGAGCGAAGGGTGGATGTAATCGTTTATCTTTCTGTAAGAAATCGTTCCGACGAGGGGGATAATTTGGTTTCTGCTATCTTTAGAGTTTGGTACTTTGAAGACACGTTTCGGGCAAAGAGTTTACTTTCTGATGAAATTTATAGACGTTCAAGTTCCCGTAGACGGGATCTAGATGGTATCTATTTACAAGTGTAAAAGATGGAGGTGATTTATGAGAGACGTGATTTATTAATGCATAATTGCTAAGAAACACGTGCAATTTGAAAATTTGTAACTTGTAAAATATATATACGAAATTTTACAACGCGTACGATTCTTCGACGAAATTTTCCGTTAAAAATTTTTTTTATTCTCTGAAATGAGAGTAAAATTCAAACATAGCTGGAAAGAAAAACACATGTCGCGATTTCAAAAAATTTGCGTTCATGCATGAACTGAATCGTAAAATGTAGGATCTAAATATTTGTGACGAAACGAAAACAAAAAAATTTGTAAAATCAAAAATATGACACCGAAGTCCAATATTATAACCGAATTTAACCGAAACCCAATACGAATGATAATATTTCAAAGGTGAAAGCAGCGCTTTTACAATCATACATACAGAAATTTGAAGATTATAGTATAGTTAAATTTAAAACTATCCAAAATTGTTGTCACAACTCCCCTTTTCAAAATTTTTTACATTACATTGACGATGTATTTTCAGAGACTTGAATGATTTTTGGTAAAACACACGAATGGAAACGGAAATTTCCTCCCTTGAACTTGATTTTCTCTGCTACAAATTTTAGTCGTCGCCAATTCTACTGTTTTTAGTAAAACATATAAAAGGCTTGTATTCTCCATTATGTCAGAAATTTTCTCCGCGATACCTTGCGCTCCAATTTCTCCGGCTGCAAATTTTACACTTTAGCCACCGCCAAGGTTCCAACTTCCACTAAGGTTAAACAAGATGAAACTCCAAAGTTCAAGCCCGACTTCCTTTAAAAATCGCAGTTTCAACGGTGCCGCCCGCGGTAACGCGATCGATCGGAGCCAAGCCATTTCGATTTCATTCGGAGGCGCGAGAGGGGGTCCGGCTCTCGAACCCCCCCGTTCGACTCGATTCGCCCGAGCTCTCTCCGCGACTCGTGTCGATCGCAATTAAAGCGATTACAATAAATTGAACACGGCGTACGACGGAGCGGCCGAGGAATTTACGACGAACGAGCGGAGACGGTAAAAAGCGGAAGAGAATCAGCAACGACAAATTAAGCCGGCATCGATTTTCCACCACCGGGCGTTCCTCCGCCGCCGTTTTCCATTTAAATGAACAACATAATATGTGCACGCGCCGCGTCGCCGCCATTCGTCGTCTCGCCCCCCGATGTAAATTATAATTGCGCCCGGGCCGGGCGACGAAGTTCATGAAATTGAATAATATCCCCCGACATCGAGATATCGTATACACGACGAACCCGCGCGCCAACGGACGCCGATTCTTACGATTCCATCGATCGATCGTACGATTTACGAGCTTCGTTTGTTCCCCTTGCATGGAAAATCCGCTGGCTTATCGAGGCTGCCGTTTTGATTTCAAAGGGTTGAAACCTGTGATAAATCTGCTCCTTTTCCGCTGCTAAGAATGCCAAATCTACTTCCTGTACTTACTGGATATTATTCACATGCAAAGCGTGCCAAATCTACTTCCTGTACTTGCTGGATATTATTCTAGGAACATTTCATTTATTTACTGTTGATAAATGCAATTGAAAATCACCTCGAACCATTTATCCTCTAAACTATCCTCTATTCGTCAGTCCATAAGCAACACTAAATCTGTCTCTTTCCCATAGTTAAAAACGTAAAATAAAATGCAAGATTTGAAAAATATTATGCAACACTGAAACGTCTCTTAATCCATGTGCCTGAAATGTTTCATATTTCTCGCTAATCACGCGTGTATACGTGTAAAATCTTCTATCATTCGTTTTCGAATTTCTGCATCGAGAAAACAGTTTGTACAGTTTAAAATGTCGAGATGAACGAGATCAGGCGTCGATTAATTGCACGAGTCGTTCGTTTGTTCAATAATTGATCCATCCGTAATAACAGCTTCTTCAAACCCGCCGGCGAAGCAAATTGTTGAAACAACGCTGCGCTCCTGAACGTAACGTCGGCATTTCTCCTATCCACGAAATTTCTGCGAGCAATTCTGCTGCTCGTATCCGACGTTGATGCATCTGCGCGGCCTCGCTGCGCGTATGGATCGATGGATCGTTGAGTTGTTCAGAGAGAACGATTTCCAAAGCAACGGCTGGATTTCAATATTTTTCTGTCGTTCACTTTTCGATACGAAAATGTCTCGATATAATTGGAGTAAATAGCTACAGAATATCTCCTGCGGCGTGAAGCGAGAAAATTTATGCAATTTCCGATTTTCAACGTGGGGATTTGTTTCATTGGCAGTGGGACAGTAGACGATTAAATTGTTAAACCTGTATCGGAGAAATTAGAGTGCAAGAAGTAAGGAAAAATTTATTAATAAAAAACGAGACAAGTTTCTTTATTTCTATGTTTCATCTCTAATTCCTTGACATACAATGGTGTCTGAGAGACGTCATGCGTTTCCTAAGTTAAAGTCGACAATGACTTGGTTAATATATCGAGTATTTCATAAGCGACATTTTACAGTATAAATACAAGAGTATAAAAAACTGCACAACTCGTACCCTAGTACGTTTCGTCTCACTAAAAAGTCCAGAAGCAACTTTTTTTTCATAAAATTTTATTGATACGCAAACATTTGAATCGATAGAAAACAAATTAAAGGCGCGATCGCTTGGTACCAGACAACGCCACACCTCGAGGTTCACCCCACGCCCCCTCACGAATCACGTGACCCAAATCAACCAATCGCTAATTTTCGTTGCATCAGCGTTGCACCTGAGGAGGCCCGATTTTCTGGGTTACCCCCGCTTTCACAGACAAAATTATCCATGTTAAGTTTACACAAATGTCAAAATGAAAAATAAATAATATCATCTTTTCATTGAATTGCATTTATTCGAATTTGTCTTATCAAGGAGCTAAAAATGCATCCTTTTAATGCATCCGAATTAAAAATTGAAAATTTTCCAATTACTAAAAGAGAGTTGAAAAGGAATATAAATCACTCGTGTGTATACACATATATATATATAAATGACAAAGAAAAAAAGGTTCATCAAGACAATAAATAATCCGCAATTTAAAAGAAGGAAAAAATTGAAACATTATAATTAAAAAACCCCAAATTTCTACGAATAGGTACGCAGCAGACGAATTAACAGCGAAAATTAAATCATCATCATCTACCATTTCTCTCGCTCTCTTTCTTTTCACTTTCTTCACTTCGTCTTCTTGCTTGTTGTATTCCTAACTCGGTGATTCAACGATACTCCTGCGATCGATTTAATCCAAGACGAGATATTAAAGAGAGAAAGGAAAAAAAGAGAACGAAATGGAATTCCGATGTTTTCCACGGTCAGACTCTTTGGGAAAGGCTCTGTGCTCGCGAAGTTCCAGCAGAGCCGATAAAACGACGTCAAACGTGTCGGCGTGAAAACACACACCGGGGCCGAAGGAAAATTGGCGGAAGCCGTTTCCCCGTTCTTTGTTTACGAAGAGGGAAGATGTCGCGCGTGGAAACCATTTCCCTCGGTTTCCTACGAGTCGCGCGCGCGCGCGCGCGTCCCTTTCTTCCGGCAAAGTTCCTTTTACCCCGGGTGACAAAACAGTTCCCGCGGGCTTCGCGCAGCTCGCTCTTTGACTTGGCAATAAAAACAAGGAACACAACGTGCCTGGTAAACGAGAGGGCGTGAGAGACGCAACAACAGAGACAGGAACAAGACAGAGAGAGAGAGAGAGAGAGAGAGAGGTGCAAGCCAGCCAGAGGGGGTGGTTCGAGCTAGGGTAAATACGTCTTCGCCAGCTGTGCCTCGGTTTTCGGGAAACTAAGAGCGGCAACACACAACAAGCGTTCTGCAATTAAATTATCATCATCCCAATTTCAGCGAGTGCAACCTCGCCACGCTATCAGCCGCCGGCTATGGCTCCTTTTTTCCCCGCTACGTGCAACGTGGCAATTAAGCGTATTTATTCAGACACTCGAACGGATCGCTTTCGAGTTTGGAGAAACGCGTAAAACCGAGGTAGCGAGTGGGATAAATTCGTCTGGACGCGAGTAACGAGTTTCTGCTCGACTTCGTCTACTTGAGCAAGCTCTCCTGCTACAAAGACGTTCTCCTTAGATCTTAACGACGACGAGCACGAAACGATTCGCCGATCGATGAAACAGTCGATCGACAGGTCACTGATACGTAGATCGAATGCACTCGGCAACTTCCGACGAAAGAAGATCTGCGAGGCATTGCCAACGATTTCTTCGAGGGTCGATTCTGTCGTTCACTCTAGCAGTACTAAGCCTCAAGTCATCAGGGAAAAAAATTCATTTAACCTCTTGGCTTACGATTTTCTTCTCAGTCTTCGGTAAACAACGTTACAACAAAAATATCGAAAGTAGACTTTGGTATTTAGTAATCTTCAGTTCGAAGTTTTAAATTCACTTTCCATAGGACTACAATTTGCTTCTTCTTTCAGATCGAAACCATAATTTCCACCTCGAGAGTGTAACTAGACATTACAGCTCAAAGTAAAATTTATTATATTTTCAATCTTTTCAGTGATAAACAACGAGATATCGTGGGCGATACTTGCGGTGAAGCTGAGAAAGACTAGTCACTATGATTTGAAAATGACAAGTTGCTGGATTATAATTTATTCATCTTTTGAAATACAATCTTCTTCTTAAATATTGCAACTGTAATTGATTTCCTATGATTTTTCCAGACCGCGGTAGTTTTTCTTTTCACTTTGAATTATTCTCTCTGGTATTTTAAAAAGATAGACAGATATTGGCACCGCAATATATGTGTCAACTGTCTCAAGAATTGGAATAATTTACTAATAGATAAATAATTACAAGATTTGGAGTGGTAATTACAAATTTCAAAATCGACAGTAAGAATTAAAAATAAAATAACGCGTTAGCCGTTTGTGTGTCATTTAGTATACTCGCGAGCAACCCCTCCCTTATTAATCGTTCCAGGGTTAACCCGCGACAAACGACCCGGCCGAACCCGAACACGTCGCACAGCCAATCGACCGCACGATTCGAATTTCCCCGTCGTTTCCCTTCCCTTCGTCGACGATAACGATAAAAGCCGGGCCGCCATTTTTGCCGTTTCTCCCTTTCTTCCTTTTCCCCCGGAGGACGCGCGACAACCATTATATTGGCTGGTCCACGGCTACCCGTTCACTTATCCCGCCGCCGTACCACCCGCGTTTCTCCATAGTTTATCGATACCAATAAGGGGGCCGAGGCAGCAGCTCGTACTTCTAACCTTTACTATATCGGCAAGTGAGTCTCATCCGACCTGAACGTGAACTTCGTTCGTGAACGAAGCATCGCGAGAAAGTCGAGGGGAGAGACGGATAGAGCGAGAGAGAGAGAGAGAAAGGAAGAGAAAGGGGAACAAAGAGAAGTTCAAACTTGAGCGGCTCTCGCCCGAGGTACTCCTGGAAACGTCGCCCGGGGACTTACAAGGGAAGACCTGTCAGTTGAAAGTTGCCAAGCTGCGGAGAGTATCATCCGCGTGACAAGTTGATACACGAGCATATATATATATGTATGTATGTATGTGTGTGATGTAGGTAGTGTCTATAAGACACGAGACAAGGATACGAAGGATCGTGGTCGATGTAAAATGACTACCAAGGCTGTTAATTAGGATGAACGCTATTTGTCTTGAGGATATTTTGTAGTGTAGTACAGCATATTTGGTAATAAAATTGACATTTTGTAGAGAATGTGTAGAAGAATGAAGGAGATGTTGGCTTTGACTTAATGTAACGCGACTTGAGTAAACATATTTTACTTAGATATATATACTATTTTAGTATATCTTACAGTACAGTATTTAGTATATTATACTATTTTAGTATATATATCTTACAGTACAGTATACTAGTTTACTTAGATATATATACTATATATATACTATTTTAGTATATATATCTTACAGTATAGTATTTAGTATATTATACTATTTTAGTATATATATCTTACAGTACAGTATACTAGTTTACTTAGATATATATACTATATATATACTATTTTAGTATAAATAGCTTACAGTATAGTATTTAATATATTATATTATTTTAGTATATATATCTTACAGTACAGTATACTAGTTTACTTAGATATATATATACTATTTTAGTATATATATTTTACAGTATAGTAATAACTGTATATTTGAAGGGGGATTAAATGAGTAATAAAATTGATATTTTGAGGAGAATGAAGGAGTCATTGGCTTATACTTCACTCAATATACTGTATGTTCTTATACAAACTATATGTTCACACTTTGAATTAATATATTATTGGAAAAATACCACACGGATTATTTGTAACAATCATTAGTTTAACCTGAATTTGGTAAGTGGAACAGCTACAGTTGATAAACAAACGAAATTCTAGTTACAGAAGGTTAATTAAAAAGATATGGTGTCATAGTAGCTGATACCTTGAAGAGAAAACACTGGAGAAACTTTGGATAAACTGGCTTCAACACAATTGAGTATAATTAAAAGAAACTCTATTTATCGTATTGAAAGATAAGTGATACGTTCGAGGAGTTTTGGGTGTCAAATATTTTACGAATGTCACGCAATATGATACAATTGACGATCGACAAAGAAAATAAAATCCTCGAGACCACAAAATTTCGTGGCAAAGAGCTGCAATTTTGATCCCAAACGAATTAAAAAATAAAAAGCTTCAAACTTTATTTTATTCCAAAAATCGTCAGGTTCTTACGTCCCACCCTATATAGTAAGCAACTAGGTTAATCGTTTGCTCCTATCATTAAAAAACAGCACGCCGACGTTTTTAAACGGCGAAACATCCGCCGTACATCTCCAAAGCAAACAAGTCGAAACCGCGAAATTGGCTTTGAAAAGAGTATGCATCGCTCCGGTGCATCGGCGCTTTGTGTACACGTACAGAAGAAGTCCATCAAGCGAAGAGGCGTTGCGGTTGGTCGCTCGAGAGAGAGTGACAGAGAGAGAGAGAGCAGTTGCACTCGAGGAGGCCGCGAAATCGCGGGGGAGATCTCTAAAGGACGTTCGGCGGACGAGAAAACTCGAAACCGCCGAACGTCGAGGGGCAAACAGGTCGATTCGGAGACAAAAGCGGTCTTGATAGAAGGCGTCGTCGAATGAAAGAAACTGAATAGCGAAACTTCGTCTCGAATATTCTTCGTGAGGAACAGAAATTAACGCAACGTTGTCCGGGATATTTGTGAGAAAATTTCAACCGTGTTACAAAAGTGCTCGTAACTCCCAAAGTATCAAACATTTTTTTATAAAATTTGTAAAACATTTTCATATAAATAATTGTGTGATAATTTTTTTTTTTTATTTGAAATTGCTCATTAATTGATCTGGATCACGATTGATATTTTTGTGTCTCTGAATATTACTACTTTCAATCTTAATAATCTCTGTGTGGAAAGAAGAAGACTACATTAAACAGAAGCTCGAACTATTGATTTAATTTTGAATATCGATAATGTACAATCTTTTTTATTATATTATATTATACTATGAAACGAATGTTGGAATTTTAAAGATTCAACCTAAGAACCATCGGTTTTTTTCAGAATGGTACGCGAAATATCTTTGTAGGAAATTAATCGAAACCAACAAATTATTATGAATTGAAAGATTATTCTACGCAAACAATCTGTGATCGAAACATATTTGAAAGCAACGAAAATAGTCTCAAAATGTTTCTAACGAAAGACAAAAGTTGCTTTTCAATCGAATCTAATCGAAACTAATTTTGACAAAACGCGGCCCAAGAAGAAGTGCGAGTATCTTTAAGAAAGCTGACGAGTGAAAGAAACAATCGTCGAAGAAGGGGGTGATGGTACGACTCGGACAAGTTGATGCCCTCTGTATCGGGATTTTCTGAAACGGCGTTGAGAGAGACCGGCGAGGATCTCACGAAGTTGTTCGTCGGGCGAAAGCAACGATAGCAGATCGACGTGCTCCCTTTTGAAATTCTACTCCCGGAGCGCGCACAGTCGATTTTACAGTAGACGGGCGTAGCGGAGAACGCCGGGGCAACGGGCGAAAAGAGGAGAAGAACGAAACAAGGGATCTCGATTGGTCAAGTGTACGACGCCGCGGATACGAGATTCTTCCACGGGGATATCCTGTCGAGAATAGACAGGAAGCGGCGGAGTGGCCGGGCAACAGTCGCGATTGCCTCGGTCCTCGACGTTCTCGAACGATGGAAATTGCATGCCAGTCATTCTGCGAGAGACGATTAAAATCCTCTCTCCGCAGCCCGAAGGGAAAACTGGCCGCCCAGTTACACCCGTCCGTGTCGGTTTCTCTCTCGTTTCCTCTTCCATTCTTTCATTCCTTTTCTCCTTCTTTTTCCTCGACCTTACTCGACGATTAGATCGCGAGTATACGTCGTTCGATTTGCAATTTCTTGTTTCAATCTCGCGAGAACGGGATTGAGAGGTTCGAGAGATTGGCGAAACAAGACGAATGCATACGCGCGAAGTATGGTCGGGGGGATTTGGAAGATCGATGGAGACAATACTGAAAGCGCGATCGTAAAATAAAGCGTTAACTGGTTCCTACGATCGTCGAAAATGATCGAACAGATTGAATAATATATTATGTATTAAATATATAACAATATAGTGTAATAATAATTGTTTATGCGTCGTGATTGCATTGATTTGGAAATGGGAAATCAATCTAAAAATACAGAAATTACAGAGCAAGCGTATATTTAATAAAAGAATTAGTATACGACGATCTAGTATCCCACGATTTTATGAATATCGACGTATTTTATATTGACATTTCATACGAACGTTTGCAGCAAAAATTCTGTATTTTCTTTACACATTGTCAGATTAACTTCAAACTTTATCGATACGGTCGTTCATACGATACGAAGAATTTTAATTTGTTAATGCGTTGAAAAATTCTACAGGTAGATAATAAACCTCTGCTTTCATTGCATACCAACGTTACTGTGATTTCAAGAATTACCTGAACCTATTTATCCACCGGCAAGCACAAGCAAATTTCCACTCCAAAACTTCCATTCTGAATTAACACTTGACGGACGTTGTTTTTTCTGCACCTTTCTCCAATTCCGGGCATTTTTGCAAGTTTACTAAATTAACATCATTTGTAACACTAGAACTACCAACGATTACGGCATAAAATTTACAGAGATGTTGAAATAAAAAAAAAGAAAAATAGAGAAACTTTAATATAAAAATAGAGAAACTTTAAAAAGGAAGATATAATCTTTAGAAATAGAGAAACTTTATAAAACTTTATAATTATATTTGAGAAAAACAATGGACTGCACAAGCTTTTTAGAAATCTTTATTTAAATCTTTAAAACAACGCTATCTATAAAATTCAAAAATTATAAATTGGTCATTTTAATCACTTTGGTAATTCTAGTATTAACAATATTTTTAGAGGTTATTTATTTTCATATTTAATATCTAGACTAAAATTATTTAAATCCTCAAAACGACGCTGTCTATAAAATACAAAAATTATAAATTGGTCATTTTAACCACTTTGGTTAAAATAGTTCTAGTATTAACAATATTTTTAGAGGTCATTTATTTTCATATTTAATATCTAGACTAAAATTATTTAAATCTATAAAATACAAAAATTATAAATTGGTCATTTTAACCACTTTGATAGAGTTCTAGTATTAACAATATTTTTAGAGATTATTTATTTTCATATTTAATATCCAGACTAAAATTTTAAATCTTGGAAAGTGGACCGTCTTGGAAAGAAAAAACGTATATAAATCTACGGATCCTGTCTTAAGTAGTTCTTCAGAATAACTCACAAGTTCTTCATAACTCCTTAAAAAGTTTTTCAAAAATTATTCGTCGATCGTACAGCTTCGCGTGCAAGCGTACTTTGGCAAACGGCAAACGCCCAAAACCAACAGTTTCATTCTGCCGCGCGACAAAGCAGGCAGGAAGAATCGCGAGCTCGAAAAATTCGAACGAAAGCATATAAGCTACTTAACGACCATCTCTCGCCGATCGAACGAGCAACTCGCGAAATGTCGTACGTGATTCCATCGGCGACTCTATCCGCAGTCCGCTTTCGTCGTCGTGGAGCAGCACGACAACTGGAAAGGAGAGCCGAGGCAGGCCGAGGGTAAATAGGAAGAACGAGGGAGGAGAAACGAGGTTTCTTATTGCGAATTCGACTCGGTCACGAGAAACAAGAAGTCGGTCAATCCGTAAAATCACGAGCATTGCTCTCTCGAGGAGCGGCTCTCGAGATTTACTGGAGTGTGGAAGGAAAACTGGCATCGAGGAGGGACGCCGCTTCTCGGTGAACGAATCGACGATTCCAATAGAAAACAAGCAGGAAAATCCCGATTCGGCTGTGTTCGATGAAAGTTGTTTCCGACATTATAATTTCCTTTCGTTTATAATTTCGTCGAGTTATGCACGATCGGCGGGATATCCCGTAGTTGGAGGATTGTTAGTGTCGAGAGCGGGAATACGCGGGATCGTTATTTCCACGCAGGGCGATGGAACTTCGAACGACCGAAGCGATCGATTTTTATCGCATCTTTTTGGAATTTGAAAAATCTGAGAAAACTCAAGTACACCATTGACGATTCCTAGAACTTTGAAATTTATTTATATATTATATGTATCAATTGTATATAATATATAAATATAAATAAAATAAATATAAATAGAATATATAAATATAAATAAAATGAAATAAATATAAATGTAATATATAAATTATTTATATATTAATATATAAATTACTAACATATATATTTATATATATTAATATATAAATATTTATTTATTATTTATATATTAATATATAGTTTGGAAGTACAAACATTAAACGCGGATCGAAAAATGATTCTGACTTGATCCTACAACCGGTGAAAACGCAGCGAGTAATAAATAAATCACAATTTCATTAACCTTCGTATTTTCCTTTGCGAATGAGTCTATTTTGCACGTGCAAAATGTTGTAAAGCGGGTGTAAAAATTAGAGTGTAGAATAATGGTCAATCTTGGGAATTCCGACGGAACCTTGATTTTCATTAATAGTGTTCTCAAGAATGCGAGAAACTTCTACCAACTGCGAGAAAAATTTGCAAATGTAAAAAATCACACATATTAAAAAAACTACCCCCTTACGTATATACCGCGAAACAACGAAAACTGTCTTTAAGAGGCAATCGCGAGCGACAGAAACTTGGAGGTAGTCGCGGAAACTTAATTCGAGGAGCATCGAAGGATTTATTCGCGCGGTGAAAGAGAAAACCGGGAAAGTTGAAGAAAAGAGGACGCGCGAGGAGGAGAAGAGGGAAGGGGAGGAAGCGGGAGAGAAAAGGTTAAAGATCTGCGCCCGTAGGGCGGCTGCAGCAGAGGGTGGAAGACCACCCGGAGGAACTCGAGCAGTTTTATCGGGCGAATTGTATCGGTGTCTGGCGTGCCAAGTCCCGTCGGACTGGATTCCACCGCCCGGCGGCGGAAATTACATTCTCCGATAGAACGTGGCGGTGCAAAAGAAACGCGGTCCAGAGCCAACGAAAACGCGAACGGAAAGGCGAAGGACAGGGGCTCGGCCGCTCGTATGCCCCCACGCTGCTCCCAATGAGAAATTCTTCGAAACAACGCGACGCTGAGGATCTCGCGGTCGCCCTCGATCCATCCCCATCCCACGTGAAAAGCAGGTGGATTTTCGGATGTACGAATAGTCAAATTTCCACTTGGACATCTAATTATCCAAAACTGTCGCTTGTTCAACACTTTGACGGATAGATGCATATTTTTCTCGCCGTGTTTAAATTTGCTACTCGCCACCGACGATACTTACGCGATCGTTACGATGTTTATTTGTGTATCGATAAAAGTTAACTTGTCAAATTAGAGAACAAAATTTTACAATTTAGAACCCGTGTGAATCTCAATTTATCGATCGAGATTATTTATCAGAGACAATTTCGAGTCCACGTGCGAGGAATTTTTTTCTAAAAAATATTATAATATTATAATAATTACTGTGAACCAAGTGTGTATTATAATAGAAAAACGTTGAATTCTAGGCCCGAAATCGAAAATAATGGTGCAGAGTCACATTTTCGTGACGGGACTGATACTAAACGTACCAACTCCTGATCAAACGCCTGGTTTAAAAATTTGATTTGATACAGCATTCATTGTAATTTCTTTCGTTGGTTTAACCATTGGTTGGTTGGTTAGTTTAAAGTTTCCTACATTAAATTGACAATTGTCGATATTTCTTTCGTAAAAAGACTTTCATTTCATAAACCAATTATGATGGGAATATATAAAATTTCGATACGAAAAAATACGAACAAAACAAAAATTTACGTTGTTAGTTAAAACAAACTGTATTAATACTGGGTTACTCAAAGAAATCAGCTGCTGCGTCAAACATTTTGATGCGTGCTCACGTCTGCCTGTACTCTGTAAAAATTATGCAATTACTTTGCGCAATTATTCGTAAATAAACGTGCATGGAGGAAAGATATCGATCGTTGCATGTAAGAAACATGCTAATTAGAATAAACCAGCGATCGAAAACAGGCGACTTTTTCCAGACGACCACTCTTTCCAGACGAGGCTCCTGGCGGTTGCCAGGTTTTCAATTGGAGCACGTTCGCTCGATACTCTCTCGCGAGTTGTTTGCCCGTTTAAAAATTCCTTGAGTGGAGCACACGTGGAACACAGGAGGCAGGGAAACGTTGCCGATGGCCGGGAAACCGTCTCTGTTCGCTTCCATTTGCTCGCTAATTGAAACTCGTCGAAAAGCGTCGAAAATAAAACGCGACACCACGCGTACAACTGTCGTTAAGTGGTCGATGTTCCGCGTTTGTTCCTCCGTCGCAGTGTCAACGTTGTTTGATGCATAATCAGTTCGGTCTTCCGCGAGGGGACGATTCAATTCCAGAAAGTTTCTTCCTCGACTTCTGGATAGAGCAAAATCTCTCGAGGACAGAGCACTTATTATTTGTAGAACAGATTTTCTCCGAATGAAATATTTTACATTCTATAATTGTATTTCTTACAATTGCAGGAAGATGCGAGGTTCAAGAAATAGACAAAAAGATTGTGTTTTATTCCGTGACGAGTTAATAACATAATCGTTCATAAGTGACGAACATGTCATAAATATAATTTTTTCATAAACAGGATGTACCATTTGATAAACTGCAAGAAAATACTGATGCTAAGAAAGAAAATTAAGAACGAAAATATAGCATTCTCAAATGTAGAAAATTTTCTTCGCCTTCATTCAGATCTTGATTTTCGGTTCCATTATCCGAGAATTCTATTGACTGAGTACCTTTGATTCCCTGTTAGCTCCACTATACTCGAATTAAATTGATATTTCATCATCGTGCTATCATTTGGATCGAAACAGACGACTTTTTGGGTCGTTCTTTGCTTTGGTCGATGTCTCGTCGCGAACCATCGTTCGGTACCAAATTCGATTCCGAAATCGAGGTACCAAATATACGCATGTTTTTCGCGAATTTTCTTTCATTTTTTTTTTTTTTCTTTACTTTCCAGCCTTGCCTGGCAACTTCGCGGGCGGACATCAGTGTCGGGAGTGCACTTTAATTCCGTGTAAACTGTTTACTCGGACGCCGAGTATCAAACCGGCGACGTACAGAGAGAGGGAATATACGGTGAAATAAAAATGGAGAAAATAAAGAACAGAGAGGGAAGAAGGTTGAACGGGGAGTGAGGGGGGAAAGAGAGAGAGAGACGAGGCGAGCGAAAAACAAGAATCGCGAGGAAATAGAAAATCACGTCCGAAAAGTAACGTGCTCGCCGCCTTTTCTCTTTTTTTTTCAAACAACCCCATGTCACATCAACCACTTTTCCCCTGCGTGCAGCGCGCTGCGTACATTAAAAAAAAAAAAAAAAAAAAAGGAAAAAGGGAAAAGAAAAAATGAATGACGAGCGGCAAGCGGAAATAAAATGGACGCGTTGCTCGCTGTCGCGTGTACCCCCGAATACTCGACCGTCCGGCCCCGAATATTTTATCGTTAAAATCATAAGCAACGCGCCGAGTTACTTTCCGCGAGAAGCTCGCGACAAACAGCGACGCTTGTAATTACTCGCGAACGCGTGCGACGCAACGCAAGAACACGACTGGCTCGTAAATATCGAGAGGGAAACTTTTCTCTGCGTAGAATGTCCGGTAAATGCCCAGGACCATTCCGAGTACGGTCTGCGTAGTTTGAATAAATCACGAAGACGATTTAATACTTGGTACAACGTTTGTTTCTCCAATTTACTTTATCCAAAAGTATCAAATAAGATCGCCGAAGTCGAATTGTTGAATTGGATCGTAACAAATTAAGACGATTGTGTAATTGGCGATGATACATTGCGAAACAAAACTTATCTCGTGTTCTCGTATCATTGATTTGTCATTTGAAAATGATATATACAGGAAAAAGCGAGGTTCGTCGTTGGTGATTAAAATTATTCGTCTTGCACTCGAGTTGGAAATGTTACTGGATTTGTGGTTTTAGTACTCGGAGGAGTGCAACACAAAAGTCGCTGAAAAAACATTGACAGATGATAGAGGATTATCTATTGTACATTATTTATCACTGATGAAGAAATCCACTGCGCAATATCACATGGATGCGATTTTTCGAGATTTCACTCACCAAAAGATTAATAGGTTAAACTGTTAGATGGATGACTCACAATACTTTAAATAACTTTTCTATCAAAAATTAATTTAATTGATTCGCTAAAAGTACACTGTAATTGTTATTCTGTAATTTACGATTATAATCACGAGTACACTTGACATATAAGATATATATATACGATACGAATTAAAATTAAATAACCTAGCTCAAATGTGAACTGATCCAAAAATTAATGTATGTCCAAGATATTTTCACCTGTTCGTATTAATAATTAACGCTATATTTATGTATTGATAATTAACATATCCATCTAGCACTCACAACACGTTTATCTAGAAACTACTGCGCGCCAATTTCCACCGGAAAACACCAGCGTCCGCAGCTACTTTTCGCGCCAGACGCCGCAAGTGCCCGGAAAATGCAGTTTAAAGCATCGTCTAGAAAACCACCCTCCCTATAGAAATTTGAAATTCGCTCGTGAATAGAATATGAAAGTTGGCGGCGGCGGCGGTGGTGGGGGGAGGCAGACGAGAGGACAAAACGAGAACAGCAGGCAAAGAGTGGAAACGATTCTTTTTGTTTGCCGCGTATCTTCGCGGCCGCGATTCATCGGGCTGGCCGGTTTTGCAGCACCCCCACCCGCGCCCCCACCACCGCCATCATCCCCGACGCGGTTCCACACTGTCGACGGTTCTATAATTCCGAAAATCCGCGGCACGGCGCGCCGGTACACGGATAATGAGGATCCTCCGCCGGTGGCGCGGCAGCCAGCCGAAATTTCACCACCCCCGGCCACCCCGTCATTTAAAAGCGGCAGCGCCAGCAACCCCGCTGGGAAACGCGACTAGCTTTTATTACGAAATTATTCTGCCCGAATTATTTTCGAAATACAAGCCTCGCGGCCGGCCGAGAGCCGTCGAAAAGCCAGCTCCGACTCGACCCAACTTTCGTGTACGTTTCGAATCTGAGGGAAACAGAGAACGAATCCAAATTTCCGTATTGATACTCTGTGTGTACTCTGCGCGACCGATGCCAATTTACTGTGAAACTCTGCGCGATGAAACGGCGGCGCAAACCTCTGTTCAGAGACAGATTTTTATCCATTGAATTTTCGTACGTTTTGTATGAAGTTTGTATGAAATTCGTGTAACAGGAATGGGACAACTCGTTTACATACGTGTTATGTTTACATATATATGGAATGTTTGAGGCAAGGAAGGTTCACCGTCAACATCGGATTCGGAGAATTCGGAGAAGAACTACACATTGCGTACGTGAGGAAAACATAACGATTGTATGACAGACCAACACAACATGGGATTTAGAGAATTCGGAGAATCGATGATGAGCTGTACACGTTAATACCGTAAGGAAAACATAACGATCGTATGGTCTGTTGAAACAGAAAAACTAAAGGTGCAAAGAAGGTGAGAGTTTGCTTCTGCGAAGCATGCGAGAAATAGTGCGTCTTTCTGTACGGATTTGAAAATTGTTTCGGAAATTAACACACTTTGAAGCAAGTTATATTATAATAACAATAGTGAGAAATAATTTTTAGAAAATTGCACCTTAATTTGTCTTAAAATAAATAGAAATGGAATCACAAATGAAAAGTCGATGATTAATTTTTAGATTTAGATGTAAATCAGGAGACTGTTCGCGCTCTGTGTTTGAAACAAACTACATTTTACAATGTTCATCTACTTGCTAAAGAAGTCACGTTTTAAATATGTATCGAACTTTGACGAGATTGAAAATTCTCATTTGAAGTTGAAAAATGAAAACTTTGATCTGAAAATCTCTGAACATATGACGCTCGCATGTTAGATTTAATGTAATATAATAATAATATTTAATAATATAATTAGAGCAGAATATAATACAATATATATAATATATAATAATAATATTTAATATAATAGATAATAATAACAGAATATAATACATAATAATAATATTTAATAATATAGTTAGAACAGAAAGTAACACGTATACTTTACATACCGTGAAATCTGGTCGTTATCAGGTCTCGTTTAACTGGCGATTAATAATATCGTTGACGTATGCGCTTCTCCAATTACTAATTGAAAGTATTACGTCACCAAATACTTCAAAAACACCATTGGAAAACTACGACGCACTTGCAACGACGACTACGGAATTATTATAGAATTATTATAGTAGATACAATGACACTTTGCCGACATATACGTATATCAAACAAATATCACACATTTATTCGCCTGACATATATTAGAAAAAATTACTTCGAAATTTCAGTATGAAGTACGATCATGGTGATTATATTGGTAAAATTGATAAACTTTCTAAACATCGTTAAAATATTCGAGCAGTCGATAATACAATATGTTAATTAACTATTAAACATTTGTATTATTATCATATTATTATATTATAAATATTACTATAGTTATAGTTCTTAATGAACATCTTCATCACCAATTATATTTTTAAAACTACCGTTTTATTCGAACAGTATACTTTTTGTTAAATGAATGTTCATAATAAACAGACTGCGGATTTTTGTGCATTTATAGAAAATTAAACCTTCTAAAATAGTAAAATAATTTACACATAATTATGGTAATTTGTCAGATTAGTAAAAAACTTGGGACATTTAATCAAACTTGAGAACAGTCTAATAGAGATAGTATAATTAAATGAAATTAAAAATTCCAAAATGAAGTAATATAAAGTCAAAATCACTACGATTCTCAATGCTGGATGGTTCTAATTATGAGTTAAAATTAGAAAACGTATGAAGTAATAAATAATATTTATTATTTAGTATAATACTTATTATAGTGAAATAAATTTCTATCTAGACTCCACTCGTTTAATCGAGTTGTAAATTTACAAAATTTGAAATCTGCATAAAAATCCACAGTCCGGTAAGAAACAAGCATAAGATAACTTTCGCCAATATAATCGTGATAATCGCGTAAATTAATTAACCACGTTGTTAATTAAATTTGAAAAAGTTAATCAAATTTACACGATATATGTTACCACAAAAATGTTAGACTTTTATGAGCCATATTACATAGAATTATTACATCACTCGCTTACACGCGGCGTGTCGTTCCAACGACGCACGTTAACTCAATGGAAAACAAGACAGGACTGAACTTGTTCGTACAAACAAATTTGCTCGTCCTGATAGGAAGTCAGCGCGAGACAGAGGACCCGCGACGCCGAAAATTGTAAATAATACGAAGGGCGTCCGCGAAGGGGACGTTAAAATTCCACGTGTACGTTCGGTCAGACAGACGATCCGTCCATGGAACCACAGTGCTACGGAGCCAAGAACACTTTATTGGAACCCATTCGTTTCGTTTGTGCAATTTGCATATCTACTTTTCGGTGGTGGTATTAACAGCGGCACCGCGGGCGACGAACGCGAGAATTCCAAACGACAAGAGTCTCGTATTTCGCGAGCTGCGAACGACGGGATAACTCATTTGCGATCGGTCACACGGTGATCAAACCGGATCCAAATCGCGCAATGGGAGCTAGAAATTTTCGTGAAACGGAGAGAAGAAAGCAATTCGATATCGGCAGACCCGTGAACGTGTATTTTTTCTCGTTAACGACACGTAAATCGCTGTTTATTTGGAAAATTGTTGAACGAGGTATCTGCGGAACGACGGTGTTGTTCGAAGTGACTAGGAGTCGCAACGAAAACGATTTCATTCGTTTCTCCAGAGAAGCAAAATACCGAAGCTTCTTTAATTTCCGTTTAACCCGGTAAAGGCCACCGTTTCGTTCGCAATTCTTTCTCAACGATTTTACACCGTTGAGTCTGTTTTTTAACGTCTCGTCCACGGGATGGAATTACTGGCCTCGTCCGTTCTTTCTTCCAGGGGTTGAACGTTTCTTTCTCGTCAGAATTTTCTCCACGAGAGAAATTTCCACGATTAATTGCTGCTTGGCTCGCAACGAATTCCAACTGTTCAACCGGAGGCAGGACACTCGTCTGTTTTCGGTTGAACTTCTCTTACCTGTTTCGATAACAAACGACGCTACGGAGTAGATAAGCGCAACTTGATCAATTATGAATTCGTACGTATTACCCGAGCACGCTCAGCGTGCTGACTGGTTCGCATAAACGAGCTCCCATCGTAATAAACAGAGAACAGTTAGTAAATCTTGATTATCCGAACTTGCATCGTCCGTTTGTGTGTTCGAATTAACGAGGTTGCACCGTATGAGAAAAAATGATGCATATAAATGGAATAATAATGTCGTATCGAATGAAGATTAATCGATTCCGCAAAAATTTTCGTCGCGAGAACCGTAGCTATAATTTCCAATGATGAATTAATTACACTGTACTGTGGTACGGAAAAAAAAAAAGAATGATTTATATCTCGAATAAAAATTGAGCAATTTCAACGAGAATCTTTGTTCTGCGAGCTCCATATTTAAATATACAGGGTGGGCCAAAAATCATTACTTCCTATTAAATTTATGTTTGAACTTAAACTTGGTTTAAAATTAATGAAATTATTTTTTTCTTATACTGTGTTATTAAAAACAAGTTTTGTTTAAAAATTAGAGATATTTTATTAAAAAGAAAAAAATAGGTGGGAAGAAACTTTTAACCATCTTCACAGTTTCTAATAACTAGGTGCATTTATCAATTGTGAAACTCATAATTTCAGAGTAACAATGTCAGAACGAAGGATCGAAAGAGCCAAAAAGAATTTAATGCAGGATCGGAGGCAAACAAACGCTCTTGTCGGGATGCAACAATTCGGAGGGATGCAAATTCGCGTCGAGGACAAGGTTGCTGGGAAGACGCTTAAATCCTTGCAGCTAATTTGGAAGCGGGCCGCAACCGACAGTTGCAGAAATTACCGTGGCAGAAGCCCTCGGTACCGCCCAATTCCAACTGCACACGCAAGTTCGTTATGAGTCAGTCGTTCGTAAATCGAGCGCTTCCGGTCGACTGACCTACACCGATCCTCCGGCGCCTCGAGCACCGCCTCGCTGGTTAACTCCCTTCTTCTTTCTCCAGCCGATTTTCCTACCCCTAACGAGAAGAAACTTTTCGTTAACCCGGTAAGTTTTCGCCCGAGAATCGGAAAAAAATACGGTCCGTGGAGTTTTCGCGGGTTGTCGATCGGTTCCATCGAATTCGCACGGGCGAATTTGCATTTGGGTTCGGAGAAACGTTCCAATTCGAATTTTATGGACGAGAGCGCATTTTATAAATATATATAAATCACGGTTATGTCGGTAGGATTTGAAACGAACCTGGAAATATACTGCATAACTCAAGGGATATTTGAACACTAGCAGAGACAAGTTTTATACCGTTACGGTAAAATCCGAAAATATATCGTGTGACTTGTGAAAGCATTTGAACACGTAAATGCCTACGTATCGGATCCACATGTGACGCGAATTTTTTGGAGCGAAATTATGGAAATTATTGTTAGGAGAGTTTAAATTTAGAGTAAAGTTTAAGAGAAAAGGTAAAATACATTGCAAAAAATATGGAGCAGTTGGTCACTGGCCAATTTGCAACAAGTGATTTCTTATTTTCATTTATACAATGAGATGATGTAATGTCTAAAAACCTAAATCTATATATGATTCCTACATATCTTATATAATCCTATATATATTTTATATAGGATTTATATATATATATATATCTCCAAATCTTATATATGTGAGTCTACTAGCACATACACATATAAATTGCAAGATATTTAATACATACTTTGCAGAAATCGCAAAAGTATTTAAACAATTATTCATTGACTGGCAAATAAAATATTACACTGCGATAAAAGTCTGTACAAATACTTACCTAAATATTTTGTCTAACGTTCATCTCATAAGTTACAACTATAACACCACCTAACAGTTTCAGTTCGCTTCGAAATTTAACCAATGTAATCACAAAAATTCTATCCGACCACATCGATGAAACTTCAAAATATTTTGCGTAAAACGTACAAAAAAAAAATTTTCCAACAATTTCATAAATCACGTACACCAACGTCCCACCCAGCGAAATATCGCAATTTCTCCGAGAAAATGTAACAGAGTCGTCGTCGCCTCGCGCTCGCTGAAGATCCTTCTTCCTGTCTCACGGTCGAAATTTATCACGAGCGCCGCTGTCTCGTTGGTGGCAACGAGAGACGACGAAATGAACCGTGGCGGAAGTGCGATTAACGCCAGCGAATTAAGAAAGGATAAGTCGAACGTTGCTTTCGCGTAAAGTTCAACGAAGGAGAGACGTTCGACCAGAGACGCGGCGAGAAATCAGACGAGGAGGAAGAAAAGGCAGGAAAATCTATCGGAAGACCCTAAGAAGGGAAAAAGCTGGCCAATTATATCCGGCGGTGCGCTACGAGTAACGAACCGAGAATCGCCGTCAGTGCTTCCGCAAACGCCAGCTACGATAATGCGGAGATGCTCGACAAAGGAGAGACTTAAATACTTCTCGCGCGTAAGAGCGGAGAGCTTTGGACGCTGGAAAAAGCAGACGGTCGGAAATTTTTGAAATCAGACCGGTCGTTTCTGTCAAATTAAAATTCCGCTAATTAAAAGTTGAAAAGAGAACGGAGAAGAAACGAGGAAATGGCGAAGAATGGAAAAGAACGAAGGAACATGTACAATGAGTCAAAGAACCCGCGAGTCTAAAGATCACATTTTTTGAGATATTTGAAAGAGCAGCGTTCGTTTTGGGGTGATAGCCCTCAATTTTACAATGCTGTTGTAACAAAAGAATTCTAATGAAATAGGAATTTTATACATCGATTTTTTAAAGAAATTGCATTTGTTACCATTTTTCTAACGTAACCATAATATTTCACATTTTTACATACATTGTTTTTCTTTCTCTTTTTTTTTTCTGTGACAAATGACAATGACGTTATGGCGATCATAACTTACATTTTATGGATCTCGCGTATCTTCTTCCTCAACAATGTCACAGTATCTATAACTTTGCCTCAATTTTCTACCAACTACATACATCTCTCTTTATGAACTATACTTTTATTACAGTGTACAGTATACAAAATTTTATAATTTGTTTCAAAAACTCAAAAATCCCAATTTTGTAATACATATAAAATCGCTAAAATTCCGATCTCCACCAGATCTTTCTTCAAGATTTCACGACAGTATCAGTGTTCTAATTCCCGTGAAAGAAAGTGGAGCGCCGGAATTTCCCGTGTGGATATAAATCCAGCGAGTGGCCGGCTCATTGTGCCGGATTCTCAATGAGTTTCCGTATCGCGGGCCAATGACAAAACGAATAATTTATCACGCTCTGCCAACGGCACACGCCCCTCCCCCTCCCGCCCCAGGAAGTCGTGCAACTTCCACGAGGAATAATTCAATCGCCTTCGCGGAAGGCGAGGAACGATCGAAAGTTCCGAAAGGCACGTTCTTAGAGATTTCCGGGGACGGCTATTGGGCGAGCACCAGGCCACCAAGAGCAGTCTGTCTCTCCTTCTCTCCCGAGAGAACCCGATCCTGCCTCTCGCCCTTCTATATCATAGCAATTTTCCAGCCGAGCAGACGCGCGCCCATTTCGAACCTCGCCCCCGAACTCGCTCGAGAACTTGGAATGATTTGTACCGCGAGATCCCAACCTCCCCTCCCCCCTCACCCTCACCCTCCGTTCGTCCAGCGTGTCGTGACTTCGCCGCAGAACATCGTCTTAACTTAAGTTCGCCAACTTGCTCACGGCTATGCATAGTATTTAACCCCTCGCGATCACTGGTTGATGTTATCCGTCCGTTGTTGGATGGAACAGATGTGAATCTTCGCGGACAAATGACTTTGTCCGGGAAGTTTAACGTACACCACGAGGTGCACGGAGGAGAGTTTTCGCTGTTTCGTTATTTCGCGGCGGGAGATTCAAATTTCCGCGGAATATTCCGAAACTACTGTTTCGAACTCGCGGCGACATACAAACTACTGATTACAAGCCCAAATTGTTGATGAAAACTGAAAAATGTTGTAGTTTCGGTTGAATAATGTTAACAACGAAATCATCGAGTAATGAGTGCGTCGACTTTACTCGTGAATGTCGTGTCTTGCACAAACTGGACGTTTCTACTTACGCAGGAGCTTGTATACGTTACGTACCTTAAGCATTGAGAAGTTGATAACAAATTAGTAACGTACTATAAAATATTACAGTTTCGGCTTGACATTAATAAAATTACTGATATATTATAAATTCGACTGATACCGGTATCAATAACAAAATCATCAAGTAACGAGTGTATCGACTTTAAAATATTAATTAATTATATATTAAATTAATATTATTATAAAATTAACAACAAAATCATCAGGTAATGAGTGTATCGACTTTAAAACATTAATTAATTATATGTTAAATTAATAATATTAAACTAAGTATAATTTAATTAATTTAAATTAATATAATTTAATTAACACTATTAAATTAACATTATTCTAAAATTACTGATATATTATAAATTATATATTATAAATTCGATTGATACCGGTATCAATAACAAAATCGTCAACTAATGAGTGTACCACTTTACTCGTGAATGTCGTGTCTTGCACAAACTGGACGTTTCTACTTACGCAGGAGCTCGTGTACGTTACGTACCTTAAGCATTGATAGGTCAATAATTATATGTAATAATTACGAAATTACAACAGCGAAGGCCTTTCTTTCTCAAAGGGAAACTTTTCCCACTTATTTTCGAAAAACATTTGATCAAATGAGCCGCGCGAACAAATAAACACCTGAAAACTGAAAACAAACCCTCCCCTGCGAGCGTAATTTTAGCGAAAGTGACTTTCGAGACGGTCCTTCCTCGACGCGTTCTTAAAAGAAAGCGCTCGCCGCCACGCTTCGAGCTCTTGAACGACGTTTGATTAAAGAAGTCCGACCGTCGGAACACAGCGGCAAGACGTCGGGGGCCCAGTGTTCTCTCTCGGGTTGTGGCCGCGACAACGCTTAATGCGGCGTAACGTAACGCGACGTAAATATTAAAGCGCGACACGCCGCGAGACGGCTGGTTTCGTGGCAGTCAAAGCAAAAGATCGTCTTACGAGGAGCGGTTGCTGCGTTACCGCGAGAGGGTTGAATGTAACCGCGTGAACTTTCACTTGAGCCTCTCGCTCTAGCCTGGCCGACCGGTCTCTAGTCAAAAGATCGCACAGCCGGTAGAGTATCGCGAAAGGAGAAAAGAAAAAAAAAAGAAGAAAGAGAAGAAAGAAGAAAGAAAAAATACATCAAAGAGAAAAGAACGGGCCTCGAAACGCCATAGAACCACCGACGCCGCCGGTGGCACGTTGTTTCTGCGCGCGGGATTTTTCGAAAACAAACGCGCGGTTTTAATGGCATGTCGAAAGAAAAGCAAGCGTTTCTTTATGTATGTAGAATTTCTCCCTCCCTGTTTTTCTCGAAGAATAGCTCTCGGTTCCAGCTTTAAAGGATTAGAATCTCTTGCGCGAAATTTCTGAATCTGAAGAGCCTTTAAACCCCCCCGTGCGTGTCCCATTGAATTAGGTTTTTTAGCGTTTCACCGCCCGTACAAAAGATCTACGACAAACTCGTCGAGTTTCCTCTCCGCGACGTAAAAAAGCTATCAAAGGAGCCATTTCCTTTTTCTTTTTTTTTTCTTTTTTTGTTCTTCTTCTTCTTTCCACCTCTCTACTTTTATCAGGCAGCTCCAAGTAAAGAGGACGTCGAGGAAGGTTTACGTTCTACGTATCGCATTAATCTGGCGGGATGCTCTTGAAACGCGTGACCCAGAGCGCAGTCTACTTACCCGGAAGATTAAAAACCTTCGCGTGGATTCAATGGCGCCGTCCCTCCTTGAACTTCTTTTCTCCCTCTCGGGGCAGTGCATCGTTGCTGCTACCCTCTGCCAGTGGCGTTTGCATCCGCGCGAACAGCGTCAAACATATTCCACGGAATTTTTAAGCAACGAGCGGAAACACGGGGCAAAATGGCGGCGACGGAAGGGATAAACTAGTTAGTTCTTCGAAACTTTGCGGAACAGGCTACCAACCTGGTACAGCGTTGAAACGCGATGAGAAACGTTTCCAACTTCACCTTTATGAGACCTCTAACCGCAGAAACGGTAATTTTATCGAGTGTCTAAATAGTTAAACGCCAAAGGATATTACGCTGCGCGAAGGTGTGTAACAAAGCACCGGGCGGAAACAAGAGCGTAAACGTAAAATATGGACGGGATCAAGTCCGGTATTTATTATATTCAAGTTTCGCTTCATGAATTTCGAACGGCCGCTGGAAAGTTTCGACTGTTTCAATGAGAACGCTCGCAGCCCCTATTCATTTTCCACGAGCTGGTTCCTATCTCTTGCGTAAAATTTTGCACCGATGACTCTTCCTGGATGTTTAAAAGGTATCCTCGAATATATCGCGTGTTTCGATTAACGATTGCAAATATATCTCGTCGAGAATTTAGAATAAACCATCCACTCAACTTTCATTCTGAGATTGAAAAGTCAGTCATTTCTTCGTTCAATGTCAAATTAAATTTGGAGCGATTTCGATAAAACGGAAAAGATAGAAAAGAGCAAACGGCAAAGAATGGAAGAACGAAATTACAGAAATAGCAAATAAAAATTACAGACGCAACGGGGAGGGTGTACCTATCTATTTACATTTTCCTATCTCTAGCGCGCAAAGTGAGACGGAACGTCGGAGACTCGGGCCAGACAGTTAAATTCCATTTTCCTTTACAAAATTCCGCTTACGTTTCAACACCCTCGCCTTAATATTCTCGCCGGTGCGCTCTGATACGACGTCAAAGCGCGTTACAACGACGCCCCGTGAATTGGAAACTTCATTTTGGTTAAAGTCAGACGAACTCTCGCTTTTACCACTTTGCTGCAACAACACCTATTCCCTCACTCGTTGCTCTGCCGCTTTTTCTGTTTCTCCCGTTCCCGCTTTCTTTCTTTGTTTACCCTTCGCTTCGTAGTTAGCCAAGCGGTATTAAGGATATTACGGGCAAGCAACCGGCATACACACCAGATCTCTGCCGTTTCTCAACGAATACCAGAGAGGATTAAAACATAGGTGTGAGCTTAATACCGAAAGCGGCGTAACCTGGCCAACGCCGACGCTCAAACTACCCTCTTGAACAGTACACGGAGTGGAACGCTTGAAAATATTCGACCTGGAGGCCACCTTCCCACGTAATCCTATTAATCCGTGGGGGAGGAGGGAAATGTGCATCGTCTGGATAACTCTCTGTTTTCAGTTTAATCGAATGTCGAATTTTATCGACAACCCGCTGGTTGCGTCGCCCCGTTTTAACCTCTTGCGCTAGTAACTGGTTCGCGGACCATAACGAGTGACCAAACCTTATACGATAATTCGTCTTCTTTTTTGAATTCATCGGTATATTAGTGGACAGAAATTACTAAGAAGTAATAAATTTATTATTTGCTTTGCTTGGGTTATACTTAGATATACTTAAAACTGAGAAAATATTGCAATTTTATATTGTGTTAGGTTTAGGTTAGGTCTATCCCACGCCCCCTCACGAATCACGTGACCCAAATCAACCAATCGCTAATTTTCGTTGCATCAACTAAAATAGCAATCTACGAACGACTCAACTACTCATTATTTTAATAAGGAAAATGAAAAATCCTTCGTGAAGAAAATTTAGAAGAAGGGAGAAACAAGTTAATGGAAATTTCAGTGAAAAGAATTGCAAAGAAAGAATTTGCCTCGAGAATATCTCGATCCAAAGTACCCTTGAGAGAATTCTAGAAAAATATAAAGCAAATTGACCAACGCGTAATGTAGATTCGCAAGACGAACGGAAGTAAATTACCGCGAAGTCACACAGATTACCAAGAAATTACGAAAACACAGGGCGAAAAGTATCAAACGTCAGGAACGGTCGTTCGGCGCGACAAGTAATCCAGGTCCTTTGAGATCCCGGCATCCCTAATTAGACATGACTCGCTTATTTACAGACGTAATTTCATCAGTCGCGCAACTTTCTTGACAATCCTGTCTGCACGCGCGAGGGAGGGAGGGGAGGGGAGCACGGAGGATTTCTCGGCGTTTAATTTTCACGGAACAGACACCGATGAGATGGCGAATATTCCCAAAACGACAGGACCGTCCTATCCGGTTGCTTCCTTCCCCGGATTAAATCCAGAAGTGTACGGCGCGTTTACACGCGCGACGAAACGCCGTTCCTCGTAAATTGGCGCCGAAAACTTCGACTCCTCCTTGTTCGCAAACTTCGTAAAACAGGGTTACTTTATCGTGAACTTGGTACAGGTTCGAAATTCTTCGCGCTGTGACAAGAGATTCGATCGATGGCCGGAGTCGTTCAGAAATCGTGCGGATTTCTTTTCCCTTCCGAATACACGGGGCTGTGTTTCAACTTCGCGAGGAATTTAAATAAGTTCCCTCTCTGCCGTTGTTGATTACTTGACATCGAAAATAGACGACGTTTCTGGGTTAATATATCGGTGAATATTTTATATACGAAAACGATCATATTAATAGTGTGGCAAAAGTAGAATTTCAGTGATCAGGACAGATGTTTTTAGTATGATACTTTGACCTTTTCAGTTCAATTCTGTAAATTTTTAATTAATCATTTCCCTCCGAATAATCCGTATACGTGCTCGAAAAGTCCTCGACAAACCAGTGTTTGCATAGATATTTATTTCGGATATTCAGTTCGTATATGAGATATTGTTTTTCGACTCTGAATTCCTGCCAGAAATTGTATTCCAAGGCATTTCAATCATGAAACACACACGTTCTCAATACGTACTCGGTCGTAACAGTAAGAGACGTAACAGGAAGCAGTTGCAGCTAGAGAACTTTGTTGCGCCCCGAAATGACGTTTATTCGAGTAATTTCGATGCCAGATAGTTTCGAAATTAGTCCAACCATTTTACTCGACGCTGTTATTTTATCAATTACGGAGTTGGATAGTTGCAAGAATTTGACCTAATAGCGTACCTACTGTATACCACTGTATACCATTTACACATAACTTAATTATTACAGAACTTAACTCAGTCCAAGCCGATCTCTTATGGAACGGAATGTTTCAATAATTAAAAATACTGTATCAAGGAAAATTTAATTTCTCTAAAACTGCCATGTCACAATGAAAATAATTAAAGATACTGTATTATTGTACATTTAAATATTTATTAAATTTATATTAAATATGTACATTTAAACTGGAAAATTTAATGTCACAATGATAATAATTAAAAATATAGGAAAATTTAATTTCTATAAAACTGCTATGTCACAACGAAAGTGCATTCTTCATTTTATAATTATTTACGTGATTTAAAATTCTTTCATTTCAGTTCGTCCCTTTGCTGAAAAATAAAAGTGCCGAACGCGTTAAACTTTCCATCATTCGGTAATGCTTTCGTGTATGACTGCAAAAATGAAGGATACGTGCAAGCTACAAACTTAAAAATTCAACCAAAAAAAAAAAAAAGAAAAGTGTCGCGAACCACAGGAAACGAAGAGTGACCCAGTTTCGCGACGCGAGACGCCGCGAAATGTCAAAGACGAAGATGGCGCGGGGCGACAATGAGCGAATTTCCAGTGTTCGTGCCATTTCTCTTCGCATTTCGCGGGGAGGGAGAATGATAAAAATCCGGCGGAATTGTTAAATCTTCCCGAGTGCAGGGATTCCTCGGTCTCCCCGTGCGGGAGTTTTAAAACTATTTGAAAAGTAAAACGCCTGGATACCATCGGCCAACCAGAGAGAGAGAGAGAGAGAGAGAAAGAACGGCATCCCGGGATCCATTTAACTTTTATGACGCCGTGGCGCGGTCTTTTTACCGTTTTTCGATGGACCGTAGCTTCTTCCTCCTCCTTCCGTGGGTGGATGGGTGGAAAGGGGCAGTCGTGCCGAAAACTCCATCCTCCGTGTCTGTTCGCGAGCAGCGACGTGCCGCGATTTCCACCGATAACCAGCCCAGCCTCTCCCCTCTCGTCGTTTATTTCGAGAACGAGTCCGAAAATAGATGGAGAAAGAAGGGGAGAAAACGTACCTCGAGAAAATAAAAGGAGAGATAACAAGAGAGAGGGTGATTGAGAGGGTGGTAAGCGATCAAAGTGTTTAGTCGTTATTTCTTGCGTGAATTCGACGATTCGATTTTTCGTACAAAATGTTCTTTCGTGAATCGTGCGCGGGAAATACAGATAAAGAGGTGAGGTTACGTATATTTTCATATATTCCGCTAGAATTGCAAATAATATTCATTATTGTCAAACTGCAATTAAACACTCAATGCTGAAGCAAAAATTGCGAAAAAGAAAATCTGGAAAGTGTATCGACTTGCCCCTCCCACGTAATATCTGTGTATTCGTTTCATCTTTGTTAGATGGAAAACTACTCGCCGATAAACAACTTTGGGTTAAAAATTCATTTTACATCGTGGGAAACTTCCGTTTCTCGGAGAACGAGTCGAAGATAGAAAAAAGAAAGAGGGGGAAAAAGAAAAGGAACAGAAGAGAGAGAGAGAGGGAGGTGGGAGGGAAGTGAAAAGAAAGGGGGACAGCAGGAGCAATTCCAGAGTTCTGGAAATCGGTATAAAAGGATATCGCGTACAGATCGACGGAGCGGCTGCGATCGGAAATTCAATCGCGCCGTTGCGAGGCGTTTTTAACTTTCGAATCCCTCGAATCTCTCCCTCGTGTCGAACAGGACGCGCGACGGATTTTTCACCCGACGCGGGAAAACACTCGGACGATTCTGCTGACCGGTATAAAAACCGAAACGGGGGCGGAGCTCGTCCCCGGCTGCAGGACGGTCGTAAGGCGCGCGGATTGACGAATGAGTCCGGTGCTCTACAAGCGAACGCTTCTTCGGCGTCCGTCGCAAGAAAGAGACACTCTCCGGAGATTAAATCCAAAATACAATTACGGGGGAGGAGGTAGGGATGATCGGCTAAAAGACGCGAGGACGCGAAGGGACGAGTCGCTAAGTAAAAAGCGGTGCGTAGAGAGAAAGATAAATGGGCGAAGGATGGAGAACGGGTGCAATTTTGAAAATTGGTTGGAACGGGAAGGCGAAAAAGAAAGGAACAAGAGTCGCTGGAAAGAATCGTTCGCGCGAGCACAATTTATGGAAATAAGAAAAGCTGTTTCGCGGACAGGGTTCTTTCGATCATTCGCGGTTTACTCTTTCTGTGCATACACGTGGAAATTCAAATCACGAATATCTACAGAGTGTTTCGTTTAAATGTGACTACCAAATATCTCCTAAAAAAAAAAAAATGTCTTATGCATAATTTGAATAATATCGAGTAATAATATAATTTTACCTTCTAACCTAAACTTTCAAATTATCCAGCGTTTATCAAATTAGAACACTGGAATCGCGAGGAATCGAGGAGAATCCGGATCCCGCGATAAAACAAACGCGCGAAAGGGACACGTAAACCATACGCGTGGGCTTAGCGTCCAAAGACGCAGGGAACGGTGGTGGTAGCAGGTGGTCCTAAATGGGCTCTGCCCGATTCTCGAATCAGTTCCAACGGTCACGTTCCGGTATTTATGTGCCAGCAACCCTCTTTCACACATACACACACACACACATACACACACATGGGCGAGCCACGGTCAGCCGATCGATCGAAGCAGGTAGATGCCAGTTCGAGAGGCAAAGTTCCGCCCGATTTGAAAACGGTTACGCCTTCACTTTACGTCGAACTTACGATCGCGAGGACGCGGGTTCGAACTGGAACGTTCCTGGAAGAAAGTAAAGTTTAATATTACGAAGAGCTGGCGTCGCGCGTTGAAATACGATACCAAAGTCCGCGGGATTTTTATGCGCGGTTACGTGGAAACGATCCCGAGCGAACCGCCGAAAACTCGGTTTTCACGCGGAATAAAATACTTTTCGAACGA
The DNA here is from genome assembly GCA_030673865.1 of Melipona bicolor. NCBI lineage: Eukaryota > Metazoa > Arthropoda > Insecta > Hymenoptera > Apidae > Melipona > Melipona bicolor. The sequence goes on from JAHYIQ010000019.1 coordinate 382,914, forward strand.
CGCGTGCAGAGGCGATTCGCGGGATCTCGCGATCGGTAAACAGAATTCGTGGGATACGCGATATTTCGAAAGTGGGGTGGCAGACTGATAAGAGAGCGCTTGAAAAATTGTTGCATCAATTTTTCGTAGCCTTCGCGAACTAGAACTAACAAGGGAGATTTCAAGTCCCAAATTTTTCAGTTTTCTTGAAATATTGATCTTCCGCACTCTGAGTTTTTGAAAACGTTAACTCGAAACTCGTTTCCAACGATAGTTGAGAAACTGTTGGTGGGAGATGACACACGTCCTCGTTTGAAACGAACCCGACTGGCTCGATATTAAAGGCAAAGTCGGAAGGGAGGCAGGAGAAAGAGAGGCGTTATCGCGATAGGACAAATTCGCGCAGGAACAGTAGTAGTCGCGAAAACGTGATCTTCGAAACGGTGGAAACTAGCGCTGCCGGATATCGCGAACGGCTGTTCGTAACGCGAAAGTAAAACACGGAATATTAATTGGAGGATTTAAACTAATTATCGCGGTGCTCTGATCCAATTAGCGAGGTTGCGTCGAAGCCGGTGTTCTCGAGAGACTTGCCCGTAGTTAACCGAATTACAAATTCTTTGCGCCCGGAGCGCATACCGTCCGTATCGAAAATCTCCCTCGTACTCCCGGAGCACGGTCTTTTTCAAGTCGCGATTATCCGTCGTCGTGTCGAGAAACGAATATCGCAGTCTGCGCTGAATTAGAGCAAGAGGAGAAAGAAGGGTTGGAAAGAAGACGAAGGTATTGTTGAGGAATACTGAAGAATATAACTGAACCATTAACTCTTTGCAAGTTTGATAAATTGATAACAATTGCTCTCAACACTCAACACTCTCTGGTTTAAACATTCAACGTTATCAATATCTTTGTCGTTATTCTTTTCATACAAAGTAGTGTGAATTTTGAACAAGAATAAATCTGAAACATAGCTGGCATAGTAATATTTGAGATTATTATCACTGAAAGTGATTTTAGCGGGGGTAACCTCTTCAGGTGCAACGTTAATGCAACGAAAATTAGCGATTGGTTGATTTGGGTCACGTGATTCGCGAAGGGGCGTGGAGTAGACCTCGAGTAGGAATGGCGTTGTCTGGTACTGAGCGATCGCACCTGTGTTTTGTGTCGATTCAAATGTTTGTAATATATCAATAAAATTTTATGGCAAAAAAGTCGTCTTCATTTCCTAGTCGGAACAGTTGCTTCTGGGCCTTTCAGTGAGACGAATCGTACTGGGATACAAGTCGTGCAGTTTTCTTCAACCCAATACGCAATATGTGACAAATGCCCTAACACAATCGAAGAATTTTTAAAAAGTCATCGTGTTAGAACTAAAAGGAATTTTCTTTCGACCACCACATAAAATTGACCATAGGTTTCGTATAAATTCTCTTCTATTAAACTGCGCAAAGAACGAACGTTTTGCACAACTGAGACAACTTTTGTTTGTACAATTTTCTAATGTTTCTCAAGTGACAGAACGCGAGAGAGAAAAAAAAGCGATCAGCACGAATTGTTTTCAATCAAAATCGCAAACGATCACCGGAGGGTGATGGTGGGGGGTGACATCCTCGTAAATCGGATGCCTAGAACACTCAAAGCGTTCTAATTACTCGAGGCAGCCTAGTCATTAGTATGAATAAGTAAGCGTCCCCTTGCGACTGTGAGGAATTAAAGTCTTTTAATTAAAGAGCCTTTTTACGGTGAATTTAAATTGCCTGATTTCCCGGAGTTACCTACTAGGGGTCGCCCCTTTTCCATACAGCGCCCCCTTTGCGCGCGCTTCGTTCCCTTCCACTACGCCACCGCCACAATTATGTATACAGAGAGAGAAACTTGTCCGCTCGAAAAACTCGGGCAATTAGTTTAAATAATCCCGGTGGTAATCCGCGCCCGCGCACGCGCACATCCCCTTTTTCCTTTGTCTTCTCTGCGCATCGAAGATAAAGATCAAGAGGACATAAAGCAATTAACCCTTTCGTTACTGCAGTCTTGCTAACGAATAAATGCAGTTGTCACTGCACGGTACAATCAGGATACGAACGTACATTTCATCGTGAGAAGAATGCAATTTCAGTGTAAATTTGAATAATAATAATTAAATAATAATTAAAACAATTACTGGGTAACAATTAATTGAAATAACATATTTCAGAAACAATGACACGAATAATACATTATCACTGAACTTGACCATGCGTTAAGTCGTTTGAACGTGAAATGATAATTTTTCTGTCGATTATTTCGTTATTTGACTGTCAAATAATTGTTTATCTGTACTTACATTTTTTATTTCATACTCCTCAAATATTTTCAAATTTTCACACATGTCAATAAATGAATATAATGTTTTGTAAGTTTATAAGATTAAAAAAAAAATTGAAATATAAAGTTGGAATCTTTTTTTTTTACTAATTATTAATAAAATTCGCAAGCTTTACCTACTTTTGTACGACTCAGTGTGGCTTGTTCCTTGATAGTTGGATGATAATAGTCACCGTTGGTGAAAAGGTGCTAAACGAAACTATTTCTCTTTCCTTTTCACTGTACACTATAGATTTTAGAAGAAAGAAATGGAATTTCACTTTACGGAAAGCTGTATGTGTAACCTAGCTCCACACCTACTCGGCAATATCCTTCCACCGACACGTAGTTCAGTTTATTTTTTGCGTGAAATCGGTTTCACCTCGCCAAAGAATCAATTCGTTCAGAATAATCTAATCGACAAAAATACATGTATATTTTAGAAAAACTATTCTGCTCTTTTATTTATACATCACGATCATCTGGATTTTCTGTTTTATTATCAGAAGGATAGATTCGTCACCTCCTACACTCCACGACCAGAGCTTCTATTTTTTCAAACTATCTCATGCATCCTCTAACCTCTAAATAACTCGATGTCATTCGAGTTATCCACGTTTCTCTAAATATTTACTCAAGCGACGTTTTTAGGCCCTGTCGAGGCTTAACCCCATCGTAAATTAGAAAGACTGAACAGCGGGTTATCCCAGCCTTGAAACGTCCCAAAAATACATCTCGCCGCCGGCGTATGTACATACGCCAAACTTAAAAAACTGCACGACTTGTACCCCAGTACGACCCGTCTCACTGAAATGCCCAGAAGCAACTGTTCCGACTAGGAAATGAAGACGACTTTTTGCCAAAATTTTATTGTATGTGGAAACAACGCCACTCCCACTCGAGGTCTACCTCACGCCCTCTCGCGAATCACGTGACCCAAATCAACCAATCGCTAATTTTCGTTGCATCAGCGTTGCACCTGAAGAGGCCCGATTTTCTGGGTCACCCCCGCTAAAGTCACTTTCAGTGATAAAATCGTCACGACACTCGATCGGAGCGATTATTTCGTTAATCCCGTTCGAGAAAAGATTGAAATCAACATTCTGTTCGCGAGAGTCCGTTCGTTTAAACCGGACATTCCCCCGGAAGGGAGAACGTAATCGAAGATCGACCCAATTCGCATCTCCGTTTACCAGGTCACCGATGTAGAATACGCGCGGTTCTTGTTATCGTGGTTATTGTGTACGAACAATCGCGAAAATTAAACGCGTATTCGGCCAGTGGCGCTGCAACTTGCTGCCGTATCAGCTCTGTTAGTCTCCCGACTATTCCCCGCAACTCGCAGTTGGTCAAACTCCGGCGATAGTCGTAGTCGCGGCTAGTTGGTTGTGGTAGTAACCGATACGCGATCGTGGCTCGTGTGCAGAGTGTCCGCAAACAAAGGGTGAATATAAACGTCTAACTCTCTGGGTATCGTGCACGAGGTCGAGAGGTTACAGAAAACGGCGAAATGGGTCAAGTTTGGCCGAGGTGAAATTTCAAGGTATCGTGTGATCGTGCACGATCCGCGGGACCGTGTACCGTCGAGAGAGAGGCGTGCATCAGACGCGAGGGCATATTGCCCCCGTGTGTATGCGCGTGTATGCGCCCGCTATTTGATCCTACATCACAGGATCAAATGTTTCGCTTCAAAGAGCCTGGGCTACGTACACACCAACTGATATCTATCCTGTGTTTAAGTTTCTCGATGCCTCTCCCAGAGAGAATTTGGCACCGATTTCTTTTGACACTCTCGCGGCTTCATTTCTGGCTGTCCGCAAATATTAACGTAAATAAATTAATGAAAATATAAATTAGTATTAACACTAGAACTAGTGTCGGGATATTCTACGTGTAAATCGTTATAATTTAAGTGACAAATAGATTTGTACAATTGTGTTTTCCGTTTCTTCGTACAATTATTTACAAAACTTTTATATAATGATAGCCTTAATGCTTCTTACACGCAAACACGTCACGTCGGGAAAGTGTCAATCACTTTTGTAACCAATCACTGAATTTGCAATTTGCAATCGATTAATTTGGTAATCCCTAAATTATATTTCCATCTTATCCAAGAACAGTAATGCACTTGAACGTTAGAAACTATAATTTTTAGTTAATTTTAGAATAATACAAATAAAGTATCGAATGAAAGTCATTAATGGTTTATTAATTAATCATGACTTTTGATTAAAGCAAATTTGATTACTTGTATTATACATTCATTCATCAATGTTTACTGACTATTTAACAGCCTGATTTTACGTTAATCATTAATTTAGCGTTCAATCATTAATCAGATTGCGTTTTACCCAATTCGTTGTGTATTTACAAGCAGCTAGCGGATTTTTATGCATTTATGAGTAATTTAAAAATCTGTGTGCACAGGAAACGCTTGATATACGGAAATGTATGAAACGGGTAAATTTTAGCATCAATTGCAATATTTAGCACAGCGGAACAAATTTCCGCCTCGGATAAGTAAAAAGAAGTTTCCGTGTTTAAAGCAAATGCGTGTCTTTTTGATATGCTCCTGATACGTTGTTTGCAACTCATATTTAACGTTACGTTGTACGTTAATATCAAACAATTGTCGGCTAAATAAATCAATTATCCTTAAAATGAAGATAACTGAAAATACAAAAATACACAAAATGCACGCAATACGAGGCATCGAATGAATTGAACGAGAGCAGCTGTCGAATTTAAACAGAAAAAGAGAAAATGAAAGTACGATTCATCAGCTACAAAATACCGTACTTCTTTTTCAACGTAATCGCCTTTAACTTCAATGCATCATTGCCAACGCGCGACGAGTTTTCTCATTTCGTTAGCAACGAATTTCTTTCCTCTGTCTACTTTTGATACAGGAAGCACACGGCTGCTTTGACTTTGTCGCTCGACTTGAAACGAACACCCTCGAGTATCCTTCTCAATATACTGCGAAGAAATGAAAATTCGAAGGAGCCAAATCTGGGCTGGAAAGTAAATGCAAAACGTTCTCGAATCATGTTGCTCGATTTTCGTCAACTATATCGAACCTTGCTAAAAATCATTTCTTGACTTCGTCCAGCGAACTCGTCGACATTTGGAGTAGTTATTGAGGAGAGACGTAGCCATAAAATGAGTGCTCTCATGCGGACTCGTGTATTTTATTTCGTTCTGGAGATGCAAACTTACAGAAATATTCAAAGTATTAATCGATAAAATAATTTTCTCAAATTCCATCTTTTTAATTACCTTCTTAAGAATATTAAAAAAACTGCACTTGTACCTCAGTACGATTCGTCTTACTGAAAGGTCCAGAAACAACTATTCTGACTAGGAAATGAAGACTTTTTTGCCATAAAATTTTATTGATATGCAAACATTTGAATCGATAGGCGCGATCGCTCAGTATCAGACAACGCCACTCCTACTCGAGGTCTACGCCACGCCCCCTCACGAATCACGTGACTCAAATCAACCAATCGCTAATTTTCGTTGCATCAGCGTTGCACCTGAGAGGCCCGATTTTCTGAGTTACCCCAGCTAAAATCACTTTCAGTCCGGTATTTACTGACACCAACAATCAAAGTAGATTCGAGTGATCGAAAATGAAGCTGCAACTCGTGCAAAATTAGTTTCGACTATCTTGAGTAGTTTTCAAGCACGATCGCCAACGAACGACCGACAAAATGACGTTTAAAACGATCGGAGAACTTACGAGCCGCCGGGGAAATGTACGACACAATCACGAATTTCCGTAATTTAAAACTAAATGCGCACCCGGTTCGCAGCCGGAATATTTAATGTAATTCCCGCAGCTCGGAGCTCGGAACGTCCGTGCCGCTTCTCCATCGAACGAAACGGGGGGTTGAAATTCTTCCGAGGTGAAAACGACGAGTTTGAAGTCGGACGTGGAGACTGAACGGAAAGGCTGTACAATTGGGGGGGAGGAGGGGAGAGAAAGTCGGATGCAGACGCGGGGTAACCAACGTAAATACTGTTTCGAGGTGTTTGCCCGGCAATCTCAAAGGTAGTGCACTCGATGGCAAAGAAAATATTGAACGGGCTTCGATGTTGCGACACGAATGAATCGACGAGCAGTCGCTGTTCTAACAGTGGATCCCGGAAAATCTAATATCACTCCTCCGGCCCTCAGCCCCCCACGTTTCGCCGTCTGCGAGACTTTTGCTTCTTTTTTCGGCGAGTATGCACGAATATGACTTTGTATGCTTTGACAAATACCGTATAGTCGAAGCAAACCCTTTCCTGTCACGTTAATATTAAAATACTTCAACGTCAATAATATTAATAATGTTGAAAGGAAGAGCCGCGCAATAATACCGATCAAAGCTGGTTTCTTTCGTCAGATATTAGATTTGCTCGAATGAGCATATAAACGTCGCGGTTATTTAAATGAGAAAATAAATATCACACATTTTAAAACCATATTTACTCTATTATTCTCGATGCGCAGAGACGTTAATGCTGTTCCCTTCGTTTCTTTATTGCGTTGTATTTCTTAAGGTAACTTTCATCCTTTGCAACGCTCTATTTCAAATGGTTAAATCAAATTATCATTTGTTTCGCTCAGTATTATTTCTTTGAAATCAATATTATTCACTCCGTGACATAAGTAATTTGTACGCTATTCGTAAATAAAAAGAATGTCAATTTTAGACTCTTACAGTGTGAAAAAGAATCATAGAATGAATTTTGAGAGATCGCTGGAGAGGAAAGACTTCAGTCTTCAAGACCAGGGTGGATTCAGTTATGAAGAAAAGTCTTCGGTAAAGATGTAAAGACAAAAAGAAGAAAAAAATGGGAAGAATATATATAAAAGATTTCTCAAATGGAGAACAGAAAACTTCGTTCTCCCGTGAAACAAGATTTCACATTCACGACCGTTTTGCCAACAGAAAAGGCAGAAAAGGAAGACGGGAAAAAGGAGGAAAAGTTCCTATAAAAGATACCCTTTGTCCAAGAAATCCATCGGACCGATCCGCTGGTCTCAAATGCGGAACGGGAAACTGCGTTTCTTGCGAAACAAGATTTCGCATTCATAAACCTTTTGCTAAAAAAAAAAAGAAAAAAGAAAAAGAATCGAAAGAAAAACGAGAAGAAAAATCTTTTTTTATCTATCGAACAAACTTCGTTTCCCGCAAAAGGAGAGACGACACGGTATTCACAACCGTTTTGCTGACAAACGAAAAAGAGAGAGGACATCTTCTTTTTTTTTCCTCGAAGAACCGATCCGCTTGCACTAACTGCAAAACGGATAACTTCATTTCTCGCGGAACGAAGACGTCAAGGGACGAACGTCTCCGAGGTGGTTTTTACGTGAGCCGCGTAAAGAACGAGGAGGAGGAGGAGGAGGAGGAGGCCGACTCCACCGCGAGATTGTTCCAGAGTGGTTGTTCCAATCACCGTTACAGGGTGTTTACGTATGCTTAAGACGCCGGTACTCGTTAATTTTAAGCGAGAGAGACGCAGAGCACCGCGCTGGAAGCTGCCTCGCCTCGACAGGGAATATTCAGACTTCGACGGACTTCGGATGCCTTAATATTGCACTCCTGGTTCACTCCGCATAGAGCGTGTTCCGTTGAATGCGCAAACCGAGACAAGGACTTGAGTTTTCAGCGTGTTGTAGCAAGCCCCTAAAAAGTTTGAACTTTCTACAACAAGTTTCACTCGAGTTGAAACAATTACCTCTACGATCCATCCGTAATCTTCTCTCGTATGCATTCAGGATTGTAAGTTTCGCTCTTGTAAAGGGAAACAGAAGCGAGGACGTGCATGCGTGTTTCTATGAACCTGTCCGCTTTGTTGAACCAACGACACGTTTCAACGCGCTGAATTCGTCTGTATTGTATTTTGTCAACGTCGACGAAACACCCTGTATGTAACACAAAAGCCGGCAACGCGACGCGAGATTCTAAGCAACGGGTTAGTCTCGGACCCCGAGAGAATCTCGGATGTTCCGCTGGCTGAGTAGATGAAACGGATCATCCTGCCTGAACCAATTTCCAGCGCGCCGCAGCTAGCCCGAATAAGATAGCCACGGTTGTTATCAGGGACAAGAGACGTGAATCGGCCGGAGAAGAACAGCTCCTGAAAAATCTACGTTGAATACAGGAAGGGAGAGCGCGAGCAGAATGTAAAGTAGCGTGGAACGCGTCGGATGACTGTTGCTCGATTTCCCATACCAACCACCGTAGCAGTTTGCGCGTGGCACTTCTCGAGATGATCGGATAAATAGAAAATATTGGGACTTGAAACTCTGAATGAAGATCGGTGGGATTTGTAATTGAACAGTCCTTGCAGAAAACGCATCAAAGTTTCAGTCGTTATTATACATTTCACTTGGAAATGAACGTGGTATATTAACAAAAATCTCTTTGCTTCTCTGTGTACAAGTAATCTAGGAACAAGCAGAATTAATACACACTACAGTGTTTGCAAATTTAAAGAAATGGTAATTCTTTCTTCCTTTTGAAAAATTTGATGTTTGGCACCTACAGTGTTCTCTACAAAAATTCTTTAAGTAATGATCAGATTGCGTATGTTTATGAGAAACTTAAAGATGCAAAAATGCACAAAATATGTACATTATATACAATAGGAACCTGAACAGACTATTCGAACAGATTGAAGAACAATGTAATTCCATCGAGTAGTTTTGATAGTAAAAATTCGCTAGTTATCTTTAATTCAGATACATAGATTCTTCTTTTTAATATTCGATTGTATTATAATGTTTATATTCATTACAAGAATACCTATTTGTGCGTACAATACCGTTCCAGATATTTTTTATTTCGCATCTTTTATCACTGAAAGTGATTTCAGAAAATCGGGCCTCTTCAGGTGCAACGCTAATGCAACGAAAATTAGCGATTGGTTGATTTGGGTCACGTGATTCGCGAGGGGGCGTGGGGTAGATCTCGAGTAGGAGTGGCGTTGTCACTCATTTGTAAGCTCATTTCTTATACACAATGTACTAAAATATTCTAGACAAGGAAATCACTTGATACTAAAAATGTGTGCTAATAGAAGATCTACCTATTTCAAACACAAAATGCACACCCCCGCTTAGAAATCTTAGGACAAGTACTATATTTGTATAATAAAAATAGTACAATAAATATAAATTATTAGTTATATGCAGTAAATACAGTATTTATGACATAAAGGTATAAATTACATACAAGATATACAATACATAATATAAATTGTTGCATTTACTTTATACGATAGTATAAAGACTCTGTTAATATATATTAATTTATTGTATTATTATACTATTGTATTATATATCGTATACACAAATCGCGTTATAGTATTATCCCAATTGTATTATAAAATTATACATACACGATAATTCGCGATAAGTGCTGAATATTAAAAATAAAAGTATCCCAAGACTCCTGACCAGTAATATATAACGTGTACGTAATTAAAATAATGTCCAAAGACGAAAAATGGATAAATGACATTCTAACGCATAAAACGCAAAAATAATTGATTCTTATGCAAACAAACGTCCACTCATTCAGTCAATTATCCTTTGATAAAAGTATAAATTTCTCCAAAGTGGATTCTTAGAAGCGTAGTAGAGACACACATACAGTCGTAGAGACGTGATATCCCAAAACGAGCAGCGTTCAGTGGAATTGAATTTCGGTTGAAGAATGAGACTGCTCTCTCCCCGTGTGTACGAGCGTTTTTTTTCTTCGTCGAGATTCGATAACAGGGTTGAATTAAACTTGGCCCGATACGAGGGTAACGCTGTAGCGAAGATCGTGACTTCGATCGGGCCAATCGTTCCCCGCGTAATTAATGCCAGCGGGTTCGGCTTTTGCCAGGGTATCCGAGAAACCTCCCTGCCCTCTCCCACCCTCCGCCGATCGGCTCGAACGGCAGAGAGACCGATGAAATATCTCGTAATTCAGGGAAAGTTTCTCGCCCACGTAAGTGTAAAGAGAACGCGGCTGAATCGGGAGCCGGAGGATGATTTATAGGAGGGTGTAGAGAAGAAAATAAGAGAAGAGAACCGAGAAAAGAAGCGTGCGGCTGAAATAAATCAACTGATGAATTTTAAACGCGCGTATATCGCCCGTGATAAAAAAAGAAAAAGGAACATCGCCGTCCGTTCACTGTCTGTTTATCCATCGAATTTCCGACGACGAGCAGAACTGGACCGATGACTATAGATTTCGTCGTACAGATAATTCTTGATTGCAGTTGACATTAAGGTACGCAATAAACAAGAAATGTTTGATGAAACTGACAATTCATGCCGACGAAACGATATTTTATGAATATTTCATGCAATTGAGAATTTTTTTAAGGTAACGAGTATTTCTCAGTTGCTTATACGTAGTAGAAAGTATTCGTTGATTCGATTTTTTGTCTCGTGCAATATACATAATACACTAATACACGTGCTGAGATATTTTGCAAAAAAATTAGTTGCACTCTTGGTTATATAGGCGTTAATTCGATGTACTTAAATTGTTCTCTTTTTGGAATACAATTTTCGAAAATGACGAATCTTATTCATCCAAATTCCTTTCCGCGCTCGCGAAGAAAATTCTAATTACAAAGGATCGCGAGGCGACCGCAACGACTCACGCGCGCCCCGAGAATATTACGCCGATGAATCCGCACCGAGCCCGAACGTGAGCGTAATTAAAAATATCTCGGCGACTCGTAAACGAGCCTTTGAAACCGGCGCCGGTGGAATTTCGATCAAACGCCACGCGTCCTCCCGCCGGTCGCGCTATGAAGTTGGAATTTACGACGGATCGAAACAAGAGGCTCGCTCGTGCAACCGGTCGCAAACTGTCTGCGTAGATATCGTCTATGATGCTCATCTATCACGAGGAACGACAGTCGTATCGCTCCGTGTCCCGATACACGCGTCATTAACATCGCTTACAATTAAGTGACGATCGGCGTATCGCCGCCACGTCGCGTCGCGACTGCCATCGAATGCCACTAACGACGTGTCCAATGATTCTCGACGTCCTAGCTTCCCCGACGAGGAATAGCTCGGCATGTCGAAGCTTCGATCGAAATTAAACAACTTACTCACCAAGTTTACAAGGTTATTGACAAAGTTATTTTATCTATTCTTTCAGATTCCATCTACGCACACCGATCGAAATTTTCTCAATTTATTAATTATTTTGTCTACTCTTTCAGATTCCATCTACGCACACCGATCGAAATTTTCTCAATTTAGTTAATTATTTTGTCTACTCTTTCAGATTCCATCTACGCACACCGATCGAAATTTTCTCAGTTTAGTTAATTATTTTGTCTACTCTTTCAGATTCCATCTACGCACGCCGATCGAAATTTTCTCAATTTAGTTAATTATTTTGTCTACTTTTTCAGATTCCATCCATGCACACCGATCGAAATTTTCTCAGTTTATTAATTTAGTTAATTATTTTGTCTACTCTTTCAGATTCCATCTACGCACACCGATCGAAATTTTCTCAATTTAGTTAATTATTTTATCTATTCTTTCAGATTCCATCTGTGCACACCGATCGAAATTTTCTCAGTTTAGTTAATTATTTTGTCTACTCTTTCAGATTCCATCTACGCACACCGATCGAAATTTTCTCAATTTAGTTAATTATTTTGTCTACTCTTTCAGATTCCATCTACGCACATCGATCGAAATTTTCTCAATTTATTAATTTAGTTAATTATTTTGTCTACTCTTTCAGATTCCATCTACGCACACCGATCGAAATTTTCTCAATTTATTAATTTAGTTAATTATTTTGTCTACTCTTTCAGATTCCGTCTGTGCACACCGATCGAAATTTTCTCAGTTTAGTTAATTATTTTTCCGACCAACTTTCTTTCTTTCAGCTCACTCGACGCGTTCGAAAATCTCTGATAGACAGATAAAACGATACAAGTTTTTTTTTTGTAAGTATGGAGGTTGTCATTCTTCAAAAGGAAAGAAAAAGATGTGTATTTTGCAGAACCTAAACCTTCACTTCGTTCAAGAATTGAATTTAAATATTTGTAAGCGCTTTTCTGCGAAACTAACAACTCCAACTTGTACTTTCTCGGTCGATCGTTCTTCTTTTCTTCTCTTTCTCAGATATCTCGGTAATAAAACACTTGCCTCTGGTAGTGTATTTTCGTTCTCCTCCAAATGAATTGTCTCGCACACGTCGAAACAAATGAATCAACATATTAAATCGCTTTAAAACTTTCCGCTAAATTGAATACACGGTAACGTCACGTCGTCATAAAGAATATTACTATATATAGTAAATACTGTATTACAGTTTCAACTGCAACTCCATTCGGTCGAGGATCAACCCTCGAGGAACCACGAAATGATAGAAAAAAAAAAAAAGAAAAGAAAAAAATAACGCCAGATTTACAACGACGGGGGAGAAACGCTAGCCGCAAATTGGATTTGCAAATCCCTTTACGGAGTAACCGAGCTGGAGCTGGTCGTTTATTGTCGCGACGCGCGGATCAGAAGTTCGCCCCCCTCTTTCGTCCATTTTGGTCTCCGTCGCGAGGCCGTCGCGAGGCCGTCGCGCATGCCCGCGTAAATACAACTTCCGAGGAAGTGAGGAAGCGGAGAGAAGGGATGAAAAACGAAAGAGAAACGGAAAGAACGAGAAAGCGAGCGGCCGAGGAAAGGGGGGCGAAGGATTGACGAGGATTACCCCGAGACGCGGGAGATACCGGGAGACAGGTTAACGCCGTCGTCGCGCGACCGGGAGAGAGCCCACCCTCCCAGACTGGGGGGGAATTTTTATACCCGATCCCACAGGAGACAGTCGTCGCGATCCCACGAAATTACAAGGGACCAGGTTTCGCCCGGAACATCCTCCGGGCAACAGCCGAAGTAACTTTCGTGCCGCTGATACACGTCCCGATAAGCCTCGGCCTTCGAAGAATTCTTCTCCCTTTTTTTTTCTTTTCGAAAGACTGCGCAAACTACGGCGACAATGATCTCGAGAAATTTCCCCGAGGAGCATAGATTAAGAGGATCGCCGGGGAGTCGTCCCTCCGATTCATACACACCGGCAACTTTTCGAATCTTCGGTCGACGTAGCGAGAAATGAAAGATCGTGGACTGTTTCGTTTTATTTTCTCTCTCTCTTGCTTGTGGATTTTTAAGGATGCGCGGGTTCGGTACGAACGATAGTCGCGTGCGTTTAAGAAGATGGTCGAGGTAAGGATCCACTAATGACGTATTTAACGACGTTTTTAACGACGTACAGAATGGCAATTGCCGCGACAAAGGGTCCCCGGCAAGAGGTATCGTCTCGTTCCAGCCCCGCAGAAGGGATATCAACTCGAAGAAGCGTCTCGTAAAAGGCGAACTCGTTTATGAAGAGACGGTAAAAAAAGGCGGGGTAAAAACGATCTACCTCTACTTACGGTGATTAGAAGTTCTACGGGGACTCGAAACGGAAACGCGTTTTCGTAAGCTGGCGATGGTTTTGTCCCTTGGCGTTGAAAACTGTCAGCGACAGAAATCGTAGAAAAAAGTATAAGAAAATACGAAGTAACAAAAGAAAAACTTTACAAAAACTCGTGGGGGTTTACAAAAATTTTGGGTTCTATAAAACTACACTAGATAAAATTATTGAAAACCACAAAACTGCACTGTAAAATTTCTGCGAGGTAATAGAACACAAATTTTGTACCCGCGTACTTTACAAACAATCCAAAGAAACGTCAAATTACGTGAAACATTTTATAAATTGATCGTTTCCGCTACTCTGTTATATCTGGTATTAAACGAGCCTCTCAGAGAGCAGGCTCGTCAACATCGCTTCTTGCAAGTTTCTCAATTTCATTACACAGGTATGTGATTAATGATCAATTCCAAAGTAACAAACGACTTGCACGAGCGAGTTCATTTATCTGAAAAGACCTGGATAGAAATGCAATTCGATATGTACGGTCACAATCGCAGAAATACATCAAGTTTCAAATGGTTAAAACAGAAAAGAGTAAAGTTTTTGAATGTTACAGTTAGTGTTAATTGACTCTACTAGCATCTACGAGCAGTGAGAATCATAAAAATTTAATTTGATTTAATTGCAAGTCTCTGTCACAGAGAATGTAACGGGCAAAAATCAAATCAAATCATCTTCGATTTTAGCGATCTGACATGAAATGTTGTAGTTATCCATAACTCAATGAAGGCTAATAAAGTTGTGTTTAGTTGACCTGTTAAAATGTTTTAAATATTTGAAATTTTCAAACGTACATCTCATTAGTATCACATTCGTCTCAAAATGATAATATATCCAAAATAGAATCAATTATTGTATCGCGAGATACACGTGCAACTAAAGAAACTGCACGACTTGTATCTCAGTACGATTCGTCTCACTGAAAGGCCCAGAAGCAACTGTTCTGACTAGGAAATGAGAAACATTTGAATCGATAGAAAACAAATTACAGGCGCGATCGCTCAGTACCAGACAATGCCACTCCTACTCGAAGTCTACACCACGCCTCCTCGCGAATCACGTGACTCAAATCAACCAATCGCTAATTTTCGTTGCATCAGCGTTGCTTTCAGTGATAAAACTTTATTATCTACGATAATACAGAATGTTAAATTACAAGCAAAGAGTGTTCAATGGCTTTCAGAATGAACAGAAGGTAGACTTTAGCGACTGACAAATCACGTGCGTTCCGCCAAGAGTTTCCAACAGAGGTTCACCAAAAAGCAATGAATCGTTTCGCAACAAAGAAGAGCAAAGAAATCCAAGAATCCTCCAAAAAGACAAAGAAGACGAAGGCAAGAAACAGAGCGGAGAAATCGCCGTTACGGCAGAATAAAAGCAGAGAAACACGTCGTCGCGCGGTGTAACGCGTATTCAAACATTCTTGTGTAAATTTCACCGTGTTTTGTCCCCAACATTTGTTCCTCAACAATTAATAACCCTCATGAATTTCGCGGCCAGCCGTCGAGAGGCGAAAGAAGAAACGAAATAAAGTGGAATGCCGGACTATATACGAGGGTAATAGGGTAACAGGTAGCAACGTGGGCGCACCCGGCTCTTTCTAAGCGAAAGAGCTCGGGGCCGTAGCGTATATCATGCGGTAATGGTCCCGCTGCGGCCAGGGTGACAGCCCTCTCGCGCTAAAATATCTACGAGGTGGGGGGTGGGGGTGGGACCCCGGTTTGCACGCGGACCGAGACCGTCTTCACGCGAAAATAATAATAATAACCACCGGCGAATGGTACTGCGCCGCTGTTGCAATCTGCTTCTCTTTTCGAGTCTTCTGTTCGCGCATCTGCTATCAACGCGACGTCCTTGTGATTCGCTGGGGAAGAGATATTGGATGATTGGTGCGGTGATTAAAGGGGTTGCTCGGGGTGACGCGGACCGGTGAAAATTACTTTATGGCTCTGGAGGGAGCTCGCATTGATGTGCATATCGTGTTGCAATGTATGTAATGATACGCAGGATCATTGATGCGTTGGTCGCGTTATATTATGTGTGAATGCGCGATTGTGTCGCAGAGAAACGAGTAGTTTTAACCTATTAATGTTGGAAACCGAATCGCAGTTCTTGATATACATATAATATCTTTAATTTCTCAAATAAAATGAGTCTACAGCAAATTTCAGCAAATATCTAGATGAAATTGATGTTTCTAGTGATTCGTCTAATGAAGGAAATGAAGATAATTCTATTTTACAAAGCTTTACGTGAAAATTGAAACATACAATCCAATAAGAGTTGAGATTTAAATGTGAACATATTGGATTGATCGAAGATTTAAAAAACCGCTTCTAAGTCAACTAGCACTAACAGTGTTCCCGCTACACGAGTCAGCGTAAAATGAACATTTAGTGCTTTAAAATTTATTCTCAATCATCTTAGGACTAGTATTAATTCCTAAAACTAAACGTTGAACACTGAACGTATATGGAAACAATGGATAATTGTTTTGCCCAATTTTTCTCCTAATGTAAGAGCGTAATAAAATAATTGCATAGAAATCCCGACTTACTTACTCATCTATATTTATCCTGTTTTCAATTCCTTAAGTAATGCTAATTGCAAGCGAAAAAGAGTATAAACTTTTATATATTACTTTAAAATATCCGTTAAAAAATAAATGTTCCTTTAGAACCTTTATTAATCAAATACAAAATAACTGTTAAAACTGAACTTTTATAACAGAATTAAAATTTTAATGTAAAAGTTAATTTAAAACTGAAAAAAGAAATAATTTAAAAGTTAAAAGTTTACTAAATAACTGAACTTCAATTCAAGCCCTGCTTAAATGCTTTTCGTCTTACACTGCTGATACAGCAAATGATTCCACGTACAAAAATTCAAGAAGAAAGAAAAGCACTTCTTAATAATGAATGAAGACATTTTAAGGCATTTGCGTCGTAGCATGAAAGTAAACTTTTTCAGCTCGTTACATTTACAATTAGAGATTCGTTGGCGTTTGACGAAAAGACCAAATAAGAAGGAATCGGGGTCCGCGCGATGTGCGCGGAGGTTTGATCAAGTTTGGGGAAATTTAAGAAAGCCTCTCGGAGAGAATTGGACCTGGTCCGTGGACCAGGAGTCTGAAGTGTTTACGATCCGGTGATAAAGCGCGAGGAGATTTCTTACACGCACTATCCTGAAACAGAGATTCTCCAGGAATCGGACGAGAAGTCCGTGGAAATGGGACACGATAGATGGACAAACGGTGGGCTATTGGTCTATCGGTCCTATTGAAGTCGCACAAATACACGCAACACGATACCCATTTGTTGAATCATTTCGTAAACCACTAACGGTCCGTCAAACACGAACTTGATATTCCCCGAAAGGTTGCACAACAGAAATTGAGAGACGCTCCTCCGAAAAAAGGAGAGAAGAACGCGACACGTTCCGAAGCATAAATCAAAGATAAAGCGAGCGATCGTTTTCACCGGGAACGACACAATCTAACGGGGCAACCGAGCACGATACAAAAATCGAAGGAAATGCCGAGGCCCGCGGTGATTCGATTCGGGCGTGAGACGCCAGGAATCCAGCGCACTGGGTCATAAACTGTTAGCCAACCGTATGATTTTCTCAGCGCGCGCATACACACACATACACACACTCATACACACAGCGTAGGTACGAGTTTCGAGGCGATAAGTGTAAAGTGCAAGAGTGACGATGAGAGTCGCTCGGAAGCCGATTCAGAGGCGAGAGACGCGGAACTGTGCTGTTACACAACTCGAGCCAGCTTCCACAAAATACGAACCCGTATCGGCCGTAGCAAATAGAAAAATTTGGCGCGTTACGATTTCAAAAGGAATAATAAACGCAACGAACATTCTATTACTACTCTACATTTTATGGTACTGAAATACTCACGAAGAACATATGTATAATACGTGTATGCATGTGCTTAAAAAATATGAACTTACGAGCAAATTATTAAGGAGGTTGATTATAAAATAAGGAATCATTTCGTCACAGAGCAATCGCGGTAAATTTGCAAACTTTGGAAAACAGAAATATACAAGCAACTATAGTTGAACTGTACGATAAATCCGTATCGGTGACGCCTTAAAACTAAAATCGAAATTTAAAATAAATTGGAAAAGAACACTGTTGTTGCTTTCGTTACTAAGTAGTCTGCTCAATCATCAATGACGACAACTTTATAGGCAAACTCCTGTTATAACGATCGTCGAAATTGTCCTCAATAATTAGTGATCCATAAAATTATTGTTTCGAAATTACAATGTTTTCTAAAGTGGTCCGTCTGACTGCGAGTCAAGCCTCATTGTTAGTATCAACTTCACGACGGAAGTTTCATTTCGTTACAAATACCAGCCAGAGGGGAAAGGTTAATTACATTCAAACGTCAAAGTTATAATTACGATATCCTCGACTATCTTGGAAAAGAAGGCTCGTTTCGTCCAAAAAAAGCGAACGATTTCCAAAGATCAAACTTGTAAAATTACAACACTCTTGTTTCTCAGAAAAATGCAGCAAAAATTCGTTGCAAAAAAAAATACAGGTAAACGGCGGTCCAAACTTCTGCGCCAGAGTGTACGTGCTCCTCTCTATTTCTCCGCCATCCAAACTCTCTGCTCCTCTCCTCTTTCGCTGCTATTTTATCGACGATTCCTGCGGTAACCACGCTACACGCCAAACCAAGCATTCCGCATCGCCACGCGTGCACCGCACAAGAGCAAAACGCGAGTTATACGCGAGCAAAGAGTAGAATTTCGCGCTGGGGAAGGGAGGCGGGGGGAGAACCACCTGCGCGTGTAGAAACAAACGAGAATAAAACGACGTGTTCGAGTCGCGTGAATTGAGATCGTCGACGCGGCGCGTGGAATAAATTGCTGGAATAGCGACTACTATATCGTAGGCAACGATAAAAAGCAACGTATATTTCGGATAACAAGGTTTGATCAAGCGTGCTCCGACACAAAGGAGCTAATAAATTAACATTTTCCGGCAGCGGCCGATTCCTTCTTGTTGCTCCAACATTATCGGCACGCCGACGCGGTTTGTTCCGAAAATTACACGCGTAATTGATAACGTATCTTGCACCGCATTAATAATCGTGCGAAATAACACTTGGTTGTCAATGTACGTACCTCGCATTTTCGTATACGTGTGTTACCCGTTTGTTAAAAGCTGCAGGGATTAATACGCGGGTATTACGCTTAACACGCGTGTAACGGAGATCCCGATTTTAGATAATTGACCTCTTGACACGCAAATTTCTTCTGCAATGCTTGAATGACAATTTAGTGACTGCCTTGTTGAAGTGGATAACTCAGAATATAGGATACGACACTAGAACTACCGAGAACTAAACTGTACAAAATTGAGTCAAAGCAATTAGAATGCAATGAATAGGAAAAGATGATACACACAAACTTTTGTTCATACATTTTATAAAAATCATTCGAATCTGTAAAAAAAAGCAACGTTGTGAGTTTGCAAAATTACTCTAAACAATTATAAACTGGTCGTTTTGATCACTGTGGTAGCTGTAGTGTCAACCTGCGAACATCGATTTTAGCTTGACATCTCCCCGACGTCTTCCATTGTATGTCAAAGGGTTAACTTGTATGGCAAAGATTAACATATCCTCGAAATAAAATTTTATCGATATGCAAACATTTGAATCGATAGAAAACAAATTCGGTACCAGACAACGCCACTCCTACTCGGGGTCTAGCCCACGCCTCCTCGTGAATCACGTGACCCACATCAACCAATCGCTAATTTTCGTTGCATCAGCGTTGCACCTGAAGAGGCCCGATTTTTTGGGTTACCCTCGCTAAAAATCACTTTCAGTGATAATATGGCAAAATAATGTTCTTCGTTCTTCGCAACGTTTTACCGAAGCGAGAAGGGAACGAGAGTCGAGCGGAAACGCGCGACTATGACGAAGCTGAATGGCGAACATTGTGCAGGCTGCACGGCGCCGCGCGAAATCTAGGCTACGAAGTTCTTTCGCGTCGTTTCCCCGAGTCAAGCTTCTCCTCGACGCGAAACTTCCGCGACGAACGAGTATCGCGTCGAACGAGCGCAAACAAAAGTCGGTAATTACTCTCTTCGCGAGGAGGAGGGAAGTTTTCGGCGTTGGCCAGCACCGAAAGTAAATAACAGGCACCGAAAGGCGTGAGTTAACTTCGGGGAAGTGCCTTCTGCCTCAATACCTCGCGAAACACCATCGATCCTACCCCTTTCCGACGAAGTCTCTTCGTTTAACTATTAAGTCAGTACATATGAAATACACTTTTTCTTTTTTCTAACAGAAGTTGGCGCGCGGCACATTTAATCAAAGTCATTCAACATAGTTCCTGGACGACTAGCTTTAGAATTTATGCCTTCAAAAAATTGAATTTATATCTAGGTTCGTGTCAATTAATTCGCATTTGTGTTTGTCAGATGAATTTGTTTATTTTGAGGGGTGTTTCAGCTTTGCAGATTTATATTCGTACGAGGTTTTAATGTTTTTATCCAAAGTTTATTTGCGACGTGCACGAAATATTGCTGGTGCAAAGTTTGGCTGCACGTTTAACACGAAATAACACGCTTCGTCGTAAAATAGTAAAAAAAGATACGCGATAATTAATATACAGAGACATATTTAACCAATTATAGGTATGAAATGTAAATTTACCAAAACTTTCGGCCACGTATACTAAATTCACTTTTCGTGAAATAGTTGTATTTCTTTTTTTCTAGCCTCAATTTATAAAGTTGACCGACGATTCAATTAGCCACGAGATAAAATTTAACGGATGACATTAACTACTCTATAAAACCATGTATCCACATGTCCACATTTTGAGAATTCACTACTGTACATCATTTCATCAATACACTCTTACAAATTACCTCACGATTGCAATAATTGATTTCTAGATTCTAAGTGAGAATGAACAATTGCCAACAATCTTTCTCTCCTGCGGGTAAACGAAATTCCGGTTTTCGTTTAACATTTCACGCAGACCGAGTAGTTCTTCCTCATGAGGGTGGCCAAGCAGAAAACCAATCAACACTCGTCTTTTCTCTTCTCCTTTTTTTTTCCATTCTCACAACAGGAGTAGATGCACGTACAAGATTAAACAAGCGTACGCAACTTTCGCGACGATGACCAATTACTAGAGGGTCATGCCAGCGAGATAAAGTTCCAGCGCCGATAAGCACCGGCGATAAGCACGCGTCCGCCCGCGCTGCATACTACACACGAACATCGCGACGTAACATCGCCAACATCGCGAAACGTCAGAAATTCAACGAGGGACGCGAGGTTCGCGCGTTTCCTCGCTCGTTCTCCCTTCACCGAAGGGTTCGGCCTAGGCGTTGACCGGGACACACCGATTCGCTTGATTCGTGGAATAATTACATGCACAGACCGGAGTGCCCCTTGCGGGGAACCGGCACCGTCATCGAGGAATCTCGTTGACCCGCGACGACGTCGTCGCCAATGGGAATAGAAGGGGGAACTGGTCCCGCAGCAACGTTCTGGCGGGCGTACGTGATTTCATATGCAAACACAGAGACTCACCGAGTACAATAGGCTTATGTCATATTCTTCTTCCCCCTCTGTCTAACTTTTCGACGCCCAAACTCCTCTCCCCTTTCGAAGGTGGAATTTTTTACGAACGAAGAAGCTAGCTACCGTTTCTCTTTTGCACGATTTTCAACTGCTGAGAGAAGCGCAAATTGGATATGATAAAAAGTATCGAAAGCCAAGTTTGATGCTTGTACGACTGTGTGTATGATCGTTTGACGTCTCTAAGCTGTCGCATTTTTGTGTCACTCGTGACGATTGAATGCAATTTCTTTCGCCGATACACTAACCGATTAACAATTTCTCAATTTTTAATAACTTTTCAATTAATTCTCAGTTCTTAAATTACTCACTTCCACGGATTCGTTTGTTGCACGAAAATGACAAAAATAACCGCAAATTCTAATCATTTGGATTACGATCAAATATAACTTCCTTCACCGATTAACTCCACCTTTTAACAATTTTTAACAATTAATTAAATTCTTAAAAAATAAATCATTGACTTCCATGGATTTGTTTGTTACTCGAAGATGAGACAAACAACGACAAACTCTAAAGTATCACAACTTAAGAAAGAAAATAAAAGCGTTCGCAGTTACTCGTTGCTCTTTTTTGCTTTTGCATTTTCTATCAAATGAGCACAACTTTAAAAGTTTCACATCTACAAGTGTCGAGGCACTTGCGAAGTATCGGACGAACGTAAAAACGTTCGTTGAAACGTTAATCGAGTGAGATTAATTTCAGCGCGACGCAGGTAGCGGTGATACTTCGGAACGGAGAATTATATTCTCGCAAGAAGATGCGAACGCACGCTGAAATATTCATCGAGACTGCTCGCAGAAAATCCCGCCTCTACGCGGCCCTCCCCCGCCGCAATGTTCTTGCTCCGCGATCAATGATCCTCGAGTTCCGCTCTCTCCTTTCTCCGACTTCGTCACTGATTGTGTTTTCTCAATGAACAGCGACCGGTCGGTCGCTGCATCGCCGTTCCGCCGGAGTTCTATTTTCGGCGAACGTCGTCATCCGTATCCCTCTTTGAGCCGCTCGTAAAGTAGTTCACGTGAACGGCGTGACTGGTGCCGCTGATTGAATCTGGACCACCACTCGAGGTAGACTTGTTCCACGATTGTGCCTCGAGTGGAAACGAGCGTGATCAAAGCATAATTGAGATTCTCGAAAGTCGAACCTGTGTATTTACCGCGCGTCCATTTACTCCGTCGCGCTACGAGCGTATCGTTCGCCGGTAATGGCGAATCGTCGGCGGTGTTCGCTCGTCGAGGGATTTTAGGTTTAGGTTTCGCACGTGAAAACGTTCTGTTGCTTTTCGAAACGGAGTTTCTTCTTTTATTTCGTTGAATCGGTTCCAATTTCTGAGTCAAAGAGACTCGTCAGCGCTGTGTTCAAGGTCTGTCTAACGTTTGGGAAAAATTCTCAACACGCGGGACACTAGCGCAATTTTTACAAATTTAATTTTAAATGTCGCGAGACCTTTTTTTTCATCTCGTGGCAGAAACTATTTTTGTTGTTAAATAGAAGCTACTAAAATTGATTCACTGACTACCACGTATACCACATTGACTAAATACACTATATGTACATATTTTATCTCTGAAATGATATATTTAATTTTTATAAAATATCATACGAGGATAAAAGTGCGATGAAATTTACTTCATTCATTTTACTGGGTCATCTAGTTATTTTTACTGTTCAAAATTCTTTTGTCGATGACGTTCATCTTATTTTGATCATTTTAAAATATTCAGAAAAATAGAATCCAGTTGACGTATATTAACCATGGCAGTCGACATTTATTATTAACTCGTGGAAATAGAGATTTTTCTCAACAGCGAAAATAAATATTCGAACAGAGACGAGCGCCTAAAAATTTCTTCACGAACAGTTATACAAATAGAATAGGCCTAACGGCCAGTGAAACTTTCTTTTTATTTTCTAGTTGTATAATATCTTCGTAACGTTTACACTACCATACAAAAGTTTAGAAGACCCATTAATTTCACAATAAATAAATCTCGTAACCGATTTAATCACAACTATGATGTGCCTATTTAAAATATATTTATAGTGAAATTACAATTGTTAATATTCACATTAAAGTAATTTCTGAAGTAATGTAAATTTCTATAGAATATTTTACGTTTCTCTGTTTCTAAAAAAAAGAAGCAAGATCGCAAAAACGACAATCAGAATCTTGACCGCAAAATATGAAAATATTAAAACGACGCGGGATTTACGTTCGCGAATAAATATTTTTATCATAACGCAATTTTATCTGCCAAAGGGACACGGTTTCGAACGACAGTCCGCGCGGTATGTCGAGCAAATGGACAATGGTAAAAGCAGTAAACTGCTTGCTTAACGGTAGACACCGCCTACGACGTCTTTCTCTTCGGAAATTCTTCCTCTTTCTCTTTTCTTTTTCTACCAAGCCGTTCGTCATCTTTCGTTCGACGATCCGAAGGCGACGAGACTTTTATCGAGATGGAATAAATCTCGGCGATCGGCGGCCGGGCCGAACGCTACTCGAGAGTCGAGAGATATGGAAAGGAACGATGCAGTAAAACTAATAAACGACGCGGCTATCGATCGGCGACGTTTATCGAGTCGGCGTGCCGCGAAGAATTTCAACCGTCCCGGCGATTTTCCCACTGGCCGGGCCGCAGGATCTCTGCGGCCGGAAATTCGCACGGAGCCCATCGTCACCTCGTAAAACTCGTTGTGTGGTCGTCTCGTTAACACGCGACGAACGAGAAATGCCGTGTTTGTCAGATTCTGTTCGCGTAAGTGAAAAAAAAAAGAAACGAATTTCAACTGTTTAAATACGAATTTTCAATATCGAGATAGAAAAACCGATCGATTCCACTTTTCATCAAATATTCTTAATTTGATTGTCAATTAATAAGTTTGTTTATCGCGAGAAGGTAACACAAGTGGAGGTAAATAACGCGAAAATCGGTAAAAAACGAAGCGAACGTGATATCAGTTATCGGTGGTGACGATCACCTGTGTGTTCGAATAATTAGACATCTAGTGAAAGATCTAGTTACAGATATCTGTGTATCGGAATCTACGCATATAATCTAAGTTTAAGCGGTAAACTAGTCCAGTTAGTACAGTTACTGAACCAAAATCGTTCAAACAATCTAATTTGGGACTAGATATGTAAAACGCTGGATGCCAAGTTACCGCTATACATCTTCAAGCGATGAGGATACATAAACACTCGTCTGATGACCTGCTTCAAATCATTTCTCGTGCGTGTTCAATCGCTTCGAGAGTAGTTTTCACTTTCCTCGACGCATATATCAAAAGTACGAAAGTAAACATTTATAAAACTGATGGATAGAGTAGTCTTCTTCATCTTCTATAATTATTCCTATTCCTCTCTCTATTATGATCCCTATTACCATTAGGCTTCGTTATTTTAAATAAAATTTCCATTACAACAGCTACATTAACCTCTTGTGCTGGAATGACGTGTCACGCACGTCGAGAATTTTTTGTCCCAAAATTGCAATATTTTCTCAGTTTAAAGTATATCTAACTATAACCCAGACAAAACAAATAATAAATTTATTACTTTTCAATAATTTCTATCCAGCGATATCATACCGACGAGTTGAAAAAGAAAGCGACGAATTATTGTATACGGTTTGGTCGCTCGTTATGGTCCGCAATCAGTTGCCAGCGCAAGTGGTCAATTCCAACTTCTAGAAAAACTCTATTACATTGCGCAAATAGTACAATAATCACCAAGAAAACGACAGAACGCGCAGAGAATTTTCGCTCCGACATCCCGAAACTCGCTATCAAAAAATATAGGCAACGACATCCCATCTGTGTATCTACTCCGTACGTCTTCTCGCTCGTGTCTCTTTCGCTTCGCATTACGGAGGACAAGAGTGTTCGAGCATCGCGCCCGTAAATTATAATCGCGAAAATATGGCTTTTCGGGACATTAGGCGGGGATCTCGGTTCGAATAAAGTGGCAAGGTCGTAGTAGCACGCGGATCGAAAACCCACCACACCGTCACCACGAGGCGAACGCGAAGGAGAAGAGGGGTTAATGCAGCGCGAAGAGGTTACGGAACGAAGCAACCAACCGCGGAGCCAGCCTATAATTTCTGATCAGCATAAATCTCCCTTCGCGTGGCCGCTTCCTTCCGCCCTGCTCACGACCATAGTTAAACCATCACTACGGATGGGATCAAGCCCAATGTGTACTTACGAATCCGAGTCTGGGTTCGACATGTGAGTTTCGAGATAAAAACCAGTTTTTAACGATGTATTCACATTGTAGCTGCAAGCTCGATATATTTTACAGTTCACCGTACGAGATGTGTAATCGGAGAAATAACGAGACTCTTCTCGTTTGAAAAATAACATTACAAAACCACATTATCACGCTATAGATCGTCGGAATGCTTTCACTCTTTGTGCAAGTGTTGAAAGTCGTTTGATATTAACTGACCAGGACTTGTAATAACTCTTCAGCTTGGATTTCAATTTTAGATTTGGAGACAGAATTCTGCAGAACTGAGATCATCAGATGAATAGCGAGACTAAATAACTGCAATATAAAATAACTACACTGGCAAAACAGCCAATTGTTTTCCATCTTCGTAAAGCGTCACAAGTATTTGGACTATAAATCGACAGGTTCTTTATACTACTACCAAGATATTTCTCAGCAAACGTCTCATTACTTTTCCGCTACGTCTCGTACAAGTTCAATACAATTTTACCACACTTTACAAGAGTCAATCTCGATATCTAAGCTTCGTTGCGCGGTTTTCGAGTACCGTGCTCAAAAATGAAAATGTTTCAATGACGTATAACGTATTCGAGCTTCGTGCTTACGAGACACTCGAGTCCATCTCTAACCATCAACCCGTTTCGCATCGGCCAACACCCATTTCGTGCGCGCGTGGCGAATATCATCCCCCGTGGGGACCCGAGGAGAACCCGGCTCCCTCGCGTTCACGGGATACCAACCGGCACGATGCCACTTTGAGGCGGCGTCCAACGCCAATGGGAACCGACAGAGGATCAAAAGTGCCTTCGAGATAACACGAATTGCAAATTAGACGCCTAATATCGCGCCGAAAGGGTCGATTGAAGCCACGGTGCATAATATCCGGCTGGAACGCGTAAATGGACGGGGGGAGGGGGGGGGGGGGGGTTAGAGCAGAATCCATCGCGAAATTCTGCGTGGATGTCGAACAGGCAACGAGATTAGAGGGTCGCGACTCGATTTTTGCCGGATGCGAGACCCGTCTGGCGATCTAGACGAGGGTGGGGAAACATTTGGCAGATTGCCTCGTTCTTGGCGAGGATGCACGTGTCGCGTCGTGCGTGGAATTCTTGTTCCTGGATTCGTGCGTGATTCGTCTGTTCCTCGTGACCCGGGATGATGAGAATATCGTCTTTTACCGTGAGAGAAATATATACAGTCTACTGCTGCATAATGTGGAACATTGTGAGAAATTTTGGGATCATTTAGTAGATAATTTGTCCTTGCAATAGCAAGAGGAAAAACAATTTGGTTTGATTCTGATTGACTATGAGTTAATTTCTTAAACTAGCAGTATTCGCTTCAATAATCATATTATATTCGTCTCGGTTTACTCAAATATACGGAACAATCTCCTATAGCACGTACAAGTGTTCCATCGATTCTTTTCACTCTCAAAAAGGCAACTTAAATCAGGTTAGAGAAGAGAGACGCGCCACAATGTGTTTGTAAATGTATGAAGGTATCCGCAGATAGAGCAACGGTAGTGGTTTATCGCATGAAACATTAAATATAATCGCAGGGAAAACGAAGGTGCTAAATGGGAGCTAATAAACGACACTTTGGACTTGTCGAATTAATGGCCACGCGAAATCGGACTGGAGCGTGGGCAATATCAGAACACGGTAATAACGATAATCCTGTCGGGGGGGAAAAAACTCTCGGGTAGCAAGAATATCGGCTGCTGCAGTTAGAAACACGTACCGAGAGATAAGTAGATAAAACCGGTTCGCCTCTCTGTGTGCAACGAGAACCGGGTAACCAGGCTCAAATGCAATCGTGCAGATTTAGTAAATGCGAAGACTCGACGAGACGAGACAAATCGATACAAAAGAGGATGAAAAATAACAATCGGTGAAAATGATAAAACGAGTAAATGCTAAAACCCAGTAAAAACGTGAGCGATTGAATCAATGATGCAATTATGGAAAGTGGAAAGAACGGAATAAAGAGAAGGCAAAAAGATCACTTTCTGTTGTTCTACAAAAAAATACTGCAAATGCCAAAATTGATAAATCTTGTTTTTCGATTGAAGTGTTCCACGTGTCAGCTATATGTAGTAAGTGACAGTATTAAAAGATAATGTTGTTGGTAAATTTAATAGTGAATGCCAGTGGAAAAATAGTATTTCTCGTAGAAAGTGCTCGAATCGTGCTTTTCCTTTTGCAGATATTTTTATCAAAGATACACCAACATTTACTCATCAATCGTTACAATTAAGTTGTCGTAGTAAATTATCCAGTATTTAGCGACTATTTAACAATATTTATCCAAGACTAAGAATTTGGTCAATTTAAAATTTACAAATTTCTCGAAATGCTTTAATGCATTCGTTGGATGTAGAACTTGCCCGAAATGGACAAGCACTCGTTTCAGAATTCGCGCCTCTATCGACGCTCTTCTTTCAGACTCTTTTTCGACCGATAACAGACATCGGCGCGCCGCGATGGATGCTCGTTTCGCAGCGGCACGATGCAAACAAACGCTCGCGCTACGCGTTGCGTTTGTACGTACGTATGTATACGTGTAGACGACCAGCGCGGACAGAAGAGAGTTGGCCCGCGAGGGACTTTGATGAGAAGGTTCGGTGATTTAACGACACACACGATGGGGGGAGAGTGTGCACCGGCCGGGGAGAGGAATCTAATTTATTTCCTCCTTTGTGGAACAGCCTGGGGAAAGGAGAGAGAGAGAGAGAGAGAGAGAAGTGAGTCGCGGTTTTCAAAGCGAAAAAGCTTTCCAATCTCTCGAGGCAAAGGAGTCGCCGGGCAAACAAGGGATTTGCCACGATGGACGTCGATGTGGAAACACGCGGATGGAATCGGCCGAGGGAGAGAGGGAGGGGGAGGGGACACACAGATGACCGTAACACGTCGCTATACTTGTTTTCGACCGGCAACCCTTGGTCGTCTGGGAATCTCTTTGACCGGATCGTTCGATGCGCTCCGTTTGATACGCGCCGCGCCGCGCCGCGTTCACCGGAATCGCCGCGGCACGGCTCGCCCCAGGCGCTGCGTCCTCTGCGACCGGCACCCCTACGACTAAATAATGGCGCCCACATCCGCCGCGCGATCCGTCACACCCCTCCGTCGAGATTCCAGCCAGGGCGCGATCGTGCCTTTCGCTCTTTCGACCCGAAAAAAGAAACGCCTCGTCTCGGCCTTTGCCGTCGGTCTCTTTTCCTTTCTCGGACTCCTTCGGGCTCCTTCCTCTTTGAGGTCTTTGAGGTAAATCGAAGGACACACATTTGCAGAGGACACTGCTTCTGCTTCGCAACCGTGCATCGCGGAAAACTGGCGAGTCTGGATTTTTAGACCTTTTTTTCTAAATTTTTGAAACCTCAATGTTTGGTTTAAATCAGCGGAAGATCATATCAAAACGATTCAGTATCAGTCCAGTCCGTCGTCGCGTATCATACTCTTAACTAGTTTGGTAGACGATCTCGTATTTTGTTAGTCAATTTAATTATTTGCTAATCTTCCGTAATCACGAAGCATGGAAATATTTACACGTATTCTTATTTTCCAGACTATACGTTCTACAATTACGAGAAATTAATTCCACAAAAGAAAATTTCAAGGATTTTCATCGTCACTAACATATAATTACTAATATAGTGTAATATAAATCGTACTAGCAATTATGAGATCTAACAAAATATATATTTATCCATTTATTTATTTTTCCATCGTTTATTTTTCACAAACTCTACGATTCTGCGGAATCCAAAGGAGCAAGGTAACACTATGATTTCTCGATCCTTGTCAAGTCAACGGAATAAAAGCCACCGCGGAATTAAATCCCTCAAGCTCGATCGATCTTCGTCGCTTGCTCGAAGGAAAGAATCTCGTTCTCGTTTTCCTTTCTCGTCGACCGAGACGTGCCTGATTTCCACGCCGCCGCCGAGCGAACGCTAATTATTCGATGAATTACGCCATTAACCGGGAAGTTCGACTTGCCAGATCGGTATAAGTACGAGGGAGAGGAGGAGGAGGAGGGCCGCGGGCCACGGCCCCGAATAGTTCGCAGACTCGTTATGTACGTTTCACATCGAGTGTCAAATCGAATTTCTGCGGTGGCATACGAATTCAAATTACTTGGGCGAACTTGCCGAACCGGCACCCCCAATTTACCCGATTTTTCTCGCCGGGGAGGCTCGCTCCCTTCCACCCACCCACGATAATTACGCGAAAGTACCAGCCAGCGTGTGGAAAGTTTGCGAAGCCCTGGCATCTAACCCGCCCTCTCCGCCGCCCTCGTGCTCAACCGCCGGTTTCCCGTCGACGCGCGAATTTGATAATGCCGATCAACTCGTACGCGAACGCGTTCAACTGCAGCCGTGAAGTCAATCGATAATCGTTCCCAGCAGACAGTCGTGTCATCCAGGGACAACATAATGAACAACATAACGGGGTTCAGACGTGGGACGACTGTGGAATAACCACGGGGATTCGCGTGGCTCTGACTGTCTGAACGTGGCTGATTATCGCAGACCGGGCATTTTTACAGAAATCTGTAACATTCGAGTAACAGATTTTGGCAGAAGGAGATTTCGTTGAGGAAGAGACCTCGTCTGTTTGAACTGTGTAATTTCTGGGGCGAACTTTTGTCCCCGTTGAGTGTATTTGATGAACGAAAAATCGTAACTAGTCAGGAAAATCAATGAGCTGTCTGCTTTTGAAGAGTGAATAAGTGGGGTTTTATCTCAACGTGTCTTTTGAGTTGTCTAACGTAGTTAATTTCTTTTTTTTTTTTAGATAAAGAATTCCCTGAGATGTACAACTTCTTCCATACGGAATTGAGATAGTAAAATATAAAATACATTGTCTGCAAATAAAAGATACGCTGCAGGGAAAATCGTTAGCAAGACTGTCTGATTACAGCGTCGTTCTAATATCTCGTGTTGAAATTTGTGATGAAATTTCAATGAAATTACAAAATTTTTACACAACGATACGAACGATGTATATGTGAGATCAAAAATTTCTTTGTACATGTTTCAATATCAATAATGAAATTTTAAAATTTCAAAATTTCAACGAAATTACAAAATTTTTACACAACGACACAAACGATACATGTGTAAGATGAAAAATTTCTTTGTACATGTTTGAATATCAATATTCGCACTCTGGCGATAATTTTCCACGTTAGGCCCCCTATCATTTGGTACTATCGTCCAACGATCGTGAAATTGCTTGTCCAAACTTTTAAGCTAAGCGAAGCGCACGCGTATTTTTCACTTCTCCGTCTAGAGTTAGAAAGCTGTCTCCGTAACAAGGAAGATCGGCAGTCTCTCGATAATTACCGTCGGGCAGAAAATCGCTGTTTTCGTTGTAGCGGAGCGTGTAGTTAACCGACCGCCAGGGTATTAGAGGTGCGTTATCACCGGGCCGAGTAGCTGCATTAATGAAATCCGATGAAAAGGCAAGATTAATGCGCATAAATATCTCAGTCTGACGGTATAAACGCAAGCTGTTGGTACAAGCCGAGTATACGGAGAAGGAGGACGTGGGAGGGGTGTTTCGAGTAGTGTACTTTACGCGGGTAATTATGTAAGAAATATGCACATAGATAGCGCAGTCATTAGATTTCCACGGCGCAAGGCCAGGCCATTTTCCCCCGGGTTCCAGTCGCGCGTTTCGCTTCCCGGCGCGGGTCGAAAAGAGAAGAGAAATTCCGCGCAATTAAGCAAAAGCGAGACAGTCAACGACCAACAGTATTTTAAGGGGCTGTTTCCATTCGGAATACCGTCGATTTTACACGGTCTAGCGATTGTCGAGCAGAGATCTGCGTCTTTCGAAAACAATCGATAGACGCGTCTGTATCGTCGTTGAGAAATTGGTTTCTACAAACGTTGAACGATCATTCTGACGTGACTGGATCCACCATCGTGGTCTTGGAGATTGAAATTCTCTTTTCACAACTCCCGCCGTCATTTCACTGAACTTTGAACGTTGGGATTAAACGACAAAAATTCAAGAAATTCCAACGTTTTGTAAATCGCTGCGAGTCGAGGAAATATCTCTCGGTTTGCAAGATCGTGGTGGATATTTAGTTTCGAAAAAAATTCTCTCATGCTTGAAATGTACTTACTTTCCTATCCGCTGCGTGATGTAAAAGACGAGTTTGAATATCGGCAATTTTTCAATTCCTTGCTATATAAAAATAAACATATATTAAAAATTAAAAAATAATGTTAAAATTAAAAAACATAAAAATTCGATTTCAAATATGTTGAGGTCACAAAAAAAAATATTGCGTTCCATAATGCAATGCCATAAACTAGACTTTGCGTTAAAACGAAGAAATTAAAAAAAATATCAATATGTACAAAACGTGAGGTTGAAATTTCACAAATCCTAGCTGTGAAATAGCCCAACAACGTTTTACTCGATAAATCGGCCAAAGATCGGCGACTTGGAACGGGGATATCCCCTTGAAAGGAGAAGAGTAAATGTAAACTGCGCTGATGGCCGGTCACCTCGCTGCCGGCACCGGTCGACGATAATGCACGCTCGGGATAACAAAATTCACCGGGTGATATTAATCGACTAATGGGCCGTTCGCGTGATACTTGAATTCCCGCAGTCTTCGGAGATGGGATTATCGGCCAGTCAAAGTGCAATTAACCGGTCGAGAAGGATTATGACGTTAACTTTGATCGGTCTAGTTCGTAATTCTCTCTCTGTGTGTGTGCGCGTAACATTTCAGCCGGTCTTTCTCCTGCGCGCGCGACGCGGATAACGAGAATAACTCCTGGTACCTGCTAGTCGCGGAGACATCTAAAATATTCTGAAGCGCCTGGTAGATACGCGGAAACCACGCTGCGAGAACGAAAACAGAATGCCGCCGCAATTTCGAAGCTTTGGAGAACGTTGCCCACCTCGACGATGGATTTTCAGACGAGCGTGTACGTGTGCTCGGTGGGGGGCAGACATCGCGAAGTTTGAAATCTCGCGAATTGGAGCACTAATCGCGCTCAGGAGTACATATGAAATGATACGTTGGTTGGAAAAGTGTTTAAACGCTTATGGAAAATTTCACTGAAACTCGACTGTGATTACATTGATCAAATTTGAAATAAATCTATCAAGCTACAAGATTTTATATAGAAATATGTGTTTGGCCTCAAAATAAGCGCGAGTATTTTTAATATTTGTTCCACGTTGTATACTGACTTTTACTAAATAAATATTTTTAGAAATTTCAACATACTTCTGTGACAAAATGTTCGTTTCACTGTACATCTTGTAAAAACTCATCATCAGCCTTAAACTGCGAAGTTCGTTTCTAAACTGATATTAATTCTTTTTACACGAAAATTGTACATCACAATTAATATATCCTTGTATTAACACTCGATGTCACATTTATGCATTGTATTAACAACGAGAGAATAAAAATGTCAAAGTTTCATCTACTTTAACTCAACAAATTCGCAATTATCATAAAAAAAAAGAACCAACTTAATCCAATCATATCTTACTAACATCGTTGAATAATTTCTCAAACTCCTCGACTCGATAGCAAACAAACTTCAATACCCGAATAATTTTGCGACCTAACGAAGAATCTCCTTAATCAACGACGGCACCAGTCGGCAAATAACGGTCTGGAAACGCATGGAAATTCCTGTTGCGACGCATTTATTTGCCATTCGCCGGTTCCGAAAACCGGCGGTGGCCCGACGAGACAGGCGATAATTAACTTACGATTTCCGGACGGTTTTAGTTGCGCAAGTCAAACATCAGGGCCAAGCATCCCCGAAATCGGGAGTCCCGTGTTCGCATCGACAAACAATTAGGCAAACGTCCCTGACGAGTCGTCGATTCCGTGTCAACAACAAGTTCGTGGCGCGCATAGTATCGGCAGTTTGCGGCCTCCGGATTACATTGAGAGGAGGGGAGAAAGGGAAGATGTTCAAGGAGATTCAGAAAAATTAACACGCCCGATCGCTACGTGATTCAGAAGTGGACGAAAGTATTGGCAAGCTTGATGCCTTAAATTGTTATAACATGACATAACTATATATAATATATAATATAATTGTTATAATATAACATAACTATATGTAGGAGGTCATTGTCTAGATGACAGTATCCTCTGGGAGGGTACGGATGTAGAATGCATGAGGAAGTTTGGGCAACTGATAGTGTGGTGTGTGTCTTCAAGAGGAGTGGAGAACAGAATAGCATAGCGTCGAGCGAGGAGCATAGAGCAGAGAAAAAGAGTATAGCGTCATAGTCGTGAAAAATAAATACTACTTTTGTAATTAAATCATATCCTTTCTGTTGCCTACCAAACATTCCTACATATATAATATAATATGATATAACAATTATAACTTTGTGAAAGAAAAGAAAAGAAAGTTATACAACTACCCAGTTAACTTCGTATTACCAACACGTAGCTTTACTTTGGCTCTAGGTTTGCTTCTTTCAAAGGTGTTTTTTTTTTGAAAAATTTAAATGTTTCTCTACGTATGCGCAATATCGTTACTGTACAAATAATTAATTAGTAAATAATTACACGTATGATACACTAAAATAAGAATTAAGTAACTTTCAATCCTAAGACTTTTCTCTCCTTCTTTCCATCTCGAGATAAAATCGAAGAACAGAAGAATGTTCGCGGATCGATTTCAACCTTTCAAAACGAATTTCGACGAGATGGAGAAAAAAATTACGCAGTACGTGCGCACGTATGCCCCGAAGTTTCCTAATATTCGCGAGTTGGGAATCTTTCCCCGTTCGATCGATCCTCCGTCGCCCTGGTCGTTAAGAGCTCTCCGGAGCTTTCGAGCTCCTTCTTTTGCAAAAGGATACTTCGACAGGGATTTCCAAGTCCTCGAGCCACGCCTCAATAACAAATTGATTCGAGATCTAGGCCAGAATGCCGGTACCCAAGTTCTCTACGGAAGTTGGACATTTATAATTAATAGCCCGGGCTGCGCCGCGCCTTCGTTTCCCGTCGCTAATTAACCAGAGAGAAGACGATTATATCCGTAGCCCGGTTTAGCACATCCGACCACCGGCTACTACTGCAACTATCGATCAGGCTTATTAAATCCTGCAATTCCCTTCTACCCAGTTTCTACGACCGTTTCTTGCCAAACAGCCAATCGCCCAGATTGGAATACCGTCGCTGTATCTCCAAGGCCGATCGAGTATGAAAAGCTCAATACGAAATCCCGCGACATCCTGAGACCAATGACTCGCCTTAAAACCTGTTGCAACGCTACGGCAAATTACCGCTGTTGATAATTGCCATCGTCCTCGTGAATTTGTCACTGTCCTCGTCGGAGTACGATCGTATGTTTCATTGTATATTTTTGTAGTATACATGTGTGATAGTTATTTGCAGAGGTTTGCGCGAGATTAGTTTGGTTGATTGGATTGATTAATTTTATTGTTACTTTCGAGTTTTATTACTCGCGCCATTAATTGATTCTATTATCGTCAAAATGAAACGTTAACAAACTGTGCTCTGATTAATTTAGCATCTGAAAACCGGTCTTTGCTTGTAATCTGAGACAATCTAGCTTGTCGCCGGTATAATAATTCTGAATTAATTGGAAGATCGTAAATTTCGTACTCTTCTATGCTTTCTTCGTTTTCGTAATAAATTAACAGCACGTGTAAAATTAATATTTTTTTCTTCAGATACAAATGAATGATGAATGGTTGTGGTGCAAAAAATTCAATAAAACTGCTGTTGCTAAAAATGGACGAGTAAGTACGGAATCGTAAAATTTCCCTTTCACTTCAGATTTAAATCGTAATTCAAGACTAATTAAATCGTCGTGGTAGAAATGCAAAGAACTCTTGAACAATTACACCCAATTTAACATGCACACAACGTAATTACGTGATTTGCTCAGCCATTTAATTGAAAGAAAAAAGAAATTTCGAGTTCCTTTGTACTACCAATATCTGCACGAATTGTCACAGCGAAGAAAAATCCCTCATCTTCAGTTTTCTTCGCGCTCGGGGCCCCTATCGCCCCTCCCAGCGAGTGAATATAAATTCAACGACACTTGACCTAAAGCAAAATTCTCCAACGAACGCGGTATTGCGCGTATAAAAGCACAACGCACGCTCAATGCAACGACGTGAAATTAATCGCTATTACTCACGTATAACACGGCAACGTCGCCGAAAGCTGCTGGAATTTTGACTCACCTGAAACAAACAGAGAGAAACAAAATGATTATCGCAAAATGCTGCTGTTAACTCACCTTAATTACAGTCTATCGCGGCAATGCAATATCCTCGGTGCGCACGCGAGGAAGAGAGAGAGAGAGAGAGAGAGCCTTTTGTACGACGACGAAACTCTCGATTTCAGCTGTCGCTTGCTTGAGCGAGCGCTTAAACTTCCGGAAATACGGGCAACGTATCCGTTAATACGTTGGTACAGTAGCGCGCGAAGCGTCTTAGAATCTCGTGGCCCGTGTGCCGTAATTGATGTTGACGTCGTTTCTCGTAGCAGGATAATTCGGCAAGTTCGTTTGACGAGATTGACACCCATTTTTTATTATCACTGAAAGTGATTTTAGCGGAGGTAAGCCAGAAAATCGGGCCTCTTCAGGTGCAACGCTGATGCAACAAAAATTAGCGATTGGTTGATTTGGGCCACGTGATTCGCGAGAGGGCGTGGCGTAGACCTCGAGTAGGAGTGGCATTGCCTGGTACCGAGCGATCGCGCCTGTAATTCGTTTTCTATCGATTCAAATGTTTGCATGTCTTCATTTCCTAGTCAGAACAGTTGCTTCTGGGCCTTTCAGTGAGACGAATCGTACTCAAACCGTCTCTCCAAAAGATTCAATTTTGTTTCGATATTTCAGATTTGTAGGAATTGTCAATTATAAAATTCAAAGATGTCTCACAACTTGGGGCAATTGCAATCCCTTCGTCTGTAAATTATGTGAAATTAATTTACGAAATAAAAGATCGCTTGCTCCAAACGTAGAATTTATACTTCCAAAAGGACCTGGAAAGTATCCTTTCCAGATTATAATTTTTAATAAAGCGATTGGTTTGTTTGCAACTTTATGTTCAAAGGAAAAAAAATACTGCAACGTATCGAATAAATATATCAAAAGGTATACGTTTCAACCTAATTAACCCCAATTACCTCGAATCAAGTGAACTGTGCAAACAGAGAAATCCCGAGTCTTCCTTTTTCTTTTTCTCTTCAATTAAATTACATTACAGAGTAATTCTTGTAAATATTACGTTACAAGCGGGCATAAGAGAAATGGACACTTTTCGAAACGACGCGACGTACCAAGGGTGGGAAGAATCGGATAAAAGACGAACGCTCGTTCTTGTTGTTGGATTTTTGGCAGTTTTAAGCACCGAAAGGGCGACAGAGACAATTGACGCGTGGGTCAGGCGAAGAGCGAGGGGGTGAAAGCGGCGGGAGGGTTGGGCCCCGGAGCAGGGCGGATGAAATTTGCATCTACACGACGCAGCCTGCATAATGGAATTAAAACGAGGTGGTAGTGCAATTAGCTTCCTAACTAATTCTGCAGGCGCGTCGCACGTCGCGCGAGGGACGAGGAGGAAAAATAGAAACAGACTTCGCCAGGGACACAGTTTACGTGTCCGGCTTTTCTGAACTGCGAGGCTTGGGAATCTGCAGCGATACCGCCTCGATGCGTCCAGAGAGTTTACCCTCGTTCGGATAGAAGCGAGGGATAAAAATTGTTTGTCCGCGACGGACTTCCCTTCCTCTTTTTTCCGTTTTCGTTTCGTCTATTCCCCGATGAATACGGTTCGTGAATATGTATAAAACTGTAAAACTTTGCAATTCGGTTTCGTTCCTAGCAGAGTTTAGATGGTGTTGTAGCAGTGCAATGCAATTAGAAAGCGGTTATTACAAAGAATTACTGAGTTCGTTTTCCCTCGATGGCTGGTGAATGAGGAATGTTTGAAACTGTGAATGTTTATGATTTGATAAGATTTGGAGACACAATTAGCAATTAGAGAATAGTTGTTGTGAAAAATTGGACAATTCGTGAGTAAATTGAAAACCACGAAAATCTAATTTTGTTGTTTTCAAATGGAATCAACAGGCTATCGAAAGCAATTAGGAAATAGGTATTGAGAAAAATTTCACTCCACCGATCCAGCGAACAAACATGTTTTGCGAGTTTAATAAATTTATTAAATTTCAATTGATAAATTTTAAGATGATTAAAATAAACCAGAAACCAGGAACAATAGTAAGATTTATTTTGCATAAATAAACACACACCAATACAGTAAAAATACCTTTCTCCAATTTTTACCAAGCTGAATTCTCACAAAGTAAAGATATTCGAATGCATTCCCGGAAAAATCTGAAATCCAAAAGGGAAAAGCCACGATCTCATTAACGTCAACATCCGTCTCTTTTCCCAGGCGCGCGACGATAAGTGAAACGCAAACTGAACGCAACTGATTGTGAGTAGCAGCGTAAATCCGGTGTATTGCTTTTAATTTGAGAACGGTGCCGTACGACCGAATCTCCCCCGCGTTTCACCTCGTTAATATCGCCACGGTGTCGGTGGCCGAAAGAAACGCAAACGGTCTCGAACACTTTGACGCGCGTGCGACTACGCTCACGTCGACGATCGAGGATAGAGAATTTTATTGGCTCGCTTTAATGAACAAAGTTTACGAACGAGTTTACGAAAGAGTAACCGCGCGAACGGGGCGGAGGGTGGTTTTTCGCGTTGACTTTTCCCTTCGAAAGCTGCCGGCATACTCGGGAAAATACAGCGGCTCAAAGCTGTTTTTCTTGGAAATACAGTGACCAATTATAAATTAATAACTATAAGTACCGCGTAAATCGTTTTTCATTGCCGGTAAAATGAGATATGCAAAAATACATGTTACAAAAACATTTTAGAATTATTTGTTTGTACACTTTCTTCCTACGTATTATTTTATATTTATTTTATCAATTAATCTTCTATCCTATCTGACATTTTATCACTGAAAGTGATTTTAGCAGGGGTAACCCAGAAGATCGGGCTCCTTCAGATGCAACGCTAATGCAACGAAAATTAACGATTGGTTGATTTGGGTCACGTGATTCGCGAGGGGGCGTGGTATAGACCTCGAGTGGGAGTGGCGTTATCTAGTACTGAGCGATCGCGCCTGTAATTTGTTTTGTATCGATTCAAATGTTTGCATATCGATAAAATTTTATGGAACAGTTGCTTCTGGGCCTTTCAGTGAGATCGTACTGGGTACAAGTCATGCAGTTTTTTATCTTCTTTGTATTTACATACAAATACTGCAATTACTACATTTCTCCATCTCGTTTACCTTTTACCTGTCACTGCAATTATTATATTTATCCATTATTATCTTCATCTTATTTATCCCTGCACTGCTCTTTATCTTGCTTTAGTTATTTAAACCCTTTTTCTTTTCCCAAATGACGTTCTGGTTTTCGTTGCTCTTGTTACTTCTCTTCTGAATAAATGAATAAACTTCTTCTCAAAAAGAGGAGGGTACGATAATACTTCCCGGCTAAACAAACGGATACGTATTTGTATACTACGCGAAAGAACCTACGGGGGGGGCCACGTAATGGCCCACGGTCCCCTCCGTCTACGTCGCGGAATTAACCTCGCGTCGGATAATGAACTAGTTAGGTTCGCAAACGACAAGGGGGGCGGCGAATGAATCGACGTGGGCGGCGCGCGCGGTTTCAAGACGGTTACGAAACGGAAGTAACGTTAAAGGGGAAGGAACGACCGCTGGGAAACTCGTGGACAAGTTGCGGTTCTCTGCCGCGGGAACTTGCCGATCGTGGCAAGTTTCGCCGATAATTTATGGAAACGTGACTCTAATCCCTCCGACTGGGATTCGATTCGTTTCGAATTCATTTTCACCGACGGTGTCTTCTTTCTCGCGGTGTTCGATCGCACCGCTTTGAAAATGGTAATTCAACGACTGAATTTTACGAACTTACCAACTGCGTGGTAAAAGTGATTTTTTTTTTTTTCCTTTTACGTCGTATAACTCGTAGTAGTTAGAGTAGATCCGAAATAGAACCCAATTCTATTCTCTTCGATTTTCAAACACACTTAGTGTCTTTTCTTTTTTCGTGAGATACACCAAAGGTTGCAAAATTTCATTAAACATTGAATTTAAGAAGTACGTATGTCTAAATCCGACGTGTAAATCAGAGAACAGCAGAAATGGAGAAATTTTATTAGAGCTGAAAGCTGTAATTATTATAACGAGCAATATTTAAATACTTTCAATTACAATGTTACGAACAACGTATTTCAATCGTCATAGATGGAAACTGCAAAATTTTATGCAAATTCATATTTTTGAAAGTATAAATAAAGGAAAAACTGCACGACTCGTAGCCCAGTACGATTCGTCTCACTGAAAGGCCTGGGAGCAACTGTTCTGACTAGGAAATGAAGACTTTTCTGGCATAAAATGTTATTGATATGCAAACATTTGAAATAAATTACAAGCGCGTACTACGCGCTCGGTACTAGACAACGCCACTCCTACTCGAGGTTTACTCCACGCCTCCTCGCGAATCACGTGATCCAAATCAACCAATCGCTAATTTTCGTTGCATTAGCGTTGCACCTGAAAAGGCCCGATTTTCTGGAGTACTCTCGCTAAAATCACTTTCAGTGATAATAAAAGCTCGACAGAAAATAGCGTTCCATTGTTCTATTTAAATTAAATTAATTACCAAAATGATCAAAATGACCATTTGGATATTTTTGTTAGATATTTTACAGATGTAAAACAGTGTATTTTTGAAAACTTGAATAATTCCTCGAAAAAAACATAAGTAAAAACCTATGATATATATTCGATCTATTCGTCCCTTTTACTCTTTAACGTTTCCGACGGAAATTCTATGCTTCAGTCGGTAGTTCTAGCGTTAACTAGTAACCCTTTCCCTACGGTAAGTAGACGAAATTCTAGTTATAGATGGTTAATCGTTGATAAATCCTTTCATCTTTCGTTGCCTGGCGATATTTCATCGCCCAAAGGACAGTCTCGCCGACGATCCCGGCAACGTACACGCTCTGCGAAACAGCTACGTAGATCACTACGGTTGTCCGACGATTTTGCACCGTTTGTGTTTCCTGGCCTGTGCAAACAGTCCGGGCTGATGCGTCGATGGCTACAGACGGCTGTAAGGATTCACCGTTCGCCGAACGGTGAGAGGGAAAGACAGACAGACACACAGACAGGGACCGAGGGCACAGAAGGGCCAAAGACAAAGGGTACAGGCGCGAGAGGCTGTTTCCGTATAATTACAACACACATCTCTCGTCTAGGCCATTGTGTGTACTCGGAGGCTGCGACAAGCTAACTAGCTAGTGGCCACTGGTATAACTAGAACTGCCCCGAAGTCACGAGGCTCGTGAACCGGTAATGACACGTTAATATCTCTGGGGCGACCTATCAGCAATCCAGACGCGTTCACCGATCGCGAGTAGACGATTATTCCGCGGAAAGCGATAACAACGATTTTACGGGACGTTTTACAGTTTGGGATATTAGAAATGGTCATGCAAAATAACTTGTTGTTGTTGGATCTTCAGAGAAACTAAATTTTTTTTTTTTGTGAACGTAATTAAAGAAAAGGAGCACGAGCATTCACTCGCGTTATGAAGTATAGTACTTTCGATATTTTATATATTGTTGAGTGAGATCCACAGTTTAGTTATTACGTTGTGTCAGGGGGAAAGAGACGTAGATGACCATGATTAATTTTGGGAAAAAGATCAATGACAATAGTAAGCAATTCGAATTTCATCACGTTTCGAAAAACTGCGAGACCTGTATTGATTCTCGACAACGAATTTTACAAAGGAAATCGATTGTTAGAAACGATCTAGCTGGACAAAGATGAAATTCGTGACCAAGGTACTGGATGAAGCAAGAAGTTTCTCAATTTAGATGGTATCTGTAGTCTTGCATGTTTCAAGATCGGCCAATTAACCACGTCGTCCGCTGAGCACGAACTTCTCAGCAATTAATAAAGGCAAATTAATTTCGCTTAGGTCGGTTTTAATACCGATCTCTTGCGAATGCACGTATAACGTAATCCATTTTTGACAAAGAAAAACGATATGAAAGAATAAGAAATTTTTAAATAACAAAAATTACAGTGCCCGAAAAATGGACGATCCGAATGACAAATTACAGTTCTCCCGTTGTTTAATTAAACGAGAATTTACTATCGCAATTCCTCAAAATTTCATACAAATTATAGAATCTCGGTGGAAAAATATCAAACGAATCCTTTCACAGCCTCAATATCAAAAAAAAAATAAATAAAATTTGAAATGAAAAAATTTGCAGATGAAGTGTTACGAGTCGACAAGTAACAGAAGATAGCAACGATCCAAAATTAAAATCTTCAAACTCTTCGACTACTTTCGTTTTCGATCATGATACTGACAGTAATCTCATGACGTCATTGCCCTTGCAACATTAACACGACGTAATCTACGCTGTCGAGCAATTAAATCCGACGCGAGTACGATTTAATAACGAGACGATTAGCGAGCGGGGGAGGAAAAAAAAAAGAAACCGGCGGAGAAATCATGCAACGACGGATAAGATTAATTCGATTCGATATTAGGCACGCGGCGGAGCGTTGCAAAGGTGGAAACGAGAAAATCGAGAGTTCGGTGGCTGGAAGAACGTCACGGAATCGGATCAGGGAAAATGCCAGCAGCCCTCCGCAACGGTCTCTGTCAGCGGCGTGGCATCTAGGAGGATATTAGCTAGCGGTAGCGTGAACGGGGCAGCAGGTGATCTATTATCAAGGCTCGCGTGTAATCAAGCGAGCTTCAGACGAGCGGACGAAAACACAGACACGCGCCAACGTGGATAGGAGATGATCAGCGATTAATCTCGTACGTAAGGAACTTCGAGGGTGGGTTCCCCCGTAATTTCCAGCCAGAAGAACGTTTCCGTCCGCATTTAGAACGGGAACGGCCGACTCGTTGTTGCGCTTAGAAATTCTTTCGCGATTTATCGCCCCCGCCGTGTGTACACGATCCTGCGCGATTATCGCCGTTTTCGAACGATGCTCTTACCTTGATAGAGATGGAGAGAGATCAAAACGATACACGCTCGTTCACAAGTAATATGTTTGAAACTGGGGAAAGTTAAGTAACATTTAAAAATTAATTAACGCTATAATAATCGGTTACTTTCGGTTATGGTCGATAGGATAGATTATGAATTAAAATAAGAATCTGCAAACTGTAGATTTTGCTGCTTAAGAACGATCGTACGATGCCATAGATTATTTGTGATTATTATTTGCCTTTAAGAAGAAGTGTCTAACTTGATTTAAATTTCAAAATCTACACATCATGCATAAAAGGTCCATTAAAATTTTAGTAGCGTCTAATTGTAACGTGTAGTTACCATTATTTTACACATTGTGAAGACGGCTAAAGGGAAGAATTTGCTGAGCGACTCGCTGCCGAGTCAAACCCTCCACCTTCACGAAAGTGTTCGCGTATCAAACTGTGAGACGTGTACAAATAGTGGCAGACTCAATAAAGAATAGTTCAGTCTGATTTCAACTACCATTTGTACTTTATTATTCACGTCATCCTTAATTCTCCTACGGGTAATTAAGAGATTGTACAATTAATTAACGTAACGTGTACGAAGTGTTTGCTTAGTGAAAGTCCCGTCACAACACACTCTGCACGAATTATTTATATTCCAATTCCAAGTTCAAGGTGCCTGATTTCAAAGTGTAACTGTTTAACCGAAGAGTCAACTTCAGCTTTCATGACGAATTAATTCGTCGTTTCCGACCAAGAGATCAAACAAGAACCATACTTTTCTCGCAGCCGAAAACATCGCCAAGAGAGTTCCCTCCAACTCCCTTGATTTTATACACCAACGACCCCGAGTATCCTTCAAATTCAACCCTGTGCTTTCATCGTTAAATAATCCAACTCGCCCAGGAATCGCGACGGGGAAAAGACAGATCCTTTTACAGGGACGTGTCAAGACAAGGCGGATCGCGGTGCGTTTGATGTCGCGAAGCTTCTCCTTCTCCCCATCCCTCGCCTAAGCGCCAAGGAGCCTCGTTTATGCAAAAGGCTCAAAGAAACAGCAAACAGCACGCGTTCTTTTGTCGTACTCGGCGACGAGTTACTTCAAGAATAGAGACAAAACCTGAGACGACGAAAAAGAGAGAGAGAGAGAGAGAGAAAGTGAAGCAAGTCGAGGAACAAAATGGAGAACTGCGACGCGATATGGAAGAGACTTCTCACGGGATGTTAACTCGCCGTGTGCGTCGGGGCACTTTGTGCAACGACTGCCTTCCAACGATGCGCGCCAGGATCCTGTGTAGCCCGTATATGCGTACGTACGCGCGGAGACGAGCCGTCAAACAACGGAAGGAGAATGCGATCCCGTGCATTCGGGGGCATCGAGGCGCGAGCCTCGTTCCCCATGCACTTTGCATCCGCGGTGCATAATTTGTGTACCCCGTCGGTGGGGCGGGCTGTCTGTTTTCCACGCGACTCGATCGATGCCCATCATCCGAGAGTCGAACGTTCCCTTCTCGAACACGCGTACGTGGCCAGGGGCGGATTTACCTTGACGTTAATGACCGGTCACCGGGATCAATATGTACTTGCGAAATAGAGTTCAAGTTCGACGTCTAAATTTAGCGCTTCGCGGATTTCCAGCTGGTACCT
Organism: Melipona bicolor; assembly: GCA_030673865.1. Classification (NCBI taxonomy): domain Eukaryota; kingdom Metazoa; phylum Arthropoda; class Insecta; order Hymenoptera; family Apidae; genus Melipona; species Melipona bicolor. The sequence continues at coordinate 427,376 of JAHYIQ010000019.1, forward strand.
GGCAAATATTCGTTCTCGAACTGCCCGAAAACTTTGTGCGAAAAATTGAATCCTATAAAACGCGCGTGGAGATTGGTTCAACAACTACAAGACTGATCTTTTTCATATCTTTGCAGCTATTTCGAATCGTATCGTTTCCCACGGCTCGTAATTGCATGTGTTTTGTCTTTTGTTAACTGCTACTATACGTCTCGCTATGTGCTAAATACAAAAAGCTGCACGACTCGTACCCCAGTACGATTCGTCTCACTAAAAGGCCCAAAAGCAACTTTTTTGCCATAAAATTTTATCGATATGCACACATTTGAATCGATACAAAACAAATTACAGGCGCGATCGCTTGGTACCAGACAACGCCACTCCTACTCGAGGTCTGCCCCACGCCCCCTCGCGAATCACGTGACCCAAATCAACCAATCACTAATTTTCGTTGCATTAGCGTTGCACCTGAAGAGACCCGATTTTCTGGGTTACCTCCACTAAAATCACTTTCAGTGATAATAAATATCTACATATGTATACACTTTGCACAAGTTGGTTTGTACAAATAAAGTTAAAAAAGCAACTCTTAATATTAATAAAATATAATTAAAAATTAAAATTATTATTTATTACAATTTATATAATTTAATTTAAATTCTAAATTTAAAACACTAACATGTTAAAGTAATTAATATTTGTTTATTAATTTGAAATAAATTATAATCCTTCCGTACAAACAATTTAAATATTTTTTTACAGATAGAAACCAAACTGACTTACGTTGATCTGAACTCAAATCATGTAAGATTTTAAAAGTCAAACAGACTTAATTATTAAACTTCCACATTTAAAATTATTATCTTAATTCAACCAACCAATGGAGGTCGCAATCATTTTTTTCTATAAGATCTATAAAAAAAATATAACGCTGTTATTCCCAAGGTAATTTATTCTATTGATTCTAAACTAAAGATCAAAATTATTTTCTTTAATTTAAGTTTCTTAAAATTAAAATTTATCAAATTTAACAATTCTCCCAATTAAATATTAATTTAAATTTCCCATCAAATACAAAAATAAATCAATATGAAATTCTATAAAATCCTAGAACAAGAACGTAACTCGTAAAATTTGAAACTATCGGAATATTCAAAATCTTGAAATGCAGAATTCCAAACGAACCAAGGGGAAATCCAAGTTTTCTCGTGATTATTAGCTTCAGGCCTGTCAAAGGTTAGATCCGTTACTGCATACGTCAAATATACGCGTATCACGTACCAATTACGAGCCAGCCACGCATACACAGGTATGGGTGTGTGTTCGTTTCGGAAAGGGAAGATACCGCAGGCCGATATGAAAATGTTTGATCGAACGATGCAGTTCGTTGAATTGCGGCAGCGTCGTTGAATTTTTACAAACGGGGGAGGGAGAACGGCCTGGTGGTAGCTTTCCACGGGGGACGTACGGTTAAGGGGAGGCGGTTATGGCAGAGTGGCTTATTCGGGGGAGGTGCTTTTACCCCGGGGCTGTTGAATCCTCCATTAGTGACCGTGATAAAAACGTTTCGGCACGCATTATGCGCATTTTCGTGCATCAATATTTCGGATAAAGTTTTGGGCGTGAATTTTGGATGGAATTTTCCGTTCAACGATCTCCAACGAGACGTTAAAAAGTTAACACTGGAGCTGTCAAAGTGACTGGTTTCGAACATTTTCAGCCATTCCGACTGCTAATTTTTAATGAAATTAATATTCACTTTTATTTCTTATTTGTACAATATTGCATGTTTTAATATTAAAATTACACGCGATAGAGAAGAAAAAAGGTTCTAGGATCAAACAGTATTTAATTTTGTCGCGGCAAAAACTATGATTTTATATTCCTACATCTTCTCATTTATTATTTTTGTCTGCATAACATATTGTAGTAGCCTAGGATTTCTTATTTACGAGTTTCGAACACTGACTAGCACAAGCCGCAAGTGGCTCAGCGCCTAACGTCGAGGTCCTGCCGATCTTCGACGTTAAGTAAAGCAGTGTGCGGAACCTCGCTAAGATGGGTGATCGAGCCAGCGGGTAAGGAGGTATAGTCGGCTGCCATCAGCCTCACTGATGAGTCTAGGCAGTGACTCCGAGACGAAACGCAACTTTCTTCACTTTCTCTCTCTCTCTCTCAACTACCTAAAATCACTTTACACGCATCCTTCAAAACCTTCTCTTTCTTTCTCATCTTCATACCCTTCAATATGTTTAAATGTATCTCAGAAACTTGGCGGTTTAAACATTACAGTCGTAATGTAGAGAATACGATACAAAACATTTACGTCTACAAAAGAGAAACAGCGAAAACAATTACACAGGATGACCAATCAATGAAACGTGTAACAGCTTTGATAAAGAGAACGCATATAAACGAATATCGTTGCTCGAAGTTTCGACTTGTCATTAGGCCGAGTTATCGCACGTTTCCGTTTTGAAGAGGTAATATTTTTGCAGGGCGGTCGATCCGACTGGCCAGGGACCAGCTGACGCGGCCGGATCACGGAAGGAAACGACGAAAAACGTCTCTGTTGTCGAACGGGACAACTTTGATTGGCAGAGTAGCGGTTATTGGCATCGGCCGGTGCAACAGAGAACGAGTCTCGCGGTTTGGGAGTTCGTCCGCGCTACGTATCCGTGCAATCGCTCGAAATATGATCGAGTGGACTCGCGGCTGCTCTTTTTAATTCCGCCGCATTCACCGTGGGGGGAGGAGAATGGTACGTTAGCAGCAGGTCGACTTTCTGCCGGACGGCACGTGATTCCGTGATCCCGCGGCCGAGCGATTCGCAATCGCAAAAATTGCCTGGCACCAGCGAGTGGCCACGTCCGAGCTTGACAGAGGAATGAAATTAAAAAAAAACGAGAGCGAAAAGAGAGAATAAAGCGAAGGGAAAGAGCCGAAAAAAAGAGGAGTGGTGGGGGGCGGGGACAATTTCGTTCGTAATACATTCAGACTCAAATGCGTTTCAAATTCAGTCGCGAATGGCCTCGGTGTCGTCACCTTTGATTTTCAGCGCTACTTTGCTCTTAAACTGTATCGAGGGAGACGCCGAGAGTTAAATTTCAATATTTTACCGTGGAGCAATGCACAGTGCCGCGCGCACTATCAAAGACATCGTGCGAACCTCTTTGTTTCCACCACGCGATCCTTCGTCTCTCTATATGCTTCACATTGGCTGATGTATTTCAACATTTAGCGTGTTTTAAAGAGTTTTTCATCATTGTGTTTATCACAGGAGATATTTTGAAATTTTATTAGCGCTATAAGGAATCAAGTTTGAAACCAATCGAAAAATATATTGTATAGTTATTCAATGTATCAAGTCGTAGCGTTTAAAAAATGATTACACGTTTGATACACGATAATTAACATCTGTGTCCAATTAGGGGATGTAACAATATCTAACACAAGCATAATTAACAATCCGAGTTGTTATAACATGGCATTCCGACTGCAGAGGATTAATACTTTGAATACTTTGATTGACTCCAAATACCTCATATACATAAACATAGTTGCTTACGAAAATTCACAGGGCACAGTCTTTTATGAAAATGTACCAATATAAATAAAATTCATAATAGATGCACAAAAGTTCTTCCAAAGCAAATGTTCGAATACTTTCTGTCTATATGCAGATCATCAGATTGATTTCAAAGTTCGTTGATGCTCGAGTCTCGCAACAAGTGCCGATGAAATTTCAAAATGTTCCGCACAACGCGCGTAATATATTCATGCAGGATGTCCACGATACTTTCGCGAGTTCGCACACATACGCGAGAAGGCCAATTCCGTTCGTCATTACGCACCTTGTCGTCGGAAAATCAAAGCGAACGAGTAAGCACGATACTACGTATCGAGGTAGAGAGGCACACGAGCGTTTCGACCATGCGAGGACATGTTATGTACGTACATGTATAACGTGTCTCGTCGCGATAAAAGATGGCGAACATCTCTCGAAGGCCGGAGCAAAATGCCACCGATAAATCCTTTTTCTCTAGCGAATAATAGACGTACCGGCGACGCATTGTTGTTGGCTGATAATATTTATCGTCGCGGGCAGACTACAAATCTCCACATGGAAATGGAATACAAGGATCTTCCCGCGCCATATTTTCAGTAATAAAGAGACGCGTCCGAGAAGTGGACGCGTCAGCGTTCGGTCTCGCTGGTAGCAGAAAAAAGAAGGGGAAAAAAAGAAAAAAAAACACGAGATTAAAAAAGAAAGAGAAAGCAGAAAAATACCAACGGCTGCTTTCGCAGTTGCAAATGAAACCGGGGTTCGTTTGACGAGCGCGGCGTATTTAATATTTCCATTCGGAAATGTCGAAAGAGGAGTTATAAAGTGAACACCGAGGCAAAAGAATTTCGCCAGTTGTATCTTTGAAGTCTGCGTTTTTTTCTTTTTTCTTTTTTTTTTTTATGTCAGACCGATGGAACGCGCAGGTTTTTCAGCTATAAATCGTAGCCGTTCAATTTACGATCATTCGTCGGTCAAGTGGCACAATAATAAGAAAATATCACCATGTTTTTTTTATGACTGAAAGTGATTTTACCGAGGGTCGGGGCTCTTCGGATGCAACGCTAATGCAACGAAAATTAGCGATTGGTTGATTTGGGTCACGTGATTCGTGAGGGGGCGTGGCGTAGACCTCGAGTGGGAGTGGCGTTGTCTGGCAAGCGATCGCGCCTGTAATTCTGTATCGATTCAAATGTTTGCATATCAATAAAATTTTACGGCAAAAAAGCCGTCTTCGTTTCCTAGTCAACTTCTGGACCTTTTAGTGAGACAAATCGTACTGGGGTACAAGTCGTGCAGTTTTTTTCTAGTGAATTAAAGACTTGTTAGCTGCATGTACATTTTATTTAAAATAGTTTAAATGATTTCGCCTGACTCATATAATTGGCAAAATGTCCAAAATATCCGTTTTTTGACTCAAGATTCAAATTTAAAAATCGTCTGATGGAACAAAATTACATATCGAAAATGCAGCCTATGCAACAATCACAACATAGTCATTCTAATAATAATCCAATCTGTATAATCTTATGTTCAAACTGCATATCAGTGACACGTTCACCGATAAATTTCATTAAGTATAGACAAACTCTGTCTTTCAGTTTCAAACGTGAGTCAGCCAGAGTACACTGTGAAAACAATTATCTACCCAACCACAAAGAATTATATATTTTTTATAAAAAATTTACACAAACATCTACAAACGAGCGTGTTTGCGAAAACAACGAGAACAATGTGCGTCGATCCCATCAATACCATGGAATTTAAAATAAACTCGGCTAAACTCGACGGTGTACGAAATTCGAATCCACCTTGCGAGTTTCAGAAACTGGCCATTAATCTCCAGCGCTGGACGTCTTATCAGTTTTCGATTCATCCTCATGCAACGTCGTCGAAGTATCACGAACGGCCGTAAAATACGCGAACGCGATGTTACGCAAACTTTACGTGAGCCACGTTCGAATTATTACCCCTGAACCCCGCACGACGGTCGAACGGAAACCGTTTGAACTCTCTTCACGATCGTGAAATGATAGCCCCTGTCAAAATTATTGCTATCCATCGTGTACGATATATATCCACCCCGGGACCGGATACCGCACTTCGATAAAGTACAGGGCGCGAAAGTGCCGTGCCTTAATTGTAAAACGGAAGCCGCGTTATCGATCGATGCCCGCGGCATAACCGACGATTCGACCGACCCTTGAGACGTGTGCCAACCCTCGGTCGCGTATTTCATCGCCGACCGTTGCGTTTCCGCGACCATTTCGATCGCGAAAGATCGTCAGATTCCAAATTAGGGATTTCGATTACTCTGAGAAATACGAGCATCGCAGTCCCCAAATCAAAACTTGGCACTTTGGTAACGTTTCGAAAGTTTGTTCAAAGTCACAGTCTGAACGGTGAGATACAAAACAAAAGAAGCTCCTCTCCCAAATTTTTCAACTTTCCGATAGCTATTCGCGCGAAAATTTCTCAACTTTTTAACTCTCAAACAAGATTCGTATTCTCAATTTTTCACACTTGCAAATGCTTTAATTTCCAAGCCTTCAAACATTCGAGCTCCCTAACTTTCCCAACATCCAAATTTTTAATTCACGAATCCCGAAACGCTCAAGCTTTCAACTCCGATGTCCCAAAGTTCTTAAAATTCCGTATTTTCGAATATTCGAGTTCTCAACTCCCCAAACTTTCAAACGTTTAAATTTGCAAACTTTCCCCAGCTACAAATCGTCAAGCATCGTTTAAAAATTTCAGTTCTGCTGATCTGTCAATGACAGCCCGAGTCATTTTAATTTCCAACGCGCGCGCTCCGACCTCCTCCGCTGGAGAAAAATTCTCAAATTTCTCAATAAATTCCCCAAAGATCAACGCTCGCTGAATGACAATTACGCCAAAGGAAGGATGAAAAAATGCAGTCACGCTCCGGCACTCGCGAAAAGAAAAAGAAAAAAAAAAAAGACATTAACCCGACGGCGATAATGGTGTGTCATATTATCGCGCGCCACGTTCCGCCGCTGCGTGAATAAATTCCGTTTACAGGGATGGACGGCGTGGCCCCGGCGTATAATTCTTCATTTCGGGTGTCTTACCGCGAAATAAACGGCGCGCGTCTTGTCTCTCGATAAACCGACAACGGCCGTAAAATAATTACGCGTTCGCCGCGTGCAAAACCGAGCGAAACAGGCGTAGAGTTGGCGCGGCATCCAGCAACGGGCAAAAAACGCTGCTGGCGGAGTCTTGGCCAGCGTTGAAATACGACTGGGCAGGTTGGACGGACGTAACAGCCGGGCCGTGTGTGTCCCGATTTATTAGCTCGGGCCCGATCGATACTCGTTGCCCCGTGCATGATTAAGTTTTTATCGAAATCCAAAGTCCCCTGTCACTCATAAATTCGGCAGAGGCGCCCGAGCTGAAGTTTGCGCGCGTACACTGTGTCTACAGGGTGTGCCAGCAAAAAGAACGACTCGTTGTTTCGTGTTGGCTGTTGAGTAATGATGTGAAAGAGCTGTGACTCTTTCTTGCATTTTCTGACTTTATATCTATTTTGATAATTACAGCCAATCACAAGGGAAGTTTAAAAAAGAAAAGGAAGTTTGCATTTCAGTGTGTACATGGTAGATTTTGGTAAGATGATGTTTCAAGTTTATTTATATGTTTATCTCATTAATTGTAAGAAAAGCTGTCAATATTTTGGTTTGGAAATCATCTAGTTTCGATTAAATTACGAACCGCAGAGTGTCTGGAATCATTCTTCTTTTATTTCGAATGTTTGAAAATTGATAGATATATGTAGATTAATTGTATTCATCTTCTTTATCAAATTATTTCGCGAAGCAAATTAAAATCTGTGTACAACAACATACGCTGAAATACCTTTGTAGTACACGTTAATAAATTAATAGAGTAGTTTGTAACAGTAATTAATTTAATATCATTTAATATCACCTTGATTCCCAATAACTTTTAAATTATGCGTCTAATGAACCAATCCTCGTCCAATGGTGATTATTTGGTGTACAATAATGTAAATTTCATAAATTGACATTATCATGATTGGTAAATGTTGCTTCATTCTTAAACATTTTCTAAAAAAAAACTTTCATTAACACTTGGTTGTTGCAAAAACCATTCAGCAAATTGCATTGATTTTGAAAGTCGTGAAGCTCCTGGACGAAGGCAGGTGAGGTGCAGATAACACGTGGATTGTATTCTACAGCTTGTAAGACGGCAACAGCATTTTTTTCATTATTATTACGACGTACGACAACGTTTAATAACGTTTTAATAAAGTTTCTTGTAATATAATTTTTAGTCGACATTCTACGTACGTAAATCATCCCACTTCGATGTCCAATTGAAAAAAATAAAGATAAACTTGGAAAGTTCGAAAAATCCAATATTTCACTTCCCTTAAAACCATATGACTTTTCTATTAAACAATTTTATCACTGAAAGTAATTTTAGCGGGCCTCTTCAAGTGCAACGCTGATGCAACGAAAATTAGCGGTTGGTTGATTTAAGTCACGTGATTCGCCAGGGGGCGTGGAGTAGATCTCGAGTGGGAGTGGCGTTGTTTAGTACTGAGCGATCGCGCCTGTAATTTGTTTTCTATCGATTCAAATGTTTGCATATTAATAAAATTTAAAATTAAAAAAGTCGTCTTCGTTTCCTAGTCGAAACAGTTGCTTTTGGGCCTTTCAGTGAGACGAATCGTACTGGGGTACAAGTCGTGCAGTTTTTACATTAGACGCGTCGTTTAAAAGTTGCTTCAGGTGCGCAAGTTACGTGAATCACCCTGTATAGAGCGGAAGCTGCCGGACAAAGGTGGAGTGAAAATGCGTCGCATCCCTGTTTTCAAAAGAGGGAAAGAAAAATAGAGAGGGCCGGAGGGGGAGGGTGTTATAGCAACAACGAGAGCGAAGGTAGTCGCGTTTCGCGAGATTCATCGACAAGTTCAAAGCCGATTAAAACGCGCGTCTCGTAACACGCGAACGCTCGCCGGTATTTAATTATCGAGAGAGTCGCGGCCGCGTTCCGCGTGTGTCGAAACGCCGGCATTATTTAAACGTATTTACGGACGAAAATCCGGACGAATATGTTCCCCGATGAAAGAACCGGCCAATATAATCCGTCGCCGGGGAAAGGGGGGAAACAGTGTTTCCTCCTTTGCCGAAAATACGGCGCGGCTAATAAAATACGACTGGGAAAACGAAAATACATCCTTGCGGATGGAGAATGGCGAAAGGAAAACGAAACGTCGTAAAATGGCAGAAATTCTTTGCCCGAGTGTGCCTTTTCGATCGAGAAAGAAGAATCAAGAAAGATCGAGCTGGAATATTGCGATACTTCATTTTAATTTGCAAACAAACGCAATTGTCTCCACGATCGTTTGTTATTGGTAAAAAAATGTTCCAAACGAAACCTGTTCAATTTCGAGAAGGAAATATTTTAAGTTTCGCCCTATTGCCGATGAACGTCAATATATTCGTTGATTCGTGAAAATGGAAAACTGATAAATGCACAAATTTGTGTCAACTCTTTTTCGACTATTGGACAACAATTCAATTTCAACATCTTCTTATGGATCCAAATGGCCTCTTTATTAAGCAATCCACGATGATGTATAGTAAACACTGGAATTACCAAATGCAATTACCGAAATAAATTGTTGATTTTTTGTAGAAATTCGACGTATTTTTTAAAATTTTAATTTCTCGTAAAATTAATGAATTAAAGCTCGTAAAACTTCTTTCTAATTCTTCCACCCTGATCTCTCCGATTCGAGTTTTACACTTTATTCGCCGATAGTATCCAGTGTCGACGCGTCTTTTTACAGCTGGGCGTGTAAAGTCGACTCGGTCTTTCTGAATCGTAAAATTTTGAACGCGCAAGTGCGTGTGTTTCAACACGTCTTCAACGCCGACGATCACTTCGAAACGTTAGGCACCTGTGCGAAGACAGTTAAAAGAGTCGAGCACCGCGAGATATATCTGCCGGAAACTCTCGCGTTCGATAATGCTCACTACGAAATCGCGGAGAATCGCGCGGATGGCGGCGCGAGGAGGTACAGAGAAGAGCGAGGCTGTCGGTGTAAAAATCGAGTGGCTCGACACTCCCCGGGGGACGAGAACTCGCGTAAAAAGGAGGATTTCCAATATCACGTCGCTCAGGCATCTTTTGGATCGGCGTTAATGGTCTCTTCCGTTCTCGTCGCCCTTCCTTTCCGCCCCTCTCCGAGGCGTCGTCGGATCCTCAGATTTTTTCTCCCTTTTTCTTTTTGCTTTCGCGCAGGAGCGGATTCACCCTGACGCTAATGACGGGCCACCAAACACCGCGAGGTTCCCAAAAGTGCTTGTCAAAAACATGATTAAACGATTGTTGGAATTACGCGAGAATCGTGCTCCTTGGTACGCGGAGATACCGGGATCAAAATTTTACACCTCGGGCACGAACGATGTTTGTCGAATCCATTACCACTTGCGTGGCAAGGAAAGCTTGCTCTAAGAGTGAAAAATTGAACTCGAGAAATGATTGAAATGATTGAAAAACGACTCTTTTGATCATTCTGTCGACTGAAAAATATAAAATTTCGACTGTTGTTTGATGGAATTGGTGACTATATACTTTTCTATTATATTGCAACTGCGGTATGTAAGTGCAGTATGTAAAATTTTGCAAAGATTGATCTTTGTTTGCTTCAACTCCCAAAATAAGATGTTCACGATGTCTCTGTGAATGACTATTAACTTCAGGCCTCCCAAGGGTTAGATCCGCTACTGCCTACCCCCTGTTCTCCTGTGCTCCTTCCTTTTTTCCTTTTTTTTAATCCTTAAAACTAGCGCGCGCTCGCGAACGGTTCGTTTCCCATCAATCCGAGTCGAAAGCACGTCGGGAGAAATTATAACAGGGGTCGACGTCGCTATAATAACGACATCGGTATCGCCCGGCTGAAAGAATATAGAAAGTTCTCTAATGAATACCGGCCGAGCGACAACTGCCTCCATCACGGCGGCTCGCACATTTCTCTCTTTTTTCTTTCTTTGCCTCTCATTTCCTTTTCTTTTGGTTCGCCGTGCCTCGTCGCCGTTCGTCGAAGCGATATTTCGCGCCCGCGGCGAGACCTCGCGAAAATGCATTTCGCGAGTTGATCGTCCCTCTTCTCTGGAAACAACGTTTGCACGATCAACGCGCGAAAGTGGATGAAGATGGATACAAGTTTTCCACGTGATCTTCCTCTCGTTTTTCGATTGTTTGGACTTCCTTGGAGGATCGTTAAAGGTTAAAGCGACACTTTTCAGATGTTGTTACTTTAGGTGATTGTTATGTTAATTGCTGAAAAGTGCGGGGATCTATCACATCGTACGAGGTTAAATGTTATTAATTAGTTGTTCTCGACTTCGAGGAGGAAGTAACATACTTTAATGCAGTTAATATCCAGGATGTACCTGTCACGGAATCGTACAATTTTTACTGCGCCAATCGATCCATCCTCGGCACTCTCTTTAAAATGATATCGACCCATTTAAGTCAAAAAGCTATTACTTTAATAGACATCTCGGCTTTACTTTTACAGATCCGTATAAAAATGGCGTTCCAGTCCAAAATTAGAATTGAAATATCCTGAACTGAAGTGCTAGTTTTCCGACGTACGTAAATTAACGCTCTTTTGTATAGAGACAGAGCATAGAGAGTGCTGAGATGGATACTAGCGCAATAAATCTCCCTCGAAACAATTTTGGAAACAACTTTCCCTCTAGATTACTAACTAGATATATTACGCTACAAATTTGAGACAGCGAGGAGAAAATATTTCGACGTACTTCGGAATGCTCCTCGACCTTTCGTAAGCTGGGAAAAACGGTATCAATTATCAGAAGGGTGAGGAGAACTAGGTCGATGTTGTTCCGCTCGAAAGAACATTTTCAACCTCCGCTTTTCCGCTCCTCGAAATCTATTCCCCCGGAATTCGACGGAAAGAAGCGCGCGTAAATCGCTGCAACGTGTGCAAAATAAGGGAAAGAGGTTGCCAAATGGGGAGCTTTGAGTCCATGCCAAAGATCATTTTACTAACTGTTTAAGTTGTTCGTAAGCGTCGCAACTCGTTCTGAGTTAAACTCAACCGTTAGATTTCACGAAACCGCGGAAATTGTGGTTTTCGAGTTGGCGTAGTCAACGAGTCAAACTAATTGAAACTGCTTTAAATTCGCCGCTAGTCAAATTTCAATTGTTGCCATTATATTTGAATAAATGAATTTTATCTAGAACCTACGCCACTCCCACTCGAGGTCTACCCACGCCCCCTCGCGAATCACGTGACCCAAGTCAACCAATCGCTAATTTTCGTTGCATCAGCGTTGCACCTGAAGAGGCCTCGCTAAAATCACTTTCAGTGATAAAATGAAAAAAAAGCACTTTGTCGAATAATGACGAACGCTGTATCTACTTAAATTCTATACCAATTATTACAAAAATTAATTAAAAAGAAAAAAACAAACTTTCAATTCACGTTGCCATCGCGCGCGTGCGACAAAACTTTGTGCCGCGGTAGTAACGAAAAAGAGAAAAAAAAAGGAGACGCCAATTAATCGAGGCTTTTCGATCGAGTTTCCTTTTACATGTTTAAAGCCTTCATATCCCAACCCTTAAAACGCTTTCGCTGCACTCTCCCCTTCGATAAATCCATTTTATCCACTTTTCTACCGTCCCCCTGCACCTTCCCCACCGCCCGTTTGTCGACTTCGAAATTCGACGAGTGTTCGACGCGCCGCAGCCCTCGAGAATCGCGACTTCGCGCCGCGGAGTTGCAACTTCATCGTCGGTTCGACGGTTCCACCAGTTTGTCGGATAGTTTTCGAGCACACGAAAGGGGAGGAAAAAAAGAGAGAAAGAGAGAGAGAGAGAGAGAGACGAGAGGGAAATGTCGCGAGCGTGAGCGCAGATATCGAGCTTCAAAGAGTCGTATCCGCCCTTTCAGCGCTCGACACACTGCCGGGTGTGTTCGGTTTTTTAAAAGCTCTGGCCCCGGCACTCGCTCGTCCGCCATCCCATCGGGCCACATCGTCGCCTCTCTCTCTCTCTTTCTCTCTCTCTCTCTATTTCTCCTATTTCTTTTATTTTCCGCTCTCACACCTCGGTGGGACTGGCATAAATCGAGCGAAATGCAGGCTCGCGCAGCTTCCAGGCCTCGGATACATACGTTGAAACATCAAACGGTTGTCCGGTCCACGAGACAAAGATTTGGCTTCGAAGCGAGAAGCGAAAACACCGACGCGAATCTGGTCAGGCTAAAAGATGCATAAACAACAGCAACGGGAGGAACTCGTGCGAAAGCTGCGCGGACGATAAAGGGAATATCTACACACATATGTACGTATGTACACTGTCGTTCAAAAGTACGCGGAGGGTTCTGAAACTAATCAATATAAGCCATTTGCCATCTGTGTCATTTTTCTTATCGGAAACTGCAAGCAATAATTATATTATAATTATCGTATTGTGGAGGATTTTTTCCAGTCAGTGTAAACTACTTTTTGCAATGCAAACATTGTCAAAATCTTCAATCGATGGAAACGTTTAATTCATTATAATATATACAATCGCTATATAGTCTATTGAAACTATGTTTGTACAGCACGGATTAGTGATTTTTAAACCCCTTCAATTCTCCACTACAGTGCAAACAACGACATAACAAAATGTACACAATCGTTATTAAAAATTTCCTAAATATCTCTTTTCAGAAAATTACAACACTTAAGAAAGTACGCACACGCTTTTCAGCAGCAGTGTACGTGCTGTGCGCAGAACGAACGATAGACAGGGAAAGTATCGGCAAAGAAAAGCGAGCATAAATAAAGAAGGGAGAAAAGGAAGAGGAGGAACGAGGGATAGACGTTATCCCTCATCTTTGTTTCTCCTCTAACCTCGAAGCACGGGCAAGGAGCGCGTTTGCAAATTACGCGCAGTCTGAGGCGACTTAGAGACTTTCAGAGTTTTAATTACTCCACGCGAGAGCCGCCAACTCTTTCTTCCTTTGCGCGTCCCACCCCTTCTCGTCTTGCCGACCCTCCGCCCGCTGGGGGCCGACTGGGGGTAGCTCTCGCCGTCCACTTTCGCAACTCTTCCTCCGCGCCACGTACACGTATACCGTCTCAATCCCGCGCCTGGGCACAAAAGAGAAGCTCGATTCTTTGCCTCCGTCCGGCCGGCGAGGTCGCGACCCCCACCAACTGAGTCGCGCCACTTTTCAAACCGGCGCTGTTAGCCAGATTCGCGGTTCGTGATAGATTCGGGGAATTTCGAAAAGGAAATTTCGTTTCAAGAAGAACAGGGTTAGAATTAAATTGCACGAGAGTCCTGTGCGATATATTATCATAAAGGAAAAATATAGGGAAGGTGGATATGAATGATATAGCGAAGCGTCGAAACTGTGATTGATCTATTTGGAAATGGCACTTGTGATTGCAATATTACAGTATTTCCTAGAGAGATACTTTGTTTCACGCGGGAAAAGAACAACGCTCCAATTTCTAATAATTTCCGACTTTTCTGACAATGATCACGACAGTGACATTAATGGGGAATAATAAATATTTAAGCCAGATTACGAGCTGCTAAAAGAACGGAACTTTTTTAAAATTTGAAAATTTTTATTTTTCAGTACTGCGTGAATCTTGCGAAAGTTTGCACTTTTCAATTTCAAGTGAATACGCAAGAATTCCCAATTAATGAACATCGCAAGCTTGAACTTTCGAACGTGTGCTTTCTCAAACACAGAAATTCCCAGACTGCAAAAGATTGTACCCTACCCCCAAAAATCTTTAATAAAATTAATACCTATAATTTAATAAAAATTAATACCTAGAAATTAAAATTAAAACCATTTTAATATTCATTTTCGTATGCCACGAAAGGGTGAAAGAATCGAACGAGATTCGACGATAAAGCGATAAAAGTCCAGCAAGCAAGACCGCGATACGACAATGGCTCAAGACTTTTTTCGAGAATTTTTAAGCCCCCTTCTCTTTTCAACTATTTTCCTTTCCCCCCTTTGTTCCGTATTTCATGCAGGCGTTGTTTCTTTTGTTTACGAGGCGGCGTTTTATCCGTTTCTCACTCGCTATTCTCTGAACGCGTGTGACTTAACGTGCGCGCGCGGCTCGTTAAACAACTAATACGCGGTGCACATATTTTTACAGGTCACGTTCTACCTTCGTTCCACCCCGCGTAATCCCCCCTTGTAACACGGCCCACTAGAAAATAGAAGAAAAAAAAAAAAATATGAAAATCGTTGAGCCACTTACGAGCACGCCACTATCCTGCAAACGTGCCTCGCGTTCTTGCAACGCGCCGCAGCAGTCCGCAATTTCGTTTCAACGGTTCGAGATAGTTCGACCATTCTACGCTAAATCATTTTCTAACGTATCAGTTAAACGGCGAATAAATAAATAAATAAATAAATGTTATTTGTTTATTTATCAGTGTCGCGATTGACGTAGTAAAATGTAAGAATGTTCGTTGAGTAACAAGGACTGAAGAATAATTAATTCTTTAAATCTGTATTCTTTTATTTTGCAATCAAATTACGAACGTTAACATTTTTTGTGTTAATTAACACGTTGAATGCCACGGGGGCCACCAGCGCCCAGATTCATAGAAATATATATAATTTAAGCAAATGTCAATACTTATAAATTTTTATTATTACCGTCGTTAATGCAACAGTGTGAAGAAATGGATGCAGTATAAAACATCTAAAATAACTGTGACTTATTGCAGATAATACTTCAACATTACATGTATCGCATAATAGAAAATTCATCGTGGCGCCACGGGCAATCCCTGTCAAACTGGCGTGGCATTCAACGTGTTAATATTTAAACATTTTTAATAATTGATATTTAAACATCCCCAACAATTGCAAACTTTTCCTAAGACACTCGTTTCTCTTGACTTTCTGAACCAACGAATATCGATTTAGGGCTGTAGCGAGTTGAAGTGCGATAAAATCGGGGAAAAAAGAACGAGATGGAAAGAGAGGGAAATTAAAAAAATGCCAGATACCAATATCGTAACGCGCAATGAACACAGCTATGAATGCTGTATTTCCGTATCGATGAAACTATTCATCGACGTGTGCGAATCGTAGAAATGTTTCCCTACGGCTTTATTTCTCCGCGCTCTTCCTCTCTACGTTCTTCTTTTTATTTCTTCCTCCCCTTTTTTTTGTCTTCTGTTTGTCGGATCGAAACGAATGGCAATGTTTAACACTCGACTAATAGACCTGAGAACTTTCGAAAACGCTGGATTCGACATAGTCGACACTATTTCATCACGGGAAGAAGTTAAAGCTGAGAACAATGAATCGAGCAGAGAACTGTGTCGGCTTGCTTTTAATCTTTTTACTCTAGCGTGCTTCTGATAACATGCGATCTTTGCGAATGAGATGCGTTACTGACGCATCGATGCTAATAATACAAGGAGAGCGTAATAATAATATAATTGCAATATATATATATTTATACATAATAATATAGTAGCAATAAAATTCATTATTGTATAAAAATTTATTAATAAAAAAAATTTATTTTTTTAAAATAGCGCAATTAATATTGACGCAGTTGATGTTTAAGAAATATAAAATTAAATTTTACAATAATTTAACAATAAAGTGATAATAATATGTGATAAATTAATTTTACAATAAAGTGAAATAATATAATACGCTCTTTCTGTGTAATGTACGTATATCTAAACATTTACTTTCACTGCATACTCCAATATTGCTTGATTCAATATTTCAGTTCATAGTTTGTATTCATTGATAATTTAATACTTCGCCGCATATTCTTTGGCTATACTATACGACAACAAACATATCCATTCCCCGATAACTAAAATTAAAATATTCTGGGCAAAAAAATGATTATGTGTAGAGAAGCGTGTAGTGATCGTGTACTTAAACTTTTAGTCACTAATACATGTATATCTGTCTGTTTTTGTATGATCAGATTATACTTTTGAAGATTATCGTTTCACCAGCGTACTGAAAAATTGGGAAAATTTGCGAGAACTTGTCAAACATCGCGATCAAACTGTCACAGTTTCATTCGAATATAATTATAACGAGTCGGGGAAAAAAAACAACCGTTGCAAGTACAGCAACGTGCGATACAACGCTATCAGTTCAAGGCAATTTCCACGATCCTGAGTTTCTTGTCGGGCACGTAAGCCGCGATCGAAACGATCGGTCGACAGTGATGAATGTCGCGTTACCGGTGGTCCGCTGTCGTAAAAACTCAATGCCCGCCAGGTGGGAAAACTTGGAGTTGGGAATTTCGCGCGAGTGATCGAACACTGATCAGAGCCAGAGCGGGATAATTTAGCTAAATCACTCGTCTTCGGGTCAGAGGAACTTCGACATAATGCACGGGTGAAGGTAAATTTGAACTTGGACTTGAACGAATCTTGGTCTTGATTCGGTCAAATACGGGGCTTATAAATATGAAAATTTATAGCGCAGTTCCTACTTAGTTTGCAGTTGTTTATCGCTCGGGAGATTCTAATATCTACACCGTGTTGTGAAAATTTGTGAAGAAACAGAAATTTGTACTTTCGTGCAGCGAGGAAATGGAAGTTTACGCTTTTGTGAAGAAACCACACAATACAAATATTGTAATATTTTCAACATACTTCGCGTAAAAACTGTAATCAATTATAATTATAAAAATGAAAGTTATGATTGTATAGTATTTTTCAAATCAATTCTAATCACGTAAGTTACAATCGTAAAATTTCGTGTAAGTCGTGATAATATGAAACCTAATTCGAACGTAAGGTCTTTCATTTCTAGAGATGAGATTTCAAGACTCCTGTTTTTAAATAGAATTAAAACTAATCTGACAGTTGAAGTATTATTTTTTAGTTAACAGCATCGTTGTTTCTTCTGAAAATACAACGTACTATTCTATTGCAGATTCTTAATTTAAATATCAAAGAAATTTGGAATAAATGCTTTTCACCAGTACGAAAAGTATATCAAACAATTAACATTAACATTCGTATAATTTATATTATGCGATAATTACAGAAAATAATTTAATAATTCAGAAAATAGTTTAGAAGGAACATCCATTACTAGTAAATTCGCACAATAGAATGTTTATATACATTAGAAAATATATAATCGGATAATCGACTGTCGTTAATAATTATCACAACTACTCATTACCATTACTTTAAATTTCCCATAGATGCGCAAACATTAGCAGTTCGCTAACAACGTTGCATAGAGCAAAATCGAGCGAATTATTGAAGACATTAAGCGCACGGCAAACAAACGAATGAAATCCCTGGAATTACGAAACAAGAATTAAACGACAAAAGTTAAACAGATTACGTTAAACGCGTTGAAACGGAAATGGTTCGAACGGAAGACAATAGCTAAAATTCACAGATCCGTGCGAACGGGAACGGAACACAATCGGAATCGATGACGGGAGGGGGGAGGGACAGTTCGTATGTTGCAGCAACGCGCTAGCTGACACACAGTCCTAGTGTCGTGCATGAGTCTCGAAGTCACACGAGGTTGCCAGTTTTGGAACATAGTTTAAACCGGTGATACTCGTGAAACTAGAGGCCAGACCATTTTGGTCTCGTAAGACTTTGCACAGGGTGATCACAGAGACGTGGAAGCTCGAGTTTATGAAGACAGGAAACTTCGTGCCAGTGAATCTAGAGGTCCTGAGACCAGGAATCGGACCAGGACAGCCGAGACGCGTATCGTTGAGGCTGGTCACAGAGTCGTCAAGTCTCGGTTGAATTGTTCAAAGATTATGGAATTTCGCGCCGCGACCGTCAGGAAATACGTCTCGAGTAAAGGAAATCACGAGAATAGGAATGCTCGGGGTCAACAGATCTAGAATTAGAGAAAACTGAGATTCTTGAAACTTGGGAGAGCCGGTAATTTCTCGATCCCAAAACCTGAGACCCCCACAGATTCTAGAATCCTAGAGTATTCTGATACGACTTCTACAATGCTTCGCAGTTTCTATTTCATATATGTCCCAATTATATTTATTTTTCCCTCTTGCGAACCTTCTTGGCTCCTCTTTCAGATCATCAGAAGTTTTCCGCCACGGCACGACTTGTACCCCAGTACGATTCGTCTCACTGAAAGGCCCAGAAGCAACTGTTCTGACTAGGAAATGAGAAACATTTGAGTCGATACGAAACAAATTACAGGCGCGATCGCTTGGTACCAGACAACGCCACTCCCACTCGAGGTCTACACCACGCCTCCTCGCGAATCACGTGACCCAAATCAACCAATCGCTAATTTTCGTTGCATCAACGTTTCGTTGCATCTGAGGAGGCCCGATTTTCTGGCTTACCCCCAGCTAAAGTCACTTTCAGCAATAAAAAAGAAAAAAATAATTCGTCGGGGTTTTTTAATTCAGGCTGTCGCGAACGATCGCGAACGGGAGGTCGCGTTTGAATGACAGATGCGGCCGGTGGAATTCGTTTCCGGCCGCGCGAAACGTTCCCCGGCAACGCGAGATTCATTTCATTTCGCGTTCCGGTGCGGCGCTCGGCCAAAAGTAATTAGTATGCAGATATCCGCGTTTCATGAGTCCAGTCCCTCGCCCGTTGGGATCTTTCGTCCGTTTCGCGAGCCGCGACCATCGACACAAACGCAAAACTGACAAAAACGGGACTGTATCAGCAGTGTCAACAAGATGTTGGCTGAAAATTCTCGTGAAATAGAGAGAGAGAGAGAGAGAGAGAGAGAGAAGGGAGAAACAGTCAGACGATTCCCGAGAGTATCGCGAGCAATGTTAGAGCAAACTCGGCAAACAATTATAACTTCCGGTGAGAAACACCATAATATAGTCGAACTGGTGGCGCGCGTCGTTTCGAAACGTTACATTTATGGCCCCGTTGGTATTGCCGAGCCCTGAATTTCTGGTTTCGGAATTTCGGGGTTTTGCCGTTGCGGTCGCCAGCCGCCCCCGATCCCTTTCGCCCCCCTACCATCACGTAGCGTCCGCCCACGCCAAAATCCTCTGTCCCGGTCTCTATCTTGCTAACTTCACCTAATTTATCTTTGTCCGGACCGCGGGTCTGCTCCAACTGATCCAACTCTCCTGCCCATTTATTTATTTAGCCCCGGAAAGCCCGCAAGCTAACACGCGCGATTCTATCGTTGAATCACGTTCGTACCTCTCGTGCGACGATTAAACGTTCTCACCAAAGAATGACGGAAAAAAAAAAGTCATCTGACGTTTCTTACGACAACACTATGGATGCATCGGGAGTTAGGGCAATGTGGGCAACCAAGACAGAACTCTGACTTCGGAAGATACGTGTACACGTGTGTACACAGGATACTTGGTAGTTTGTACGTGACCTTAGCCCTTAGTTACCGAAGTCCAAAGGCAATTGGCTACCGAACGCCACTCTCTGAACTGCAAACACCGCCCAACTTGCCCTCTCAGTCGAAACTGTAGTACCAATTCTGAGATTCTGAGATTCCGAGTATGAAATGAATTTGTTTCTGCTTTTTATGTTTTCTTTTGAACAACTATATCGTCGTTATATCGACAATTTTTATGCGAATGAAAAGACGCTATTAAAGGCCAACGACGCGAATGTGTATATCACACACGTACAATACACGTAGTAACAATATATATTTATGTCATTTATACATCAATATGTTGTTAATAATTAATACAATACGTCGATGACAGTCCTCAAGATTTTGTCATCGTCAAATTCCGATTACAAACTCGGAATCGCTGATCCAACTTGAGAATATTTCAAACACATTTACCCAAACGTCGATTATTCCCCGGTACGTATTATCGAAACCACGACGAAAGTATGGAGACGATAACGCGCGATCAGGGAGTTTTTTAAACGTGGCTTTCTAGGTCACGATCGACGTCTCTATTCAACGTTTTCCGCGTCGCGGCGGGTCACGTATTTTCGCGATTTTTAATGATTCGCGGCCTCAAAGCCGGCGCGCAACACACAACGCGAGCCGCGGAAAATTTTCACTCGTTCCGTTCGTTTCGGTGGCGATGAAAAAAAGAGAAGGGGGGGAAAGGGAGCTGAGAGTACGACGCCTTCCAGAGTAAACGCGAGCCACCGTTGCGGGGCTCGTCGCCGCTTTCAAAAGATGTATATACTCGCGTGCTCTCTCTCTCTCCCTCGTAAAAAAGGGAACGGCCCGGATAGACGAATCCTTTCTTTGTTAAACGCCGTTCGCCCAACAGAACGACCGACCCACTGCCCGAGGACGTATTTCACGGCTTGTTTCTCTCGCCGTCTAAAGAGAAATTCCCCCGCGAAAAATAGGAGAACTTCGCGGCATGACCGACTGATTGCATCGCGGTCGATGCGGCGTGGCCATTATTGACAACGGACGACCGAAGACGACGGAGAACAGAACAGAAGGCTCGTTAACCGCCTCAATAATGCGAATTTTTTTCTTTGGTTTATTTTGTGAAAGTGATTGCAATTTCCTTTCTGTTTTTCTTTTCCTTTTTTTTTTAAGTGATGGTATTTGAGAACAACACCGGTCCATTTTTGTTAAGTTTGATGTTATTCCTGATATTGCTCGATCGTCAAAGAGGATGATTAAGTCAGAGAAAAAATAACTGACGAATCTGTGACTTTAATAAAAAACTGCACGATTTGTACCCCAGTACGATTCGTCTCACTGAAAGGCCCAGAAGCGACTGACGACATTTGGATCAATAGAAAACAAATTACAGGCGCGATCGCTCAGTATCAGACAACGCCACTCCTACTCGAGGTCTACGCCACGCCCCCTCGCGAATCACGTGACTCAAATCAACCAATCGCTAATTTTCGTTGCATCAGCGTTGCACCTGAAGAGGCTAAAATCACTTTCAGTGATAATCTCGATAAATCTCGAACAACTAGTTAGTTATCCAAAAAAGTTTAAACCGCGTGAAGATGGAGAAGAAACGAAATTAACTGCAACTTCTCCGTATGGAGAGTTAAAATTAATCGACAATACGTTTTCAAAAGGGTTCAAATATCTGAACAACGAGCTACGTTGTTTTTCCAGCCGCGACTGTACGAAAGGAAAACATAATCGAGTAGAAAATAAGAGAGCGATCTGTCGCGTGGAAAATAACGAAAGTTCAGTCCGAGCGAACAATAGACAGAGCAAACACGGAAACGGAAATAACGACTCGTGATCTCGGCCGGCGGACGATCTGGATCAGTATTTTCCCCCCCGGAGTGTCTAGAGGACACACGACGATATCTTGGCGAAGGTCTGGGGTTATTGGACTCATCGAGCTTGCGTCGATGGATAGAACAGCGTCGACCAGCCGGTGGGAAGCAGCCGAGACGGGGCCGGTCGCCTGGCGCCCTTTCAGATCAACGCGGACCACCGCAACGATCATCCTCCTCCCCTCAAACACAAACTCCAATTCTCGTCTCGATCGGAATCACCGGAAATCCCGTCAGCGATCCACCGCTGCGTTGGAATTTCAGGAAATATGATTCTCGTCCCTCGCCCTTTTTATTTTGTTTCTCTTCCTTTAATTGGCTTGACTACGAACGACACGGGAAATGTGAAATTTAATCAGAAGCCGACTGCGAGGAGACTGCCGTCCGACGAAATAAAAAGAAATCAGAAACGGCGGACGATCCGTTTCGCGACTCTTTTTATGCAGACTCAACTCGCACGCAGCTGCAACAAGTCGTGAGTTTTTGTGATCGATGAGAGACATTGTAGAATGGAGAAGTCGGTGGTTCAAAATGTTTTTAAATAGAAAGCCTCTCTTTATTCTTACGTACGTCAAACTCTTTCGTCATTCTACGTGAAAAAGTATTAGGGTAATAAATTTGATGTTGAAAAATGATGAAATGTAGGATCTAACAAAAAAAAAAAAAGAAAAAAAAATACTTTATTGGATTTAGAAAACCATCCTTCACACCAAGACACACACTTGCAACTTATCCCCTCGTGAAAAATCACTTTCACTCCCACATCGCGCCGCAACAACACCGCGTGCAACAACTCCGCGACGGAGAAAGAAAAGGATAAACAGCGCAAAGTGGGTCAAACGCGGTTTAATTCTCGATATGCCATTAAAGTCGCATTACGATCGATAGATTTATGTATGTACGTTCTGTCGCGCAGGCTGCCGCGCGTCTTCGCACTCTCGATTCGCGTTTCACCGCGGGGAACTCGCGGTATTCGTTGAAACTCTGCCAAGCATGGATAACAGAACGCCACGTTTTTCTTTTTTTCCTCTGTTTTTCCTCTCTCTTTCCCTCCACGATCCGCGTGCCGCGTCCGAGAAGTAACACTTGTTGATCGGGCCCGCGGACTATGATTTAACGAGGGAACGTGACGCGGAATTAATCACCTGGCTGAGCTACGCGCGGCGGAAAACAGCGAGCGCTCGCCGCGTGCTGGTTTTCAAAGACGCGGCGGAGGTGCGGCACCACCAACGTGTCACGAACAAAACGAGGACGTCGGGATTCGATCCGAGGCTCGCCGGAGGAACAGTTACACAACGCGTATGTGGACGGAATTACCATTGCACTTCCGACCGATAACGTCCTCCGGGACATTTGCATCGAGAAGCTGGCCGAAAGTCGATTTCAACGAATTTCACTCGCCCGTGTGGAATTTTCGGCTGCAGAGGAAATTTATTACACGTTATTCGCGTATTATTATCATCGGGCGGAAAGCAGTATGTTTTTCCAAGAGAAAAATAACTTTCGAACGTTAACTGGTCCATAGTAATTTACTTTAGATTACGAAAATTTTGGGTATTTAATATTCCGCTTGACCGACTATTTTAAGTTGTGCAATAACTTTTGGAATACGTGGACAATATATTTTGTTATTTATACAATATATATATATATTTATTAATATATTGATAAATATATTTTGTTATTAATCCTTGAAAGGAAAGCAAGAGTTCTGCTTCTGCAATTGTTCAAAAAATGTATTTCGTCTGCGCAAACTTGTGGCACGAATACACATTCAATTAGCTACTGTTCGAAATTCAATATTTAAATTTGAGCATAGAAATTTCGAGAGAAAAGTAGCAAATAATTGCCAAAATAAATATAAAAGAAACTTGGTGGAAAGGATCGATGCGATCCCGACGTGTGATTTACATACATGCGAGGATGTAATTTCGCCTAACGTTTCGACGCGAGATACCGTACGATCGGCGAAAATCACGCGAGACGCGAGGTTCGATGGAAATCGAGCGGCCGATCGATTCGTCGGAAACGGTACTTTTATCCAACCAACATCTAATTAATCACTGTAATTAACAATTTCGTGTGGGGCGGCAGCTAAACCGGCTGGAATTCAGCCCCGGGGGGAATGATGGAAATAATTACCGATGAAATCAGTTCAATTTCTCACGGCCGTGGCCACGAGACCGATCTCCGCTGGACAGAAAATCGGAAATGCCGGTGGACGCCGATTAATTTTCCAGCTATCAGGGACACGTTCGATGCTCTGCCAATGGAGATGCTAGAAAAAAGATGGGAGGAGAGAGGGATCGAACGAAATGATGTCTCGACTATGAACAGAATCAAGTCCAATACCAGCCGTTCTTTTTAAAAACGACACAATTTTTTTCAAAAAAAAAAAAAAAAAAGAAAGAAAGAATCAAATTAGTGGTTGGATTAATTACAATTCTGCGCGATCTTTTCATTTTGCAAACAACTTGCAGTCAATATGAAATCCACTTCAGATTTTGTTGGTAGAAGTTCAGGAATGACAGGCAAAATTTTAAATATAATTGAATTATATCAAAGTGGCTCGTGCCACTTTTAAAATAAGCGGATCATACGTACTTACAAATCCGAGTCAAGTTCTATATTTAAGCTTCGCTTCGTGAGAGTTACAATTTTTATAATTAGTTCTTCGAGCATTAAAAGCTCAGTACGTTTAGTTTCACGACCAACTATTGTTATAATTTTATTCATTACCGAGAAGTGGCGGTACTTCATTTTAGCACATAACTGGGAAAGGCAATAATAGTGACGTGCATTATGATTCAGCCCTTCAAACGTTTCAATGAACATACACCTACAATGTATTCGTTTTATGTAATTTCAATTGTTTATGTACATGTACAAGTTCGGTGTGCACAATCTCATCTAGCGTTCTCAATTTTTAGTACGATTTCGTTCATACGAATCAAAATCGACATCAAAGTTCCGTCTGGTGGATTTCAAACACTATACTCGAAAGTATACGTTTCGTGCAAGCTTGTGAGACACTCGATCTCAATCTACGATCGAAAACTATTTCATTTAGATTCGAGTATACTTGAAAGTACACTATCAGAAATATTGTTGTCCACCAACGTCATAGTTTCAAGAATTACTTTCCTATCTCTCCCCCAACAAACATTCTAACCCCTGTTCATTACTCATTCCCGACCCTCGACCTCTTCTTCGTCAAATTTATTTCACAATTTTCCACTTTTGAAGTTTCCGATTGTTCAAAAGGACAAAACAGATTGTACACACGCACGTGTTAGGAACGATGCAATTTTGGAATTATAGATAGGTAAATCCCAGCTTAGTGAAACAATTTCGCAGAATCCATTTACAATGGCCTTCCTTAATACTGATTTAAATCACTGAAAGTGATTTTAGCGGAAGTAACCCAGAAAATCGGGCCTCTTCAAGTGCAACGCTAATGCAACGAAAATTAGCGATTGGTTGATTTGGGTCACGTGATTCGTGAGAGGGCGTGGTGTAGAGTACTAGAGTAGGAGTGGCATTGTCTGGTACTGAACGATCGCGTCTGTAATTTGTTTTGTATCGATTCAAATGTTTGCGTATCGATAAAATTTTATGGCAAAAAAATCGTCTTCGTTTTCTAGTCGAAACAGTTGCTTCTGGGCCTTTCAGTGAGACGAATCGTACTGGGATACGAGTCGTGCAATTTTTTGTCATTTTGAATGTGAATCTTGGACGACGAAAATTCAAGTTTAATAAATTGGCGAAAAAAAATCATACAGCAAGTTTTGAGTCCATTGTAAACTCAATTGTGAAAAAAATTTTCCAACATTTTTACATGCCACTGTAAAGACAATCTGTAATATTTTCGATAAGAAAAGTATCTTCACTTCGTCGTGTAAAAGCATGTGTAAAAATATTCTAAAGTAAAACAAATGATGCATTTTGAAAGTAGAGGAAAGAGAAACTTTAAAATGAGCCCAGATTTATTGCCCAGTTGTTTTACAAAATTACAACAGTTTTAATATTGACGAAATTTCTAACGTGTGCTACGTGTAAATATTTCGTCCAAGTTTCATAATGCAGTTTCTTTAGTTCCTAAGCTGTAACTAACCTATTATAAAATAATATTTGTAAAAGATTCGAATCCAGCGACTAAAAGCTCGAGTACGAGGTATTCGATCGCATCTTTGGTATCAGACAGGAAACCGACGTCACGGACAAATGAGCGGCAATGACGTGTTGAAGAATCGATCATCGAACGGCGGCCGCTTATCAGCGGAAGACGGTCGTCGCCGAGGTCTCCGCGAGCTTCAAGGTGAAAAATCGAGTCGCGATCATTCGCGTGAGATTTCGACTACGATCTAGCGACCGTGCCGACGTAATGTTATGCACGACACGCTCTCGTCGAACGACGTGGCGACAGAGGTGGGAAGGTGATATAGAAAAAACGGCGATAGAGAGAAGACAAATGCGGCAAGCGCGGCGCGAGGATTGGCGATAATAAGAAAAAAATAAACGTTCGAGTATCGACGAGGAATCTGAGGAAAAAGATCGTTGATCTCAAGCGAAAAATATTGACACTTACACGCGTGTATAAGTATACTATGAATTCATTTTTTATTTAATTTGAATGGGACACTTTGAGAGATACAAGAAGACACAAGTAAACACGTGCAGAGGTATATCGTACGTTCTTCAGGTGCTAGAAAACATTTTCTGATATTACTCGTTCCGTCGGTGTATTTTAACTGTTTTTAGATTTCTAGAGAATTTTCAGAATTCCACTTTGGGATTTCCTTCGAAAAGAAGTTACACTTTTATCGGAACAAGTTTCAGAAATTCACTTTAAAAAAACTTGCGCAATTAACGAGCACCTTGGGATATTTTCAGAATTTTTAAAAGTTTAAAGCTACGAAAAGATTAAATTTGAGGGTGATTCAATTCAATCCTTTCAGAGAGGATTAACAAATTGGTCACCGAAGAGAATCAGGAACACGACGTTATGACACAACGCGATAAATCATTCAAGCAACACGATCAAATATGACAAACGAAGGTCCACCTCCGTAATATCAACGTCTGCATTATTTCTCACGTATGCAAAAATAGAAATTCTTTCTCGGAGGAATAATATTTCACATAAATTTAATAATAAAACGATAAAGTCACCAAGGCCAAAAAAAGCAAGAAACAAAATAATACAAAAAAAACTGCACGACTCGTATCCCAGTACGATTCGTCTCACTGAAAGGCCCAGAAGCAACTGTTCTGACTAGGAAATGAGAAACATTTGAATCGATACAAAACAAATTACAGGCGCGATCGCCATTCCCACTCGGGGGTCTACGCCACGCCCCCTCACGAATTACGTGACCGAAATCAACCAATCGCTAATTTTCGTTGCATCAGCGTTGCACCTGAAGAGGCCCGATTTTCTGCGTTACTCCCGCTAAAATCACTTTCAGTGATAATAACAAAAAAAAAGCAGCTGTTTCTTAGAATCTAACAAGCTCGCAAGGGGTTGATAAAAATTACAATTCAAATTCGAGCCTGAATCCTGACAGATTCCGTGGCAACAAATGACGCAAGAGCCGCGTATCATCCCTTGACGTCCGGACAGGATGATAAAAAACGTAACTTTATAGAGGGTGAAGGAAAGAACGGTCGTAAGACCGCGGGATATCGTACCCTTTATTCCGGCGAGCGACGAGCGAGAGAGGTACAGCTTATTTTGCCTGCGGATCAAACGGACGTACCGGGGAGGGCAGAGGGTGAGGCCGGAGCTCGCGGCGGATTTCGTACCGCGGGAAATACCCGTGGAAATTGTTCGCGCCAGTCGGCGAGATTTTTCAACGAAGTGACGTGCGACGTGCACGCGCCGAATTCGCCGCGAAATTCCCAGAGGTACCGCGAGAGACCTCGGGACCGAAAACTTGAATTGCGGCAGGTTGTTTCGCGGCGGCGGCGGCGGCGACGACGACGACGACGTGACTTCGCTGGGAAACGCGGTTTAATTAGAATCGAATTCTCGGATGATTCTCCGCGGGGCAAAAACAGGGATCTCCTACCCCCGCGTTGTATTTCACGCGAGATTAATCATTGTTCCGCAACTTCTCTGTGAAAATAAAGACACGCGCACGCTGGTGCAGCGGGGAGCGTAAGAGAACCATTAATCACGGGGTTTAGTATAAATTCTTTCCTACGACCG
Source organism: Melipona bicolor (assembly GCA_030673865.1). Classification (NCBI taxonomy): domain Eukaryota; kingdom Metazoa; phylum Arthropoda; class Insecta; order Hymenoptera; family Apidae; genus Melipona; species Melipona bicolor. The sequence continues at coordinate 455,404 of JAHYIQ010000019.1, forward strand.
TTGGTATTAAAATAATACGGATAAGTGATTAAAACCAAAATAAACAAATTGTTAATATCCAGGTTGGTTTCAGTTTTGTGCGACGTTTTCTTTTTACAGTGAAATTTTTTAATTTGAACAATCTACCGATACTTGCTCTAGAATTCTTTAGTTTTTTCAAAGTTACTCTTCGATGACAATCAGGATGAATTGAATTTCCCGAAAAGAATCGACTTTTGTACGTCGTACGCGAAAAGATCATTTAAACTGGCATTGATTGCGCAAAAATTTTCTACGATTTTCTATGCCTCGTTACTGGCAATGAAAAATGATTTAACCCGTAGTTATTGGTTCGGTTATGCTCTCCACGGTGGAACGATAAATCATACCGGAAAGAGAAATCGGCCGTGTGCGGCAGGGGGAAAAAATCATTGCTCGAATTGAAAAGGCTCGAAAACAGACGATAAACGATCGTCTTGGGTAACCGGTGTATCGCGATTTTACACGGTGGGGGAGCTTTTTATCGTGGCCAACCCCTATAATTAATCACCAGCTAATTAACGAGGGAAAATCCTCGAGGAGGGTGCGAGGCGACCGACGTACACGACTAATCCCAGCCGTATACGCTCTCTCTTGTCCGCCATTCAACTTGTTGGTGAATTTGGAAAAATCTATACCGTGCCCATTCTTTGCCCCTTTGTTGATTGTTCTTTCTTCGGATTTTGTTGGTAAATTCAATGTTGAATAAAAACTGTAGAGTCTGGAGACTATAAAAAGGCGGATTATTTCGATGCTCGTGTGTTATTTTTTTTTTTTTTTTTTATTAAGATCAGAGCTATCAAAATGATTGAAATGATTTTAATTGGAATATTTACTCGCGTGGGACAAAGATTCTCTGATGAAAAAGTGAACAAAGGTGACAAGAAAAGAGAAGTAAAACTAGGCGAAACGTGAGAGAATAAGACAAAATTAATCCAATTATAACGAATAACCAAATTGGACTAATTTAAAAATTGGGCAGCGTGCTATTTTTGGTGAAACAGATGTAGAAAAATTCCGAGAGTTGGTTAACTGAATTTACCTGCGTAGAAATTCTGGTAATCAGATCAGGGAAAAAGAGAGGAGACTCTGCTGCGCAGATTAGAGCGCTCAAACAATGCAAGAAATGAATAGAAAATATGACCAATTCGAGAGAAGGAAAGTTCCACAGTCTCGTAGAAATTCTACAAATTTGTAACGATCCATTTTTAGAAATTCGAATAAATAAATTTCAATCCCTCCGATAAGTTTTATATTTTAATTGATCACTCTGTCGTTAAAAAAAAATGGTTTCTCTGCGAATGAAATGGCAAAGTTTTGACAATCGCGAGGAGAATGAAATATCATTGAAGCGACGGAATTAAACAACCGTGAGCGACTCTAATAAGTGCATAAATGTGTCAATTCAATTAGCACGGATCTCTAAACTCGATCGCGCTAATGTTCCTACGTTTAGATCTGCTCAATGAAGATCCCAATTCCTCTCTTCCCAGATAAAGGAAGCGACGCATCTCATTCAACGTTTCGTTCGATCGGGACTTGAATAACTCGTCCGTAAACCAATACGAGCACTCGGCGCCGAAGCTGCAATCGTTAACACGTTGACTGCCGCAATAATCACCGGCGATATTCCCATTTCAACGAATATTTCCAAACGATTAAAATATCATCGAGAGAATCGAATGAAGATTTTAAATAACATAAATAACTAGATAATACCGTGAAATGGGAATCGCGCTTTCGCGCAACATTTTTATACGTTGCAACGCAATAGTTTACAAAAATTCAATATTCCCTGCCGTGAGCGTAACGCGTGCATGTGTGAATTTAGCACGCGACAGTCAACGTTATAAAAAGAAAAAAGAGAAAAAAAGAGAGAAAGAGGAGCACGTTGATGAAATAATCGCTGCAAATAGCACTGGCGGCTGCGAACGATTCGCCGGTGTTATCGGGTGTCGCCTTATCGTTCGGAGCTGATAAGAAATTCGCCTGTGCGGCACGAAGAGAAAGAGTGGAAAGAAGGGGGGGAAGGGAGGAGGAGAACGGAGGAAGTAAACGACGAAGATTCGATCGATACGGCGACGAGCGGCGAAACGAGCCCCTCGAATGAAACAGCGGCGATCCCGATCTCTCGTCGAGTAAAACTCGATCGTTGAACGGTCCGATTCGTAAATTCGTTCGGCACGGGCCGGACCCCGTTGGATTCCACGACAAACGAATCGCGCCGATGATGATAACTCGGCTCGGTTTCGCGTGTACCGTTTCGCGCGCGAAACGTTGTTGGCGTGGCCCGATACGTGACCTACGTTTACGTGCAGATATTTCATAACGGGAGAGAGAGAGAGAGAGAGAGAGAGGAGGAGGAAGGCTGCCGCGTGTCGCGCAATAACTTAAAGGTGCAAGGGCGAATCGATTTGATACACGCGAAAAACGGAGTAACGGAGCCGGAGGGGAGGGTGTGAGAAGGAACGCGGCGCGATAACGGCGCGTAGAGTGCAAATGGTAAGTTTGCTCGACGAAACTTTACATACATATCCTCTCTACCCCGCGATTTTTCTCTGTTCCCTCGCTGCTCGCGGGAGGAGAGAAACACCGAAAACGGAGTAACAACGCACACCTCAAGACGGCAAAAGACCGACTGAAAAGCACGCGAGGGAGGGTAGTCCACTTGTTTCGGCGGGGAGGGGTACGCGCGTTTTCCGTAACGGCGTGGCACGGCATCAAGTGGAGAAGAAAATGGAGTGGGGGTAGTCGGAGCGCGAGTGGTGGGGGAAACGCGAGAGTAGTGGGGGACTGGTGTCGCGCGATAACCGTCGCCGAGGTGCAAACCAGCCGCGAATTCGAAAGGCGGCCAGTTGCTGTTCGCGCGTCGTCTACGCCGCGTCGTGCGTACATCGCGTCGAGATACACCCGAGGTAAAGATCATCGTCGTCGTCGTCGTCGTCGTCGTCATCGTGCAAAAGTCGTTTCGTGCCTCGTCCTCTCGAACGATTCTGCGTAACAGTGTGTTTCACCTTCCAACCAATCTCCCAAAATACTCTGAGAATAAAGAAACGAGAGAGAAAAAAACGAAGCGAGTCCTCGAGATCTTAAACAGAGAGGAGCCAGTGAAAAGTTCACTCGCGAGTGAGGATCACGCGATGCGAACGAAAAGGTTACAGAGGCGTCGATCGCGCGCGACTCTTTCTCCCCCCTCTCTCTCTCTCTCTCTCTCTCCTGCGATCCTCGGGAGGAATGCTTGACCTTCCAACGGCGACAATCCGTGCGAGCCGCGGGGAACATCCTCGAAAGATCGTTGCATAACTATGACACGGCAGCGGCGGTACGGAGCGCGTAGCGAAATACCGACGGATTTTTCCGCGGCTGATGCAAACAGTGGGTGTGACTGTCCGTCTAAAGCCACGTAGAAGAAGGAACTCGGTCAATGAGTCGCGTTGTCTCTTCCACGGCCACCGACGACGACATTGCGGAAATAAGCGGATAGCAGTCTCGGATGACCGAAATGGGATCGGTGTCGTCGTCGGGTTCAATCGTTCGCGTAACGCGTCGTTTCCCACGTGGCACGTACGTGCGTGCGGTCGCGACGCGTGTCTTGGACAGAGAGTAGGAATCCGACTTGATCGTCGATCAACTCGATCGTCCCCCTTCTTCTCACTCGCTACCGAGCATTTACTCCCGCTTGCTCACTTTTGAAACTTCTGCAACGATTCGACTGCTCGACGCGAAGCGGTAATTTGCCAGTAACGATAATAATAACCGAAACGATTTGCCTTGAACGGAACGACGTAGTACGGTGGATCGTTCGCACGAGACGCGTCGACCGGCACGGCACGCAGCTGTCGAGCCGCAGAGACGTTCCGCCAACATTTTTCTCGTCGCAGCTGCGACACGGTGTGTACAGCGCAGTGTAAACGTTTCGCGTATCGAAAGGGTAGCCATATCGGTTTTCGATGCGATCGTTTAGTCGCAACTGCACGTTCTACGCTCCGTTCGCAGACTGTGAGACATCGACGCTTCCGCGTTTGCCCTGCGTCCACCGTCAGACACCGAAAGAAATTTCAACCGGGGCTCCATACACACGCGCGCGCTTTGATTTTTATTTCCTCTCCCCCCGAAAACTCGACGACGTCCACACACAACACTGCATCGGGCCGGACCGGCTGGAACGCACTCGCGCGGTAAATTGACTTTGCCCCGACGTACGCGCTTTATCGCGCGTAACGATTTCTGTAAGAGCATAATTTCTCGACAGGTTCGTTCGTAGTGGATAAAAATAACCAAATCTCCTCTCTCTCTCTTTTTTGCAAAATTCACGGCGCCAGCGGGAAAATCTGTTGTCGCGAATTAGCGTGTCGGAGTATCGTTTCGAATCGATCGTAATCGAATATACCGGTTGGCGGATTCTTCTTCCGTCGCTAAAAGGCGAGCTGTCGATAAAAATAACGAAACTTCGTCTATACGTGTAACCCCGTCGTCTCGACGATAACGGAATCGAATCGAATCGAATCGGGTCGGCCAACTTCGTTCTTCCTCCGAGTGAAATAACGCTCGTGGAATTCGATTCGATCGGAAGAAAGTACCCCGGCGTACCCTCTTATCCGCGCCACTTCCAACAGAACGATTAATCGAACCCTTCGGTGTATACCTATATAGTACGTATACATATATATATATATATATATATATATTGGAACGAGAGCTCGGCCGTGATTGCGGGATTATCCGTTGTCTCACCCGGCTAACGGCTAGAGTTTGACCTTCGAGAGATATTCCATCTTAATCCCTCGAGGGGGGCGGCGTAAAGAAGTCTCGATCGTCGTCGAACGAGCTTCGACCATCGAGAGGGTGCTTCTTTCTTCCTTCTCCTCTCCGCTTTTCTCCCTCGTTCCCCGGCCGTTATCGGTAGCCAAGAATTGCCAGCGATTCGCAGAAGTCGCTGCGACGATAACCACGCGAAAGAGCAGATAAGAGATTGAAATAAGGAATACGGGCTTCGGATTGGGATCGAAGAGAACGCGAAAATGTACGAAGGGTGGGAAACGTAGCGAGCAAACTGCGGATGTTTGTGCGAATTATTATTAATATCATTTTCGCGAACGTGAACTGATCGCTGGCAACGCGCAGTTTATCTTCGACATTTCGTACAATCTCGAATTTACCGTTTCGCGGATTTAGCCAACTCCAAATAATTTTGTTTCGACAGCGCTGACAATCCCGGTGATTTACGTCAGAGAAGAACCGGAGGGTCTCCCAATTGAAAATCGAGATGTGCACTGCACAGTCTCTCGTTCGAAACCGAGCTAAATTCTAGTTACCGTGACAATCGCGTTGCGCGCGCTCTATTCTACCTGATGCTCGGCTAAATAGTTAACTACTCCACGACCCGAATCCATCCACCGTGTCTTTTCCCCGAGAATAAGTGCGATTCCGTAGAGGTTGCAGACGTTCGTCGCGATCGAGTAACCACACACACACACACACACACACACACTCTGGATCGAACGGGAAAGCGATTGAATGGAAATCGGTTACGAGAGAGGGGCAAAGTTTTCGACGAGTGTCGTAGAACACCGCACGCCGCACGGAGAGAGCCTGAGCAAATAGCTTGGAACGGGAATATATGAATATCCATTAACGGAAAGTAAATCAGCCGCAGCGAAAATGTTTAACCAGCCGACCGCGAAAATCGTTCCGCGGACCAGGTTGAATAATTTCCTCGGCAACATCCTCCGATAAACCTACACGCACGCAGGCACGCAACTTCTCCGCGCCAGTTTTCCATCCACGTCGACCCGACCTGACCACCGCCATCGATTCGTCCATCGACTCCGACTCATTTCTCTCCACCTCTCTCCCTCTGCTCGTTTTTCTCGTTAGCCACGTACCGCGTTCGTTCCTCTTACCGGGGATGGCGGCATCGAGTTCAACGCGCGCTTACAAATCCGAGTCGAGTTTCGTTTCGTGGGTGTCGGACGGTGGCTCGGGAGGAAAAATGTTTCGAGAAACAACAGATCCCCGAGTTTACCGAAAATGTACGTTTCGGTAGATGTTATCAAAATATATATACGTGTGATTTTTTATATTACCAACGCTTTGGTGTTGCTCCAACGAAAGAAGAGAAGATATTCCGAGTATTTAAAAAATTAGAAACACTCGAAGAGAGTCTCCATCTTACTTACGTAGATTCGAATTCTACCTCTTTTCTATGAGGCTAGGTTCGCCTCTCGTTGGCACACGATAGTTCCGAGCCTCGTCGCGGTTCGTTTGTTCGTTAGTTGTGTCGCCCAGAGTGCAACGTCGGTGCACGGCCGCGCCGGTGGCCAATTAATCGCTCGCGCTTGCTCGTACGCTCGCGTTCCGCGGGCGTGTTGATCGGTGCCGGAGAAGAAAAAAAAAAAATGCGAATTCCGAGCGGAAATACGATGTACAAAGAAGCGTATCGATTCGAAGGGAAAACCGGTTGGCGCGCGGTTCGCTTCCATCGTTTCTCATTCGTTTCGCGATCGTTGGACATTTCTGCAACGCGCGACCTTCAAATACAACGGACCGGAGGGACACCCGACTATTGCGCGTTTTCTCCGCTGGAACAGGAACCGCGCGTTTCAATGCAACCGACTGTGCAAGATCGTCCGTGTTTTTTCGTTTTTCGCGACACTTTCTAAACGCAACGCCCGTTGTATTTAACGTGCTCGTCGAGTCAGAATCCTAAAAAACGAGTACGGAACAACGCTCGTGTAGTTCCATATTATATATACTCTAAGAGTATATATAAAAAGCGTGGATCATCCGATTCCACCCGCTCCAGTTACTCGATATCGCAGTCGCATCGCGTCGTCCTTTGATTCTTCGTCGAACGACTCCCTGGGAAATTCACAGCTCGCGACGCGAGACGAGAAAGAGAGAGAGAGAAAGAGAGAGCGCGATAATTAGAGGGCAAAGAAACGAACACAAGCGTTTGTTCTTCCGTAAAGTTTCCGAGGTGTGCTCAAAGGTTCGTCGCGAGACACCGAATCGAACGTGGAAAGGAAAACTGAACGTGCTCGTCAAAGGGCTCCGCAACGTCGTCTGGCAACTTCTCGAGTCCCGCCCCCTCGCGTAAACATAATCACATTTATCACCGGTCGCAGTGACAAATGGGATTAACGAGGAACCCACGTTCGAGACGGCGCGCAATAACGCGCGTTCGAAATCTTTCAACTCGCCGGAAGGGACGAATCGAGCGCCGCGTGCTCGTTAGACTAATCAACAAGTCGACTCTGGAGTTTTTGATGTACCGTGTCGTGGAAACGCGGTCCGTAAAAGGAGCACAGAGAGAGAGAGAGAGAGAGAGAGAGAGAAAGAGAGGGCAGAGACAAGAAAGGACCGGAAGAAATTAAGAGCGCAGCGCTCTCGAGAAGAATCAAGCTCGCGGAAAAATTCTCTCCGGCCCTATTTTTTTTTTTTTTTTCAAATTCGACCCGCCTTTCATTCGCGCCACCCTTTTCACGACCATTGACGCGCTCTTTCCCTTCTCGACCCAACCACCCAACCTCCCCTCGACGAATGGAAAGTTAATTCATTAAAATCACCAGCTACAACCTTTCTACAAACGGCTCTTTCTTTTGTCGCTTTCGCGCCAAATTAGCGGGGATTTCGCCCCCTCGCGTTCGACGGAGGATCCTCCCGTCTGTGATCTCTCGTTCTTCGAGGAGAATTACGACGCGAGAGAACGTTGCTCTACTCCTCGTAGAGTTCTTCCGTGTCTTTTCCGTCTGCAGCCAACGCCGAGTCTGTGATTTCTCTTCCGAGGGGTTGTTCCGATTTTCGACGAAAGTTGGACGCGTTTCCCTTTCCCTTGATTTTTATTCTCGAGGAACGTTACGACAAGAATGTTGGACCGTACGATCTTCTCCCGCAAACCTCTTCGATCAACAATACAACGAGGAGACGTCAGTGTCGGAATACCCGTTCTCGGCAAGGAACGCCAATCAACTCTCTCCTCGTTGGTGGAACGCTGGAATATTTAAAGGCACGTGCGTTCGCGAGACACTGCGATTTAATGAACAGTCGTTTCGCCGAAGAAAGAGCTCTGATAATTTGCGAATTTTTAACTCTGAAGTTGGAGAGTGATCGCGCGTGAATTCGTTGAATCGAAGCGAATGAGAGTGACTGAATGGCAAAGTAGTTTGGATCTCCAGTTTCTCCGACCCGACTGTTATTATTGGAATTGATTCGCTCGATGAATCCTCCATCTCTCGCATCTTTCAAGACTGACGTGCCTAACTTGGCTATTCGTCATTAGCTTTCACTCTTCCCCTCTCTATTTGTCATGTACCAAATATACAAATATTTATACCGCTTCGGTACTTGGTGGAATGGTTATTCACCGCTTGCGGTAATTTTTATTGCGCATTTGTTCAAAAGGCTTTTGTCACGAGTGAGTATAAATAGATACTAAAGCGTAGCTCGTGAAAGAGGCTGAAAAGGCTAGATTAGGTTGGACACAGTTACCGCGAGTTTCAAACGTCATCGCACGTAAGCCGATTATTAAAAGCTATTGCCCGTGACAAGTTGAAAACGTGCTAGGATCGTAATCATTTTCTAACTCGACGGTGAAATTTTTCCTCGCCTTGCGACACTCTGCAATGGTAGTCGATCTCAGCAACAGCGACATTCAGCTGTGCTCGTACACATCCAGGCAAAATGGAAAATGTTACTTTTCATTCGAAACGACCCGCCATCGGAACGCGCCGCAAACAAAAATACACAACAGGTCACGCGCTAATTGCTATCAGTTCTTTGATTCCTACGAGACCGATCCACAAGACCCGTGACGAATCGTAATCCCTTCTCTCTCTCTCTCTCTCTCTCTCGCGCGACCAAACGTGGAATCCAGATTACAGAGAGAGCGCGTTTGGAAAAGTTTCGTCGCGATAACGAGCGAGCTGGTGTTTGAACGACCTCCTCGAAACTAGATCAAAAATTCCTGCGTAATATACGTGGCCGCGTTTGAAAGCGAGGCTGATATTAGCAGACGCGGCTCGGTGTCACGACTGTTTGATCCACTCCAATTACGCAACGCTCGAGCGATAGCAATTACCAGCGAACGTCTGGATGCGCGTTTACGCGATCCGGCTGAAAACTCCGGCGGTTGCCAGTGGAAATGTCAGACACGATCGAGGAGAGAAAAAAGTCGCTGCGGCTTCTTAGAATAGGAATCTTATCTTTATGACTCAATCTCTACGACTTTTCCTTGTCAAATACGCAAATTGCAAGTTCGTAGGTTCCACGCGGTTGTTCGAACTTCTCTTCTCAAAGCCTTCCAGTCAGCCGGTTTGGTCATAATATAATTATCGCGACAATTTAAAAAAGAGTTAAAAATTAACCTCGCGCGACACGTGTTCGTCCCTAAACCTTTAAAATTGTAACTTCCCCTAGAATCCAAGTGCAAAAGATCGAAAGATCTCGTTGCGCAGCGCAGCGCAATTTCCAGTCGGAGTTGCACGCTGGAGAACAACTGTGAATTTAATGCGCGTCAGGCTGCGCCCGAGCAATCGAGAAGTACAGCGGGACTGTGTAATCGCGTTCGCGTTCCCCGAAGGGCAAAGTGTTTAACTTGCAGCGGCGTGTGTGTCGAGCGTGTGCCAGCGCGGTGCACGCGTGTCGCGTGCTCTCCCGTCCCGGCGAGGAAGTTGCGCGCCACTCGCCCCGAGCGCACGAGCAAACGGAACAGCGATCTGACGTACGCGTTTTCGCATGTAAATCAGAATCGGCCGGTTTCGATCGAAGATCGCTTTTACCGCGTTTTCCTTGAAATCTTTCGACTTCGCTCTTCGTTTCGTAACGAACTGACGCCTGGCTCAGAAAATCACGACGATAGAAAATAAAATAACAAAATCGAATCTAGTTGATTCTAGTAAATCGCTAAAGTCGATCGACGAAAGTTGAAGAATTCTTTTCACGTTTTTAAACGGCCTCGCGCAGTTGAACGCGTCAAAGTCCCCGATAGCGGCGGAATCTAGGGAAACGTTTATAATTAGTCACGCGAGAGTACACAAGAGAGGAAGCCAGGCTGCAGAGAGAGAGAGAGAGAGGGGGGGGGCGATTACAGCTGTGGCAACGAGCAACGAGATCACGTGGATTTTTCATCGCGACGCACGCCTCTGTGATTCACTGTCGTAACAATGGCACGCGTTATATTCTCTTTTCGTTCGGGGCAACAAAAAAGAAAAGAAAAGAAAAGAAAAGAAAACGTGGACAAAGAAATACCCGGCCTGGGTAAAGTACGTAAGCGGAATTCTCGATTACGGTGGACCGCAGCACCGTGAAGCACGATGATAACGATCTCGCGGGCTCGAGTGGGGCTCGATTTATCAAATCGGTCCACGTCGACGAAGAGAGAGAAAAAAAAAACAGGTCGGGAGAACGATGCACGGAGAATCTTCCTCGAGAGGGCCGGAAGGACGAGAGGGAAAAACGTTTCGAACTAGGGAACTGTCCGAGAATTTCACAATTTTTCTGTCGTTGCAGCTGGAATTTCGGGCGCAAGGTCGGGCATGGAACGTCGCGGAGGCTGGCCGTGATGCTGGACGATGTTGCACGGTATCACGGGTGTAATTGGATGTTTCCGGTCGAACGAAGGAAAATAACGACGGGGATGACGTCGTAGTCGGACTGGAACCGTCTCGCGACAGCTCGAATGACGACCGACCGAGGCGGAAGCGCATCGTGGAAAGTCGCCGCGCGTGAGAGAGGTCATGGGGATCCCGACTGCAACATGACCGACAGAATAACGTAGTGGCGCGTGGCGTGTCAGACTACTCCCGCCCGGCACGGGACTGTGAAGTGTGCTCTTCGCGTCCGGCGTAATATTTTCGTGTGATTTGTTGTGTTCCAACACCTGTCGAGGATATACATATACATATATACACGTTCAACAAAGGAGGGAGGGGGCGGTTTGCGAGGTTTTGCGAGAGTGACGTGTGATTGGATTCCAAGGGGTTGAAATCCAAGACGCAGACATGTCGAGGCGGCACTCGGGTCGGCTCGACGTAGAATCAGCTGATAGTATCAACGGCCGGGCGTAAACGCGTCGAGGCAATAGAGGGAGACGAGAGCCGAGAGCAAGTAGGAAGAAGAAGAAGAAGGAGGAGGAAGAAGAAGAAGAAAGGGTGAGCCGGGGCGCAAAATGGGAGCAACGAGATTGCTGTTGGGAAGCGTTGTCCTCGGACTCTTTTCGAGCGGATTGTTGTTCAAGGGCGCCCTGACCGATTCGATGAACAGGTGCGACTACCCTCCGTGCTCCTGCGATCCTCACGGCAGGCTGACCTGCGACTGTAAAGAGGAAGGAGAGGTATGTTGTTCCCCCTTAAAGACACCTAGCTAAGGAAACTCTGCCTTTATCTTCTCCTAGCGTCAGAAACGCGCGTACACGCGCACCCGACACACGGCGAGGAGTATATCGCGAAAGGAAATAAAACCGAAAAGGAGCGTCCTGGGCGAGAGAGAGAGAGAGAGAGAGAGAGCAAAGTTTACGCAGGCCGCAACCCTCCGAGAGAAGAAAGAAACTTCCATATCTCCTCCCCCTGGTCGCGCACGTTCGATCTGGCGCGAAATAGCCCGTCGCCTCCTTTCGTTTCGTCCATTTCATTCCGTGTTCCCCCAGGTCCTCGCTCTCCGGGCCAATCGTCGTCTCGAATCTCTCTCGCCGCGTCCCTCCTCGAATCCCTTTCCCACGATCCTCTCGTCGAGAGGATCTCCAGAGTTTCTATCTCGCGACAAATCGCGGACAATGCGACGGTCTTTTGTTCGCGGTGGTCCACTGGCATTATTCCTTCGAATCGTCCAACAGGGAGAGAGAGAGATAGATAAAGACTTAAATCGAATTTGCACGCAACCTCTCTCCCTTCGGCTGTTCGAGACTTTTTAACGAACGAATTACATGCGGGACGGTCGTTATCGCGGGCCGGAACACCGGGGGGTTACGTGCGATCCGATCGTCGTTTCATCATCGCGTCGATTTTACCACGGAGCCACCCCTCCGGTTAAAAGCGTGGCAAACTCCCCCAAGAAGAGATATAAAGCACGCCGCAACTAGGGGTTGTCAAAATAAAAACGGAAGACAGGGGCGAAAGAGAATGAAAGAAAGAAAGGGGGGGAGAGAGAGAGAGAGAGAGAGAGAGGTTAATCTTGAAGGCGCGTAGGGGTTCCCGCGTAAATTGCGAGGGCGGCGCGGTCGGCTCACGCAGAGCGAAACCTCCATAAATTAAAGCGTGTTTACGCAAATCGCAGGCCAGACACTGCTGGCAGGTAGGTAAGGTGCGCGGCCTGCCTCTTCCCACCTGCCTACCCACCCCCCACACCCCCTCCCTCCTCCCTCGTCCTTCGTCCTCGCCCTTCTTCCCCGATATTTATTACACGCGACTGATACAGGTAAAACAGCCCCCGCCGCCTCGGGGAGAAATACTGCGCGCTGAGAAAAATAGCAGCCGCCCCTGACGGATCGTAGTCGCGTGAAGATCCATCATCCACGCTTCCCTCAACCCTGATCTGTTCTCTTCTCTTCTCTTCTCCTTTTTCGGAGAGTTTGCGTCTGTTTCGATATCTTTCTTTTTTTCTTTTTGAAACATTTTCAAGGTGGAATGCACCATGATTATGCGATCATTTAGAGTTAGACATCACAAAATCTCAGTCGATGCCTGATCAAACGAAGCCTTCTGTCGTACGAGTAAAAAATCGGTGGACTCTTGGCTGGCCACTCGGAAAATCACCAAACACTCCAAATTTTAATAACAATCTGTCATGTCTGGGGTGTCATCCAAACACTGTACTTTGCGTTAAATACAACTCGCGAGAGATCTTTCCCTTCTATCATCCGATCCTAGTCACGTCGCACGTTCGATCGCCAACGGAAGAAACAGAAACGAGAGAGAAACGAAGAGAATCTCGGAAAGAATCGTGGAGATGTGGGAGGAACGGTCGAGCTGGGAAAGAAAGTTGCGGGACTCGAGATAACTGGATCAAAAAAAAAAAAAAAACAGGCGCGCGTTATCGAGGAAGGAGGAGCTGTCTCAAGGCCCCGCTCCGAATCGCCTATTATTACACCTACGAATTCCAGCGCGCAACCAAGTTTCGTTTATCGCGCGCCCTTGGAGGCATTCCGACGTCGTTGCCGAGCCGAGATAAAGCGGTCTTTGTCCTTGGAGATACAGGTCGCCGCGTTTCTAAGCGACGCGAGGAATTACACCGTGCAAGAGTCCGAAGTACAACGTGGTACAGCTCCGCTCCGTGACGAACGAAACGTCCGCGGGAGGCAAACAGCCGGTTACGCAGAAAAAGAAGGAATAAAATTCAACGAACGAAACGAGATAAATTTAGAAAACAGCGAGCGAGCGAGAGAGAGGGAGAGGGAGAGAGGGAGGGACCGTTGTGTAACATTTGCATCTTGTACGTTAATTCTCAATCCGCTGGTATTTAAAAACAGGTTTTTCGAGAGTAACGTTGCGCCAAGTTTCCACTGACACCAAGTTTCAGCGCGCTCTAACCTCCAGACGAACTAAATTACAGTCAGCGCACGTGTACAGCAGAGTGGAGACTCCGAGCTAACCCGACAATCCGGTAAAATAGTCAGGCAAGTCGTCGATCCGAACGACTGCTCGCTGCGAGATCGACCGACTTTTCCACTTCAGCTCCACCAGTGGGGGGCTGATGTATTTTCTCAAATATGCGCGTGTGCTCATCGAGCGAAATCTCCATTTCTCGTTCGTTCGACGAGAGTCCGCGATATCGTGGCGACCGCGAGTCGCGTAGGCGCCTCTCGTGTCGCGTGCGCGGATGAAGGAAGTGGTCGGCCGTGGGTCGGATAAATTACGGATCGAATATCGTCGGCGTCGAAGATCGCGTGGCCTGTGTGCTACCGGATTAGCACGGCGAGCGACGGATCGACGATTTTCCACAATCGCGAGCGCGCGTTCGAGAGGATACACTCCCGACGGAGACGGCCCCGTATAACGAGAGGCCAATTACCGACAGCGAGTCTCGAGAGGTGAATTCAAATCGACTTGGGCTTTTGAATAATGAGCGAACGCAGCCGGCAGCTTTTCGCTGGCGAAAGGGGTGAAACGTTGCTCGCGGAACGACGACACAATATATACACCGCGAGGAGGAAAACCTTGGCTAACAACGCAGAAGAAGAAGAAGGAAAAGGAGAAGAATGGAGGTGAAGGCGGATGAATAGAGAGGAAAAAAGAAGAAAGCAAGAAAGAAAGAAAGAGAGAGAGAGAGAGAGAGGCGTGCATTTCGCATAATACAGCCAGCATTTCACGAACACGCTCAGCCAATTTGTCGCGCCGTCAACTCGTGACTACGAATATATCGAGAGAAACTGGACGTTCCTCTTCTTCTCTCTCTCTCGCTCTGTCTTCGTTCTTCTGCTCTCCTCTTTTCCATTTCCGCCGAGCTCATTGGAGTTGGTTTCTTATTCAGAGCCATTATCTGCTCCTTGGCAACGGGACGGCCCCCGCCCCCTTGATACGAGTAATACGTAAGTAAAATCATTAGGTTTCCCGTAATACGTTCGGATCTTCTGGTATTTACACGAGAACGAACCGAGAACGACAGCTGAAAGGGAAGCGGCAGCGGGAAAAAAAGAAGAGAGATTCGACGTTCGACTCGATCGTGTTTCACAGGCGAACTTTGTTTCGAGGCACACTCGCAGACGGCGAGGAGGAGAACGCTTTTCCAGCAGTCGACGCGAATAAAGTTGCCAAGCGCGCCGGCGACCACTGAATAATTAACGACGCGGATAAATAATCGAGTGGAACCTTTTAGCAGATACAGCCTTAAACTTATACGGGCCGCGTTCCCCGTAACGAGAGCGAAATAAGCCACTGGGGAGAACGGGAATAAAGAACCGGGGCTCTATGAGCCGTGTAAAAGTAACAGCCACGAGCACCGCGAGCAATGGACGAGGATGCCATTTGCGAGAAGGCGGCTCGGTTATGAAAATACTTGGAAAATACGGAGACTACTCCGGATGGCGTGGACTGGTCTTCCAAGTCGGCGCAAAGTCGCGGGAAAAGAAACAACCGCCCGTCGATTCACGAGGACGACGATCAAGTCACCGACCTATTGCTCGATCGTCGACAATACCCCAACGGCTGAAAGGAAACTATTTTTGACGCCAGGAAACGCCAGAGAATACATTGGAAAATACACTGAATCAACGTTTCATCGTGACGACTATGAAACGGAGTTGCAAAGATTTTCATTATCGTCTCTTGCACCTACTAGATGGTATAATTTTACAAAGTTTCAAGAAACTGTCTGTTTATAGACAAAAGAACAACATAATATATAATACGAGAATAATAATTCTCAGAAGGAAGCTATTTCTTCTAGTAAATTTTTAGTAAGTCGTATACACGTCTTTACATCCGACAGCCTCTCTCTTTCTCTTCTACTGCTCGATTAACGATACAACCAGCGATTTTCTACGAAGTAAGTAAAAATCAGAAGATTCAATCCGCCATTAGAACAATTTCATTTTCATCCTCCCGCTTTTCGTCACCCGCCGATGTACACGAATGGCTGGCCGAAAATCGTGGAAACGGTCCCTTGCCAGATATAATTTCATTAACGACCCTAACGCGTCTCTGATCGATGCTCGTAGCCGAGCTGTGCTTTCTAATTAAAATTACACCGAACGTGGTTTCGCCGGGCCGGGAAACACTCGAGGGACAACGCGTGCCATTAAACGATGCTCTTTTTTTTCCGACCGACTCGTTGAACGCGACGAGCGATACGCTATACGGATTAATTGGGGGAGAATTTATGTTTCAGCCCCGCTCCCAATCAGTGCGATCGAGGAACGGGTCCTCTCGCGCACTTTGTTTGCGCCTCTTTTCTCGACACGCGAGAACGTCTGGAGGATGCGAGAAAGCAGCTCGTACGCGCTCGATAGAATTACACGCGGAGGATTTCAGCCGAGAGAATAAAGAGCGTCACGCTGTTCGCGTACTGTGATGAAATGAACCGCGATGGTCACGTTTGGTCACGATCGTTAATTCGCAACGTATAAATTACATCTTGAATTGGAAAATCAAAACCTGTTTTATAGAATGTCATCACATAAACAAAACGTAAGACACGAATATTTATAATATTAATATGATGTGACTGATATGACTGATGGAATGAAGCGCGAGCGCAGCGAGAGGCATATCTGGACGAAAAAAAAACAGCGCGATCGCGCTGCATGGCACAATCGAACACGGATTTTTAAAAACCCCTGGCACTAAAACTTAATTACACAATCCACATTTTGAAAGTTTCATTTTGTCTATTTATTAATTTATTTTATTCCTCTCACGGGAGGAACAAAGCTATAACTTTAGGAAGATAAAATTCAGACTCTCGCGTTCGAAATTCACAAACTCGAGTCGTTCGAGTTTCTCCCGAATTGCAACGAGTCACTTGCGTTTAAACGTGAAATATTCATAATTTATAACATCGAAAAGTTTGATTGAGCTTCTCTCAACAGATCTTAAAATTGCTGCCTTGCACGTTGGAAAGCAAAGAATTCGAAACCCTGTTCGTACGCGTTTGAAAAGTCGAACAACGAACGACGAAATCGTGGGGAGAGGCGGGGTCTCTCTCTGTCTCTCTGTCTCTCGACGGTGACGGACGGCGAGCAAACGCCGAGAGACGGAAGCGAAAACGTTGGCTGGACTGGTTGTGAGCGCGTAATTGTTCGAACGTGAAAAACGAGCCGTGGCCCGCGAAGACGAGTATTTCGGCAGCGGTAATCTTTTCTATGGCCGGAGATTGTGTGTCGAGAATTGACCAAGAACAATGAGACGGGAACAAAGGTCGGGCGGACAAACAGGAAGGAGGGGCGCGAGGGGCCAGATTGCCCCCTCGAAGGGGCGAGGGACGCGCGCGAGTATCCCGCGCGTTTCGTACCTGAGGAAAAAGGGGGGCACAAAGCTTTTGCTTTTATCAACGACCCTTCTTTTACTTTCATCCGCTTCGCGCCCTCCTTTTTTCACTCCATTCATCGCCAGCGCTACAGACCCTCTTCTTCTTCTTCCTCCTCTTTCCATCCTTCGTTCAACTTTGCGTTCAACCTCGCGTTTCGTGACCGACCTCCAAACTCCGCTGAATAATGCACGTCCTCCGTTCGCTCGTGTTTTAATAACCCACCCCCCCCTTTTTCTTTTTTATCGAAAATACGTCGCTTCGTCAAAGTTCCGTGACTGGAATTATTGGGAACCAGGACATTAATTCGATCGAATTTGTAACTTTCGCGAAATTAATGAAAAATATAAACTCCAGGCACAGGTTTGTTTCACCCTTTGCTAGCTATTTTCGCTAGTGTGTGTTTGCAAGTCGAAATTTCCCATAAACAACCGCAGAGGTCCATCAAGTTCCCTTCTTTTCCCGCTCCAAAATTTCAAATAAAAAACTGCACCGAAACGTGAACGTACCAGTTC
The DNA here is from genome assembly GCA_030673865.1 of Melipona bicolor. NCBI lineage: Eukaryota > Metazoa > Arthropoda > Insecta > Hymenoptera > Apidae > Melipona > Melipona bicolor. Next base: position 472,893 of record JAHYIQ010000019.1, read on the forward strand.
GTTCGTTTATCCGTGTTAGAAACTCCTATCTAGAATCGTACATGACGCGGAGAACAATCTCGATGAATCATCGGAGGCGATCGACAACGCGAACGCGCAATGTTTTCCACGAACGACTGTTTATCGGGTTCTCGTTACCAGGGAAAACGCGATAATCTCACGAGCCAAGCCGGTGCGCGCGAACGATATCTCGATCAGTTGCACGATCGTCTGGCCGACACGACGGCAAGTATGCGCGTGGCATTTCGCCATCGATTGTTTAACAAACAAGGAGCCGTAAAGCGGCAGGTGGCATCGAGCGCGCCTCGCAGTTGGCAGTAACTCTGTGACGCGTTCCGACGAGCCGCGTACAAATGAATTAATTAAAAAAGAAAAAAGAAAAAAGAACCGGAGGAATGGATGAGCAACTGGTTGCAAAATAACGTGCCTGCGTCTGAGCGAACGCGGCTGTTTGTTCGTCGAAGAACTCGCCTTTCCTCTCCCCTTGCACGTTGCACGCGCAACGGCGTGCTTCTGACAAGTTGTACGCGTCTTCCGCGAGAGAATCTCTTCAACCACTACCGTCCACGTACTTTTACCATAAAAATTTTATAGACTCGCGACGGCCAAGTTTTAGAAATTTGCCCTCGCTCTCCTTGCGTCCTCGTTTCATTTTGCCTGACAAAAGTTCCGTACTCCGGGTAATCGACGGTTCTGTCGTTGAGAACGAAGAAATTATCGAGAGATGCGGCACTCTTCGCCTCGCCAGCTGCCGTAAATTGCGTGCCGGGCTGAAATTTCTGGAAAATCGCGCACGATGCACATCGTATGGAAAAATATTCAGAGCGCAGCGCTTTTTACACGCGGGAGAGTAAACGAATTTTCCACCGAGGTCGTGTATTTTTTCACTGCGCTCTCAAACGCGTGAGTTCGTATATAAAAATTTATATCCGCGATTTATTCAGCGATCCTGCGCGCCAACGCGATTCGATCGGATCGATCCTTTTCCAAGATTCAGTTTTTCACACAACTCGTTTCGACATTTCGATTGTACAGCTAAAAATACAAATATCCAGATATAAAGAAGAACGCGGCGACAAGGAGAAAAGGTGGGAAACTGGAGAAAATTTCACATCGCTCGAGACGTTCAGCCGGTGAAAATGGGAAAACGTCGAGCTACGGAGAAGTTAAGCGACTGCGACAACGATATTGGCCCGGTTAATCGCCAAGGGCGCGCGACAACGCGCGTGCTGCCAACGATTAGGGCAGTTAGACGTCCAATTACGGCTATTCGAGCTTCTATTAACGGCACGCGTCCGGCGCAAGCCCGCCTTTTTCCATTTCCCACTTCGCGGTTCGACTTTTCCAATTTAAAAAATTTTCGCCAATTACAGAAATCGAGAGAACTTCCCGACGTTTCGAGAGCCTTGAGAAAGAGAGATTAGCGGAGCGGGTAGAAATCCGCGCACCCGTGGGGAACTGCGCCGAAACTCGCGTCGACTAACCGCCCGATTTCGTCGTCTGATTTCAGGAGCTGGTGTTAACCACCGACGGCGACAAGAGATTGAGCCCGCACACCAGCAGGATAGCGGTGAGCAACTGCTCGTCGGTGATCCTGACGAACTCGAGCCTGGCCTCGATGGCGGGGCTGCGCGCGGTAGACCTGATCAACGTGGCGAACCTGAGCCTGGTCAGGCAGAGCTTCGAGCTGTCGCCGCAGAACACACGGACGCGAATCTCGGTGAGGAACTGCAGCATCGACGCGATGCCGAGTTTCGTGTTCCGCGGCGACGTCGAGGCCATCATCTTCGAGAACGTGAGGATCGGCCAGCTGAGCGCGTTCTCGTTCGCCAACCTGGTCCACACGGAGAAGCTCAGGCTGGAGAACTGCCGGATCGAGAACGTCGAGGCGCAGGCGTTCAAGAAGTTCGACGTCGGCCACTTGCGCGTGATCGGCGGCAGCTTCGGCGACCAGGTGCCCAGCAGGACGATGAACGACGTCGAGGTCTACCACACGTTCATGCTGGACGGCGTGCGAATGGGCACGGTGAGGAGCGAGGCTTTCATCGTGAGGAGTCCGCGGACCGTCGCGATACAGAACTGCGTGGTGGAGAGTTTGGAGAGCGAGGCGTTCGACGTGACCGCGCGGGGGCCGGTGATCGTGAAGAACAACACGTTCGGCAGCCTCTCGATGGGTGCTTTCCTCGGGATACGAGCGGACCCCGAGGCGAGGACGGCGCCCGCCTCCCTGCCGGCCAACCTGCACGACCTCATCTTCAAGAACAACAGCGTGGCGAACTTCGAGGAGGGCTCGATGATGTTCGACCGCGGTAGCTTTCGTCTGGAGCTGGACAGCCTCTTGGTCGATCAGCCGTGCGACTGTCAGATGCTGCCCGTGTGGAAGAACAACATTCTCAACTACACGAACGTTTACTCGAGGTTCTACACGAAACAGAACAACGCCGGTCTGCCGCCGACGTTGTCGCCGCAGGACAACGCGATCAACGAAACGCCGGAGACGTTCCTCTGCTCCGAGGGCGAGGTGAACGGCGTGCCGACGAGCTTCGTCGAGTACGAGACGCGGCACTGCTCGCTCGGTGGGTCGATACTGGTCTTTGTGGCGATCGTCGCGGGCCTGCTCGCCGTTCTGATACTGCTCGTCTGTCTGGTCGTCTGGTGCTGCAGAAGGCGTCGCCGAAACAGCAGGAAGAAGTGGATCAGCGTGCCGATGAACGCGCCCGACGTCGTGTCGAAGAAGAACGGGGTGATCGGCAGGGAGGCGGCGTCGTCGGCCGCGCCGGTCGACAGCCGGATAACGATGGTCGTGCCCGACGGCAGGCTCTACAGGGAGACCGAGTTCCACGTGATCGTGGAGAAGGCCGAACCGTTGACCACCGAGTTGTAACGAGAACCTTCGTACGGCTCGACGACGAGGGCCGTGGTGGCTCGAGTCGAGGAAGAACTCGAGTGGTCCGAGACCTCGAGCCGTTTCCGCGTGTACAAGCTGTGAGGGGGGGAGGGGGGTAGACAAAGAGAGCCGCGTACGAGAGAGACGTACTTTGAAACGTACCTGGTGGCTCGACACTTTGACTTTGACGATGTGCACAGTGATGATTCGCGTAATGATTCACGTTCAGAGACCAGAGACGAAGAACTCTTTCGACGAAACTCTTCCGTCGCGTACGCTTCCTCCGAGACATTTTTCACGTACCACTTTACCTAGACGTAAGCGACCAGAGTTGCGTCTTGGAAACGAGAAACCGAGCAGGAGACTCGATCGAACACAAATCTCCCTTGTTTTCAATTTAATCGACTATCCTTCTAGTACAAGGCAGTTCGTAAGCTTCCATAATTTACATATCACGAACGAGCGGCGATTATCCAACGCGCTTGACTGAATTATTCCTTTTTGTTTGAAAGACAGCCGCGTTCCTCTCGACGACAACTGAGAGTCTCGCCCCACTTCCGCGATCGAGGTCGCGTGCCTGGATAATCGGCGCGTCGTTGCTAGTTAAGTTCATCGCGTTAAGTAGCTTCCAAAAGAGAGCCAGTGTCACTCTTCGTTTCACGAAGATTGGAACCGAGAGTTTCGATACACGAGGGCGAGAGTGAGAGAGAGAGAGAGAGAGAGAGAGTGAGACAAGACGTCGAGAAACTGTGAGAAGAAGAGCACACAGGGTGGAGCGATCGAACGCAACAACGGGAAATCCTAAACTCGTTTACTCGTGTAAGACGCGCGATTGGATCGACCTTTCGTACTTTGTCGCGTTTAAGTTTATCAATCGACAAGAGCATTACGTAGCGCGTCGCGGGTCATGCGTTCGGCGACCGACGAAACGTTCCAGAAAGCAATGGACAGACGTCAGTTCGTGCGAAGAGAGATAAAAAAGATAAAAGGTAGCCGAATATTTGTCAGTTCGACCGAATCGCTGTATCTATCTACTTCGATTCCAATTGCGTTTCTAATCGCAATCATGCTTGTAACACAATAAAAGATATTACCTGACACCCCTTGACAATACGAGATAATGAATCGATACGCAAGTATATCTAAAGTTTATTACTATATTAAGCAGACTCGACGAAAAGTTGCGCTTTAGGGTTAAAACCGAGAAAGAAACGCGCAAATTCTCGCGACAGAAAGTGTTCAAAACCCTTTACCTGCCCCCCTCCTGCCCGTCGAACCCGAGCCGTTAATTTATTGTATCATTTCACTGCGGCGTGTTTTATTTATGAGCTTCTGGACTTGAGCCAATAAACTGTTGTTGTTGTTGTTATCACTCCGATCGGTATCTATAATTTTGACAAATGCGCAGCGAGGGATGCTCTCGGCGATGGGTAATCGATTCGCCACGAGGGAAACGGCGAGGGAGCTGGCGCGCTTACGAATTCGCCCGCTAATCTCGCAAACCGAGAGAACTGGCACCGAGCACCTGACTAATGCGGGCGCATACGGTTCGGCAAAACCGCAGCCGTCTGCCGCGCTCGACTATCGCTACGCTACGCGCTTTCCGCGTGCCACTACCGCTTCCAGCGTGATTAACAGACCCGTGACACGATTCGTCCTCCCCTCTGTCTCGTCAAGGTAAGCATCAGGTGGTATTTAAACCGACGCGAAGGTGAAAGGAGACCTTCGCACAATTCAAGAAACGAGGAAACGCCCCGCGACTACCGATTCGTTCGTTCGACCGTTGGATCGAAGGAGCTTTTCAACGTCGCGTATACGGAGCTATCTCGCGCACGTGTTAGCCATGCATTATTGATACACCGCCGTCACTTGCCGTACACGTAACGACCCTCGCGGCGTTGTTCCCGCTTATCTCGGCCCGAACGTCGAAACAGAAATTGGCCCCCTCCTCCTCGAGTTTCTTCCGACGCCCGTCGTTACCTTGAGCATCATCTCGTCGAACATACAAGGCCCAATTAGAACCCGAACGCGAAAAGCGGCACGAGACGAACGCTGGATACTCTCATCCCACCAGTTACATGGACGATTATTATCGCGCCTCGACGGCAAATTAAGATTTCTTTCTAAGGACGTTTTAGTTTGTAATTATCGTGAGACTGTGATACAACGACAGCCGATTGTGTAATTTGTTTTTACATCGAAAAGGGACGTCGTACGCCGTTGACGACGAGGAGATAATAAAGATGAAGTTGATGCATACGTATCACGACACGACCAATTGGATATATTCCTGATATACTCCTCACTTTCATACCCTCCCTCGATACCGTACCGCTTCTTGCTTTCTTTCTGCGCGTAATTGCAAGAGTTGCGAGTCCGCACGAAGAAGCGCACGATACGTGGTTGCCAGTCATCGGTTATTTTCAGTAAAAAACGCGAAAGCTAACGCGTCTATTAATTCTTCCGCGGCATAATGACGTCGATTCATAAACCGCGATTTCAATAAAGCGATCGTGACCGAAGGTGATTCATTTTTTATGAATCCGTCAATCGATTCGCTGTTTAACCAGCTCGTTCCGACGGAACGTTTCCGATAGAACTGACGTCAAAGAGGAAATAAATAACACGAGAAACGAAAATTTTCTATTGTATCGACGCGACAAAGGATTATATTTGATTTTGTTGCGTTCTTTTCGATTTTTCCCGGTATTGCGCGAACGTTGCGCTGCCAATAAAAGTATTATTCCTTTTTAACGTCAGTGCTTTGCTAATTGATTAGCATAAAATAAAGTACCGTGACTTGGCACTTACCTGAATGGAAGAATACCGTCGAGAGCCTGGGAGACCGTAGGAGGTGAAGCTAGAGCGAATCCTCGTCCAAGCAGCGTCGAGTGTACGGAGAAAATCCTCTTTGCAGTTTCTTGCATCAGCTCCAGATCCTCTTCCACTTCTTCGTCTAAAAAGGTACAGAAGAATTCCTCTTGGTCAGAGAATTCATCAAGTAACGAAACAATTGTCAAATACAGATAAATGTTTCAAACTACGTGTATATGTGTTTGTGACACAGACAAGCATTAATTCTGGATTAGAAGAAAAGAGATATTATTGAAATTAGTAAGTACTGGTAAGTGATACGTACTAGATACAGGCGGTAACGCTAGATTTCTCTTCATGAGACTCGCGGCACAGGCTCCACCAAGGAATGACAATTCAATTTCCAGATTTCTCAAACCATTTCCCGCTGACGTCCAATCGTATCCAATAACCAGACATTTAAATCCGTATGTAACTGCTCTATCGTTTCTCATGTAATCGGAAGCGGTTTCCAACGAAAATATAACTTCATTTCCTGAACAATGAACAAATTAATTAATTTATTGCGAGTCAACGCGCAACTGAAATTATTCTGTAAAGTGACGACTCACCTGGCAATACGACCGCGTTTTGAGGCCACTGACTTGGTACATTGCTCATTTTACGCAATACGGGCCACCGTAAGGGTGCATTTTCAAGGGTGCGTATTCTAAAAATATATCAGAAAACGTGATACATGTTACGCGATTTTTTCGCTGCAAAGTGTTTGCACGATACAAATTAATTGCACTTACCTTGTAAGAGGAGAGATTACACTTGGAATGTACAATTGTAAATAATCCTCTGGCTGAGCTGTGCCACATTCTGGCGTGAATTCAATGGATATCCACTGGACAGTCTTTGGAAAAGTGACTTTATAGTGGGATACTGTAGCAGGTTTATAAGGATGATCGCTTTCCAACCAGGTGTAATGATGACTGGTAGTAGTGGATGCAGGAAGGTGAGATTGAAGTTCACTGTCTTGAGATATTTCAGACGATCCCATTGTGGATAATAGATTAAGTGCCGCAATATGGGGTAATGTTTCTTGAATTAAAGTAAGAAGTTGCACTCCGCTCTACAAAAGAACAAAGAAAAAAGAAATGATTTATTAAAGCCGAAACAGAAAATAATATATATATTAATGATCGTAAAATATGTAAGATTGTTGGTCTTTACCCTGGGGTCTGATGTAGCTAAAGAACTGATATGCGCCATAACCAATGGTAAAAGAGTCGTCACAAACGGCGCATTTCCAAGAATTGCGGTGATTACCACTTCTTCTGCTTTTTCTCTAGCTAATGCGAAAATTTCGTTTGATCTTTGAATAATCGTAGTTGTCATTGCAAGAGCACATTTTTTTGCTTGCACCTCAGCCATCGCTTTACTTGTATGCTGACCATCAGAATCTTGGGGATTTGAATAATAGAGAATGTGCGGTATTTGTCCTCTGGTTTGAGTCGTACCTGCGAAAATAATATATATATATATATATATATATATATTATCATTGTTTAAACGAAATAATGTTTACCATGTATAATAACGCACCATTAAAGCTTAAAGAGCAAGCCGTGAAAGTAAACGTAGTTCCGTCAGGTCCTTTAACGACGCTTAAACCACCATCGCCGTTACTTGTACGTCCTCCACGGTTCCTCAGTCTAATAGCGTACTTTACATTTTCCTTAATGGGCACAGGTTTATCAAATTTTAATTCTACTATGTCGTTGACGCAGTCATCTGGCCCGAAAGAGCCTCGTGTAAAATCCAAACTACTCCATCGTTGAGTGTGAGATGGATCGTTGCCCGTGTTATTTTGCTACAAAATGTACGATCCGACGTTGTGTTTACGACGAATGAAACAATCACTTTCATGCAAAAATTGAAAAATGAATACTCACATCGTCGAGTAACTCTAATTCATAGTCGTACATTCCAACACCTCCATAAATACCCACACCAGCGATCGCAATGCCAGATCTATCGACTGAAAAACAAATTGCGTCTGGGGAACCGTTACCGGTATTCCACGATCTTGTTTGATTTACTCGAGTAAATCTCGAGGGTGTAGTATACATAAGTCTGCCACAAGCGGCTTGAAGTTCATCCTCGTTCCCATTAGATTGTGCCGCTAATTCAGCAACCACACGCCCTAACAAATAAGAACAAAAAAGTACCAATTCCTCCCGTGACTGAGTCTTTTTACTACAAAGATTTTTCTTCACAGGAACTAGAATCAAATCTAACAGTCTTTCAAGCACGTCACGAAACGACCAGTTTAAAACTTCTTTGCCAGAACTTTCCACTTGAGATTTATAACTAATTTGTTCGACTAAAATTGGATATTGATGACTTTCTGTTGAATTTATCATCAATAAGCCAGTATTATCGGATGGACTAAGTTGCCGTTTTATGCTATCGGTACTATCCATGATGTTATTTAAAATTGGAAATGTACATCGAAGACGAACACTAGGGCTGCACAGAGCAGCTAGAACAGCCGCTAATAATCGATCTTTCGTAGATTCTCCCTGCTCCTGTAAAATTGTACCACAAATTGTTTTATAAAAATCCTCCAGCCAATAAAACTATGAGATACGTACTCTGTCGATTTCTGACAGCAGCTCGCATAGACATGTCCATTTTAAATACGCTGTTGGATAAAATGCGTGATAGCATGCTACAAACGCTCTGTGACATTCCTCTAATATGGTAGTTGTCGCCTTAGTGTTTCCGACAGTCGGACCTACAGAGATTATTATATTGTAAAAATGAAAAGCAATATTTAAAATAAAGGACTGTATTGCAAGCTTACTTTTAGTTGGTCGCGTTTTGCCTTTACTTTTCGTATTTGACGGTACTGAATCGGATAAAATTTGATGTAACAATGCACGTACTTCACCGATGCATTCTGCTAACCGTACCGATTCAGCGGGAGTTTTTTTCCCCACTATAAATCATTGATATTATTTGAATACAATATTTAATACAATTTAATATTTGATGTGCAATACGCATACTACATACCTTGATTAGGATAAATTTCATTGGTATAGATCTTAAGTAGTCGTAAACTAGCTCTGCTAATGTAAATTAAACGCTCCACCTCGAATAATGCCTGAGTAGTAGTGGCATCGTTTAACGTTGCTTTTAATGTATTCCAACTCCATTGAAGGAGAGATATTAATGATTGGAAACACTCCTAAAAGAAAAAAAAACATTTTTATTTATATTAGTTTACATTTGATGATATAAGAAATAGATACGTACTTTAGTGACTGTTCTGCTGAATTCTCTTTTTAAGATGTAAACTGGTTCAATTCGATCTCTTTGCCTACTAGACGTTTGATTTTCGGGTGTAATAATTCGATATAGCAATTGTGGTATTTGTCCGGCATTTACATCGGATCCATTATTGGATCTTTTCGAAGATTTAAAATAAAACATAACTCTAGTGAAAAAGAAAAAAATTAGTATACATAATCACATTTTTTGAATGTGAAAAAAATTGATTTTACTAACTGGTCTTCTGCAGTGACCATTCCTTGACCACCAGAACCACAGTCGCTAGAAGGTCCACTGATTTTAGCCCATGCAACGTACCACCTATTTGCTTGTAAAGGAATTGGTTCGTAAAATAAAATAGAATATTTTTGTCTCGGTCCACACTCGTACGGTATTTCTTCAGATTCTGCTAAAAGTTCGCCATCATTTTCTTGATCTCCTCCATCCATTCCAATATCAAAGAGCTGAAACACGGTTATTTAATATAATTCTCAGCATAGTATCACATAATTCGTGATATGTGTAATGAATAATACCCACTTTTATTTTTGCCGTGTATTCTCCCCGACCTCCAAACAATCCATATCCTCCTAATAAAATATCAGTGTCGGGCATAAATCTAATAGCCTCGATAGAATGTGCGGAATATCCCCAACCACCACCATGACCTAAAAATATACAGAATATATGGTACAAAAATATTTGAAAATTATTTTTGCCAATCTTTTTTGTACGCACTTTCAAACCTGTTGACTGTAACAAAATCTTCACGACTGTACACTTTTCCATGTGTTGATTGATTACATTCGTTCTCTTCTATTACAGTGAAATTTTCATTTTGTGCTTGTGCAAGAGTATCCAGACAACCCAATAAATGCATCGCAGCTTGAGAACGTGTTACAAAACAATTTGATACCACTGGTAATGCCAAGCCTGGACTCAAAATGGACGCTTCCAATCCAGGAATTATTCTAGCTTCCATTGATATAATATTATACAAACTTATTTCATTAGTCGTTGGGTTGAAAGTCCAAATTACATTATACAAAGGATCTAAACATGTCACACAATTACTGAAATCAACTTGATCTGATCCGCTATAACTGTTACAAGTACCATCTCTTTTACTTATAACTAAACATTTGAAAGAATTTGCGTGATCAGTTTGATGTGGAATTAAAACTGAAACGAAAGTTTTCGTTTTATATAATTAGATGTGTCTGGTAACATGATAATGGCCCAAGTATAATAAAGAGGACATACTTATGCAATTTTTATTTGCCATAACTGTACTTCTTGTTAAACTAATAGAATTTATTTCATCAATTTTGATATAAGTTTGATCTCCACTTGCACTAATCCATGTTGCTCTTCTACCCCATTGTGGACCAATATTTGGAACTACATTTGGATAACTGTGCCGGGGCTGTGTTCTATCAGAACGACGACTAACTTGCGGAGAAGAATTTGAGAGTTCATTTTGTCCATTCCACCAATTTATACCCAATTGTCCTTTCTGTATATAAAACATGTATGTATCAAAATGTTTTTTTCTTTTATTATTACAGACAATAGAATTTGACACAAACTTGATAAGCTCCAAATGTGAACACTTCCCCCTTTGATGTAAGTACGACAGTATGATTGCTTCCAGCAGCAACTTGTACTGCAATCCCTGGTAATTTAACGTGAACTGCTCCACCATGTGCTACCAAATCTCCTACACCCAACTGACCATATATGTTGCTACCAAATGTATAAACTTCCCCATTTTGTAAAAGTATCACTGCACGCAACACAATATAATTGTTAAACTTCATTCTACAAACTTACCGAAAGAATGTAAAATATAGTTTCAAGTATTACCTGTATGATGCAAACCACATGATACTTGAACCACAGGACTTTCACTAGGTATAGGAACTCTAGCCGGTGGTATACTAGCAATTCTTGCAGCATCGCCTCGTTCAATATCACTTCCACCAATACCTTCCTCAGTTATTAAATTAGTACCTAATCCTAATGCCATTTTTCCAGCAATTTTTTGTATCACACTTGGCCCAGCTACTTTATATAGAATTTATTGTTTTATTAACCATTACTTAATTTAACTTAATCTTAAAACATATTCAATATATCTATTTTGTATAGACATCTACCCAATCTTTGATTATTCGGACCTTTCATCTTCATTCCATATTTCGCAGTACTCGGACCTGCCTTCGTTCTTTGTTTTTGCTTTATTTCCCCCAGACATCTCTGTAAATACTCTCGAAAATTTGAACTTGATCTACCTAGAATGCGACACGAATAATTTACACAAATGTTCAATTTGTAACATTAATTTTGAAATATTAATGTAATATTAACTAATTTGAAATCAAAAAAATCATTTTTACCATTAGCGCAACTTTTCCTTGCGCAAGTACGACAACATCCACATTCCGCACATCCACTATCCCCTTCACCGCATCCACACTCCCTGGATAAAATACAAACTTTAATTTCTTATGTTAAGTATGTGATTTGATATACGTACTGGCCTGGATTTCGATCTGGGCGTATACTGCTTAAGCATGATATACTGTAACCAGTGCATTCTCGGCATATTGTGCAAACCATGCAAACACGGTGCCTCCATTGATGTAAACCTGGCGGACACATTCCTCTTGTTTCTTCCCAATCTTCGGTAGATTCTATACCATCTAAATATGTATAAAGTATTAACTTTTTTTTTTTTTTTCGTTATTAAAGAACGTTAAAATTATATCATGTACAATTACCCTCTTCAGCTACTAAAAATTCTTCCTCTGTTGCACCTATATCTACAGCAACCGAAGAGACATCTTTATTTATAGAATTATGAATTGTATTAAAATCTCTACCACATTGTCCTTTATTGTTAATTCCAAATGTATATAAATGTCCTTTGTTAGTTAATGCCGCAGCATGAGCTTTGCCTAATGAAACGTGAACAACACAAACGTCTCTGAGATCAGTGACTATTCCCGAAACTGGATCACTATGCAAGGTATCTTTGCCAAACATCAGTAAAGAACCTTCCTTTGTAACTAATGCTGTTGATCCATTATTACAAGCAGCATTCACAATAAACTGTCCTTCCACTTTTGCTATTCTTTTTGGTTTAACTGGCTTAGGTTGTCGCCTAACTTTATCTAAAAATAAAAAATATATGAAGACATACTACGTATATGATATATATATATAAACATATTATAAATTTTACATTAATCAATAATATATTTACTATTATCACCATCTTCTCCGCGTCTGGCAGTACCAGCAAATAAAACTGAACCATCTTCCATAACCATTACGACATGTTGACCGTCATGACCAGCTACAAAATTTACAAGTCTTGGTCCTTTCCCAAGTGTTATCTCTATCCATCTATTAGGCCTTGTGTTACTTTTCATACCGAGAGAAGTTCCTTTTCCACTGTACAGAATCTTCAAGAATACGAATATATGTATATATATGTTTCACATTTCTATATAATTTTTGAGGAACTGAAAAATTATAGTATGCTTACTTTTCCAGATACAGTTTTTACTAATGCAAATTCTTTTCCTGCAGTAACTGTAGCTATTTCATCATCACAGCCTGAATTTAATGTATGAGTTGTTTGTTCTTCATCAAAAGCAGCATATCCAAAAACATCTACACATTTTCTTGCTAACTTTAACGGTAATTCTGATGCGACTGTTACTGGATTGCTTAATGTATTTATTGTTCTGACTACAAAACCATCCTGCTAAAATTAATGACATAAAATTTATATATATGTCTTTTCAAGTAATATAAATTTTTCAACTAAATCGAAAACAAAAAACTAACGTCTTTTCCGGCAGTTATCATTCCCAAGCATTCGCCGTCAGAAAACATAACAGAGGATGACCAATCACGACCTTCTAAAACAGCAATCTCCGTAACTGAAAGGGTTTCTGCATCAATAATTAGTAACTCGCTCTGTTTTCTCGGTGTATATTTAAAGTACAGCATGTTCTAAAAAAAAGTTAATAATTAATTGTTAAATGTTAATATACATATAGTTGCACGTTACAAAACAAGTACTTAATTAAACTAACATTTGCATAACCAAGCCAACCCGTTTCTGTTGGATGAAAGTCCGCCTTATGAACATACACCTGACCCCAAACAGTTCCTCCATGTCCATTACCAATCTTGAATAATCCTTTACTTGTATGCAGATACAGGTACTTTCCATCACTCACAAAACTTCGTCCATTGAGTATTATATTATTTATCTCATTTCGTAACTTAAGTATACAAGTATAAATCTTAGCACATTTAGGAACTCCATATGTAATCCAGTCTGGCCGTGCAAGTTTTCCAAGTAAAACGGCTTGTACACTTCTTTGTAAGGATGTTAATACACATGGCATCTGTAACATATATAAATTGCAATCTGCAATCTTAGAAAAGTACGTTGTAAAGTACTATGGATTTGTAGAAGAATTTACTTGAATATTTTGAATTGCTAATGCTCTTGGACACATTAGTAAAGCCGCTATTGCTGCCAATAAACGACCAGTATCACCTCTAACAACCACAAGACTCAATAAACATGCACAAGCAACTGCAGTCAAATGACTGCCATCATTAGCAGCTGCTGATTCTGGGCCATGTGAAGTTGCAAGATCCAATAATAGGTCAAAAAGTGGATCTATGAAAAAAAAAAAAATAAAAAATAAAAATGTTTAACATTTACCATAGAGACCATATTTACAATAAGTATATTTATATGCACATATTAATTTTTATGCATTACCAATAACATCATCTGGTTCAGATTTCAGGCCTTCGGGAAGTTGTCCTTGTAATACATCCAATAACGCTGACAATGTTTTTGTACACAAAGCAGGTTCAATTGTTCTACTCTCTCTCATTAATGTAAAAACACTTCGTAAACCAATACCTACAATCTAAATATACTTAACCTTGTATATAATTCTTTCAATGTAAATAATGTATATAACTTTGAAGATTACCTTTGGTAAACTCTGTATAGTTGATATTCTGTCTTCATCATCACTCTCTGTATCAATAGTTTCACTGTGTTCTGGTGATGGTGGAGAATTACAATTTGATGCTCTATGAACTTCAGTTGATTTAACATATCTGTCCAAAATAACTTTCCTAACGTTAGAATATACAGCAAATGCAGAAGCATTGCAGGATAATCGTATTTCTGGTGGCTTAGTGTAACTTAGACCACCGTTCAAGTCAACCTGTAAACATTGAAGATACAGAATAATTCAAGTTAATTAATTCAAAGAAAAAAAATACAGATATAAAAAATAATTGACAATACCTTTTTTTTATCTCTTTTACGTACAGATTTATTTTTTTTACATTTTCTCCATTCTTCCTTATTTCTAAAAAACAAAATGTCTTGTAAATACAATATAAAACATAAAACATCTAATAGACAACATTATTATTATTATTATTATTAACGACTTTTTATGACTAACATATTGACATTTATAAAGGAGAGTGTAAAAACAAACGTATAAGAAAAAATGTATCTTTATTTCTTTTAACAGACAACTATAATTGTATGTATCTGCAGATTATCATGTTAGATTAAATAAATAATTAACAATGACCAAATAATTCAAAATATCAGTTGCAAATTAATTTATAAATTAAGTTTCTACTTCGTCTAAAAAGTATCAAACTGACAACCCAACGTATATAACATTAATAAACAAACCATTTTAGGTTATTTTACATATCTACGAAAATCATGATGTAATTTGATAGTAGGGTGACATGGAATGACATATTTAGGGAAAATAATAATGGAATTATCAAAATCTCTGTCGGAATTATTGAGTTTGATAAATGACATATGAAGTCACCGCCAAAAGCGTCAAGTAAACAAAGCTGTAGGAGGTTATATACATTTCGCACCTCTGTGCTTCAGCAATACTTCTAAAAAGGTCATAAAAGCATTTCACGTAATTCTCCGGCTCAGGTAACAATCTTTCGTGATCTCCGGACACCATGTTGTACACAAAATTTTCAACGTACGAATCACCAATTCATTTTCGTAATACTATTGATCGTTGACATTCCCTCGCCTTCCCCATGTGATCGCATCACACTATTTATAAAAAGAGCCATTCGACGATTTCTATCAAAGTATTTATTTATCGATATGTGATTTTAAATTCACATGTATCAAATAATCTGACGACGTATTATTTTTGCAACATTCGAAAACGGCTAAAGATCCGTTTCTGCTGTATGTTAAGAAATTCGTCTTGAAAGTACCAGACGGGCCGCGACTATTTTGCGATTTCGATTGTTCGATATACGATATCATTTTAATGCAGATTGTCATTCGATATGGCGCCTATTGTTCAAATAAACTTTTACAACTGTAAAATCTACGAATAGAATTTATTGGCCGAATTTTGCGTATGTTAAGATATTTATGAGTTTGTACATACTTATAATACAACTTTATTACATACGCATATAAAGTGATGTACGATGGATCTTTAAACGTTAATTCTAAAATAAAACGTCCTCAAAACGTTCATATCTATTGTATATATGAATTCGAAATATAAAAAATAATATCACTAGAAGATCATTTTTTTTTACGTTGATATTTTTCTTTTTTGTTTCGCAAAGAAATAAATTAAATTTGATTTCGTTATTAGAAGATAAAATATACTCTTATACATGAAAAATCTATGTGTAAATTGTTTTCGTCAGGATTTACGAAATATTATATATTTATAAGCTGCCTGTATTATTGGATTGAAGGATTAATTATAGATGTTACATTCAAAATTTATTTTATAGAATTGCATTTTAACAAGAACATTTAGCGATATATTTCTTGCAGTGTAACAAAATAATGCATTGATAAACGTTTTATCACTTGAAAATTTAATTAAGTAAACGTTAAAAAGATATAATGACGTAAAAGGCTTATCTCATGTATGATTTAGAATTGATCACCTCACGTAAAGTATAGTATAGTGTGCATATCCTGTTATGCTGAGATTACTGTTTTGAAGATTATCGTGAACATAACCTAAGAAACACGATTCAAAGTGCAATTACACTTTAGTTTTATTTTATTGCAAAAGTAACGAGATGAATGTGATTTTATAAATTATTTGGCGAAGCAGGTAATTTATGAAAAAATTTATCACGAATTGAATAACAGAAAGCTATTTAAAAATTGCATAGCTTTTTTTCTATTTCGATAACAACATAACCACAAATGACAGCTCTCAAGCACGTATGTATTATTTACACATTCGATAAGTTGTTTAAAAAGTTGCCATTAAAGTTTTTTTTGTTTGTAGGTAGACTATTCTAATAAATATATAATTATAATTGTAAGCTGATTTTTGCTTATTGCGTATCTCGATTGAAATTACATTTATCTATGTATCTAGAAAGAATGACAAGAAAAGTCTGTAAGAGTATGAACAAAAATTTTAGTTAATTGTAATGAAGCAACGTGATTCTTGTGATATATTTTTAGTATGTATCATAGCAAAGCCTTGTATTTCTAAGGAAATTTAATCTCTATAGATTTATAGACAGACATGTTATAAGTATTGTCATTCTCAAGAAACAATATTGCTTTTAGTTACATTGGATATATCAGTTAATGATACACATGTCACTTGATTGTGTAAATATTACTTAGAAAATACATGTGATAGAATATCTTTAAAAGTATCGTTATAAACGTGTGGGAATGGGCAATTGCTTGTGCAAAGATACGCAAGTTGAACTTGATATATACAATGGACATAATTATGCACAGACTGAAAATACCATACTACCAGAATCAAGTGTAGGTACAGTTGCATCTGGTGATATGAGCACCACAACTTTTAAATTTCCAACTTCAGCAAACATTGATAAATTAGTACTTGAAACTCTCGCAGTAATTGGTTCTCTTGTTGATAAGTAAGTATTACAAATCATACAAATCCCAAGTTACTTCATACGTAATGTAATTTCATAATTATATACACGTACACTTTACAAGGATAGGATTATTAGATTTATTAATTAATTACTGTTGTGCTCATCCAGTGAACAAGAACCACCACCTGCAATGTTAAAATTACATGCTATTGCTGATAAAGAAGATGGATGGATACAAGTTGTCAGTTCTATGGTTAATGTTATTCCTATGCATGATCCATTAGGTCCTTCAGTTATCACACTTTTATTGGATGATTGTCCATTACCGTCAAAGGTATAATTCTATTATTGTATATTATTATATGACGATGATTGTAATTTATACTACAGATATTTTCACTTCTTAGGAATTAGTTCTTCGGTTATCACACATGTTTCAAATATGTCAAAAACTTGGAAATGTACAGACTAGTGCAACTCAACAACGTAACATCTGCGTGGTATTGGGTTGTATAGCAGAAAAGTTGGCTGGCCCAAGTAGCATTGCTATATTATCTGATGAAACATTGAATTATCTCATTTCAAACCTTGTACGTATAATTATATGCATATGATTATAGATGCGAAATTTGTTTAAAAAAATTTGATTTACAATTTGCATATTATTTTAGAAGGAAGATATTGATCCCTATGTGGTACTATATTCATTAATAGCTTTGGAAAAATTTGCCCAAACGAGTGAGTATTAATTCCAGTAATTTCTATAAATGACGATATTCTTATTAATTTATACTTTAAAAAGTGTAATATTGTTACTTAATCAGGTGAGAATAAAATAACTATAAAGAAACGTTTAATGGCAGAAAAGCCAAATCCATTATTAGAATTAGAAAAATGGGCAACAGAAAATCATTATGTACGCCGACAAGTAGGTTTTTGTGCGCGATGGTGTTTAGATAATTTACGTAAGTATTGAAGAATTTTTATTATATGCGATACACATGATAGGCAATATATATTTTATACAATATAAAATATATAGATATAAAATATATAATATTAATTATTTTAACATTATACAGTATATTTATATATGTTTTTTTTTTTTTTTTCATTATTCTAGTTCTAATGGAAGGTAGAAAATATTCTCATGATTCAGTTGATATGACTGGTATTAATGTAATGTTGAACACAAAGGATGTAAGCGAGTACCTGAAAATATCACCTAATGGTTTGGAAGTAAGTTTTAGAAGAAATAGTACAATATATTAAGAAATATTTATACATGATAAGATTTCTTATTATTTTTATTGCATTTGTAGGCTCGGTGTGATGCATATTCATTTGAAAGTGTAAGATGTACATTTCAAGTAGACTCAGGAATCTGGTATTATGAAACACTCGTTATAACTACAGGCGTAATGCAAATTGGATGGGCTACAAAAGACAGCACGTTTTTGAATCACGTAAACTTTAACATTCGTAACATAACATAAACGATTACGATATATAAATTATTTTTGCGTATTTCGTTTTACTATTGCAGGAAGGGTATGGTATTGGTGACGATGAATATTCTTTGGCCTATGACGGTTGTCGCCGATTAATTTGGTATAATGCAAAAAGTGAAAAATATCATGATAGACCATGTTGGAAAGCTGGTGATATTTTGGGTTGTTTACTAGACCTGAATAAACTAGAAATAATATTCTCAATAAATGGTGTACCACTAAAACCGTGTGTTCAGGTTTTCAAAACAGTAAGGTATGTACTGTATTTATTTATTTATCTACTTTAATGTATTTAAATAAAACTTATCAAAAAATATTCTAGGTCTGGATTTTTCGCAGCAGCCAGTTTTATGTCATTCCAACAATGTCTTTTTAATTTTGGCAATGTACCTTTTAAATATCCTCCTACCGATCGCGAATATCAGAAATTTAACGATCATGCTACTTTGAAGCCCGAGGATAAGGTTGTGCTTCCTAGACACATATATCTAGATCAGTTGAGGAAACTTAGTGTTAGAGAGGACTCGTGTACATTGTGTTTTGACCAAAGAGCTTCAGTAAGATTGCTCCCATGCAATCACAGGTATTGTATATAAATTAACTCAGTGTACTATTTTTTTACATTGTACAATTACAATGTAATTCTTAATATAAAACATATATAAATTTTTCATTCATATTTCAGAGGATTCTGCCAAACGTGTTCGAATCAGCTAGTAGAGTGCCCAATGTGCAGAGCTACGATCGAAGAAGTAGCTATTGATAACATATGACACCACACAAGCGTACTGACATTTTTTAATACTCTTCCACTACCTTTCCTATATTATATAATTCTCAGGAATTATCGCGAGGTAATCACAATTACAACACATCATGTGTATCACATACTGAATATGGTTATAATATTTTATACATTTCTCTTCTTACAATACAGTATTTTAAATCAAGAGAAGGACTATGAATCAATCACAGAAAACAAAATTGCATTTAAATGTATCACACTTTTAAGATATATCATTCTGAATGTTGTAGATATAACATACAAATTATTATATTATAAATTTAAATTACAGACAAATATTATCTTGTATCTACCGGCTGTGCAAATTACTTTCTCTAGGTTTTATCTAAGTACATCTTACATTTAATTAGATATCTAAAGTAAAATAGTGAGATAAAAATTTAAATATTTTTTTTACACTATACACATTCGAAGAAAAAAGCAGGTACAAACATTTGCAATTTATATCTGAATTGCTACGAATGTTGTACATTTCCAATTTAGTGTTTGTGACTGGATCACAAATATCTAGACACTATTTTGTCTATGAACTTGAAGTTCTTTTTGCGTTAAATTATGAAAGTTTGTATTACTTATATATTTGTCAATACTGACAAACGAATAACTGAATTTGCGCTGTAAATGTAAGATTAATTATAGAAAACTGTAAAATATTGATACCTTGTAGTATATATATGGAAAGAACACACATGTACACATATTATATTCTTGTGAAGACATAAAATGTTATCATATGTATAACTTTGCAAAATTTTTCTATAAATTCTGCTGATTTTTTTTTTCAGAACCTCTCCTATTATTTAAAATAGTTCATTATTATTTATATATTTTAAATATGTATAAATCGTGCGTCCCTTCTATATTTTTCTATTTATCAATTAAAAGGGTATCTTTACAATAATCATTCATATAATAATCAATATGATTGATAAATTTTCAGTTCACGTAATTGAAGAGATGAATAATTTTGAACATGAAACTTTTCACATTACATCGTAAACATATCTTTATATACAAGTTCGTAAATCATAATAAATGCAAAATTAATTAAAGTTAATTTACTTAGCCCTTCTCTTGGACACCGAAGGTCTTCTATTGTTTCTTGATTCCATATTTCTAGTTTAATCGAACCGTTCTCACCACACGCAGACAATGAACGAACCGTCCATGTTAACAAAAAAAAGTGTGGTAGTTTTTCAAACGTAAAGGACCGTTAAAACGAGAATTAAAAACGAGAATAAGAATATCGATATATTCGCAAAATACGATCTCTCGATTTGGAAAGTTAAGCGCGTGGTCACGAGAGCGCGCTGCAGTTTGTTACAAGATGGCGGATGAGTGAGTGCCTGTGGATCGAACGAAGCTACCCAAAAACACGAGGGGTTTTCAGCTAACTTGTGGTGTTTGTGGGTTTCAGATACATCCAACATCCAGAAAGAGAACCTAGACGATTCTGACGAAGGTGAGTACTGACACGGAAATATATTTTTGATGTTCGTAAATGTGCGCGGAACGGAACGAGTATTCGGCACGGTGGCCCCACCATCGAAGCATGCCAGTGTCTGGTGTGCATGGCGGTGGCATGCTCGTAAACTCATATCCATTTAAGTACATTCCATCTTGCATAATATTTTGATCGGCCGGGTGTACTAACTTTGTTATCGCGCGTAACAACACGATTCGGACATCATTGAACGGGTGTCACGTTGCAGTTTCGATTGTAACCCGTATGTCACGCCGTGATTCTCACATGCGCGACTAAGTCATGAGAGTGCCTCGATGGCGTTTTATCGGTTAGGGGGCGCCACGAAACGTGCCGCGCTGTGTTTACCTCGACCGCAGGCTGAGAAAAAGAAGAAAACAGAAAAAGGGCACGCGGTCGCTTTCGTCTTCGTGTATTGTTCCTGTTCTTTTTCCCTTTTTTTCACGGACCGATCTAAAACATCATATATTCTTTTTCCCTCGATGTTTATACATCGCGAACTTGCCGATATATACAATCATGTCACCGATAGTTGGCAAGTACTAATTTTTTTTTGTCGTTTCCTTGTCCTAACGACTAACGACAATAGGATTTATTTTGATTTTTTACATCTCGTGCGTAGACGTAGGAACATTCGAAACAAACTTCCTTTGTATCGTTCGATTACGTAATGACAAGAACATTAATTTACATATAAAGATACTACGGGACGAAAACAAAGTAAAATACTTTTTCTTAAATCATGATTTCCAAGTTCTGATCTACTTGTTGTAAGTTCTTCTACGTTCTGTGTAATGGTTTCAGAAACCGATTAGATCAAACGGAATAAAAGTATCCCGGGGGGCTGAAGTAAACAGAGTTAATGCGCGGTTATTCGCCTATCGGGGTTACTGATCTTTCGACTTCCCATGTGCTAGTGCCATCTGTCGCATGTAAAAGCAAACCGCATTATTAACTTTCAACAGAGCTTTTACCGCAGAATTTTCAAACGTACTTCCAAGCGTACGATTAAAAGACGTGCAACCGAAATGTCGAAATTTGTAGCGTTTCGTAAATTCGATCAAACGCCGATCTGTCGATAATATACGATACTTTACGAGTGAGATACGTTGACGAAGTACGTGTACGATGCGTGAATCCTTATCGGAGCCTGTTGGACCTCTGGGCCGATAAAATCGGCGCTCTGCGTATATAGGGCATCTACCTTTCCTTCTTTTTCCCTCTCATTCCCATACGCTCAATCATTCTCACCAACTGTTGCTGCTAACTCACAGTTGGTTCTAATCGACTTTATCAAACATTCCAGAAGTCGTTTATCAACTTGGCTCACTTGTATTTCCAAGCGCGGCTAAATAGAAAAATATCGAAGCTTGTGCCCTTCTATCCTCGAGGCAATGACCTGATCTAAGGTCGTATCGATCACGAGGCCGTTACACGAATATCGTACCGATGAACTACTTTATCAATTCATGATTTTTTTTTTTTTATTTTTGATTTTTGCTCCATCGATCGTTGTGGCGTTAGTCACAAATCTAATCAAATCATTCGCAATTCATTCGCGCAATGATTCGTATCGTGGGAATGTCATTTAACAACGATTCATCTAAATCCTGAGAAATCGTTATTTGTCGATTCAACCTCGCGCAGGTTGTTACGTGAGTAATTCTTTGCGATTCATAACTCGTGTATCCTATTTGATAACGTGCAACGGTAGCACGTGACGCACCGCTTCCTGATTCATACTTCCGACTCGAACGTTCATTCGATTATCAACTTAGCGCACGTACCATTTTTTTTCTTTTCTTTTTTTTTTACGACTTTCGCGTATTCTGCATGTTTCGTTTCGATCAGTACGAGTCTCGTACGAATCACATTTACTGGAAGACTGTTTTTTGTGAACAATGGTGGATCAACCATCGACGAAGGAGAGAATAGAGATGACGAAATTTCGTGTCTCACGAGCTCGAAAAAAAATCACAATGTTCCTTACGCCCACTGCGATTTGCTACAGAGAATGTAACAATTCAGCGCAATCGTCGAAGACGATAAAATCAATAGTCTCAAAAATATTACGTTCTTAAAGAAGAAATCTATCGTTTAATAGTTGATTGCGATAAAATATCTGTAGATGAATATCTAGCTTGTTTTTATATATTATTATTATTATTATTGTGATATGTAGTATTATTTTATATTATAGTTATGTTATATGTATATATAATTATAAATATATACTTCAGTTACAAGTAAATGTAGAAAATTTGATTTGGCGAGCGATTTTTGCTCGATTATTCTGTGCAAAATTCCCATCTTACAGATATTGCAATTCAAAGTTACGTTCCGAATTTTATTTATGAACAACTTCTTTTCTTTCCGTCGAACGTTTTATAAAAGGAAACATTGAATTCCCTGAAATTATTTCTAAATTTTTCTTCTCGCTCTGTTTTTCAATAAAAGATCCTCGAAGAGATCGAAATTATATCCAGCTACAATGAACCAATGATCTATGTCGTATAATTATGAATATAATTTCATGGAAAAATTTACTTTCAATTTCATTTATTTATTTGCACTATCGAGATTGTTTTCTTACTCTATACTGAATCGATAACGTCCCTAGCGTCATGAAAGGGGTAAGAGGGAGTCATCAAACCCCTCGAATCGTGGGACACGAAAAAGCATTGCACGTCAGATTTGTTTATTCCGTTCTTCGTCGATGCTTCGATACAATTGAACGCAATACGTTTGCCAAATTTTTCAAAGTCGGACATATGGCGATGGGATAGTAATCAGTCGCGCGATTATGCAAATGATTCGGTGACTGGGTGTGCGAGTCGGATGTTTCTCGGGTATCAATGAATCCTTCTTTTCATCTGTATTACAATAAATCGTGATTTTTGTCCAGATACAAAACATTTTCGTTGTGATTAAAGTGTTTAACTAGATAACTATAGATAATAGATAACTATAGTTTATATTTGATTTATAGTAGATACAAGCGAATTAGGTCACTCGATCACAGATTATTTTAATTATCATTTCCACTCTATATCTCGCACACTACACACTTTCTATCGATCATTTTTATTATGTACGTAAAATATAAAATGAAACAGTCTAAAACTAATCAACTTGATCTGACCTGTTATAGATTACCTACGATCCAATACTAATTGAGGGTTAAACTCGAAGGAATAAGTGCTCTGGATACTTTGAAAGCAAAGATTTACAAGCTTGTCGACCGCTTCTCATAGAAGGTGTATACAGGATGGCCGATCGTAACCGACGAATTCCATTAGGTACGAGAGTTTAGCGAATCCTTGCGAAACATTTGCCGCGAAGAAAGGGAGCAGTCTATTTAACTGGCGTGCACGTTGCTCCCCATTCTGTGTTTGCGTTTATCGGCAAAGTGATCTCTTTCTCTCTCTTTTCTTTCTTTCTCTCTCTCTCTCTCTCTCTCTTTTCTCTTTCTTCCCTCCGTTTGCCGGTTTGACGTCGTCGACGTCGGGTGAAGAGGATAGAAGAGACGGATAAAAAAAGAAACCGAAAGAAAGGAGAGAGATAGAGAGAGAGATAGAGATAGAGAGAGAGAGAGAGAGAGAGAGAGAGAGAGAGAGAAAGAGAGAGAGACATAGGACGAATATATAGGTGGATATACAGAGAAACTTTAATTTCTTGGCATTGTGAGGAGTTCCTTGCCCTTTCAGCCTTTTCAGTTCGGTGGTCTGTTTTTGATAGGAGGCCACGTCGTCTAGACACACCGGGGGTTGCCCAGCTTTTATAATCGCAACGAAATGCACCCCTCCGTGCTCGGCGCAAAAATACCGGTTTTTTTTCTCTCTGATTCTCCTCTCTCTCTCTCTCTCTCTCTCTCTATTTATCTATCTATCTATTTCTCTCTTCCCCTCTTCCCAACGTTGAATTTCTCTACCCCTTTCAGCCTCGTCACCCCTTCGTTCCGTAGCGTCGTGCCACCGCGTTACATTAAAATGATTTATTCTCTTTATTAAATTCGCATTCTAGGCTACGAGAACACATTCTCGAGTGAATCGAATCTCGAGACCGGATGCGGCCAACGATATGTATGTGTCTCCTCCGGTGGCGGCGACCTGCCTCCGTGCCTTAATCGTATACAGGATGCTCGTCCCTTTTTCTCGAGAGGGATAGTCAAAGGTCACGGAGGGGCATAAATTTTTGTCCTCTTTTTACCCAAGAAGAGATACTGTATCTCGTTAACGATCGTAACCGTATTTACTCTCCTATCGTATCGGTTGCCTTCGTTTAAGCGTCAACATTTGCCCTCGTTATAGATTGCTGACAGATTATTCGTCGAGAAAAACGGATCGTTTTGACGATAAACTCGGTTAGTGAGTCATATACACGTTCTACTTAAAATAAAGTCACCGTGCGTTCTCTCTTTTCTTGCACTTTAACACTCAACGATCCAATATTTAGCGACTATCGAAACATTCCCTGGAATATATTAAATAATAATGATTTCAAAGTCCCTCGTTGTCAAAGTGGTTATTGAAACGTCCCCTAAAATGTATTACTGATCCCGCAAGATGAAAAATGTCGAGCATATTAAAATAGTTGCAGTCGTTCGGTCGAGGAATTTTTCGACAGCGCGATCTAATCGTTCAAAAAGTTCGTTATCCGCCGATCGCAAAGTTGCGCAAATTTTCATCCCCCTCGTTCCGGGCGGATGCTACGAGCCGAGTAGTGGCGCCGCCTGTCGTCGGAACGGACGCTCGAATGGCGGCCCGATTATTACATGACATTCCTCGAATACCGTCCAGACCTCCCTCGTCTCCACCGTCGAGCATAGATTCCTTCTTCTTCGTCCCATCTTCCAGCTCTCACCCCTTCCGAACTTCTTTCTCTCTGTCTTTTACATCCCCGTACGTGGCTACACTAAGCCTCTTCCTCCTATCTCCCTCGCCGAGAGAGTAGATCTCTCCTAAGAGGCAAAAGGCTTCAGGCCTCCAAAATAGGCCCGCGATACGAATGATAAAAGCATCCCCTTCTTCCTCTGCTTCCTCCACAGGAACTACTACTACTACTGCCTCCATCCACGCGCCATTTCTCTCCCCCTCGACGCCTCCGACGCCCCCTCTCTCCAGGCGTCTTCGCTTCCTTTGCATCCTGCCATCGCGGAGGAAGCACGATCGAGAATCAGCCGCGCCCTGTCGAGTGGGAAACACGCCTGGACCGCGATATTCCGTTTAAACGATCACGCCTAAACAAAAAATGAATAATCGTAGGATCGTGGAGGATTCAAACGAACAAATTTCGACGACTCGCGACGATTCCTCAGAGAATCTACTCTTTTTCTCGAATCTTTCTACTCTCTCGCGATGTTGCTGCTTTGAAAATATTCCACGTCATTTTCTTCTGAGATTTTTCTCGCGTCATGGACGATTTTGAAGGGAACGTATCTCGAGACATAAAGAGATATTTCGTCACGAGTATAGTTTCAAAGTTCAAAGAGAAAGTTTCTTCCTAGTTTTGATTACAGTTATCTTTCCTCTGTAGTGTAGCGATTACCGTGACGGTAAAAGACTGAAGGCATTAGTGCAAATAGACGGCAGCAGTGACGACGACGACGACGACGACGACGACGACGACGACGCCGGACGCGGTGGCAGTTGCGAGCTATACGATCGATTCGCGGCCGCCTTCTATTGTCGCTCGTTCTCTGTGTGTAAGGGTTTGCAGCAACCCTCCCCCGGAGAAGGACGCTGGCTGACACCACCGGCTAGAGAAAGGGAAAAGACCGCGGCAGAGAGAAAGAGAAAGAGAGAGAAAGTGACGGTAGTAGAGATAGTACGATTCCTCGTAAGCCACGAGCGAACCCATTCATAAAGACGAGACCGTGACTAACGAGTAAGGAGAAGCGAGCGCCAGCCTGCTTCTCCCTGTCTTCGCCTTCCCCTCCCTCCTTCTTTACTTTCATCTTCGTGCTTTCTCTCTCTCTCTCTCTCTCTCTCTCTCTCCCTCTCCTTTCCGTATCGATTTCCTTTTTCCATCGGCTTCTTTTCTCCCCGAGTGTTATCGCGCCCGATAACGAGTCGAATTTTTCCCCCCGCTCGTTTCTTCTTTCCGTTTCCCTGTTACTCTGCCGCGCGTCGTTTTCCTCCCTTCCACTACGATTTCAACGCCGGTGGTTAATTAAAAACTCTCTGCCGCGACGAGATCCGCCGACGAATTTGATAAACGAGCCCGAGCGATTCGTCTCACTGAAAGGCCCAGAAGTAACTGTTCCGATTAAGAAACGAGAAACATTTGAATCGATACAAAACAAATTACAGGCGCGATCGCGAGACAACGCCACTACTTGAGGTCTACACCACGCCCCCTCGCGAATCACGTGACCCAAATCAACCAATCGCTAATTTTCGTTGCATCAGCGTTGCACCCGATTTTCTGGGTTACCCCCGTTAAACTCACTTTAGCAGGCGTGCCAAAAAAGAAAAGAAAATACACAATCATCCCCCACGGGTTGGATTTATCGATCGGAATAGATTGTACGAGGTTCGGCGCGCGCGCTCGAATTCGATTTCCCTCGGAAACGATCGCAGTTTTTGCGGTTCGTCAACAGGAAACCATACTTGCGTTCACCCACAAAAGAAAAAGACCATAAAAATTGTAAGCACGCAGTGAGGAAAGAAAGGAGTCGCGTTAGCCTTCTCTGTGCGCGAACGCTTCCGCGTTCCATCACGTGGACCGACCTCCGGGAAGGACGCGCGAAACATCATCGACGACGACCGCGATGCCGTTCGGTTCTTTTTTTTGTCTATCACCGTTCTCAGAGGAGAAGCTTGCCGCGTGTCGCCGAGATGCCATTGTTCCGAGCTATCGGTAACGGTCGGAAGATTCGAGCCTTAAATGCGGAGTGAGTTCTCTCGCGACTGACTCGCGAGGTACGTAGATGGCAAACGAGTCGTCTATTTTTCTCACCTCGTTGATACTCTCGATCGCTGGATCTTTTTCCTCTCCTTTTACTTCTTTTTCTTTCTTCTCGACGAAGTTGTATCGACGATGTTTTCTTATATTTCGTGGCGTCGAGACCACTTAAGAGACTGTTTAAGGCATTTTTCTCTCGATCCGAGGAACAAGAGGGAAGAAGCTTTCAGCAGGCGGGTTATACCGTGGGATAGCCACGGACGATAACGCGGACGCGAAACATCTTACCTGATCGGGAAATATCGAGATAACCCGGCGAGAGGGACTTTATTACGACACCGGGGGAAAGTTTTGATTGGGTTACAAAACTCGTTCGCCGAGGGATCGATGGATAGCTCGGAAACGGAAAAGCTCGATGTAAACGCACCCTCCTTTCGCCGTCCTCGCTGCGTCCTCTTCCGTCTCTCCTCGTCCTCCCGACAACCCCGGCCTTGGCCCAACGTTCGATGAAAACCAACCAGCCCTTCGCTCGCTTTCGGGCATTGCACCGGGCGAACGGGAAAGAGAGGCGGCGGAAGAGGAGAAGGAGAGGGGGGGGGGGAAGTACAAACGGAGAGGGCGAGAGAGGAAAAAACAATTTAGCTAATTTTTCTACCGCATACAAGGGCAGTGGGACAACCACCGCGAGACTAAAGCGCCAACCCCACCTTTTCGTCCATTCAGTCGCCCTTCAAAGGGACGAAAGGTATGCGTTCAACTTTTATCTCGCCGAAATCGTCGAGCTACGCGAATCTACCCAAAGTCTCTACCTTTCCAGTCTTCGGGAAAGTGAAACTGGAAACTGCAACTTGGTTTCTGCATAGTTTCCAACTTGCTTCTCCTTCCGATTTTCACCTGTTAACTGGTGAAATTTTTCGTCGACTCTTCGCGAACGAATCGCGCGAGGAAAGACCCGATGGTCTTTCAATTTTCAAGCCTGCACCGTTCGCGTTCGTCCCCGTTGCATTTTACACTTTTTTCTTCGATGAAATATCTAGTTACCGATACTTGATCGCGTAATTATTACCGCATACGTGACTTTCGTGGACTGTTGGCGAACCTCGGCGCTCACGTAGGCGACTCGTAACGTCCGATTTTGCTATCGAACGAACGTGCTGCAGAAACAAAATCGGTCGGCCGGTTAAGGGATAAAACGGCAGCAGAGGGTTCGGATGGTGTGGCGGTGGCTTGAATCACGACGATAACGCGTATCGATAACACCATACAGTGGGAGTCGTGGCCGGTTTAAAGCGCGGTGTCCCATTAATCAAATCCAAAAGATGGAGAACGAGCGTTGAACGTAATCTAAAAATACGGTCGTACATATACAGAGGAGCGCGTGGTACAGCTGGTGTACGTTATTATCAGCTACCTTTACAGCAGGAGACAGATAGGCAAAGAGAATGGGAGGAGTGAATAGATAACGAGCAAGGACATCCTTCTCCTCGTCGCACTTTGGTCTCCTTGGTTTTCTTCTCCGTTCCACCGTGAGAATACGAAAATAGGGACGCACCCGTGAAGAACCCCCTTTTGTCTTTGTGTCTTTCCTTTCCCTCTTCTTTCGACCGGAGCCGGTCGGACCGATTAGGCAGCGCGCGTGCAAACGTGGAAACTAACTAGCTTCTCAATGGACGAGCCTGGCACTGCTCGTCCCTTTTTCAGCCACGTGTCGCTTGCGTGTCGCATATGCATTCCACGCATGCGGGTGCGTAAGATGTAAATAAAATTCCAGACGCTGGATTTGCAGACGTGGGTAGGTCCCTACCTCGTGTGTCGTCGAGGAAAATTTGTGCCCCGCGTTATTCCCCGATGACGTGTACGGTGTGCGCGGCGCGGCGCGGCACCCGCCGTGTTCGACAACGGAATTATCGTCGCGTTAAAGTTTTAACGATACGCGTCTGTATTTGGAAACGATGACGAACGTGGAAAAACACGACGACGAAGCAGAGAGAGAGAGAGGGTCGCGAATAAAACGCGCCAGTATCGAGCGTATTTCGTCACCGGGAAGTAATTACGTCACTGTCGGGCGCGATGAGGTCTCGCGCATCGGGCGGGGAGCGAGAAAAAAGAGAAAAAGAGAGAGAGAGAGAGAGGAGGAAATCGATCGGCACCGTACAAGTCGAACGTCATTTCATGTATTTTTAAAGCTTTTTCCCTCCCTCCGTTGTCTGACGATTTGAGCGGCGGGTGGCCAGTGACGAAAGCGAGCCCGGACGATGGAGATCGAGGTCAAAGCTCGAAGCGGCACGAGAGATTTCGTCGCTGGAATGCGCCCGGTTCCCGCGCAATTGTTGCGACAATTTAACGCCGTTGTCTCCATCTCCTCCTTCGTTATCTCGCCAACAAGTTAATCTTTATAAATAGCTCGAGCCACGAGGTTATATTTAATCCTGACCCTCGCGGACGCTGTTTCTGCCTGTTTGATACCTCTCTCGTTTCCCATCTCTCTCCGCCAGCCTCGCGCGTCTTTGAAAACGAGCTTCTGGAAAATCGGCGCGCGTCCTCGTCCATCTTCGCCGCCGGAGAGGATAGATCTCCCAGAGAGAGAGAGAGAGAGAGGGGAGTCTTTTAGGCTGATACAAAGTCACACCGATGGAAGAATAAGATCGCGAACGACGCGCGATAGAACGAGGTAATTACGGCGGACGGACATCCGCTGTACGAGGAAATAATTTATTGAAATTTCTCTCGGCGACCTTTCCACCCGATTTCTGACCCGATTCTCCCAAATATCATCTACTCGCCCGGAACTAGCCCACCTTTCTGAATAATAGAGAAGCTTCTCTCGCGAATATCCATCCATCCCCCGATGTCCCAACCGAGAGCCGTTTTTATCGTCGTTACCCATTTCCCGCTTGCTTTTTCCCCTCTTTCTCGTCTTTTCTTGCTCGACGTCGTTCCTCATGGACCTTCGGTTAACCTAAATTCAAACACGATTGCTAATCGATCGGTCTTGCACGCTTCGCTCCTTCTTTCTCCCTTTTTTTTCTTTTTTTTTCCTTTTTTTCCTTTTTTTCTCTCAACCCCGCGTTCTAGATAGACGCAGAGTTTCTCTGTCGAGTCGGGAAATTTCGCGCGACCGAAATCGATCGATCCGCCGTTCCAATTTCGATTCGGCGCCGTGGGTCTCGAAAACTGAACTCGCGGGTTCGCCGGTGAATTTCATTTGCCAAGGACTCGGTCGCGATTTGTCGCGCGTCGTCGGTTCGATTCTCGGCTCGCGAAACGGATTCTGACGAACGGGGGCTAGAAAAGTCCGCGCGAATTAATCTTGGAGCTCGACCGACAATAAAACCGGACTGTCCTTACATTCCTGGGCAGTGTGTCGCCTGCTATTTTAAGCCCGGAGTTTAATAAACTTACGTCTCTTAATTAGACCTACTTCTCTCCTCCTCTGTCGTCTTCTCTCTCTTTCTACGCGGCTGCATCTGACTTGATCCGGTCGTTGTCTCTCGATCGTTAGCACGTACTGTCGAAACCGTACAGTTTCGGTTTATCTGGACCTTTTATGAAATCGGCGCAGTGAAAAGAATTTACAAAGGGCACTGTACTTTTGTGTATTTTTTTGTATCATTTTGTAACATTTTGTACGTTCTTACACTTGAAAATTCACAGTCTTTTCCATCTTTTTAAACACTAAGTTCGTACCATTGGGCGTTAGCGACTATAAATTACTTTGAAAATTTTCAATTTTATTGGATTTTGTTACTAATTACACAAAGCAAAATTAAATAGTCGCAATTTCAGTGAACCAACGTGAATTCTATCTGCAATCATTTATAAGCGCGAAGGAAATTTTTATTACATTATCACGCCTCGCAGAACTCTTTCGCCTCTATTTGCTCGCAGTAACGCAGACGATTCGCTGACTGTTTCGATCAGTGTACACTAATACATTTTTTTCGCCAAGTGTTTTTTTTTTTTCTTTTTTTTCTTTTTTTGCTTCAATTTATCTTTCTAGCCGACCGCGTGAAGGGAGAACGATGTTTGGAATTTTTATATTTCGAAGGCAGCTCCTAGGTACGTCGTCGAAACGCGCGGAGATTAGATTAGGGATTTACGCTTCGACGAGGAAAATCACTCGTTGCGAAATGTTGCGAAACACGCGTCCTCCGAATTACTTTACTCCGTTCTCTTCGATTCGGTGCGGCATTTCCATCCGTTCGTCAACGTGCAACGAAGAAAGCAATTAAAGACGCGGCGGAACGAGCTCGTAACGACAACCATCTCGTCTTGCACTTTCAAACGAAATTCGTGCCGATTTATCGAGCGCACTGAAAAATCGTCCACGATATTTACTCGCGAGGTATTCCGTTCTCTCGTGCTTTTTTTTTTTTTCTTCTTTCTCTGTCGCTGTTCCGCTCCCAGTGCCACGCGAGTTTACGTGCACGTTGTATTACGGCACTGCGCGGCGTACGCTCGCTATTCTATGATACAATCAATGAATGACTGACTGCGTGCCGTGACGTGGCTGCGCTTGGTGACCGTGATGACTTATCTCGAGCTCTCTTTCCCTTTTACTTTGCGCTTGTACATTCATTTTTTTTTCATTCTCGGTCTTCTTTTTTCTTTTTTTCCCCCCCGAACGATCGACCGCACGTTCCGGTACAATTAAGAGTCAAATTGGAAATTGATATTTATTGCGAGAGGCAGCTGCGTTTCGAGATATTTCGCCGGCGAGTCAGGATAATTTCAAATTTTCTACGATGAAAAAAGAAAAGATCGCTTCGTTTTTCATTTCAGCTAATCTCGATCAAATTTGTGCCCGAAAGGGGCAAATTTCTGTAGAGAAACCCCCCCGTTACCAGTTTTCGTGCCACGAATTCTTCGCGAACCGTTTAACCGAGTCTGGTTTTACCGGAGACACCGGGCGAACGATCGAGAAAACGTGCGTTTTCCTGAGAAAGAGAGAGAAAGAGGAAAAGAGCCAACTTGGAGTACACGCGCGGCGAAAGAGAAAGAGAAAGCCGTGAAATAAGCGTATGCCTTTCCTCCTCTCCTCCTCGCTTCTATACTCGTCCGTTTCTTCATTTCTCCTTTCATCCGGTGCGCATTAACGACGTAAAACGCACGTTGGCCACGACGGATCGCACGCCACGATGCAATCAATGAACGACGGTGTGCCACGACCGCGCTCACTGACCGCGATGACTTTTCTTATCTATCTCGGTCTCTCCCTCCAACCCTATTTCTTTCGCGTAATTTCTCTGTTCTCTCCTTCTCTCTTCTTTTCAAATTCTTTCCTACTATGTCTCTGTGTTTGTACTTGTCTCTCTCTTTTCCTTTCTTTCTTTATTATATTCGTTTGTCCACGATGCGTACGTCGATGCAAATACGAGAAGGAAGTGCTTCCACCCGCTCTTATCTTATATAAAGGGCCTCATTGACAAAAATCAATCGATCGAAGAGATTTAAAAGTGGAATGTTTCTCGTGGAAAATGTTAATTGACTAATCTAAGCATTGTCTCTTAAGCTCAGATTTCTTCTCTTAAGCTTCGAATCATTTTTTCCAACTTTGTCCAGCGTCTGACTGATCTCCAGGATCAAGCCACCGCTTGAGCTTTAATTTCATTTTAGGAAATGAGAGAATGTTACACGGGGCTGAAGACAGACTGTTTCAGGTTCATTGTCGAATCGCGATTTATTCGGTATATATTTTAAGGTAACGTTTACTCGCTCGTTTCACTGGGATTCTCGCGGAATCGGGGGCAAAAGTCGGCCAATTGATAGCGATGAATATCGAAGGCGTGGTCGTAAACGTGCAAATATAGATGGAAAGCTCGAGCGACTTGTTTGTATTTATAGAATACGTGTCGTCATTTCGAATTTTTCCCGAGGTAAGATCGATAGAAGATATCGGTAAATCGGATAAATCTCTGACGAGTTGCAAGCTCAATTTTGATTCAAATAATGTAAGCTGGAATTTTCAAGGAAAAACGATCCTCTTTTATAAGAGGCATACATTATTGATCTAACTTGAAGGTTAAAAAAAGTTAAAAAGTTACAAAAACTAGACTGTGATAGATCAAATATTATAAATAGAGTGGGCACTTTATTGTAACGTTTGGTAGATGAAATGAATTTTTTTGTTAATAATGCAAAAATGCATAAAAATGATTAGCTTCTAGATAAATAGCTTTAGTTATCTATCTTTTTTTTTTTTTTTTTGTAAGCAAAACTTTCACTTGCAAAAGCTAACTCATATATCAGAGAAACACGAACGCGTGTCTCGTTAAATCTTTGGTACGTAACAAGAAATATACGAATCTCTCTCTCTCTCTCTGTCTTTTTTAACGTTCAATCTCACGTACATTTCCATACGTAGCTACGTGGCATTACCGTGCGATGCAATACGAGATCTGCCAACATCAAACGAACCCTCGCGTCGTATCGAATGCAGAAACAAGTGCCGCAATCATCCGTAGGGAAAGCAATTTCGTAACCCGGTGCCAGCGAAATACACGCATACTCGATTAAATTCTACAATTATTTTTCCATCAAGAGAGAGAGCTTTATACGATAGAAAATTATTGTAACCGTAGAATCTCGCTCCGCCTCGCACCGCGAATAATACCTGCCCTCTGCAATTACTGAACGACCAAAGTTGTAGTTGCGGCGAATGCGTATTCCGACCGATGCAAATGTATCTGGACAATTAAAATATCCGAGATTCTTGCGACTGTGTGTTTAAATCGTCGGATGTTTCGTTCGTCGGAATAATTAAACGTGTAAATTCTCATCGGCGTATATGGTGCCGATTTCGAGATCTTGAGGCGTTATGTCGTAACTACACTCTAATCGCCAACTGAGTGATTCAGCCGAGAATTCGTCGAAAAAAATTCAAAGATATAATACTCGTGTATTCGCAGCGGAAATCGCAACGGGAACTGGAGACAACTCCAACCGGGGTGAAATATTACACTTGCATCCACGAGTTTAACGCTCGTCTTGTATAATCCGATCGGACCTGCGGATTTCTGTGCGTTTGTGCCAGGAATGCGCACGACGCGCGGAAAAATAAATTTCTGCCTCGACTCTGTTTCTCTAATCGCGCGGACGTGGATGTCAAAACTCGGAGTCGATTCGAAATTCAGAGTTTGCGACGCGTGATGAGTTGACACGCGGGGGGGGAATTGAAGAAGACGGAAGAAACTCGGCGTACTTTGTTACACCCTGTGTGCGGATTCGAAAAAAAAAGAAAGAAAGAAAGAAGAGAAAAGAAGAGAAAAGAAGAAAACTGAACGACCGACTGAATCGGACTCGGATCGAGAGATTTGAGAGAACAATGCGCCGAGAGCAAGTGCGCGGATCGTACTCGACGATGGAGGCCGAAGACGAGTAACGGGGCCGACTAACCGAAGTGGAATAGTGGTATAGCGGTCGCGTGGTGGCGTGTGGTGGTGGTGATGGTGGTGGTGGTGGTGGTGGTGGTGGTGGTGGTGGGTGGTGGTGGTGGTGGTGGTGGTGGTGGTTGACGGCGTCGTCGTCGGTGACTATCGATCGGTGGCGGGCGTCGGCGTCGGTGCCACGCGGTGGCGCCTCCGTCGTCGGTCCGACGACGGCGACGGCGCTCTGCCACGGTCGTCCGCCCCTGGGGGGCGACGGAGAGGGCGGTGGGGGCACCGACACGCAGACCAATCATGCCTTTGGTGGAGCCGGCAGAGGCCCGGCGTGTACGTGAGGCCGTTACACTAAATGCGGATTTATCAGTCGACGAGTGGCGTTCTTACCGTAAAACTTTTCCTTGCTCCCGAGATCCACGCCGTTTCGAGTCTTTCTCTTTTTCTTCTTCCTCTTCCTCTTCTTCTTCCTCTTCCTCCTTCTTCCTGTTCCTCCTTCTTTTTCTTTCTCCGTGGTCGCGCGAGATCGACACGCTCGCGGGTGGCACTCGCGCGAACAGTGGTTCCCCGTCTCCGAAACGCGATCGAGCAATTCCGCCAAGGCGTTCCCGCTGCGGCGCCCCTTTTTTTCTATTCCGCGGGGGGCGTTGGAGAACGCGACAGCCGTGGAGGATGCTGCGTCCTTCGAGATCGGCCCTCGGCGAGACGACGACCCACGTTACTCGCGTGTTCTTCGCCGCGATTGGAGTTGGAGGCTGACACGCACAGGCCCCGGACCAGAGGGACAAGTGAGAGAGTGTCACGCTGGTTAAACGTGGACGACAGAGATCGCAACGCGGATCGTTAGTTACAGCAATGATCCCTGTACGATGCTCGCGCGAGTTTTGAACAACACGTATTCCAAAGTGCGAGGAAAAATTTGGGAAATCTGGTTGATCTGGCGCCCGTGGAGGATAAGAGGCCGCATAAGAGGCCAGAAAAGCCACACAGGCTGTCTGCTACGTCGTTCTCGGACCGAGCGGAAAGTGGCATTGTAACGCAGCCTTAAACGCGGAAAAGGTGGCGAGGAGATCTCGCCGGCCACGCATGGCCGTTTCGCCCGAAGGATGTCGTAAAATGCCGGCGTAAGGATCCATCTCGACGGCCAGTAACCATCGTTCCCATCGTTCCCATCGTTCGTTGTGCGATCGTGGTTCTTTTCGCCGCGATCACGACGTCCACCGACGAGAGGGACGGGGAGCAACGGAGGCGAGAACGGCGTGGAGGAACGCCGAAAGGACGAGGAGGAGCGCGATGAAAGAGATTTCGAGATTGCGTGAAACATCGCCAGCAAGCAGCAAACGTCTTTCGTCTGTAACGTCGTACGTAGTTGTGTTGGTTCACGGGAGGACGGACGTGTGATCGACGCGAGTGCGCGGCCCCTTTGCACGAAGAAATCGTCTCGTGCTGGAAACTCGTTCTCTGTACGATCTGGAAAGGTGAGCGTATCGCCGTACGGCGAAAAGAGTCGAAAATTCGCATTGAGTTGCTCGGACGTTGAAACGGAGGAACGTGGAACGCCACGATGTTGTGCACCGAACGAGCGACGGTAAGATTATGTAACACACCGTGCGGAATCGAAAAGTGCGCGTCGAGTGTACGTCACTTTACGAGTGTGCGAATCGATGATCGCCGTACGTGCCGTTGCGATTCGCGCGTATGTACAAAAAATCCAGTTTATATAAGAAATTTCCGACCGAACACGCGACGATTGCGCAATAACCTCCCCCCCGTATGTTTGCCCACGTATAACAGCAATTACAGTGGGAATTAAAACAAACAAAAGTTGCGCCGTGTTTCCATAACGGTCGGTCGATTGATCGAGTAAGTGGTTGAAATACAAGCTCGTTGCCGCTTTTTTCCTCTTTTTTTTTCTCTCTTTTTTCTTCTTTTCTCTCCACCCTGGTTCGAGGGAAAGATACGCGTGAAAACAGGAGCGAAAATCGGTGAGGGAGAATCTGGATGGAGACGGAGCGTGGGAGGAGGGGCGGCGAGGGGGGTAACCAAGGGGGCGGGGGTAGGGAACAAAGGAAGAAAAATAAAAAGCGACAAGCTGCCGCGAAACATCGACAAAAACAAATGTTCTCGTCGCGGCTAATGAAACGCCTCCGGGGGGGGGGCGAGAGAGCGAGAGAGGAGAGAGGAGCGAAACGGGAGGAGAAAAGAAAGGTCGGGAGGGCGAAACGGAGGAAAATCGATGTAAAACGTAGCGGAAAAGGGGTTAAACAATCAGTCACCGGCCGAACGAAATGGGTTATTTCGCGGTGTGGCCGAAATGTGTTTTAGGTGTGGCGCAAAATGGAAAACCTGCCGCGATTCCTTTTGTTTTTCCCTTCCCGTCCCGGCACCGAACAGCCCGTCGAGAAGATGACGCTCCTCGTCTCCCCTTCTGATTTATCGATCTGTTCGCTTTGTCGCGCTGCTTTCCTTCCTTTCGTTTTTCTCCTCTTCCGCTTCTTCTACTTTTTCTACTTTTTCTTTTTCTTTTTCCTTTTCTTTTTTCTTGCGCGCGAGACAACGGTAATTAGCAAAAAGAATTGATTCGAGAGTCGAAGCGACCAAGAAACTTCTGTCTTTCTCTCTCTCTCTCTCTGTACTCTGAAGCGCTCGATGAGAGAGAGGGAGAGCCCATAATGGTTTGTTATTGATCTATCTCGAAGACTTGGGATTTTCCTTCTTCCTTTGGCTGTTCGTTTTCCAACGTTTCACGATCGCACGATGGGGGAGGAAGAGAAATAAAATTCTCGATAGGAGGGGAGAAAAGTGTACCGAGGAGAAGCCACGTAAGAAATTCCTCCGTTCTCTTAATTGCGCGTCTTGAGAGGGCGAAACGAAAAACGTAATTTCTTCCCCCCTTGCTTCTGTCGCTCCTATTTTTTTTTTTTTTTTTTTTTCTTTCACTCAGAGTTTTAAAACGAGCGAACGAGAGAGAGGTGGAAAGTGGAGAGGAGCCGCTGTGAAATCTTTCGTGGTCACAAGGCTCGACGATGGGAAAAACTATCTGGCCAAGAAACGAAATGTCGAAGCTAATTTTGTCTTTGTTTGAATTCGCAACCTGCGTGGCCGAATTGAAATCTCGTCCTTTCCTCTTTTCTCGGCTTATTTGTTCCCCGCTCTCTTTTCCCCTCTCTTCTTCGTTTTTCTTTGTTTCAACGTAGCGTAGCGAACAGACACACACACACGACTTTTTCGCTGTTTATCCTGTTTCTCCAGTTGTTAAACCGCGACGTAAAAACGGGCAAACCCGACGATTACTCCCGAGGCCGCGTATACATTATCGTTAAACGATCCAAATATATGTACGTCAGACGCTTTCTTCCGCTTTCGCGGCGAGTATCGCGTGTTCGTTGACGTAATTAAGATATTTCGCGGGGAGGAACAACACCGTGATTCCACGTATATACTTTCGTCCCAATAAATCTTTTCGCCGTTCTAGGACACCGCATACCACGTGACCGATAATGGTCACGTTATTTTAACGAACGTTGTATCGAGTCGGGAAACGAGCGTTATATAATTACGCGTGTCGATAGAAGAGGGCTGTCTCGCGTGCTGTGACTCACTTGTTTTAAATCCATCTATCCATCCAGTCGGTCCATCGTCGAAAGGCGAAAATCTCTCTCTCTCTCTCTCTCTCTCTTCTATCTTTCTCGATGCGTAGACGTCACCGAGAAATTCGATTATCCGATCGGGAACATCCAGCGGGAATTGTGGGAAACTGACGCGCGCTTTCGACGTCATTTCAGCTGCCTATACCGCGCGCGGACTTACTCAGATATCAGCCGCGAGCAAGCATCGATTTATCTTAATTAATCGCGAGACTCGACGAGATTCACTCTTTCTTTTCTTTTTTTTTTTTTTTTTTCTCTTGTTTTTCAATTCTCCTTGAATCGAGATGTGTCTTCTGTCGGTTGACGTCGGATGACTCCATCGGACGAGTGTCGATGACCATTTGTACATCGGTCGCCTACTTGAAAAGTCTCCAACGGTCTCGCACGCCTCTCGTTAGTGTCTTCAACTTTGTCCCTAACCGTTCTTAACCGCCTTTAATCGTCGCATATCACGAGTCAAAACTCAGCTCCATACACGTACGGACGTATGAATTATAAATCACAAGCGGCAAAAGTTGGCCGTTCGCTTAATACGCTCGCCTGCGCGCCATCGGAGTCGTTACTCTAGATTTACGTTTTCTATACGGGGGATCGATCTGCTAATAAAACGGTTATAATCTTCCTTTCTCTGTCACGCGCGCTCTGTCACGACTCGTCAGCGATACGTCGGGTAAAAGTTAGACATTCCGACGTAATCAAACAACGTACGTACACACCGTGCATACACCGTGTGTGTAAATATCGTGGAAAGAAAAATGAGATTTGAAGAGGGAACGCTCGCTTTCTGATCGGAGGAGGAGAGCTCAAAGTCGTTAAACCTATCATTAGGTGAGTTGTCGTGCCACCTGTTATTACGATATATCGTGCGTATCATGCGCTGCTTATAAGCGGAAGGTAGAACAGAACGGAACACGGCCCGCGCTCTGGCTTGTTGCTGATTACACGCTTCCTCGAGGCGTTGTGCGCAGAAATTGCCGCTAATTACGTAAAATGTTGTTCGCTGGTTCTCGGAGGGGGGTCGGCTCCTTCGCCTGTGCGTACGCGTTGCGTGCCGCGTTAATTCCCGATGCTCGGCGATTAATGCGGCGCTCGTTCGCACAAGCCCGATCTGAATGTTACCCGAGTGAAAACAACCGGGGGAAAAGAAAAACCACCGCGGCGGCGGCCTCGGTTTTCTTTCCCAGCGGGCGGGGCACGATCGCCGGCTACGCGTCGCGTAATTAGAAGTTTCGTGCAAAGTATTACAAAGTCTCGGTAACGACCGTGAAAAGAACGTTTTTAATCCTCCCGCGGAACTTGCACGAGAGGAAAAAGACAGAGAGAGAGAGAGAGAGAGAGAGAAAGTGCTTTAGTCGGTCGGCGTGCAGAATGTTATTTCAGACGGTCGGTCCCGTCATATTAAGCTCGCGGAACAAGAGAGCCGGTAATTACTTTTCGTGCGACTGTCACGTCCGTCGAGGCTCGCATCCAGCGTACTCGTGCTCGTGCCTCGGTTATTAATACCGAGTCGGACGCTTCGCGGTGCTGCGATTAATCGACCGCGAGAGCAAGACGATTCCGCGATCCTCGCGGTATTTATTTTCAGTTCTGCCTAGCGAACGCCGCGAGACCAGACGACAAACGTCGCGAACGATCGTGGCCCTGAACCGAGAGAATTAACCTTCGATTCGAAATGTAGGGCTCGTTCGGTTCCATGCGTCGAAGGATTGATCAATCGCGTCATAACGTGGTCTAAGTAACTGTGATTTACACGTGATGATACGATGTTCTATTCAAAGAAGAATTAATTAAATTTTCTAAATGTCGAGGTAAAATTTTAACACGTACGTGTCAGTCGCTACGTATTTTTTTTTATGTGCCAACATGCATGATCGTGGTCACTGTACGACCTTATTCTGTAATTAACTTGACGGAAGAAGTGATTTTTGTTTTTATTGCAATCTCGTTCAATGACTGACACTGTTGTGCGGGGATAATATTGAATGCGTGAAAATGATAGACCGAAACATTCTCTGACCGAAGCTTCGAGAAATCTATCGACTTGTCAGAGCAAACCTTTGCAATCTCTTTCTCCCCGCGAAATCTTGAAACGCGCGTTCTGCGCGAGATTTCGTCCGCAAATTCGTCCATCCGGTGATCTCGTGTCAAGTTGGTTACTCGGTTGCAGCACACTCGATTCAGACTTGGGTTGCAAGGGTGAAATTAACGCGACAAGCGCTGCGTAACGAACGCCTCGGTATCGCACATTTATGGAACACGTTCGAAAGGTTAGCGTGTTTCCTCGCCGCGATCCAGCGTTTCTCAGGGAGGCGCGCGTAATTTTCTGCAAATACCAGATTAGCAGCAACGGTGGTAACGAGGCGCGCTCGGTTTCCCAGGCCTTGCCGCGATAAACGATGCAGGTTTTCACAGCCGTGGCCGTCGAGAAAACGCGGAACGTGATTTCGAACAACGTACGTACTCTGCCGTACGTGTCGGCTGCGATTGTATCGAGATCATTCCCACATCGGGCGTGCGCGTTGTCGTTGTTGTCG
This sequence comes from Melipona bicolor, assembly GCA_030673865.1. NCBI lineage: Eukaryota > Metazoa > Arthropoda > Insecta > Hymenoptera > Apidae > Melipona > Melipona bicolor. The sequence continues at coordinate 514,139 of JAHYIQ010000019.1, forward strand.
TTGTTGTGTCGTTGCGTCTCCTTCGTCGGATGGGGTGGTTCGTGTCGAGGGGCGAACCGATCGCAAAGAGAAGAGATGGTTCGTTGTACCGACGTCCGAAAGATGAGGATTTATCCTTTCTGGCAACGCGACACGCACACCAGGGGGGTTAAAATGTCGTTGATCTCCCGTCACATTGTGCGGCGTGGAAGAACTGGTCATCGTTTGCCTCGTATCGATATGACGTTGCGAGCGAAGAAAGAGAGGAACGATCTCTTCTCTTCGATTCTTTTGATTCGGGCGGGAGAGCGGTCAGATTTTCTCTCCCTTTTGGAAAAAGAAAAGAAGAAAGGAAGGAAGGAAGAAAGGAAGGAACCCGACACACAGGAGGCGAAAGGGGTGCACGCATGACCCTGAACCTAACCGGCGCGTCACCCGGTACAGGGGTGCGAAACTCCAACAGAGAGAGAGAGAGAGAGAGAGAAAGCGAGGAGGAACACGGTGGAGAAGAGAAACGAGAAAGGGGAGGGGGGACGCGCGTATATATGCTGAAGAGAGAAAGAGAGAGAGTGAGAAGGGAGGGATGTGGAGAGAAAGAGAGAAACAGTCAGAGTACAGTCCCCGGGATCAATACTCCCGCGTCTTGCGATCATTCATCTTGCCACGCCCCTCTGCTCTCTCCACTCTCTCTCTCTCTCTCTTTCTTTCTGTCTCTCTGGCCTGTCGGTCCGTTTCTCTCTTCTGCTCTTTCCTCCTCTCCCCCCCCCCAGCTTTCTTACCCCCTCTCGCTGTATCGTCTGCTTCTCTCGTCCTTCGTTCCACCATCTTCATCCCCGGTGATGGAACCGGCGCCCCTCGTCGTGATCGCGCTCGTCGCCGTTTGCCACCCAATCCTGGTGTCCATTACCGAGGCGGATCGAGCCAGAGAGAAATTTCGGCGGTTTCGAAAACCAGAAACGACGCGCGCGTGGAACGACGTCGAACGTCGGGAAAGAGGGGAAGAAAGCTGCGAGGAGTAGGCCCGTGAACGATAGGTTTCGGGGAGAGAGAGAGAGAGAGAGAGAGAGAAGAGAGCAGCAGCCGCGCCTGGATAGGTTCCTCTGAAAAGCGCCGAGAAGCGAGGAGGAGGGAAACCGAGGGAAAAATAAGGGAAGGTTGAGACGAACGTACGGCGACACGTTTACGGATGTCGAAATCAATAAATAGCCGGAATTGCGAGCGCTAGGGACGGACGGAGCGAATGCGAGGCCCCGTGGCGCGGGGGGTGGAAGGGAGGGCGAGGAAGGGAGAAAAAGGAGATCGTTAGTAACTACGTAGTAGCGCGCGTATATACGTCGGCGTAAACGCGTAGTACGACTGCACTTGACTCGTCGTTGCACGTGATTCAAATGAGTTTCTGGAGTCCGGCCCCCTACCTCCCACAACGGGTGATGCCAGAAGGCCCGATAGAGGGGATTGTACCTACTAGGCCGGACGACGAGAAAGGGTAGTCTCCAGAAGACAGAGAGAGAGAGAGAGAGAGAGAGGGAGGGAGGGTGGTTGTTCGCTTGTTTCAGATATAGAGAGAAGGGCTCGTCGACGGAACGGTCGATCCGATCGAGCGTTACGATAAAAGAGAGCCTAGGAATCGGACAGATGGAAGTCTCGCGTGATCGATATACGTTGCTCTCTTTCCTCCACGCTTCCTCTTCTTCTTCTTCCATTCCGTTTCCATCTATCCGTGCACCTATTACCTCTCTTCCTCGCTCCTGTTTGCTTCCATCTTCTTGCATCAAGCGTGGCTTGTGCGCCGCAGCGGCAGCGTAGCTTAGCCAGCCATCTCGAGAGTAGGAATCTCTTCCTTCCACTCTCTGTCTCTCTCTCTCTCTCTCTCTTTATCCACCTTCTCTTCGCCGACCAAGAATGCCGAGAAAAATATCTCCGGGAGAGCACCGCGAATCCCGCGGATCTCTTATAAATTATCGTTTCGCCGAGGCAATTTCCACGCTGTCCGCAGGAGCGTAAAAAAACCGGGGCGAAATTAATTTTTGCTTAGCCGAAACGAGATTAATCTCCGAGCGGTGGCGAATTAAAATAATTCTTTACGTCCAGCCGGCGAAAACGACGCGGAGGAGAGATCCCGTTTCCTCCCTGGTCCGCCATGTGCCACCCGTTGTCGTTGTCGTTGTCGTGTGACAAAAGAGTGACGGCGCTTCTTACTTCTTACTTCTTACTTCTCGCTTTGCGTTCTTTTTCTAGTTTCTAAATTCCATCAGTCATCGGCGGTGTAGTAAATAAAGGAGATCTGGAAAAATCTCTTCCCTTCTTCTTTGTCTCGAGTCGTTGCACGCTGGGTAACCTTCTCTACCGATATGGGGAAATTGTTCGAGCAAAAATGCAGGGAAATTAGCATCTCCTCGAGCTGCTGTTCTTGATATCGTTCGGTAGTTTACGTAACTGTTGACACGTTTCCTGGTTCTTTTTTCTTTCTCGTTATTTTTTAATCTGTCGAGTCGTGCAGATGTGACGTTAAAAAGCGGAGACCTGTAAATATGACGAACGACATTGTTTTCTCAGCGCGTAAAAATATATTGTGCTTAATAATAGATGCGTTTAATAGCACCAAGCTCTTGTAAAATATTGGGTTGTCTGGAAAGTTCGTGCCGATTTTGAAGAAAAATTGAAACGCAGAAGATTTAAATTTTAGTATACGTTTATTAAATATTAAGTTTAATTTATATTAAAGCGGCACGAACTTTCTGGACTTTCAGTAGTTTGTTTGTTTTAGAGTTTGCATATATTTTAATTTTTTCCAAGTTTTTGAAATCTTTTCCAAGATCAAGGCGAAAGAAAGTCCGAACATGTTCTTGAAATTCTTGCGGAATTTGAGGAAAATAATCACGATTGAGATGCTTGCTCCTTTTCATTTTCGTATGATACTGTATAACGTGTACATCTGGGTCTCGTTTTACACGGTAAAACGGAATAGTGCAAGAAAAGAGTCAACGATGAGAAAAATGAAAGAAATTGATGTTTTTTTCTTTAAGAATTTTATACCTCGTCACTTTTTACAATATTGTATTTGAATTCGTTTTCTTCTTGCTGAAATGACATCGAAAATGCTGTCGAAATGTCTTCTTTGTTATTGTTTTTCGTGTCAATTATGATGATGTTTATTCATTATTATTAGTAGCTTGCTCGTCGTAGCAAGTCGCACAATTATCTTGAAATTCGGATCATTTACACGAATGAATCTTAATGTCCATATCAGATAATTCTGGTCCTTTCTTAATGAAATTTACAAAATGATATATATTCGTCAACATTGTTTAATTAATCTTCAATTTATATTTTAGTTGTTATTTTTAATTATATAGTTATACCGTTGTAAACAAAAGAAATCGTGCAACTGAGAACAACATGCATAAAAAAAAAATCATAAAACTGCGAATTTAATATAAAAAAGAAAGCACCGTGTAAAACGGTATTGATCTAGATGTACTTTACATTCCGGTGTTTAGATTTAAATTGCGTTTGATCAAGAATTTTTTGCCATGTGTACAACGCAAGTTAGGATAAGCTTCCACTTTCCTCTTGCTCTTTGGCTAAATGCAATTACGCTTCTGTTTGTGCAGAATGGAAAGCGTTACTAGAGTACCATCAAATGATGGAAGAAGATGCTGTAAGACGTGACGACAAAAGCGAAAAGGACAAATTGCTGCTCAAACTGCGACAGTACGTAGCATCGGATCCAAACTTCCCACGGTGAGTGATCGTTTTTTCGTCGTCACTTGTTGCCGATAACAATACGATTATTATTAGCCTGCTCGTGAATCTATCTCGATACCAACCCTTTTGACATTGATATCGTTGGCTCGACACTCGCGAGAAATATCGAGATCGATGTGTCGTTGTGTCTGCATCCCTGTGTCTAAAAGCGACAAACCCTCACTCGTTGGGTACTGCGCGTCTTAAAATCGCGTAATTTATTTATTTCTCGAGATGTAGCGGCTCTTTGTTCCTTAACGCCAGTTCTTTCCCCATTTTTGTAGTTGTCGTTTGAAATTAGATCTCTGTCATTTTTCATTCAAACCTTTACCCACTCTGAGCTACGTCAGTGCGGCTCCTCTCGCTTAGGATTGTTCTTTTTTTTTTCTTTTTTCTTTTTTTTTTGTTTCGTCAATGCTGAAATCAGTTGATACAACTCGATATCTGTCGAATCTGCTTATAAGTGTACATCCTGCACGTGCATATACGGAAAAATTAAAGAGTGACCGTATGAACAAGAAAAAGAACTGAATCTGTTACTGTCGTAAAACACACACAACGCAGAGTTTGCTTGCCGGATGTCATTTGCATGAAAGAGCCGAAAAACGGGCGAAAACTTCACCTACACAGCGCCGTTTCTTACCGAGCTCTCTTCTTTGCGTGAATCGCGCGGCGAATCCGAATCCTCTTTCGAGCTTCTTTCGAATTTGTCTCCCCCCGTGCACTTGAAATTGCGTGTCGTCGTGCATCGTTTTCGAATTTTTTCGCGACTACGGTGCCGCGTCGTGGGTAGAACAGATAGAACGAAATCTGTAACGTAGCAAGAAAATGCGCCTACACCACCACCGGCCCTTTGAACAACCCTCTTGACGTCTACCGCGGCACGAGAGCAAACGAACGATTTTAAGGGAGACGGAGGCCCCTCAAAAATTGTCGAAACATTGGAGCGCGTAGAACATGGACGAGCGGATAAGAGGAAAATACGATGCGGAGACACAGTTGAGCCATTGAATAAGGAAGCGATGAAAGAAACCTGCTCGTTTCCATACGCGGGTTCGTCGGGGGGTGGAGAGAAAGAAAAGTCTCTTTGGGTAGATCGGCGGACTAGCGTTGCACAATGTAAACGCCAAGGTCCTCTCGTGCGGGTTACGCTTTTTCCGAGCATCGCGGGGCCGGATACGCGTGTACCGAACGACGAGCAGCAAGAGGGAGCAGAGAGCGGAAAGAGAGAAGAAGGGCTCGTCCATAAATTCTCGAAGCGCCAGGCCACGCCGGTAGTCGACGAGTCGCTGTTTCTTCTGCGTACGACGAGTCCTCGCGCTGCTTACCAACCCCTTCCCAACGACTTTTCTCTTACTCTTTACACAGTCACCCCGAACTTTCGTGCGCCGAGACTCGCCGAGACGATCGCCGCCACGCGCCGTTTTTCCGCCCCCTCTCGTTTTGCATCCACTTCACTTTACTCGCGCGTTACCTGTGGATGGAATCGGCATCTCTCTCTCTCTCTCTCTCGATGAGAGGAAAAAAAAACGCAGATTGCATTGGAATGTCTTTCTCGTTGCTGTAGATGTCAGATAGAATCCTGTTAATTTTGTTGCCGATTTACAATCAATCGCTGGTTTCACTTTACTGCTCAATTGTCTCGGGACAAATATCATATTCATTTCAAAGCATGAAATGCCACCTTGTATAAGGAAGAATCTGTAAAGTATGTATTAACATTTGTATAGAATACAATCTTGTAACTTCGAAGTCTTATTGCCTACGAATAGAAATTGAATGTTAAAAACTGCACGACTTGTATCCCAGTACGATTCGTCTCACTGAGAGGCCCAGAAGCAGCTGTTCTGACATTTTTGCCATAAAATTTTATTGATATGCAAACGTTTGAATTGATACAAAACAAATTACAAGCGCGATCGCTCAGTAGCAGACAACACCACTCCCACTCGAGGTTTACTCCACGCCCCCTCACGAATCACGTGCCCCAAATCAACCAATCGCTAATTTTCGTTGCATTAGCGTTCGTTGCACCTGAAGAGGTTAACCCGACTTTCTGGGTTATCTTCGCTAAAATCATTTTTAGTAATAATAGAAAAGGATGTCCTGTGATTTTTGAGCAGAAGTCGATCGCGAAATTTCGATCAAGGTGGCATCTTCTGCAAGAATCAAGCGAGTATTTATATCGATACAATGGTGCTTGCGAGCTCGCCCGACACGAACGCGTCGTTTGAAAATCGCATGTAGAAAAACAGAGACACTCTTCGTCCAATCAATGTCCTCGTAAATTTTCTGAACTAAAAAATGCCGAGGTGCCGAGCTAAAAGACGTATCTTTAATTTCTTAATATATATCCAATTGAATTTCTTAATATACAGTTTACTATATATTCGCTATGTACGTACGTATCAAGAACGCATAATTTTAATTTTAATACAGGTTTGAAACCGCGATCTCTGGTAAACAGCTACAGTTAATTGGCGATCGTTTCCTCCTACGAGCAAACGAAATTCTAATAATTGCAGAGCAAGATTAAAAGAAATGTTAAACGAGAGACATAGAGATAGGGAAACGGAGGTTTAAAGCCGGCACGATATGACCTGGGGGATATCAGGATAGTAGTTACTCGAGATTACCTACCGGGGAAAGAACTACACTACGATCGGACGTGGCGGACCCCTAGCCAAATATACACGGTGCGTCAGCGTCGCGGCGCGCGGCGTCGCGTCCTCCCTTCCTACACCGTCCAACAGCCGGGCGCCTCGTTTGAGGTCAACGTCATTCGCTTCTCTCTCCTTTCTTCTCCCCTTTTCCTTTCCTCTCCTCTACAGGCTGATTCACGCACTGTAACAAGCCACGTCCTCTTTTTCTTCTTTTTCACGTCGAAGATAGAAAAATGAATATTGGAGGATTCGAAATGGACTACGTGTTTTTAGACGGTCGTATCTTTTTGCACGTGCAAATTTGCACTATCTTTTTCATGAAAACGTGCTTTTCTTTGTATAGAATCCTTTGTAAAAAAAAAAAAAAAAAGTATTAAGATAACGTGGCAAATTAAAAGATGTTTTAATTTTAATCTCGTCAGAATTTGTGTGAAAGTTTGTTTTTCATGAACAAGTCTTACAAAATCAATGTTCGCGTTAATTTTTAAATTTAAAATTCAATTTTCTACTCTGAAAAGAAAGTTCGATACGTTGTACGCAAAAGAAGAGAAAAAGTAACACAATTGTAAAATGCGATACTTGTGCAAAAAATTTGTAGTCCATTCGTCTTTTCCCTCCGATATTTTTCTCCTAATTTCAATCGATAAAAAGATGTCGTTCGGCGCAGTTGCGTGAATCGCCCTGTACGCTCCTCTTTCGACGTCTCTCTCTCTCGCCTCTCTCTGTTTCTCTCTTTTCCCGCTAACGTTTCGGATGAGCGAACTTTGGAACGCACGACGAGTCGGTTCACCTACGAGCGAAACAGATCGTGTAAGAAAATCTGACGTCGGCCCGATCGATCTCTCGCGGGAAGCAACGTGTGAAAAATTTATATCGGTATTACGCGTCGGTGTCGATCGACGTTTTTAATCTTTTTCGCTAGGAGGGACGCTGTCGGTCATGCGAATCGGAACAGCTTGCTCGTCGCATTTGTCAGAAATTTCGAGTGAATTTTGCTTCGCGCGATAGAACGTCCTTTTGCGCGAATGGTGTTTTAATCAGTGCGTGGTTAAAACGAACTGTTACCTGTTGAATTCGCGCATCCGGACGTAAATGCCGGTGTCAAACGTACGATGAGAATGAAATAGTAGATTTATAATGGAATAATTAGAAAACGAGAATGGTAGAAAGCAGCCGATTCGCGCCAATTATCAGTAACCGTGTCAATTATTATGGTTGGTAATTTGTACAAACGCCCCCGAATATCGAACCATCATTTACCAAAACCGTACGTGTACGTCCTCTGTATTATTTACGCGTGCGTGTTACAAACTAAACTAATTGCGGGTATTTGGGGATGTATTAAAAAAAAAGAACCTCGGTAGAAAATTAACATTTAATAAAAATAATAATGATTTGCCATTTTTCACTCAAAATGTACCGAAATATTCACGTTTTCCAAGTAACCCCATTTGTGCCCGTGACTTTTCATTGCTTGTTTATTTCAATCGTCGAATCTTAATTACTAAACCGAATTAATTAATCGAATTAGTTATTCAATAAATTTAATTAATTTCCCGTCTCTCGGAACAGAATAATGTTGCCTTTCGACTTTTGCCTCGAGCAAAAGAGCTTCCTGCGCTATACTAAAAAACACCAAAAACCTGTTGACGATATCTTCGGAACACTCGACCCAAGTTTGACCATTAACGGGTTGACAAAAGCTACGATTTCGACTTGTGCGACAGAAATTACTTCAATCCCAAGGGTGGGACGCGCCTGTTCGCAACAGTTCAACTCCTAAACTCTAATCATTCTCTCGCTCTCGAGCAAGCAAAACTAGCGAGCCTCGAACAGCCATCAGAGTCGTTCGAACGATATATTCAGCGAGGTATCGCGATTTTGCAGCGATTTCGAGCTTCTTAATTGACGCAGTTGATTTATGCGTGCAAGCGTGCCGCGTGCGTGCGCGACGCTGCTCGAGAGGGAAGAGCAGACAGATATCGGTATTCGCGCACGATTCTCGCACTCTTTTGTCAACTTATTCGCACGTTACAACGTTTACTATTGTGAACGTTCGCTTGGAAATTAAAATATTTGTGTAACTATTGCCCTGCTTCGATTCGACTTGATCTCGATCTCGATCTCGATCTCGCGAAAGGAGGATCCCTTGCGAAAAGAATAATCTCACCCAAGATTTACCGTGCAATTTATTGCGCCGATTTATTATTTAAACCCGCGGAATGCATTTTTCGCGCGTTGCGTTTGAAATTCTGCGTTGAAGAAAAATCGGCGTCGACGAGGGCCGGGGAAGCGTGTTCTGGTCGCGCGTTAAGCGTGCAGGTTTCCCTGGTGGACCGTTTCGTCGTTTCGCAGGTGCCAAAGAGCACCCAGACCGTGTAATTAAAGGCGTGTTTCGTAACCGCACACGCTCTTGCATGGTTTCCGATTACCAGCTACCGGACGACAGCATGCTTCGCGGGAGTTCACGCGCAATTAGAAAGTTCCTTCTTTCGCGGAAAGATGGTGCCTTTCGATTGGAAAATTTCGCTTTTGTTCAGCGGACGTACGTATCGATCGATCGGGAAATTAGCGTGATCCTACGCTGGAAATGTTCTCCGTTACAAAACACGCTGCTCCGAGAAACAAGTTGTTGGAGGATCTACGAACGATTCTACTGCCCAATTGTTTCGGAAAGAGAGTATCTTTTGTCATTTTGTCATATTATTGGCCATTATTCATCGTGATTATTCATTTATGATCAACTATTGCTTGTTGGTCCGTAATCTCGAACTCGCGTTACACTGTTTGCAGTGATTTTCACTCGGAAATTAACACTTCAACTGCGTATGACGAGTTAACTTGTTATTACAATGCTTTTCGTGGATGAGGTAGCTCGTAATGAAACTTTGAAAGTGACGCACGTAGATTTAAACGTGATCGATCATATTTTTTTTTCGATCGTGGATTTAAACATGAAGATCGTATCTTTTTTACTCTCGTTTGAGTGCACTTTTGGTGAAGCTTCACAGTTAAAGGATTAAAATGTTTATACAACTATTGCTTGGTCCTTAGGGAAGCGTACGATTCCCTGACTCGTGATAATTAGAACCGTGGCTCTGGAATTCGCAATAAGTTGAGCATAATTTAATACCTCATTACTTTAACAGTAACGCGTGGTCAAATGACCCTTTTTAAAATTTCGTTTTGTATATCCTGCATACGATGTTATTGCATCGCCATTTAACTTTACGACTTTTCTTATATCATACGTACAATGCATTTTTTTAATATTCGCCTTTTTTCTTAGTATTTATTTTTTGAAAAAAATTTGTAGTCTGTCTTGCCTATCGCCAATGGTCGTTTAACTCTATTAACCCAGAAAATCGGGCCTCTTCGGGTGCAACGCTGATGCAACGAAAATTAGCGATTGGTTGATTTGGGTCACGTGATTCGCGAGGCGGCGTGGAGTAAACCTCGAGTAGGAGTGGCGTTGTTTGGTACTGTAATTTGTTTTGTATCGATTCAAATGTTTGCGTATCGATAAAATTTTATGGCAAAAAGTCGTCTTCGTTTAGCTTAAATGTCGTCGGTACAGTCACGCTCGCGAAAGTTTAAACAGACTTTTCAACAAAATCTCTTTTTCGTCCAACAACTGCCGCAACCTCCTCGTTGCAGTGGCACGTGGAAATATTAACGAACGTGGAAAACTGTCGGAACGGAAACCACAGAGCGATGGACGCTTCTGGCGCCGCGATGCGTTTCCGCCCTGGCTTGCGTGGTGCAACGTGCGAAATATTCTGGAATACCGACGTGTTTCTGACCAGCCAGCGAGAGTTCTTCGGCTCTCTCTCTCTCTCGCTTCTCTCTCTCTCTGTCTCGTTGGTCGCGTACAACGCGGGACGCAGCCGAAACAAAATACTGCTAAAATTAATCCAGACCTTAGGTCACGTCTGCAACAAGTCTAGACGACGAACTCGTTGACGACGTGGCTCGTAGAGAACATGGTTGGTGGTGCGTTAGCTAGTTCTGCTGTTTCCACGAATATTCGAATACGTTGCTTTCTTTTTTTCTGCTTTCGCGTGGATTCAAAGTGGCCAGAAAAATGACATTTATGGCATTTATATAGTAATATGTTAGTTGAGTGTTAGATATGTTAAGTTTGATGGCTGATTTGAAAGTCGTCTTCGTATTCTTTTACAGATTCAGTATTCCATAAGGCATTTATCCTGACATTTATGTAATAATCAGTTGAACGTTAGGTATGTTAAAAGTTAGGTATCATTTAGTAGACAACGAACTCGTTAACGATACAGCTTGTCGAGAGAACCGTCGTAATTTTCACGTTCCACGTTTACAGTGTCTGGAAAAAGAGCTGAAAATGATTCTATTTATTATAAAATTTATCTATAATTACCTAGTTACATATTATACAGGTGTTAAGAGTATCAAATCTGCAGTAGCTTTATATGGTTATAAAAGTAAAGTGTATAAGCCGATAAAAAGCAATAAAGAGGAAATAAAGATGTGTGAAAATTCTTTTCGCAGCAACTGTAACATATAAAATCACGTACAAATAGTTTCAAACAAATATGAATATAACAGTATAATGAACTTGTTAATGAATATAATAGTTACTAAATCTTTATGAAAGGGGGTGAAGAAAAAAAAGAGACGAAAGAAAGGAAATGTCACGAATCCAAATAAAAAAATAATCTCTCGTTTATAACCCTCTGCTTGTCAAATTCGTACAAGTACATTTTACAGTGCAAACACAGTATCGTCAATTTCAATATATTCCCTTGCAAAAAGAAAAAAAAAAGAATTTCGTCCTCGGGAAATAATATCAGTACAATGTCGTTTTTGCAACGGGCACCGGTGGTGGTCGCGGCCACACGCGCGCCGAGGCGACGATTTCACGTGACACGTTCGACGGTAAAAATCGCATTTCCGTGGAATTCTTCCCGGCTCGGTGGAAAACTGGGTCCGACCGGGTTGTTCGATCGCGCAGTCATTCAATGACTAGTCGATTTGTCTGGTGTGCCAAACATTTGCCACGTCATGCCTCTTCCACCGCTGTGGAGAACAGATAATGCGGACATTGTTCGGTGTGAACGCAGCCTTCGACCAGATGGCACAATTTTCCGATTGTCGTTCTCCGCTTTTTCATCGTCGTCGCTGTTCGGCTCCGGCTTTCAATACGTGAATCCTGCACACACGTGCATACACACACACACACACACACACACACACACACACACACACACACACGAAGGTAGAGGGACACACAGATACACACAGATGCACACAGAAAGCGCGGCGCACGACGTAGGGTGGAATGGAGAAGGGGGCCAATATACCGGGATTAGGGTATTACCACGGATATTTGCGATTTCGATTTACGTTCTGGTAATTTCGTGATTCGGTTTCGACCGCTTGAAAAATGGCCGTATCAGCTATTACGGTCAGTGGGGCATCGCGACTATCATCCGTCACGTTCCGTGCAACTTGTTTTTTTGTGCATTTGTGTGTGTGTATGTGTGTGTGTGTAGTTTGTTGTTTTTTAATTTGTTCTACAGAGACAGCAGTCCCTCGATGAAATACGAGAGAGAATATTTTCCGTTCGATCAGATCGAATGGAATATATCGATGACAAGTGAATAGAGCAAACAAAATATTGATGAAATGATTAAGCTGGATTAGCACGATCATTGTTACAATAAGACGCAAGCTGTGTAACTACGAAATAAATTTTTGCTTGTTTTGTTGAAATTGTTGACAGATTCTCGTTATGTAATCGGTGTTCTTAGAACTTGAAAAGTGGAACGTACATTGTGTCTAATGGAATATATTTGATAATTCGTACGAGAATCTTACGAATTAACAGAGGGATTAAATTTGATAGCAAATCCTCCGTTAAACTTGTGCGTCAGTGGTTCCGAACGATGTGATTGTCTGGAAAAACTGGGTTTTGAAAAATCGAGATCAAAAGAGTAAAAAATTGTGAAATGGAAAAATCATTTTTGATGTAGTGGTGATTAAGGACGAGTAAAGAATAAAGTCAGAGATTCGGGAAGACTGTGATAAAAAATTATTCACGTTGGTGTGCAACATGTTCTTCTTTAACGAAAGTTAACGATTAAAAGTGTACGTAATTACAAATTATACGAGATTTAATTGCTGAGAGATCGATAAATATAAAAATTAAACATAAGGGATTTAATCTCTTGACATAAAAAAGTGTCTAAATGTCAATTTCTTGGTACGTCATTTTAGACATAAATAAAATAACGTCTTCCTATCTAGGACATAGATATTATTGATTATTTATATTACCTATTAGCATTGTCTTTTTTTTTTAATAAAACTTGCAATGTAAATGTTCTATTTCGTTTGTTATTTTCGACATATTTTATATTTTAAACTCATAAAATCACAAAGTCTTATAGTATGTCTTATAGTATTAAACATTTAATGATTCCATGAATCATCGGGGAAAAAATGGACAATATTGAATTCTCTAACGATCGTTACATACTATCTAAATTTTACAAAATTACAGTCGAAAATATATCCTCGCCGTGGAATGTACTCCGAAAACTGAGGAATTTATCGAATAGATAAATTCCATGGAAATCATAAATTTCGAGAGATACTTGCTTGGAACGACGCGGATTGCATCATATTGCGCGACGTTACGCCGATCTGTGCCCTTTGATCTGTTCAGGATCGTGTGCAACTTCACTGTGCTCGCATTTGAACTCCTTGATTGATTATTATGTTTTACAGCCGCTAAATGATTCAGACTCTTACGTACGAGGATGATTCAACCATTATCCGCAATAGTGGTGTTTTTCGCTATACTGACAGTAGCTTCAAATACCTATGCATCATTGTCAATCTTCATTTATCGTGGTTGTACAAGTTTTTATTTATCATGCACTGTTTCACGTTCACACCGAAACAAGAACATCGTGCTGTTATTATTCAATTTTTATAATCTGAAAAAAAACAGAGGGCTGAAATCTACGAAAATTTTTCTGCAGAACGCTTTCCTTCCTCGATGTAGAAGCGAATTGATAAATTTGAAATTGGTCGCGAAAAGTCGAAAAAAACGAGACGTGCGTGGTCTTTCCGAACAAAAAATGTATTTTTCTGAGGCTTAAGAAATAAATAGGCTTGCATACAACGATGAGTCAGATGCGTTCGAACTTGTACGATGTTACTTGGTCTTATTGAAAGGCCCAGAAGCAACTGTTCTGACTAGAAAATGAAGACGACTTTTTTTGCCATAAAATTATTGATATACAAACATTTGAATCGATACAAAACAAATTACAGGCGCGATCGCTCAATACCAGACAACGCCACTCCTACTCGAGGTCTACTCCACGCCTTCTCGCGAATCACGTGACCCAAATCAACCAATCGCTAATTTTCGTTGCATCAGCGTTGCATCTGAAGAGAGAGTTGCCCGATTTTCTAGGTTACCCCTGCTAAAATCACTTTCAGTGATAAAATAACATCGTCCTAAGATTTCTATTACATTTCGGATAATTATTGAGCCAAGGTGGAAAGTAAATCGATTCACGACGTTCGAGGTAGCAACCTGTTTTCATCGAAAGCGTAAGATTTGAGAGCAATGCACGGGTAAACAAATCGATTGTCTTAGGTCACGAATTATAAGTCACGAGTGACGCACGCTTGGGAGAATAAACGTCGCATTGTTACTCGGTGATAAACTTCTTTATTGCGCGCATGCGAATCGCCTCGTTCCTGATACAGTTTTGTCGAAGCTTGAGGTGCGTCTTCAAACTGCGATCAACTATCGATAACTAAAGCATGAAGCTTGAAAATCAGAATCAGAAAAATACCTGTTCGTAGCAAAAAAAAAAGAAGCAGGAGAAAGTTTTTTAATATAATAACAGGTTGTTCCCGATTGGGGGGTAATTTTAATTTCGATAATTCCAGTATCGCGTGACGAGGATGCTCTCACGATCAGACGACGATTTACTTACGATTTCCCACTCACTTTTATTACGGACAAGTTCGCTCTTGTTACTTGAAATTCAAGTTCAATTTAGACAGGATAGAATTCACCAACACGCCACGTATGCGTCAAGCAAATATTGACGAGTTTTTAAAAAAAATACTGGAACGCAAAGAGCGCAAGTGGAATGAAATGTGAGAATCGTTGCCGATAACGTCGACGTCGATATAATATATATAAATATTGAATATTAAATTGAACGGGTTAACGTTTCTCGTGTTTTCAAAAATAAATCCGCGATATGCCAGAGTGCTCTGGGATAGAAAATTATTCTTTGTACAGAAGCAAGAATATACATATAGACATTATTCTACAAACAAATTTAAATCGACAATGTAAGATAGAATTTTTTCAAATTTTCAAACTTAACGCTAAATTAATTTAGCAAGCTTAAAATACAAAGAATAGGAAAAAATTATATAATATAATTATTTATACAATAAAGTATATATATATATATGTGTATATACAAGTGTCTATTTATATATTTTATGAAAAATCATTCGAGTCACTAAAAACGCACCGTCCACAAAATTTTTATAATTGATCTATATCATTTTGATCTATAATTAAATTTTGTCAACAGTTTGTTGATAGTTGTGTTTCAACGCGGTCCGTGGAGAATTGATCAAATGCGAGAGTTTCGAATTTCTCGTAAACAATATCTCGAACAAACAAAAAAAAAAAGAAAAAAGACTTGATTCTTCTTTTCCGTTTTATTTTTGCGTATAGAATATTTCGCTTGCTGTTAAAAGTTCTATTAACGAGAAAAGAAAAAGGTTCAAAGAATTTTATCGACTCTGTTTTCGTTTCGGCGTGGACGTCATTTGTCGTCATTTCGCGGGAACGTCGGATCATCGAACGAGAGATCTGAAAGTCGAGATCGCGAGAACGGAAGTGACGAAAAACCCGGCACAAATAGAGCGAGATAAATAATTCCCGGTGAGGAGAAGGAAGTCGGAATCGCGTCGGTAGAACGTGATTCCCGTGGTAGGGTCAGATCGATACCCGGGTATCGTAATAGACGTTCGTCGGGAGAGCAAGAACGAAAAGGGGCTCGGGGAAAGGAGGGAGGGGGGAGGGGAGAGAAGGGAGAAAAAGAGAGAAGACCCACGTACGCGCGTGTGTGGAACACTTTATCAGCTAGCAGGATCTCTAATTATCTACATCGACGTTCGGAAGAGAGAAAACGAAAGAAAGAAAGAAAGAAAGAAAGAAATGGTAAAAGCCAGTGTCTAGGGCACGTGCCCTTCGCCCTATGACCATCTGCTCGTCCTCTGCCATCTTCCTCTACGCGTCCACGTTTCCGTTTTTCGTTTGTCCTTCCCTCGGCTAATCGTCATCACGTCGCAACTTCTTCGTGTTCGCGCAGCTACGCGCGATCGATTTACGTCGCGATACCGCAGCATCTGCCGTGGAAAACGATCATTAAAGGGTCGGTCACTTCGTTAGGAAAGGCGCTGTCGCGATAATGCTCGGTCGTTTCAACGTCGAAAACTCGAGAGCTGTCGCACACGACAGCAGAAAGAGAGAGAGAGAGAGAGAGAGAGAGAGAGAGGCGATCAGGTCCACGCCTAGCATGGAAACTTTTAATAATGCGGTCCTCCGCCAATTACCCCTGCAACCAAGCTGGCTGGCTGGCTGGCTGGCTGTCCCATGACGCATGAGGGACAACGCGTTTCGTTGCATCGCTATCGGAGCTTTGCGCTTCACGGAGAAAAGTCCACTCGTGTACAATCGAACAAACGTACCACCACCACCACCATCATCAAGGGAGAGGAATTACACGCGTGTAACTTCCCTCTTGCGCAGTCACGTTTCTGCAAAGCTCGTTTACCTTTGTAACTCGCCCGTTATCGGCGGCTCTCGCTATTTACGCGTTTCTCTGAAATTAATCGGGGGATCAACGACTCGAACGTCGCGTTGATCTTGCGTTCTCTTCTTCTTTTTTTTTTCTTCTTCTTCTTTGGTCCTCAGTGGTCGTCGGTGGTCTTTTTTATCTCGCGGCCTCCGGATAGTTTCGCCGTGCCTCCCGCGTGAGATAGATAGAGAGAGCGAGAGTTCTGCTGCTCGGTTAGGTCCCGTGCAATTTGGAAAATGTTGTCGCCGAGTCGGGGAAACTCGTCAGCGTCTCGTTGCGAAACGGGCAAGTTTGCCAGGCGGCAAGTTTCAAAGGGGCGTAAACGTCAACTTCTTCGGTGATGCGCGCCAACGGAAAAGGGATTAAGGGCGCATCGTTGGAATGGCAAAGTTCGCGGAGGCACAGAGGGCTGCAAATAGAGTGAGAGAGAGAGAATGAGAGAGAGAGAGAGAGAGAGAGGAGGGGGCTAGGCAGAGAAACAGCCACGAGAAACGGTATCGTTCCTGGCAGCAACCAGCCGGCTTTTAGGCTTCTCTAGGCCTGCCTCTCCTCCATTCTCTCGCTTCGTCGCCTCTCCGCCATCGTCTACTACCAAAGTTGCTTGCAATCACGCCGCGTTGTGTGGCACGTCGACGATGAATCAAAGAGACTCGCTTTTTCACGTCGTAGTTCATTGGCTCAAACGGTCAATTGTTCCGACAGTTTGTCAACCATGCATGGAAATTTAGAAGCATTCAGAGAAATTTTGTGTAGATTCGTTACCAATCGTAAACTGATTAGGGTAGATTAAGTTGTTTTTGGTATCTTCTGTAAATCGAAAGATTTGATTAAGACACAGTTTCATAAATTTAACAGACATTGTCGTTTCGTCGTTTTATGCCAAAAAATAAAAGAATTCCACGTTACAATTAAAGTCTTTGTACAATATCATAAATTTTAGTAATGTAATTGTAAATTGTTATAATATATTGTACTATTTGAGGCTTACTTTTTCCATGAATACGTTGTCTAACGTTTCTTGTTCCCTTATATACTCTGACACAAATGTTTCACGCACTCGTCGCTAATTCCAGTTTCGAAGCATGTATTCAAAACCAATACCAATACCTGTTAATTACGTCTGCATAATCTAGCGTTTCTCCGTAAAAATCGTCACCTGGTCTTAAGTTCTGCGAATCCACGATCGACAGTCTGTAAATGAGAATTGATCGTCGAGGATTTACGGTTATTTCGTCATCCCGGGGGCAAGTTGAAACCGTTGGCGGTTCGTCGGGGCCACCCTTTTTTTTTTTTTTGAAAGTTTATTCACCGGTCAAAGGACCCACGTCTCGAGTCAGACAGCAGCCTCCTTCTGTCTGCCATCCTAGGAAATAACACGTCGGAATTGCAGCAGCGGGCTAACTATGTTCTAGTTGCGTCGTTGTGCCTCTCCCTTTCTCTCTCTCTCTCTCTCTCTCTCTGTCGTTCCCCTTTCTCGTTCCGTCTCGTCCACTTTCTGTTTCTATTCCTCCATACCACTGGCATCGCCGCGAGTAATCCGTGTGCATTTACGACCCTCGGGCTGGCGCGCACATTCGTTGCGACGTGCATGCGTGTCGGTGAGGGGCAGGTGTGTACATTCGGGGAGGAAAACGAGACCTATCTGCACGGAGAGAACGGGAAAAGGGGAGAGCAGAAGAGAGAGAGAGAGAGAGAGAGAGAGAGCAGCGCGTGCCGCCGTCGACCATCCGGAGGCCAGGTGTAGCCTTTATCCATTTTACTCGCGTTTGTTACCCTCGGACCTCTACGATTCCGATGCACCCTCTGGGTCCCGCTTCAGGGGCGCCCATCGACCGACTGGGTGTACAGAAAATAAAAAAATATATATGTGTATATATACGTATGCGATGTAGCAGCGCGATCGACGACCGATGCCCACGGACATCAGCTTTTCTGCTACATATGTACTCTAGTCGCTCGGCGAACCTGTGATTATCGAGCGTTTTTGTTGCTCCAGTTTTCGGATCAGGGCGTCGCGCGCGCCGCTCTCTCTCTCTATTTGTTGTTTCGTCGTGTTCCCGCCGACCGACTAGTCCACCGGCGAAAAATAGGCGAACGTAATTTCGGTTGATTGACGCTTCGTGAGAAGTCACCACATTTGGCGATAATTTTTTTTTGCACGACAACGGCAGATATATAAGTTACTTTGGATCGCACCAATTTCATCGTCAGACACTGCGTTACGCGAGAGAACGTTCTTCACTTGACAGTGTTATCTAGATTGTTTGAAATTTTTTCGTCGGTTCATCATCATACTAAAATCAGTCAAATTCGAATAACACCCGCAGAAATATTAATCGACTTAAACTACAAATAAACAAGGCATTACGAAAACGCAGACACTTTTGGCTCAACGATAAAGTTCGGTTCAATTAAGACGTCCCAGTAGGTAAGTAACAATTTCCAACCCCAAATTGTCACCTTGCTCTTCGGTGTCCAACGATATCGCTTGTTGGATCGCGCAAACTCGTAAAAGGTCCGTCGAAAGGTTCGCGATAGCTCGATAGCTCGCAGAATGGAATACCTGGAATCGACGATAGCCAATCGTTCATCACGTTTGACATTAAATATTTCCGGTATCGATCGGCCTCCGCGTGGTAAACGCCGCGATAAAAGCTCGATCGAAATCGACCCAGCAGCCCCCCCTCCCCTCCTCCCCTCCTCGTCCTGCTCCGCCGCGTCTGTCGATGGAAACACACTTTAATTCGTCTCGCGTGCGAATTAAAGTCCGGCAACAATGTGGAGGAGAAACAGATCGATGGAAATTCCACCGGAAGACCGTAGAAAATAGGCAGCAGCGGCAGCAGCTGGAATTTCAAAAATCCACCCCAGCTGTCGAGTCTGGCGATCGACCGGGTCTAATCGTGAAATAGCAGAAAGGGGGTGCCCCGCGCGTGTCCTCCCCTCGGCCCCCGGAGGCATACGCCCACGCGGAAATAACGTCCGCCCTTAGATAATCAGCCAGGGCCCCCGGTAACGACCATTTTCGAAGGGCGTTCTCGCGGCGGCGCTTCCGATTTTCTTCTGCTCACCTCCGGCGCGATGGCGTTCACGACGAGAAGTCGATCGTCTCGCAAAAGAGAGAGAGAGAGGGAAATTCCTCAGGATTGAACGTTGTAATTATTTCCCAGAAAACTTTTACGTACAAGTGTGGTAAAAATCCTCTAAAAATTTCACTAACGCGACACTTTTAATTAATTTGACAATTTGTTTGACGATTTGTGTACAATATCAAAATACAGGGGTGATTCGATAATTATCCGCGATCGAGTGAAATTTTTTGATATTTTAAATTCTCGATATTTTAAATTTTCATTGGTGATCCTGTAGGTTTTAACTGGCTATCTCCTTTTTCTTTCTGTTTATCGAAACAACAACGATTGTATAAAAAAGAAAGTATATTATTTCGTTTTTGTTGAAATCTATAGAAGACTTCAGTGTTCTCTTGCAAAGAATTAAAAGAATACTCGCGCGACTTGTTTCTCTTAGCGGAAAACATTTTTTCTTTTTGAGGATATGTAAAAGTGTAAAATGCACCAAATGTTTATACAGTTTCGCGCATTACACTATGCATTTCTGCATTTTCAAACGTCTACAGATATATAAACATCCGCGCTCTTTTTATTGTTAATCTTTCCTTCGAGTTGGAGAAATCCTTCTCGAGTGGACGCTTCGTGCCTTCGTCTTGTTCAGTCGAAGAGGAGAGGAGCAAAAAGAGGAGACGTCCAGAAGCGTCATTGAGTAAATCCTCGCGTTAATTCCTCAAAACCAAGTTGTTCGAGGGTGGAGGAAATTGACAGATGGCGTTTTATCCCAGGGAATCTCTAGTCTGGCAAAGTGGATGGTTCTCTTGAAACCATCGCACGCTCAATTGTTTCAACCCCTTGCCTTATGACTTAACTCCTCGCCGGTATCATTAAACATCAAAGATCGTAATAACTCGGCATTTAATTCTGTAATTTTTAATTCAATTTGCTCCAAGTAAAATACCATATAACACGAAATTTCTTAAATTTTTCTAACATAAATTACTCGCTCGGCGATGATACTGTTTGAGGGTTGAAGTTCTACGATGTGAACCAGCAGTTTGAAGAGGTTTGAAGAGGTCGTTGCAAAGAAAAAACTTCAATCTTCAACATCATGGCAAGTGATTAGTGAAGAAATCTGTTTGGTGTTTTTAGACATTTTTACAGCTTTTACGATTTTAGAGGAAACATTTTCATCCGCTATGTAACGTAAAAAAGCAAACTCAGGACTGTCCATGTAAAGATCTCTCTCTTTCTTTAAAATGAGACCAAATAGATTGTTATGTGATTCTTGTTCTACGACATTGTAACAGTTTAAAATATCGACAATTTTTCATTAATTTTAGTTAGTATGTATATTTTTATGTAGTTTCTTTTGGACTTGCATGTTGCTAAAATTATCCAAGTTCAGGGATAGTTGGTCTAGTATTGGTACGCTAGTTAATTCAGTAATAACTTAGCATTTTTACTTAATTCTGTAATTTTTAATTCAATTTGCTCCAAGTAAAATACCATATAACACGAAATTTCTTAAATTTTTCTGACATGAATTACTCGCTCGGCGATGATACTGTTTGAGGGTTGAACTTCTATGATGTGAACCAGCAGTTTAAAGAGGTTTGAAGAGGTCGTTGCAAAGAAAAAACTTCAGTCTTCAACATCATGGCAGATGATTAGTGAAGAAATCTGTTGTGTTTTTAGAGACATTTTTACAATTTTAGAGGAAAAATTTTCATCCGCTACGTAATGTAAAAAAGCAGAACTATGTAAAGATCTCTCTCTTTCTTTAAAATGAGACCAAATAGATTGTTATGTGATTCTTGTTCTACAGCATTGTAACATAGTTTTTCATTAATTTTAGTTAGTGTGACTGTATATTTTTATATAGTTTCTTTTGATCCACCAAGTTCAAGGATAGTTGGCTTAGTATTGGTTAATAATTCAGTAATGACGAGAGAGATAAATAGATGGATAGACGGAAAGAGGAATAAGAAAAGAGGATGAAAAAGAAACAACGCGTTGGCGTTTTTAATAAAGCCCCTCTTTGTTAGCGGTTTAATATAAGAGGCCTGTAGCTGGTTGCGCCGTTTCCATTCGCCTCCGCGGGCATGCAAAGCGCGAATCATGACATAAATATAACCGGGCAATGCGCATAAAGTTGCATGAAACTACGTGTTCACGGAACTGGAGCGATCCAGGGTGAAACAGTCGGGGCGGAAATATATCCGGTACAGAAGGAGCCGAGACCAGATAGTAGATGCGCGGATACGTGTACGTCCGACGATGTGTTTGAAAAGATTCAAAGGTACGTGACCTTATTTTTGACGAGAAGATATCTTCCTCGGCACGGAGTTTTCTCAGAGTTCAACTTTATCCGGCCGAGTGTGTGTCGCGCGGAGGATGCACGCCCTTTTCTTCTTGCAAGTCCACGTTCTCTGAAGAGAATCCTCGCGCCTTCGACTTTCGATGGACCTTCGCCGCGCGAGCACGTGCGTGGCATTGAGCTGCGCTCTCGCTAGAGCAACATCGAAGCTTCATTTCGCGGTATTTCGCAAGAAAAAAACTCACAACAATACATCGGTCAATTTTCTCAATTTTTGAAAATGATTAATTTTAGGAATCTTTAATCTTCGTAAAACGACGAGGTGTTGAATTAAGTTTCAACCTTCTCCTTTGAACTACACTAATGTTTCCAACTAGCGTCCTGAATAAACTTATCATAAATTGATCACAAAGTCTCTCAAGTCCGAATTTATAGAAGTTTGTTTCTTAGTCTTGGAAAATATCATCACGCTATTATACCCACAAATTTCTCCCAAAATTATTAACTCTAAACATTCACTTCACGATATGAATGTATTTACACTTGATACGTACCGTACAAGGCGAGAGAGGCGAGAATTGCGCACAGTTTCGCGTTTAAATACGTCGAGGGTGGTCAAAGGACCATCGCGGCGGGGTCCATTTAATCCTGCTGCACCGCCTCGCGTCTCCTTTCAACCCCACCGTCTCCGCGCGGCGAAGAAAACGGGGGTGGCGGTCGATGACGTTCCGTCGAGAGATTCCTCCTCGTTTCGGTCGTCGAGTCTCTCTTCATCTCGTCGAGCTGTTAAGGCCGGCGTTTTTCATCGGTTATCTCGTCCAGGGCATCTTCAGCGGCAGGGACAACCGTTAAACAGCGGCGAAGTACTAGAAGCCTCCGATGACGACAACGACAGCCCTTTGACGTACATTAAACGCGTCACCGACTAAGTGTTTCTCCGCAGTCACTTCTAGCCATCTTTCACCTCTCTCTCTCTCTCTCTCAAGCCTTTCGTCAACCAGAGAAAATGACATCGGCCCGGCAATAACCCCCGGCTACTTCTTCTTCCTCTTCTTCTTCCTCTTGCACTGTTCACAGACACGCCAAAGCGAAGGAAAGAAAGAGAGAGAGAGAGGGTGAGAAGTTAGGGTGATGTACTGCACCACCTTCTTCTTCTACTCGCCCACGACGATCGACAGTCCTGCAAGAAGGGCGAATAGCAGGCGTAAAGCACTCCTCGAGAGCAGATAGAGAGAAATAAAGACGGTCGAGCAAACTTCGCGACTTGTAGGACACCTCGAGCCTCGAGTGCGCACTGTCGGGACGTTATCACGATCGGCGATTTCGTTGAAATATTCCGTGTCCGATCAGCAGGTGAACCGGGGCTTCGAGGCTAATGAAACGATTCTAATTTACGGCGTGTCTGTGTCCAACATTATTTAATTTAATTCGTGCGTTCACGTCATCGTGACTGACACGAATCGAGTTCGCGTCGAGGCAGCTTTTTATCGTCGATCGTAACCTTTCGCGGTCCTACTGGGCTCGGTGTAACTCGATTATTCTAAAAATATCCAACAATAAAATTCCAACCTGAAAGATAACACGCCGGATAACGAACATGTTTCTAAGAAACCAGCCAGAAATTAAAAATCCATTCGCGAATTCTGCGAACTAAAAGATGTAGATTGTCGGTCGTTTTTCACTGGTGTCGTCTGCATTGCAGTATGCATACTTGAAGCAATTTAAAAAAGCAAGCGACGAAATAGAAAAATTGAAAATCAGACCTACGCATGAAGACAGAAATCATGCTACAATGACACCCGACCTCTTCTGACGCAGACAATCTTTCGCAAACATCCACCGATAGCATTGAAAACTCGCGATTTCTCAGGAAAATTCTTCCGTTATCGTCATCGCAAATTTTTAAAAATTCTCCAGTTCTTTCCAACTTGCATCGTCAAAGTCGTTCAAGTTGTCCAAGGGGAAAGAAAGAAAGAAAGAAGTACGAGCAGAGAGAGAGAGAGAGAGAGTTCGTCGACTTGATCCGTACAAAAGGCACCGTGCTGGGTCGCGTCCCCCTTCTTTTCCGTTGGACGATGAATATTCGATAGTCGAAAATTTGATCATATACGAGAGAGTCGTTAGTGCTGCTGGTCGCTGTGGGCTCTTAGGGGAACACGAAAGAGCGACCAGTTATCGTGTTACGACGCGCGTCTCGTGTTAAACCTGGTAACTGAATATATCTCTCTGCCCAATAGCCGTCAAACGGTCGACAACGATCGAATTTGTCCAGCCAGCCGTGGCCCGGCCTCCGCCTCTCTTCCTCTCTTCCTCTCTTCCTCTCTTCCTTCTTTCGTTTCTCTCTCCTGCTCTCTCCTGCTCGCTCCCGCCGCCAATTTCGTTGCCCCCGTCGCCGAAATATGTATATCAACGCCGCGGGCCTCTCTTTGCCTCGTCCGCGCACCACGCGTGTGGTGCACCCTTAATTGATTTTCTAGCCAAACAGACTGATTTCGCGCGTATCTTCTTTCGTCTCGTCGTCGGTCTTGCGGGCTTCTCGTCGTCTTCTCATTCGTTCACCCGAATCGAACCGACGCTCGAACGTACTTTAATTATCTGTTGAAAAAACGTAATTAAATAATCTCTTTCAATTTCCTTTGTGTTACTTTTGTTTTTCGTTGTTGGAAAAAGTTACAGGGTGATTAGCGTAACTCGCGCATCTGAAATAACTTTTAAATAACGAACTAATTCTCATCCGATAGGGATTATTTGGTGTCGCTTTCATTAACGCTTGCAATACTTGTTGCAAAAACCATTCAGCCAAATTGCATTCGATTTTGAAAATGGAATCTGCGAAGCACACTCGATTGATTCTTTTCTCTTTGTTATTTCTTAATACAAAGATGTCAGGCTTAAACTCGCGTTTAAAAGTGCTCAGTTCGAGAGATGCAATTTCGCCAACAAATGTGAAACGCCTCGCGAAACCAAGAAGTAACTCTGTGTTGAATAAAATAAATTACCCTGTATATCGGACGAAGTATCAAGCACCAGGTTCTAATCGTCATAAGGTGTTCGTCCCGTGCATTCGCGATTGGAAAACTACGTGCGATTCGTTCTCTCGCGGTAGCTCGTGTTATCGTATTTGAGAAAGATATCAGGACCTGTCAGGACGACCGTTATCCAAGTCGAGAATCTCCCGACCGTGGTCATCCAACCGGGTTGTAACTTTCACGCTTGTCTTCCGCCGCGCGTCTTCCTCATCGACAGAATCGAACACGAGCCAACGTTTCTCCGTGCTTGCCGAGGCTCCAGGTGCGAAGCACGCCGCGCCGGGACCCCTGCCCTTCCCCGGCGGGGCCTCGTCCCCGTTTTCGCGAACCGACGTTGGCACCCTCGGCCCCACGGTGGCTCGAGAAGCTCCGAATCCCGATCTATACGTTTAACAGCTGGAACAATCCCACTTTCGTCCGTCGCGTTTAGAGAAATTTATGTCTCGGAGTTGAGAAAGGAGACGGTAAGTCCCTTTGTACGAAACTTTGTTCACTTTCGCGTTACTTTACAACTGTAAGTTGTTGACTGTTTCCATTTGTGCACGTATAAAATAAATGTTACACGCATGAGCTATTTCCGTTTATACGTGCGTTTGGTGAAAATAAAATTCCTATGGGACTGTTGGGTCCTATCCGGGCGAGCTATAAAAGTTCGTGCCTGGAAGAGTCGAGGAAGCCAGCAGGCCCCTCTCTTCCAAGTTCTTCGACTTCGTGCGCAGCCAAGGGTGCCGGCGAAAGAGGGAGGGGGGGAGAAGGGATTTGGAAAAGGGGGCTAGGGGGCAGGGAGAGGCAATTTGCGGCGGTGGTGCAGGGCAGCTGCAACCTCACGAGATACGGCTTAGATCGTCGTGGCACGAGCCTTCCTGGCATGTGTTTCCTTTAGGCCCTCGACCTCTCCTCTCTCTCTCTCTCTCTTTCTCTCCTTATGTGTTGCCTTTCTACTGTAGATTTTTGCTCGAAATCCGTCTCTCTTTCTTTCTTCTTCGTCTTCCTCGTCATCTTCCTCTCGATACGCACATGTATATAATTCAAGCGAAACAGACGTCGCGGTCCCAACCCTTTCTCCACAGTCAGGGGGGAGGGGAGGGGGAGGGGGATCCGGACATTATTTCGCGCAGACGACGCGATACACGAGAGCTCAGGGGTCGGCCTCGTTCAACCTTGCGGGTCAACTTTCCTCAAAAGAGTGCAGCTGGACCTGTAAGTGTACGGTGGAAAAGGGTTTTGTTTGGGGAAAAGCGATCGCTGTTTCGGTTAGTGTAGTAAATGGGCAGAGAAGATTGAGATTGTGTTTTAATGTTTAGTGATTGATTGTTTCGATTGATAGTATTATGGATATGTTACAGATTGATTGTAGTATTGTAGTGGTAGTTAATAGCTCTTGAGAAATGGAATTAACATTTGGTTTTTTCTTTTTTTTTTTTTTTTTGTTTAGAAATTGTTTGAAGATTACTTTACGTCCAACAGTTGCTGCAAAAACGAGAAAAATTGTTCTTTTGCAAGGATTATTTTCTTTCTTAAAATTACACTTTGAAAATGGAGTAATTCCTTCACAAATTCTTCTGTTTTTATATTATCAAATTAATTCTCGAGATCACCTCGTACCTCTCAGCTGCTAACCGAAAGTGCAGTATATTAAATTGTTCCATTGAAAATTGTCAAAAATATCTCATGTTTCTGAAGATTCTGCAAATATCACCTGCCATCTTGCAGTTACTCCGAAAATGGAGCACTTATTCTTTCGGAAATTCTTCTATTGGACGTAGAAGGTCATACAAAGATTACATCCACGTCACGCAGTTACTTTAAAAATGAAGCACTTGCGCTTTTATCAATCATCCTGTCGGAAATTGTTAGAAATATTCCAGTCCAGGAAGATTGTACAAGTTCGCGAAGTTGCTCGGAAAATGGAGCACTTGTCCTTTCGCGAGTCGTCCTTTTCAAAATTGTCAAAAATAATTTAATCCTACGAGAAGATCGTAGAAGGATCGCCTCTCATCGTGAAGACCCATCCAAAAGTGCAGCACTTTATCGAAGATCTTGAAATATTTTGATTCGTAAAGTTCACAAAAAGATCGTGTTCTACAGCTGCTGCTTTGCTTGTTCTTTTATTGGAACTCGTCGAAAATATTCATACAAAGATTACCTCATTTGGCACAGTTACTAAAAAAAAACTGCACGACTGTTCCGACTAGGAAATGAAGACGACTTTTTTGCCATAAGATTCTATTAATGTGCAAACATTTGAATCGATACAAAACAGAATTACAGACGCGATCGCTCGGTACCAGACAACGCCACTCCCACTCGAGGTCTACTCCACGCCCCCTCACGAATCACGTGACCCAAATCAACCAATCGCTAATTTTCGTTGCATCAGCGTTGCACCTGAAGAGGCCCGATTTTCTGGCTTACCCCCGCTGAAATCACTTTCAGTGATAAAAAAAAAAACATAGCATTTGTTCGTTCAGAAATCTTCCGATCAAAGATCAGTTTAACAAACGTTTGTCGGGCAATTTGTCGTGTTACGATTCACGAGTGGCTTTTTATTTACCCTTGCCGTAATTTATTCACTTTGAGGAACATGTGTCACGCTTATTGAACCACCAAGCGTAAACACCCTGATCGCATTTAACGATGTCCATTGACCATTACGCTGGGCACGAAGATTCGCTCGCCTTTCCCCCATGGTGGTTATCTCGTCGCGAGACTCTCGTCGATATCGTTCGATCGATCGATCGCGCGAGCGAAGGCTGACAGCTGTTCGCTCCGATTCGTAGTTACACGAGAATAAAATGGTAATTCCGCGCGTAGTAAACCGGGCATGGCGGTTGTTTCCTGCGTGAAATGGCACTTTACGCTCAAACGTGATCGATCGAACGCGAATCACGTATCATTGCCGACGATTTCGGACGATGGTTGTCCTTATTGTGCCAGGTAAATGGCTGCCGTGTATTTCGTGTCGTAGGAACTGTCGTACATTCCTAGTTTAATGAGACTATTGTGCGTCGTGGTGTACTAATCTTCTACTTGAGTTGAGTTGAAGATGTCAGTTTTTAAGATTTCTTTTTTTGCAAAGGAATCGCAAGATTTTTTTTACACGTTATTATTCTTATTTAAAAAATACACCAATTTTTTTTTAAGTAAAAATAATTAAAATTACACGAGCTGTGTTTGCTCTTATGGAGCCTTCTTTTCGACTTGAATTCAATTAAAATTCAATTAAGAACCGCAAGATCTTTTTGTAGAATTCTTTTTACTCATATACTTATCTTCATTTAAAACATACAATTTTTTTTAAATAAAAAATTACACGTGATTTTAAGGAGGCTTAAAAATAAGTATATTATCGTTTATTCTCCTACTTTGAAGCAAAAAAAGAAGAAATATCTCGATCGTGTGGTTATAAATTTTGAATTGTGAATCGAAAATAAACTAAAAATCTTCATTGTTAAAAAAGTAGCGGCGGCACTTTTAATCTGGGGTATTGATTTCTCGAATATTTCTTAAATTCTATCACGAATATAATGAAAAAAAATGAATAAACAAAACGAGTATTCACGTCGTTTCTAAACGAGTGTTGGCGTGATAAATGAGTATAAATTTGTTATACTGAACAAACTGTGATACAAATGTGCACGAATTTCGTCAAAGTAAAGGACAAACTACCCATTTGGCCTAAACACGTCAGTCGAAGAATCTCCGAGAGATCCCACCTCACAACGATTCTCGAAACGTGTGCTCTTTTGTGCTCTTACCGTCACACATTTCGCGTTACGTAAGATCGTTACGATATATAGCTACGAGCGTAGTTATACTCGCAGTTTACAACGCCTCGGTGCTGAAAATATATATATCGAAAGAAAGTGGCACGTGCGGCGCAGAAGGTGAATCGTATCCCTCTTCTCCCGGTGGACATCTGTTTGGCTCTATCAACGCAAGGAAATTAATGCATTTTTTTCAGCCGCAAGCCCGTGTGCCCGTGTGCAGGAGAGGGAACGAACGAAATAAGAAAGAAAAAGAGAGGCAGAAGATGCACGACGCTCCGCTCCCTTTCTCCTTTCACGGCGAGCCTGCACGACGCGACGCGCACCTACCTTCGCCAGTGGTAGCATCTGCCGCCGATCTGCTTTCGATGAAGTGATTTCGTTGCATTGTACACCTTTTCCTCCGTGGATCACCTTTTCATCCCCGCGCCGTGTTGTTTCGTCGTCCTGCGTTCGCTCCGCTGCGGGGTGCTCACCGCCACTCGGCTAATAGGACCGAAAAATTTAGGGCCCCTAATTTAAATTTCCTACTTTTTCTTTTTTTACCAAGAGTAGTTAATTTAGACCCTTGAAATTGTTCTCGATTCACGAGGCTACGTGAAATAATAATGATCCATCAGTAGTAAAAGAACGTTCTATCGAATCGTCGAACGTTTATTTCATCGTTTCGTATCCAAGTCCTTAATAATTTCTACGTACGGTGAAACATCAGTTTCAGTTTTCCTCCACATTATCAATTCTTTCCAATTTGTCGAAAACCTCTTGCGCTGGAATGACGTGCCACGTCGAAAATATTTGACTCAAAATTGCAATGTTTTCTCAGTTTTAAGTATATTGAAATATAACTCAGGCGAGACAAATAATAAATTTATTACTTTTTAACTATTTTTATCCTAATGATATATTGATGAATTCAAAAAGAAGACGAATTGTCGTATACGGTTTGGTCACTCGTTATGGTCCGTCAACCAGTTACTAGAGCAAGAGGTTAAGCATTGGCATCAATAAAATTCGCATTGTTATACATGAAACTCACTATGAGAGGAGTTTCGCTGTATACTGCTACCAAAAGTTGGACAATAATTCTTTTTTTTAAAAAACGATATTTCGTACAAGTTTATAAACAATATAAATTTCATCGTGAAATTCAGTGACTCTTCAAGAGGTTGATAAATCAATCGTCTCCTAATTTCAATTAATTGCATACGAAACTAGGAACGCAGTATTTGCACCATATGAACAGAAACGTACATCTCTTTCTTCTTTTCGACCTACGCATCGCGCCGACCTTTCTTTCCTATTTCTCTCTTCTTTTCTTTCTCTCGCAATCAGTCTCTGCGGAGAGGATTCACAGGCCTGGTCGGTCGACGGCGGGGCTGTGTGTTTGGCCGGTGTCTCGAGCCCGTCGATAAAATCGCCAAAGGAGGGCCGACGACCATAGACAGCTTCCTTTGCGCGTGCACACGCGGGCTCCTCGAAGAGCCGAAACTCCTCGTCGTATTGCAGCTGACACGCACGTGGCACGTGGCCATGCACCGGGCAACACACAGATGCACACACGAGCCGAACCCCGCGTGTATTTACCGAGAAGCCACGAAAAGGTGAGCTGTTGGCTTCTTTTCGAACACTTTCGACCTATCGACCCCCCTCTGGAAGAAATAACGCTGACTGCGTCCCGCTGGAGAACAGCAGATGCTCTTGGCGATCAATCCGCACGCCCGTTTTGAGAATCTTCGATCGGTCCGCCATATTTTTGCACTTTTACAAAACTCTGATTCTGCTCGGTCGAGAAAACTGAACATGCAGACGATAGGTAGGAGAGAGGTATCAAGTGTTAACGTGCCATTTCTTGAAAAGATCATGCACGTGTATTTTAAAACATTTTAAAAACAAGTTCCACAGTGGAAATATAGAATTTCGTTCTTTTGTCATAAAGTAAAAATAAAAATCGTATGTCAAGTAGAAAAAAATGGGTATTCCTAATATGAGAAACATTTTTTCCCATAAATGAAATCTGCCTGAAATGAAGTTGGGTAACAATAATACAACTATTATTCGAGTTTGAATTCAATAATATTCATTGTTCAAACGATACACAACTAATTAATCTTAAACTTCGCTGAATGCAACGTACAGCAATATTTATGAAAATGAAATAATCATAGATTTACCGTTTATCTCGCGTTTGAATGCATATCTCGAGTCTTGGAAATCTCGGAAGATCTCGGAAGATCTTGGTCTTTGAAGAGACTCGCGATAGGATTCGACGTGACGCGAGTATTCAATATCCTGCAATACGCGATATCTACGGTATAAATTATAAACGTGTTCGTGATTTCTCGAGCTTCTGCAATCTGCTTCGTATCGACGACACGACCGATTTGAATCGAGACGAACGATTTCCAAGGATCGGCGTGACGCAACGACTCGTAAGGACAACGACCATCGTCGTTCTATCTCGGAAACTTCTATCTCAAAACGGTATTTTCTTTCGCCGTCGACTAGACACGAGCTAAGCACAAAAAGATTCAAAGCATCCGATAGAGACGCGCGGTATCATCGTGGATCGGCGTGTAGGCGCACGTTTCGTCCGGCACTAGTTGCAGCACTAAGCATTCCACGAATTTTCGGTAGCTCACGCGTGCATCCGTGGACCAAGATAAAACCGTCATCGCCTGCAGATCCTATTTCCACTAAGTTTATCTTCCGAGAGAGTGGCGACCTTTTCACTAAAAACGCCCCCACCTCCCTTAATAATCGTGCTCAGCTCGTTAGAAAGGACGCTTTGTCTCAATTTTACTGGAAAGTTCTGCGACTAAAGTAACATTTAATGCCATTTGTTTTAAATAAATACCCAACTCTGCAAACTTGACTATTGTTTATAATTATAATCTCTGTTATATCTGGCGCGCGTAATTGGAACAGCAATTTAGACGAGAATTTTTGAACCGTGATCGATGTTTCGTATTATAATTCGAATACTTCAAACACATCGTGTTGCAATATGCATGTACGAACACGTATAGTGTGAAAATATTTTAAGGATACATTTGCCAATATTTCATTTCTAACGCCAAGTCTTGTATCTGTGGCTGTGTAAGGGAAAGCTAAGCGTGTCATAATTTCAAAAACTTTAAATTTACATATTAATTGGGTTACAGAATGTAGAAGGTTTGTAGAATTGAGAAGGTTTGTAGGATTGTAGAAGATTTGAGATGGACAAAAACAAATTTTATATGTTCGTGTCTTTCCTTTGTAACTTTCTTTTATTTTTTTTGTTTTTGACTAATCTGCTTCTTTCTATCAAAATTTCTATAAAAATTTTATTCTACCACAAATGGCCCCTACCACTGAACAAAAAAGAAAATATTAGACAAAGCGAGGAAAATGTACATTTCTATATCATACCAAAAATGGAAGCAATTCTAATCTTCTTTCTATCAAACAAAAAGTTTTATTCTATTGCAAGTGGCCCTTACCACTGAACAAAAAAGAAAATATTAGGCAAAGCGAGGAAAATGTACATTTCTATATCATACCAAAAATGGAAGCAATTCTAATCTTCTTTCTATCAAACAAAAAGTTTCATTCTATTACAAATGGCCCTTACCACTGAACAAAAAAAAGAATATTTAAGGCAAAGCGAAGAATGTACATTTCTATATCATACCAAAAATAGAAGCAATTCTAATCTTCTTTCTATCAAACAAAAAGTTTCATTCTATTACAAATGGCCCTTACTACTGAACAAAGAAGAAAATATTAGGCAAAGCGAGGAAAATGTACATTTCTATATCATACTAAAAATGGAAGCAATTCTAATCTGCTTCTTTCTATCAAACAAAATGTTTTATTTTATTGCAAGTGGCCCCTACCACTGAACAAAAAAGGGAATATTACTAAAAAAAGTGGAAGCAATTTACTTCGTAATTTTACCAAATATATGTATCTGTCACGGTGATACAGGCACCTTAAAAATGCTTGGCGAGCATCAGTGATACCAACTTGTGTTGCTGCAATCTTCACTCCATTCGTCCACGAATCTGCTGCCCCGTGCCTCCCTGCCTGGTTTATTTTACCTTCTCGGTCGATGTTTGTTTTCGAAGAAGGGAAAATTCACATTCGGGTCGCCCCCCCCCCCCCTTTCTGCGTATTACCTACATTTCGCGTCATTGGTGGTCCGTGCGTCGTCCAGGCGTATTTTTACCGTTCGCAGCCGGCAAATATTTTTCCTCTCGTGAAACACGAATCGGTAAGTGGCGGATGGCCCGAGGAATCTCTAAAGAGCGAGGAGAGGGATCTGTGAAACGGAGCACACACTCGGTTCTCGAAGGCGGCAGGCGGCTCCTAGGGTCGATGGTTATCTGACTTCCTGTCCGTTCGTTCCTTCGCCCTTCGCGTTCGTGCGTTCGCGCGGTCCGAACGCACACACGCGCGCACAAAGGAGGAGGATAAGGGAGGGAGCAATAAAAGTTCCGACGAAATAAATACAAAAGATAATCGACCCGAGAGGATTGCTGATTGCGAGTAGCGGTGCTACACTGTCGTCGCTACACCTTTTCTCTGCTTTCTGTTCGACATCTGTCGGCTTGGCCAACTCTCGGAAGGAAGGAAGGAAACAGAAGTTTCTCGCTTCTTTGCCGAAATACGCGCATCTTCTCTTTTTTTTCACGTAGTTGCTAAAGTATTCGTTAATGCAAATCTAGCAAATTATTTCTTTTTTGCAAAGGATGGAGGTCATTTTTAAGCTTGTTGATAAATTTTTAACAGTTAGCGACCTTAGTAATGTGTATACGAAGGTCAAGGTAACTGGAGGTGAATCCCTGAACGAAAGGAAAGTTTCGTCATCTCTCCAAATACAGTGGCTCCTTCTTCAGTTTTATAGTTACAATTTATCGCTTTTCGTTCTATTCGTCAGCTCTTTGACTCGACATAATTTTTCACCGTCGAAACGCTCGACCGTGCCAATAATTTCGTTGTTTACCTTCCTCCGTGCGATTCAAAAAAAGAACTTCTCCCGAAAAACATTATTCCCGCTTTTCCCCGTTATTCTTGGTCGACGAACAACAACAGCCAGAGGAAACAAAAGGAGGTCGTAACAATAAAATTGGCCCCGGCCAAAAGAAGAATAAGAATAAGAATGAGAAGGAGGAGAAGAGGGTGAGGAACATTTACTACGTGCTCGTGAATCATCACGAGTATTAAGAAATCCAAAGTGTCGAGGTTGGTTGGCACGGTGGATGAGAAGACACGAAAGAGAGAGTAGTTCTGCGGACACGGGGAGAGAATGGATGGATGGGGGCGAGGGGGTTGAGGCCGAGGCACGTGACCGGAAGGCGGGGGGCAAAACGGCGCACGCGCCGTCGTCCTCCACCTGGTGCATCACCTGCTGCCCCCTGCTTAAGCCTCCCTGCCTCCGCCTTTCCTTCTTCCTTTTTTTTTTTTCTTTTCTTTCTTTCTTTCTTTTCCTTTCCTTTCCTTTCCTTTTTTTTCTTTTCTTTTTTTTTCTTTTTATTGGCCTCTCTCTCTTCTTCTCTTTTATCCTGTCTTATCCTGTCCCCCTTTTTCTTCGCTTTTTTCCACACCTCCTCCTTCTCCTTCTCCTTCTCCTTCTCCTCATCCTCGTCCGCTTCCGTCTCCCTGTTCTACTCTCCCGCTGTGCCACTCGTTCTCACCCATCCCTCGCTCACTTCGTCGCCACATAGAAGCACTCGACGTTAAGCTCTGCTCGTTCGTTTGCGATCCTCCTGATTCTTTCTCTTCTTCGCCGCTGGTTTTAAATTAATCCGCGGTTTCCTGCCAAACCACCCCGCGCGATTACAGCCAGACAGAGCCCCTTCGCCCCCCCCCCCCCTGCATGTGAAAATTGTGTCAAGAGCGCGAGGATTTGCGTGATTTTTGATACAATGCGAGCAGTTTTGAGAGGCGAGCAGCAAAATCGAACGAGTGTGCAACGTACCTTCTTTGCTAACTTCATCTTTGATTAAAGGATCCAGTGCGAGTGGAAGAGATTCCAACGTCTCTTGGTGTCCAATTGCAATACAATTAGGCAGCAGAATCTTTACCACTCTGTATAGAACCGCGACTTTGTATAGAAATGAATATTTTTCGCTTGTGCGTGTCTTCCTTACCTTTGCAATATTCCAATAACAATGACATTTGTGTGTCATCAGATCGAAAGTGAGAATGATTTTATTTGAAATTGGAACGTGGCTATTCAACACCATTAAATTATTATTCCAATTAAATCGAAGAATCGGAGAAACGTTTCATTTTTTATTGGAACTGAGACGTCTGTTGTAATTATCTGCTCCCATCCTTTGGCATGAACAAACTGCCGACGTCCCTTACTTGGGGTTCGTAAAATCTTTGACACGCGTCCCACTCGAACCTGACGTCGACAGCGCGATATTCGGTTATCCCGGCGGTATCTATTCATTTTCCATGCTAGCAGAGAGATAAATTACACGCTGTTGCGCACACAGCGGCGATACAGCGGCTCGTAAACGCTTCTCGAGGATTCCTGAATACTCTGGCCCACCACCTGCCACCTTCCCTCTCTGCGCTCTGCAGCGCACCGTCGTCCTTCGAAGAACGTATTTTTCGGCACTACGCGTAGGCACACCATAGCCACCGGTGCCACTCGCTACCTGTCGGTGTACGTACACTCGCTTTCATAAGTATCATCAGATTGTGCCTAAGAACGATCGAAAAATTACGCGGACAGAGATAGACAGAGATCGTTGAATCTCAATAAGACAAATGTTTGTGATGATTAGATTGCAGAGTTTTACGCAAATCCGAGTAGAAAGTTCTTTCGTTCATTAACTGTTACAACTATAGATATTTTCTACAGTCACTACCTCTGTTGTGAGCGTTCTTTGCAATTTCAAATTTCCTATAAATGCATGAAAATGAGTTTAATTTTGACAATTGGCAACAGAATGATCGAGATAAAATAAATTCCATTCAATACATGGCACCGAGATATTTTCCACTCGGTTTGGATTCTATTTATACAATTTTCTGAAATTTCACGAAATATCAAATTTGGTTAATCGTCTCCTCGGTAACTTCAACCAATTGCGTTTCAACGTTTCGATACGAAACCAGGAAGAGTGTCCTTGACACTTGGGAGCAGTAGTACAACACTGCGCTTCTTCTTTTCTCGCCGGGTGTTTAATTGAAACCGGCGGTACACGCAGTTTGGAAATCAACGACTTTCCAGAAGACTGACGAGGACAAATCGCAACGAGGATCGCGACGATGGGCGAGCAATTATCGGCCAAGTCGAGATACCACGGCGAAACACACGGCGGCGCACAAGGTGGCAGATGCCGTGGCCCCTTTAGGCGGAGCAGCACCCTGAACCAAACCAAACACGCGTGTGTGTGCGCGCGGCACGAGCGAAAGAAAGAAACAAGGAAAGAAAACGGAAGGAGAAGAGAGAGAGAGAAAGAGAGAGCTAGACGGGCCAAGATGAATTCAAGGTCCAGGTGGTGCGGCACACCGTATATCGCGTTTCGTGACGCTTTTGTAGAATCGACAGAAAGATCTTCGGTGTTGTTAGGTGTTGGGGTAGCAAGCAGCCAGCCAGCCAGCCAGCCAGTCAGCCAGCCAGCCAGCCAGCCAGCCAGCCAGCCAGCTAGCCAGCTAGCCCAACGGGGATCATTGTCCTGATCGCGACAATCTGGCGCGGCCCGCTCCCAACCAGGGTCATGCCCTCTGCCAAATCGACCCCTTCCGCGAATGCGGGCGTCGACGCGCGAAAGAAAAACCCGTACGAATATAGCCGGCGCATCAAAAGTGCCCGGTACTATTATTAACTTCGTTCCTGTGAACTAGTCGGGGGACAAATAGTCTGTATAATTGGAGTTCGTACAGTAAGAATCCATCGATCCTTTACTCTATTGGTGATTTTTTGTTCGTGTGACAATCGAAGTTCGAGTTTGAATAAGTGGATACAGTAAGAGTTCATTCAACCTCTTGCTCTGGAATGACGTGGAGTATTTTCTCAGTTTTAAGTATATTTAAGTATAACCCAAGCAAAACAGATAATAAATTTATTACTTATCAATAATTTCTATCCACTGATATCATACCGACGAGTTGAAAAGGAAAGCGACGAATTATTGTATACGGTTTGGTCACTCGTTATGGTCCGCAATCAGTTGCCAGCGCAAGTGGTTAATCGAGCATTGACTAAAATTTTAGTTCTATAAGTGGTACAAGTTTGTATAATTGAAGTTCGTACAGTAAGAATCCATTGATCCTTTACTCTACTGGTGATTTTTCGTTAGTATTTCATTAATAAGTGAATACAGTAAGAGTTCACTTAATCGAGCGTTGACTAAAATTTGGTTTGAATAAGTGGAGTTCTATATTTGGTATCTAAGTTGAGAGTCTTATCTTTGAATCGATTTACTCGATTGCTTTTGACACAAAGTCTAGTTTACGGTTTCTACTTAATTGTAGAACACAGTATCATTCGATGTGTGTATCCTAACGGGTTTGACTCAAGTTTTCATCTATCGAGATCATATACCAGATGATCATGAGTTTCATCAGCTCTGAATTATCAAAAATCTTCATAGAGGAAGAACGATGTTAATAGCATCTCAAAACATGCCAAAAAAAAAAGTATATATATATATATATATATACACACGTGGTACATAAATTTGAATCACTTTGTTTACGACTCGATACCCAAAAACTCGAAAATCTTGAATATCGTAACAAGTCTTGTTGAAAAGGTTAAAGATTCTCAAGGCGTAATACACGCCACGTGTAAACTACGGAGATTAATATAAACGCAGATTATAAAGAACAACGAAAGCGCATTTTCGCCGAAGTATTGCCAAACTTTCAAGGCTCATCGAAATAACTATGATCTTCAAGATCTCGGAGACTTTCAAGAATTTCGTCGAAATTTCCAAGCTTCCGACACTTTTGCCGAATTCTATTTCGGTGATCTTGAAAAGCACAAGATTCGAGTGCCCACCGCGCCGAATGGATCGATCGAATCTTGTCGCACTGTCGATGGTCTTCTGCTCCAAAGGCTAGCGCGAAGAAGGGTAGCACAAGGTTCCAATGAGTATTTATATCTTTAACCCGGTGTGCCGATCGAGCGGCCGATTTAAGAACGCGATGTAGGTCGTCGCGATGGAGCACGCGTTCCTGTTACCTGAGGTCACGACACTGACTAGCTAATTGTAAAACCAAAACGCGAGCCTTTTCGCCAATTCCGCTAAAAGTGTACATACGTGTAACGCGTATTATCTCGCGATTAACCGTCCCGCCCGTTCCACACCAATGTGGATGTTAATGAATGAATTTTTCGTTCTGTTGCAGGTAAGTTTCTCGAAGCAGCGAGATCGTGCGTACACCGAGGCGGCGTGTGTGACGTGAGTAACCATTCACACGTGCTATTACCATAGCGATGTATCCTTCGTTCTTGGAATACTTTATTACCGTTTCAATGACGCGTACGATATCGTACGAGAGGAGTTTCCGTGTAACTTTTCGATATCTGCGGCCATCTCGACGTGTTGTCTCGCGATCAATTCGTTTAATTCGCGAAGGGACTGCTTCGAGTGAAAAACGCGGAGCAGCAAATAAATTCCGACTCTGTAATGCTCGTCACGACTCACATTGCCAACTGACGATTCATTTCTACGTCCGCACCTGTCTTACAATTAACACGTTCCATCTATCTCGAGAGCGACTCGTTACGTTGGGAAAAAGTAGTAAACTCAAAGTGCACGCAACTGTGCGTGTCTGCGTCGTTTTCGAACGCGTCGCGCCACCAATCTCTCACTCTTCCTCTCTTTGGTACTCTTCGGTATCCCATCCCCTGCGTTTAACTTCTTTCTCGTGACTGAAATATTCTCTCTCTACGTGTTCCTATCTTTTGCATGTCGTTATGTACGTACGTACGTACGTACGTGTGTACGTAGTATACACATTCGCGACGATTGAAAAGATGAGGGATGAAAACGAGACGTACGAGAATAACAGCACGTGCTTGGGGTATTTTTTCGCGTCGAGATCCGCGATATGTTTGAATCAGCTGGAACTCTGGATTTTCGTCCTTGTATCTTTCTCTTTCGTTGTCTCTGACAGCGTTTGACATTTGGAAGTCTACGAAACTTTGACGATTTCGATTCAGTGGAGTAGGAAACACATGGGAGACTTCTAATTCACGGACAGTACACGCATGTATGAGCAATTTTGTCTCAAAAAAAGTAGAATTCTTTAAAAAAAAGAGAGAAAGAGAAGAAGAAATTAATAATGATATTTATATCAAAATTTCGTTCATTTATTTTGTCTAAAATTTTATAGGATCGCTCGTTTTTACTTGGTAATCTATTAAAATCCAGCAGAGTAAGAAACGGAACGACGAGCTCTGTCTTAAAAATACCGAATACTGTGTTTCGGAAATGAATAAAGAACAAAGACGAATTTGACGACTTTTGCAATCTCGACGTTCGACAAAGGAAAATTCTCCCGCGTCCAAGATCGCGTTTCTCGTTCAAGATCAGGAGAAAGAGAGCAAGAGAGAGACAGGCAGAGAGGGGGAGATGCATCGTGCGCGCGTTGATTCGCGAGGAGAGAATTCACGCAGAAAATACCGCGCGTTTGCCCGATGATTCGGAAAAATTCCAATAACGCGTTAGAGATCCTGACTCACGCGTCGCGAGCTCGTCAACCGGAGCGTTATGACGTCGAAAACCAAAGAGCAAATGCGAAACCAGACCCCGGTGACGACACGAACCTTCCCTTGCCCTTTCGCCAACCGGAATTTTAACCCGTAAACCGGCGTCTCGTCCCATTTCTGTCGAACGGTGACGAAGTAGAATACAGATTCTCGTTCAAATGAAACTTGCGACAAACAATTTCAAACAAATGACAAACTTGCGACAAACAATTTCAAACAAAATGACAAACTTGCGACAAACAATTTCAAACGAAATGACAAACTTGCGACAAACAATTTCAAACGAAATGACAAACTTGCGACAAACAATTTCAAACGAAATGACAAATAATCCGACACGTTGACGGTGAAGTACTCGAGCAGTTATTTTAATGAAAAACGAAATAAAAAGTTGTTTCGCTTGATAGCAAAATAATGAAATAAACGCGTACTGTTGTTTCAAACGAAACACTTACGGTTTGTCATACCTAAAGTGTACCGTTTGAATTACTTGAATTAGAGAGTCTGCCAGATTCCACCGCAGCATCGTCGAGATCGGCGTGGCTTTGCCTTCGATCGGTTCGTCGCGAGTTGGTTGTGGCCTTTCGCTTGAATTTCACAGCGCATGCCGGATTCGTTAACCAGCGCCGGCTGGCTTGAATCGTCGTCGCCTGCCGGCCGGCCGCTTGTGAATGAATTCGTTATCTGAGGAAACGGTCGCGACCCGCCATGCTGCGTGAATCGTATCGTGTAAGGTCAGCGCACGAAACGCAACGGGGAGAGAACCGAGCCAAAATTACACGACGCGTTGATAGTGGTTTGATAACGTTCGCCCGTAACGGTTTGGCCCGTCGATTTTCATTCAACGCAGCTGCGACCGACGTCGTGACGGAGGAACAACTGCGCGACCGTGATGGACATTTTTCGGAAACATTTCGGAATTTTAACACTACCAAAGAACTGCCAAAAATGGTCAATTTGTAATTTTCGACGAACATAAAACGGTCTTATATCTTTAGAGATATAAATGATTTTTTCGTAAAATGTCTGAATAAAAGCTCGTGGTACTTCGTGTCATAAAGCTTTTTATTTTTTTCCACTTTAACATCTCCGATGGAAATTTTACGTTTCTAGCGTCAAAACGCACAGCACTTGTTAATTTCGTTAATGATAAATCAAAGAATCAAAGTATCGCCTCAGCTATATCTAGACGTCTCTTAAACGCGCAGTAACAATTTATAAACAAAAAGTCGAAGTCGAAAGAGCACAGTTTTCGCTCCAAATTTTGACGCACGCGAGGCTTTTTCTACAGAAACCGTGCGAAATATCTTCGCGACGAAAGACGTTTTCTCGCGTGTGCGTGCTGCGGAGGCCACCGCTGCGCTGCTTCACTGGCTGCTCTCGCTCGCGAGAGCCCGCGGTTCAATGTCGTCCAGAAACAGTCAACAACAATGTGTAACCGCTAAAAATACTCTCTCGTTCTCTCTTTCGCCGGGTGTCCTCCGCGTTTCACGACTTTCCCTCGCGTCGCCGAGAAAGAAGCGCCACCACCCCCGCTTTGAATAATCGCCGCACTCGGCAATAGCTCTCCCTCGGGACTCTGCAGCCAGTTCGAGTCTTCTTTTATTTTATTCTTGTCTCCCACCTTGTATTATCAGTTTTCATTGAAAACTACTGGATTTCATTGAAACACAGACACTCTATGACTCGTTGAATCGACAGAGAAAAAATTCTCGTTATCCTCTGCTATTGGCAATTGCGCGAATGAAAGTGACAAGGAGACACTCCCAAGCCGTATGTAATACACGTGTACTCTAAAGTTCCATAATTTTCCAAATTTCCATATTTTCCGAATACTCGAAATTCGAAATTTGAACGAAATTTCGCGAGCCACTGAGAACGTATTCCACGATCCAGAGGTACGGGACGACGTTCGTACGTAAGTACGGACGTTCGCGTTACTGAATGTTTGCGCGACAATAGGAAAGAGGTACGACGTTCGTATCTAACTGATAAGAAACGAACGTCAGCCGCCCTATCAATTCGTACTCGTTTGTGCGTTTCTCGCTACAGCGTGATTCACGATAGTTCGAACTCGAAGATTCCGCCTCCGCGAAACTCGCTCCCTCGTCATCATCCTCTGGACGGCCCAAGTTCGTCATTACTCGTCGTTCGACAATGGCTCGTGCGAAAATTCGTGAATCATTGTCGCTGCGTGGAAATTCGCCTCGTCATCGTCGCTGTTGCAAGCGACGTCGTCATTATCGTCATCCGCCACGACCTTGCGACGCGTTCGTCCACATCGTCGCACGTGGATCAAGGATATTCCGTTCTCTCGGTGTCGACAGTCACCGAAGAATCCTTCGGATCGTTCTCGCGAGAACGCAAGTGGAATCTCGGGAGAAAATTCGTGAGTCACTCGGAGAGAACCGGTTCTTTGCACTAGGAGAAATTATGAATTCGAACGCTTATCTGACGGATAGAGCTGCCTTTGCTCGATCC
Source organism: Melipona bicolor (assembly GCA_030673865.1). Classification (NCBI taxonomy): domain Eukaryota; kingdom Metazoa; phylum Arthropoda; class Insecta; order Hymenoptera; family Apidae; genus Melipona; species Melipona bicolor. Next base: position 555,803 of record JAHYIQ010000019.1, read on the forward strand.
GTTGCCGTGGGAATTTGATCAATTATGAACTTGCTGTCTTTCTTGTTCTTTTTAGTAAATAGAAATTTCTGTGTTACGTCGCGAGTATTTGGACACGTCGAAATACAGTTGAAACGGGGCTCTTTAATCTAACAATAAGTTTAGTCTCTGTTCTTATCTCGGAGTGGAGATGTATTTATGTAAAATACGTATCGGAAGAATATTCGTTCGAATAAATTTAATTTTAATTTTTATTTCTTTGATCTTCAAAATTAACCTGGACCTGACAACTCACGCAAAGAGTCGTACGTAAGAAAAAATGAACGCGTCGTGATCGAAGTGTAGCGGAAGTGTATTCTCTTCTTCCCCTCTTCCACGCAATTGGCTATAATTTTTTCGAACGCTCCGCGTTATCGATCGGCTCGCGCTAGAATTTACGGTTCGTTAAAGGGAGAACCCGGCAGTATCGCCAGACAATTTCTCAGCGATTATTGTAAAGAGTGCTTGAGCGAATCTCGAGGCAAAATCCAGCTGAATGAGAACGCTGCTGGGTTGATCCGTGCCGACGACTCCTCTAAACTCCCTCTCCCTTTCTATATTTCTCTGCTTCTCTCTCTCTCTCCCCTCCCTCTCTTCCTCTCTTTGCAGCGTCGTCGAGGTAACTCGTAGCAAGTTGGTCCGTCGGCTTAATTGCTAATTAATTCTAATTGATAATTCCCTCGATAGTGTTAGGCAAGTAATCTCAAAGCATGTTTACGCGAAAGTTGCAACGAGCAGTCGTCGGATCCTCGTCTGACGTCTCAGACCTCGTCGAACCCCGGCGCGTCTCACTATCTCTCGTTTCACTCCTCGTCTTCTTCTTCGAGCGTCGAGCTTTTTTGACAAAATTTCCCGGAAAATTAACGCCTCGAAGGCTCCATGCGTTCCTTCCGTGTGTGCATACGTGCGAATGACTGCACAAATATGTGTATCTTACAATTAAGCCTTTACCAGCAGCGCTGGACATGATTTGTCAAAAATTATTATTGCGTGTGATACAGAGCGGTTACTAGCAACCTACAAAGGGTCGGTTGTTTGGAGCATAGTGAGTTAAATCTCGCATGGTGGAGTATTTCGAAGAATTGGTACTTAAATATTCGTATTCATGGCACGATGGAGAAATTTTTGGAGTAATTTAAAAGCAAACTTCTGTCGTCGTAATCGTTTCTCGAATGACCGTGAAAGTGCTAAAATAGAATCGAAGCAATATCATATTTTGATGCGTCTTATTACGATGAAATTTTCGTGCAACCTGGAAAAAATTTCTGCAAAGATTTCATCACCGTGTCGACGGATGGAGGGTGATTGTTACTTCCGAAAAGTAACTGGGAAGCGCAGTAAACGAGAGAAGGGACGCGTTTACGCGACTTATTCGCCGCATTGATAACGCGGCGTACGTATCTGCCTTTATTGCTTCCTACTCGATGTCAATTTAACGTTTCAATCGCGTAATGGACTCGAAATTGCCGTCGGTCACGCGAGTTTTAACGCAAATCGACGATTTCTAGAGAGACCGATCCCGAAGGAACGACCGAGCAGCGCGAGTTTCGCCGAGGCGAGTTTTGGCACGAGCCCGAAAACAGCGTAGTATTTTACGCAACACGCGAAGATGTAACAGCGTAGTTGCGCGTGTAGCTGAAAGCAAATATTTGTGCGGCGGAGTACGTTCGAATCGCGGAAAACGGCGCGGCGGAGAAGACGGAAGAGCCTCGAACGTAACTCTCGTCGGTGCGGCGATTGCTCGTGTATATCGCGAACATTCCGGCGCGGTCGAAAGTCGAGAGCGATATACGAACGAGATAGCGTCGTAAAATTAATTAACAAGGAGAGCGGTGCCATTATTATTTTCCACCGTATCGTAGGTGTTGCGTCACATGGCGCTACATGGGCGCACACGATGCATCGCCTGTAGATTTTATTTTCGTTTTCTTTCTCTCTCGTTTTTTTCTGTTTGGATTCGATAAATGGAGCGGCGGTGGACAATCCACAAGCGACGACGACGCGTGACGTTCGCGGGACACGTGAGGAAACGTCGCACGTGTCACGTGACCTATCTACGTAGAAACGAGGCCCGAGGTCGTTCATCGACGACGGCGGCGAGGAGAACCGGGAATAAACGCGCAGAAACGCGATACGCGGGCTTTTCGTCCGAGAACGAGCGAGAACGTCAGTGGGTCGTCGTTATCGGCACACGTCATCGATAGCCGATAATCGGTACACGAACGGACTAGATAAATCAATATGTCGGTCGGGAAATTATTATACGCGATACGCAGTCCGTCGTCGTCGTCGTCGTCGTCGTCGTCGTCGTCGTTGTCGTCGTCGATTCAAAGGTTTCGCCAAGGCAGAACGTCGACGTTTCACTAATGAAATCGATCGTCGTGAATGAAGTGCTGCATCGTCGCGACGTCAATCGCCACGTGACTCTCTCGAACGTGTGCGCCCGTGTACCTTCTCTCTGTGGTACGTCCCAGCTCGTGCATACGTGCATGCATGCCAACCGAGTGTGTGCGTACGTCGAGCCGTTCGAGGTCGTTCCTCGAGCGATAACACACAACAGAACTTCGTTCGCCTCGAGTTTTCGTCTTTACGTCAGTCAGCCGGTAATACTCCATTCGCGTCACGAGCGTTCCGCGAAAACTCACGCGGAGGGAGTTACGATCGCCGACCCGGTTCGTTTCGGCGAATTACGACGATTGCGATTGAGAATGGAAAATCCATACGCTGACGTGGAGAAACGATCCGGCGGTACGAGTGAAAATTGGGACTCGTGTGTTCTCGATGGATTCGGTGTTACAAACGGTGGAACAAAGACACCGGCGAAAACGGCGCACGAAGGAAGAGAGAGCTTTCAACGAGTCGCGTGTTCTCGAAACTTGCCAGTCCAGAGGCCACCGACGACGAGCCTAATTGGCTGGTATATACACGAGAGCCAGTGTTGGTACGGCACATTCTAGAAAACCGAACGTATCAAGCGCGGGGTACGTGTACGTGTGCTACGTGTGCTACGTGTGCGCAAAGTGGCGGATCCATTCTCCGTGTGACGACGACACGCACACGAGACGACACGTACGAGCGACGCGCGAGAAGGCATATACACGCGCGGAACGAATCGTCTCGTCGTTGGCTCGCATCGTGCGCCCCCCGTGTCCTACACCGTGATCTCCTCTTCCTTCTGCACGTTCGGACGTATACGTTGGATTATAAGGAATGTCGACGAACGGTGCGCTATTTCTGCGACGTTTCTCTATTCCTCTGACAATCGCAGGGACGTTAACCGAGACGAAGGCGAGGTTTCTCTACATTGTTTCTCGACGCTGACCAAACGACGCTGTACGTGCGTATCTCGCGCGCATTTTGATCCCAGTTTGATCGGGAGCGTATATCGCTCGACGCTAGGCGACGCTTGGCGCTACTTTTAGAACGACCATGCGCTATTCTTCGCCGGTTATTGTGTCCAATTGAGCCAATATCACGCTCACTCCATCGTCGAGACGTAACGTCTCGCATATTTTCGGAAGATGGTGGTCGTTTCTTCCAACGACCATCTCTCTCTTGTCGATTAAACGACGTAATAACACGACAAGGTCAATGAAACAGGTAGTAATTTCATGACGGTTCGCGCGTTTCGTGGCTGAATCGTTAACGACAACGTGGTTGGCGCGCCGGATATATACATATACATATACATATACATATACATATACATATATATAGATATACGTATATATATTCGAGGAATGAAGACGAGAGAGTCAGTTGCAGGTCCACGCGCCTGCAACTACGTAACAGTACCGGCGGCATAAAATATAATTTTCCGCATAGCGTGGAATTCGTTGCACTCTCGTATTCGTTCCGTGGCACGCGCGCGCGCGCGCGCGCGCGAGCTCGTTTGCCAACCGGGGCCCCCGGTGCAGTGTGCGCGCGGACGCGCTCTCGCCAATCGGAATCGCATTCTTCGTCTATAAGGCACGGCCGTCGATGTGCATTAAAGTCTAGAGGCACGCGATAACGTAGCAGAAGCAGCGGCCATGAATTTTTCAAGAGGCCAAACGAGGCATATGCCCGTCTCACGTGACAATCCATATCGGTAGAATCCCAGCGACCTGTGCTACATAATTTTCCGTGTACACGGGCGTACACGGGCGTACACGGACCGACGTTGTGTCACGTTACGTTGCTCTCGCTCCACCTTGTGCGTACGCACACGTACGTATACACGAACCCAAGTAAGTGCACGCAGTCGAGCTTTTATCGCCACACGCGTACACACGCACGTACGTACACGCGTACGCGGACCAGTACAGCGCCACCCCGAATACCGGATGTGACGACACTCGCGCACTTGGCCCGACGCACTCTTGAGATGTCTCCCCCTCCCCTTTTTCTTCTCCTGCTCTATTTCTCTCTGTCTCTTTCTTCCTCCCTTCGTCGCCGATATGCTCTCTCTCTCTCTCACTCTCTCTCTGTCCCACCCTGCCCCCTTTCCTCCCTTCGGAGCGACCGTATACCGCTCGGTACGCGAGAGACTCCCCGCTACCCCCGGCATCTCCCCCTCCCCCCAAATCCCGCTGGTTGCCTCCCCTCCTTAACAGGGCGCTATTTACCCTCGTAGTTCCGGCGACGGCCGAGCGTGGCGCTGCGCGTTCTTGCGTTGCATCTTACTCTCGCGACGTGTTTCGACGTGCACGGCGTTCGACTCGCGTTAGCGCGAACAGTCCCACGCGGATCTTCGCGCGCGCGACTCACCGTTGTGTCATCGCGAATCGCGGTGTTTGTCCGATTTCGCGATGTCTTTCTTCCGTCGCCACCGTCAACGACAACGACAAGGACAACAAAGTACGATCGGTGTCGTAACCACGATGATTTCGATTCCGTCGTCGTGCGACGCGGTGTCACGGTGTTCCGGAATCTGCGGAGATGATAACACCGATCGCGTGTGTGCCAACGAGACGCGAGCGAGCCGTCCGAAAGGAAAAGGGAAAACAACGAGACGGGGAAGTACGACGAACGAAGAGAGGGGGAGAGAGAGAGAGAGAGAGAGAGACGGAAAACATCACACTCGCGGCCATTTTAACTGCGCCGTACGCTAACCCGGGCCACCCAGTGTGTAGCATAGTAGTACGAGAGCCAGAGAACCGCCGTGCCACCGCCGCTCTCTCCTTAGGCTTAAACTGCGTCTCTCGCGTGCGCGCTTTGCTTCTGCGCACGCAAGTCGGCTTCATGTTCTCTCACACGTATACGCGCCACACACAGTTACCACTCGTGTGTCACGCATACTTTCTCGCGTCCGACCGAGTTGTTTGTCGCCTTATCGTCTTGGGACGTCTTTCGTCACGATTCAGAGTCGGAGTCGGAGTCGGAGTCGGAAAAAATTGACAGCGTCGTTCGGAGTATCGTCGATACAGTGACACATTAGCGACGACAGGCGACACGCGAACGGGACGTGTCTGCTCGACCGGTATGCTTGCTCGTTTCACAACAACCAGGAGAAACGAGAGTACCTTGCACATCTTGGTCGCGCGTATCTCGTGCACGGGTGAATCGTGCGCAGAGCAAGGAGCAAACGAGAAAATGTCGTGGAGAAAAAACGCGAGGATAACAAAGATAAAACGACGAGTCGAAGCAGACGAGCGAGGAAATTTGTTCAGCCGGTAACAGCGGACTTGACAGTGACCAAAGTTACCCTATGATAATTCGTGCGGAGGAATCGGGGACGCGATGGAATAATTGCAAGTGCTCGGTGGCATCGACGGAAAGAAAACACACGTGTCAAGGTGAAGAATCGTCGCAAAACAAACGGATCGACGGAATGACCTAATCGAAAGTAGCGAGCAGTGACAACAGGCGGAAAGTGACGCGGGGACGAGCCTCGTGCGTTTCAGCCGCGGGACAACAATAACAGAGACGAGGCGTAGCACCAAAAACGTAAGTCATACGTATGGAAAGAGGTTAAAGAGACGCGCGGAAAGTGGGGATGAGGAAAGTTCGACGTCCGAGGGCAACAGCGGCGCGGCACAGAGAGAAAGAGAAGTTACCGTGTCCGCGTACGTAGGTACGAACCGCGTGACTCGGAATCTGCGCAGTAAATCGCGTTCACGTGAACGCGCCGCGAAATTCCGTGGCGCTCAACAAAAACGCGGCCATTAGTAGTCGCGAGGAGGAGGTGAAGACCTCTCGAAACTCGATCGCGTGTCTCCCACATGTTCGTTCGTTCGTTCGTTCGTTTCCGATACACCTTCCACTTTCTTTTTCTCTCGTCTCCCCTGGCGTTCGCCTTTTAGCGTTCGCCCAAGCGCGAAGCCCCTTCTGCTTAAAGTCGTGGGCGACGTAGTGGCTTACGTAATGCTCCGGGCGATAAGACGGATAACGCGGCGGCGGTTTCGAGCGTGCCACCGAAGCGGCGCCTCTATTTTCGAACGCACGAGTCACTAGTTGCCGCCTAACTATGCGCGGCGTATCTATGTTTCGCGCGTATGCACGACACACCCGAAAAATCTTTCCAGACAGAGAAAAAAAAAGATTGTCACTCGTATTCCACGCGTTTTACCAATTTGATTTTGAATTTTTCAACGCTTGCATTCAACAAAGAAAATTCGTCGGTCTGAGAAAGGAAAAAAAAAAAAAAAATTGCGAGACACTCTAACGAACAGAATTCGGCGCTACAAAAAAAAGAAAGGGGGGAGGAAGCTTTTGCGACGTTCGAAATTCTTTCAACGCGTATGGAGCGCGCGTGGCACCGCCTACAGACCGTCTGCTCGCCGTCCAATCGATCGTCAATGGTTCACCAAGGTGAAACGATCCGTGTGAAGAGCGGCGAGAGTTCCTTTAACCGATGACTTTTGACTCGTCAAGGATATGACGTACATCGTGACGTCAACTTCATTTATCAAGACCGACAAAATCGTATTTTTATATATATACATATATATGTATGTACTCATTCATCTTTTACGTTCGCGTTCCTCGAACGACTGAATTGGGCATACGAGGAATATTTAGGTTAGGTTAGGCCGTCGAGATGTACCTGACGTCCGAAATCTCCATACCGCGAACCATGATAACGTACGGAGAAGAGCAGCGTGACTCACCGGCCGACGTGTGCGAAACTGAATCACCCTGGACGATATTAAAATCGCGCAACGTTTTGCAATTCACGCGCCAGCTCGAACCGGGACGTTCCGCTTCTCGCGCGTTATAGAAAGCTATCGCGCATCCGAGGCTCCGGGGGCCTCTCGCGGTGAGATTCCTGGCGTATATCTCGAAACCATCGTCCTCGTACCCGACTCTGTATCGTTTTTATCTGAATTGGAGATTCGCGCGACTCTAACGCTACGTGTTCCCTCCCTCTCTCTCTCTGTGTATGTGTACGTCGCGTCAAAGGACGATCGAGGGAAAAATATCGAGGTGTGTCTCTCGATACCTTGCTACCAAATTGCTACGGTGTATTCCGATGCTTAAACAGGTGAAAAACGTTTGTACGGAGTTTGAGTCGTGTGAGAATTCGTCAAGCATTGAGTATTTCTTTGTTTCGTGGAAACTGTTCTTCGTGGTCTTAATTGTTGATTTATTGCTATTTTGTTATAATCAAAGAAAATTAGATATTTCTGCATTTGAATCTTTCTTGAGTGTAAAATCATCCACAGTCTATCAAGCAACTCTGTTTAGTCACTGTATACTAAATAATTTTCCAATATAAATGCATTCTCTGCAACATACCGTGACAATTTGGTATCACTACTTATTCAATTCCGTTCTTCGTGTACGAGATCAACTCCATAAATTGAAAAGTAGGTAAAAATGTATTAATTTACTTTAGACTCTACTAAGCTATTTATGTCATCTCCAACATTAATCGTCCATGCCCGCAACGAAATTACGAGGTTGATAATAAAACTCGATCTGCGCAATCTATCGATAACGATCGATCAGAATGTCGCGAGGAGGATTCTTTTCCGCGGGGGGACACGGGCAAACTACGGCAATTGGCGGATGAAAAAAAAAAGTTTGCTTTGCAAACGTTGAAAGAGGGGCAACGATCGATGGTGGGGGATCTCACTTCGCATGGTGGACGAGCAAGATGGCGGCCTGGGCTACAGACACGTGAGAATCGCGTTGCCGCGTCATGGATCCCCAAAAGATATTCGCATACTCGCTGCGCGGTATATTCGCGTTGATTCGAACGCTTTCTGCTTCGACCGCCATCGAATTCATCGATCTTGTCTCGACCGATCGACCGATTTGCGATCGAAATTTACGCACCATTCGCCGTCCAACAATATTTTGCATCATTCCGAACTGAAAACGAATCCGCGATACCAGAAACTTACGAGAGCCTAAGCTAATTGGTCGAAGAATTTCTTTCTCTCTGTGCGTTCGTCGATCTTTTCGCGTAGATCATCGTCATTTGGGTCTTAGGTAACCGGTTTGATCGGGTTTGAAGCAGTTGTGCGATGATTTGAAATGAAATTGTCCAAACTATATGTGCAGTACATTATTTTGAATTATTTATAATCGTTTCCTTTTCGTTTGAATATTTGAACGAATGGATCATTTTTCTTTTAATCCTTTTAATCCTCCTTAAGTCGCGCGACTTGATTCTTCGACTCTGATTCTCTGTGTAAAGTCAATAATTTATTAATGCTGCAACAATTGAATATATAAAAATGTATGAAAAACAGTTTAATACATAACGAAATTTGTTGATTACGTACATCGAAAGATACCTATAAAAATCATGCGTGCAAACATAGAATAAAACAGCCGTGCGAGTACCTAATTGCTGTAGAAAAACGTAAATCTCTCTGACGCATTTTTCAAGTTATAAACGCGGTATTTTTGTTCGCTGATTTTTTGCTTATTTTAATTGGACGACGATTGATTAAGTCGTTGGCATATATACTCTCTCAGAGTTCATCTCTTTCTCTTCTTTCTCTTTCAATTTAATCAACAGATCGGACAATCAAGGCAAATGCGAGCGTCCGCGAGTAGAGATTCGCGTCATTAAATCCTGAAAATGAGGAACGACCTACTTAAAGGTCGTTGTTCAAACGGAAAAGTATTTAGTTATGCTACGAGCTTCCGACAACGATTCGTCGGTGGAAGGAACAGAGAGTGGTAATATCGGTTGGCAGAGCAACAACGCGTTGCCTAGTTCCACATGCATCGTCTTAAGAAACAGCTACTGGCACTCGTAATTACCAGTTTACCACCTCGCGGTTCCGTTCCAAGTATTTGCATTTTCCTGTAATTAGAACTCTCATCCCGCTAGTCTGTGTTGCTTCCCATCGAGCCGAGCAGAGAGCAGACGAATGTCAGTGTCCGCTCTCGACGCGTTTCCTTCCGTATGGGAATCCTCTTGTCCACAAACTGCCAACTTTTTATACCCTCTCAACGGGGTTCCCTCGATCGTGGTCCCTTTTTCTTCATTCTCTCTCTCTCTCTCTCTCTTTCTTTTTTCACGTCTTTTTTCCTCCGTCACGAACGATCATACAAATAAAAATCACGAACGATCGTTACGATGCAGCGTGCGTCTGGTATTCACGGTTCGACCTGCCGCGACCAGTCGAGGGTTTTAAGGAAACTGGTACAACTGCTTTATCGGCCAAGGAGGATCGGGCGCAACTGTCTGCGCTGATTTTCATTTCAATACAGTCGCGCGAGACTGTTTGCTCGGGACGTTGAGGAGAGTTAAAGGGACCTCTAGGGCCGGTCTCTGCTCTCGCAACCAACCTGTCTGCGAACTTTTTCAACAAGGGAAGCGGGTCATCGCACCTCCTTTTTTTTTCTTTCCTCTCTCTTCTTTCTTTTTTCTCGCTTCCTTTTCTGTTTTCGAGTTACCGAACGTTTCGATCTTTCTCACGGAGAAAGCGCGAAAGCGCGTTGGACAGAGGCGGCACCGCGGCGAAAGCGTGTCGACGGTGGATGCAAAAATGGGTAACGATATTACGTGCTTAAGGGCGAATGCAGAAGGGGTGTGCCCGAGAGCGATGCCTGTCGGAAGCTGTAATGGAGATTGATGGCTGCCGACGCGGAAAAGTCGATGCTGCGAAAGTAAATTAGTACGCGGAGAGGCTAGATCGAGCCTAAAATATTGAAATCGGTGATGGAATAGTTATCGTGTCTTGCTCTCTGTCTGTCCCGGCCTCTCTCTCTCTCTCTCTCTCTCTCTCTCTCTGCCTCAGTTTCGCGTCCCCATTCTAATTCGGCTGTCGACGTCCGCTCCGTTATCGAACCCTCAGATTTCTACAAAACAATTCCAGCTTCCAGACGTCGATAACGTGTTTCGAATTGCGAGTCCGAAACAATCGTGAAACCGAGGGGAGAACGAACGAACGAACTGGCGGGGGGGCTTTGACTAATTGACGTGAGAATTCGGAAAATTTCTCTCGCGTTTCTCGCTGCTCGATTGATACCTATGAAGAATACGCGTCGGAGATTACTTTCTTTTTACGTGTCGGTACACTTGCGAACCAAATGGCAAGTCACGTTGTACGCATTCAGTGCAGTTTCGCGCTTTAAAATTTTCCAAAAGGTTCACGAACTGATTGTGACTCTTTTTCTGGTTGGCGAAAGCGAAGAAAAGTGTAGTACCACGTTGAATAATCCTAGATGAACGATACGATTACGATCTTTGATAAAAGTTTCAGTGTTTTAGAGGCCTTTATTTTACACTAATAAAGATATATATATAATAATAATAATAATACAGAGATTGAGTGAATATACAAAGACAGTGTACGAAATGTAATTATTTTCATTGTCTGTTTGACGCGAGAGCTAAATAGGCGACACAGTTAGGACTCACCTAGTACTAAACTGCGGATAACTCATCCCTTGACGCATTGGAGTCAGTTTTTTTATACCCTGACTCTCACTATGTCCTTTCCCCTCGGAAAGCGGGTGTTATCTGGTGGTGTTTATGGTCAGATCCATGAGAGGTTTTTGACGATTGCCTCATGGCCCTACCGATACTGTCACCTGGATCGTGAGAATGTTTTGCAGTCTGGGTTGTGTTCCCTGCAATAATCTATACTGATAATTCATAATTTATTAGTACTTGTTGTTGCTCAGTTTATTAGAAAATTGTGTTAACGTTCGTCATACTCTCTTGCTCAACCTTGGTGGACGATAAATTAAAATTTAAATGTTCTTGTTTTGCGGAGAATTAAGATCGGCGAATGGTGTTTCGAAGTTTCTGAAGGAACGAATGATGAGAAGGATGGGTGGAAGGGATTTTTAGGTAGTGGGGAGAAGAAAGTGGTTGATGCGTTTCGTCTCGGAGTCACTGCCTAGACTCATCCAGTAGGGCTGATGGCCATTCGCTGCGACTCCTTACCCCAGACGCTTGTTGTTATAACTACCCCCAGCCGCTAGGTTGGCCCGATCACCCATCCTAGCGGGGTTCCGCACACTGCTTTGCTTAACGTCAGAGATCGGCAGGACCTCGATCGGCTAGGCGCTTGTGTTAGTCAGTGTTCGAAACTCGTAGTTGAGGAAACCTAGGCCGCTACATTTCGAACAAAAGGAGGATGAGAAAATTGAGGAACAGTCGCGAATAAGATTGCGATGTTTTTCGTTGTTTGTGAACGGAACAAAGAGCTTCAAATTTAATTCACAGATAACAGGGTGATTACCTTGTGTTACTACTTCGTTGACTTTATAATTTTAGTGTTTTAAAGGCCTTATTTTACATTAATAAAGATATATATATATATAATAATAACACAATAATAATAATGATGATACAGGGATTGAGTGAATATACAAAGACAGTGTACGAAATGTAATTATTTCTACTGTCTGTTTGACGCGAGAGCTAAGTAGACGACACAGTTAGACTAGACGTGGACCACCTAGTATTAAACTGCGGATAATTCATCCCTTGACGCATTGGAGTCAATTTTTTTATACCCTGACTCTCACTCTGTCCTTTCCCCTCAAGAGGTCGGAAAGCGGACATGTTATCTGATGTTTATGGTCAGGCCCATGAGAAGGCCGATTTTTTGACGATTGCCTCATGGCCCTGCCGATACTATCACCTGGGTCCACGTCGTGAGAATGTTTATACCGCAGTCTGGGTTGTGTCCCCTGCAAAAGTCGAAGTCAGATCGATTGCATCCATCGCGTGGAACGTCGCGTGACAGAGAAATCGAGGTGACTCGCGTCTGAAGAAACGGTTAAATGTCGATAATGGCACGTTAATAGCTGTCACCGACGACGAACAGGCGAAAAGCGAGTTAGGTGTGGAACGCAGTCAGGTAGGCGAATCGCGTTTGGTTGCTACCATAATTGTACTTTGGCGTTGTCCCATTGTTTCGCGCGGCCGCGTGGGCATCCTCGCCGTATAAAGTCCGTTAAGGGTTGATTTTTTGAGTTATCGTCAAATGGTACGCTATGCTTCGTGGCGCTTCGTTCGACGATCAAGAAAATCGGGCAAAAGGCACGAGACCTCGGTGAGTTGCAGAATGAAATTGGGGAATTGCAATGGTTTTGGGAAATTGGAAAAGTAGAAAATCAGAGATACGTAACTTTCCTTGGATTTCTGAATTTCGCTTATCTTGTACCATCGTCCAACTTGGAGTAGATACTCGAATTTTAATTTCTTTGCGTCGGTGGGTTTTAAACCTAACCTAAACCTCGACTGAATTAAATTTGACGTTCAATTGAAAATGAGAATGGAAATGCAACAGCTGCTACAGAGTGTTTTTCTCGCGCGTGAAGACCTCGACGAGGCTGAGACAATTATTCTCTGTCTTTGCGAGGGAAAAACGTCGTATTTCGAAGCAGAACGCCTACATCGACGTAGGTAAAACGAGAAGCGTACTCGTTCGTGGCTCACGTGTCTCGATCCTAATGAGGCTGCTTTACGTTTCTCCGCGGTCGGCGACTCGCGTGTGTGCGCCACGTCCCACTCCTTCCGCGTGTAGGCGCCACGGATCTCTTTCATCGAGTCGTTACGATTTGACAATTTGTCAGAAACGAGTAGAATCGGTCGTCGAACTCGTATCATTGCTGATAAATAATTCGTCCCTTCGAACGTGTGAAACTTTTCCATGGTTCGAGATTTATCGCGCAAGAAGGTTCAAATTCAAATATTCGAAGGGAATTGGAATTGTCACGGTGGCGAGGAGATTCGAGAGTCCATCTTCAGTTATCGGTGGTGTCTGGGGGCAGCTTGTTCTCGCGCGCGATTAGCAGCAAGGTAAATATTGTCGTCGGCAGCCGCGCGTTCGCAACGCGTCTTTGTCGTCGATGTCGGCGCGGAGACACACGCAGCAGCAGCGAGTTCGAAGGAAACCCAACAAGGGTGCAGGTGGCTCGTATGTCAAGAAGATGAAGTCTCTCGTCTTGGAACAATGGGCTATGACGCGCGCGCCAGGAAGCATACATGTCTTACTTCCGGTGACTCGCCGTCTAATTGATTCTCAACCCTCTTGTTCGGTTAACGTCGTCTATCGGGTCTCGAGCTGTTCTGCCGGCGCGTTCTCTACCGTCTTCGCGCGTCGTCGTCGTCGTCTACACCGATGCCGAAGTCGGGCGAATTTTATTCGAAACGAAGCTTTAAAGAAAAAACTGCACGATTTGCAGAAGCAACTGTTCCGACTAGGAAATGAAGACGACTTTTTTGCCATAAAATTTTATTGATAAACATTTGAATCGATACAGAACAAATTACAGGCAACGCCACTCCTACTCGAGGTCTACGCCACGCCCCCTCGCGAATCACGTGACCCAAATCGACCAATCGCTAATTTTCGTTGCATCAGCGTTGCACCTGAAGAGAGATTTGCCCGATTTTCTAGGTTACCCCCGCTAAAATCACTTTCAGTGATAAAAAAAAAAAAATAACAATTCGACGTGACGGATCATCTCTATCAATTCGTTGCTATTGTTCGAAAAATAACATCCAAATCGAACAAATCGGTTGTTTGAGTCAATTCGTCGGAACGAAACAATAAATAATGTGAGACAAAGTAACTTCTAGAGAAATCCAAATGCGTTGTTGTCTCAAGCAATCATTTTCCAGAGAAATATTCGACCAATGCCCGTGCGTCGACGTTTAACCACCGCCTTCGTCGTCGTCGTCGTCGCCGCTCGTTACCGTTCGACGTGGACGAAACGATCCTGGCGAAAAATCGTAAAATACAGGTACTCGCTCCGCAGGCAGATTTTAACGCAGATATGTACAGAAGCCTCGTGTGAGGCGCGAGGAAGGAGGAGTAGCTCCTTTCACGACCGATTTCAGATACGTAGCAACGTTTCGTAGCGCGGCCGTGCGACGACGTTTTCTTTGAACCTAGACCGCCCGTGAAATATTCACCTTCGGCGTGTCGTAAATTTCGCGTGCCGGCCAGCCGCAAAAATTGGCCGGCAGAAATCAGCGTCCTCGCACGAAGTCCTCGCGGCGCTGGCTCGATTCTAAAAGCGACACCTCCCGTGCGTCGTCGTTCGTGCCTCCTACGAAGGAAACGAAACGAAAGAAATCAGAACGAAGGAGTACCGATCGGAAAGGTCACGTCGTCTCGTCATTGCGGGGGAATTAATCTAGCGTTACGCCATTTCGGTGTTTCACTTCTAAATATATACGTTTTACACACGGTGTTCCTCCCTTGGTTACAGCTATCGACAAGTCTCGGAGAACCACGAAAGTTGAACTCTTCTTGAAAGATTAAAACCCTGGAAAGTTAAGAGTCTGCGATTTGACAGAGGTGTGATAATTCCTTTAATCAGGGACCAATGCAATGCAGTGCATTTTTTAAACGTTCTGCCAAAGTTAGATCGAGTCAGAAAATTCCAAGATCATATATTTTTGATTTTTCTAACGACGATATCAGTTTGAGTTAACAAAACGTTCCAAACTGTCCAAAATCGCAATTGTCCGTCGCGCAAGAAGGCGAGGATAGCAGAAATCCGAGTGGTGGAAAAAGTAACGAGGGGGGGAAGACACGCGCGTGCAGGCGATCGAAGGACCGAGTGCACTCTGGCGGTCGGCGGGGGTTTGTTTTGATGTGTGACTATCAAAAAAAGAGCGTGTGGCCCGGTGCCAGGCACGCAACTGCACGCACCAACACGAATCTCACGGCCGCGCGGGTACACGCGCGTGGATGCAAAACGCGCTGCGTGCACGCAGCCCGCCTCCGTGGCCCCGTGCGAAAGATAGAGTACCGATAGCGGCGATTCGCCATGGCCAGCCGTGATTTAGGGGTCGCTATGGCGCCGCAATTCAGAAACAAGGGTTCGTTGAACCCGTTCGCAACCCTCGGCCGCGATCGTTACTCTAAAAGCTCTCTGTCAGCGTGATTACGAAAATTTGCTGGCTGCGGGCGTGTGCGCGGGGCACGGAGCACGTGAGATCGGCTTTTTCTTCTCTCGAACGATACTCGCTGTCAGACTATATCTGTAGTCCTAAACTTTTAAAGTTTTAGGCAAGTACCACGGGAGTGTTATATTTGTATTTCAGGAAAACTAGAAAACAATCTAGTTTAGGGTGTTGATACATCGATAATTATATTGTGAAATACACGTGTGAATTGCGAATATATGAAGAATCTTTCGAGACTTTTGACCGGGAATGTCCTGCGTTGAACGACTCGTCCTACTCTGCAGTTGATGCAATTAGATTTCCACTCGTTATTGGTTTCACACGCAGTTATTGGTTGAATTGATCGAAACAATCTACAATCTACAAAATAATCTTCATCGTCAGATGTGTAGGTATGTACACGAGAGAGAGACTGATTGGATGGAACAAAAGTTTGATAAATTTCGATCGATCCATCTCAGACTTGCACGCAATTGATCGAAGTAGTCTACAATTTGCAAAAGAAATTGTTCATCAAATGTACCTGGAAATGTTTCTAGAAAGAATGACAAATTTTGTTCACGACTAGATCCTCTCCCCTTTAACATAGGATTTTTTTCATTGAATTCCAAGATATCCTAATATATATTTCATCTAACTAACTCCAATGTTCAAAAAAGAAAATCGCACAGAAAGTTTTAAGAAACATCCTCACTTCTCCACTCGCTACAAAAGTAGAGTTTGCGTTTCAAAACGAAACCAAATTGCAACAGTTCGAAACATCGACAACATGTTTCATCGTTGTTGGTTCATCGCTGTGTGTCACGCGTAAAAACGCATTAAAAAAAGAAAAAGGAATCGAACGAGGTACGTAGCCCGAATGAAGTCCTAACAGGCGCGTAGCTGATGGACGAGAAGGAGCCGGCGGTGGTGTTCCGATTGGACTCACCGGCTCGAAAAATTCATGCGATAAACGCGCGCGGCGATGTGCGTAACGGACAGCCGCGGCGGGTCGCCGTCAAGTGGCAGATTGTAAACATCCGGTAGCCGATGCAAATCCGCTCGCAGTGCGACGACTGCGCGGAGGCGAAACCGCTCCACGGAGAGAAAGAGACAATGCCGCACACAGCCGATCGTACACGCGCTTATTGTCCGATCGTTGCTATCTATCGTGTTTTCTCTTCCGATCCTACGATTCGTACGCGATTTTCCCGGAGGGAAACACGTATCTCGCGTGCGATCCGCGCGACGGCTTCTTTTGTGCCGAGTTATTTTAAGAGCGCAGAATTTTGCACGCTCACGTGACTCGGTGGCAGACGGCGTCTGCGGGCGAAAACAAACAAGGGAAACGCGGTTTAGAGCGAGATCTCCATCCGCTAGGTTCGATTTTCTAGCTCGATCAGCCGATGATTTTTCGCCACTTTTGGCAAACTTTTTACAATTTTTAATTTTGCGCGGAAATAAAATGATATGATGGATGTTCTTTGTATCGCAGGATTCTTATCCAGAAATTCTTTGCATTCGTAGCATTCTTTTATTTATCACAGCAACTGCGCGCGAATATGCCCCAATACTGACCGAGTTTGTGATTTCTTCCAGAAATTTATATTTATTGCGAAAAATGTCGAGCAATTAAACGTAGTGTGATTGTAGCGACTGTTGCCTCATCGAGAGGGAAGTCAGCGCCACCTACGTTCGAGAGGTACGATTTCGAGAGATCGAAACGCGCCAACTTATGAAATAGTTAAAATTTGTAAATTGGTGTTTCAATTATTTCGTTGTCATAGCGAATTTGGATGTTTATACTATTATATGGAAATATAATAGCTATAAGAAAACCAGTTGAAGAGCATTCTTTAGTTAAATTCATCGAGAAAAGTGTGTTATTCATCTTTTTGATTTATCAAAATATTAAATGTATTTTGTTGGTTGTTTATCCGGACTTATTATAATTATCATCGTCATTATTATTATTATTATTTGTAGTATTTTGAATGAATTATTTATCATCATAGTACCTAATACGTAATCACCGTCGTTGAACTGTTTTTTCCGGATTGTTGCTCAGAATTTCTTTCTATATTGCTATAGACTTGCACACTTTTACGTTGAAAGTACGTTGAAAACGTAAGCGCTCGGGTACTTTCGAGCAATTATAATTATAATCGTACGATCGACTATCTACCCAATAGTCACGTTCGAGTAACCGTGGAATGAACGATGGCGCTGTAAACTCCGTTGAGGAACTGGACGTTTCTGCGAAGCCTGGTCAGAAATATCTACCCGGTTGGCTGCGTAGACGATATTGCAGCAAAGCCCCCGGTGCTTCCTCCTTGCAGCTAGATTTTCTTGTTCTTCGTCTTACGCCGCACTGCGTTACAACACTTTTGTTTCGTCGAGAACGATTTACAACGTTTTCCGTAAAACGCAACTTGAGAGTTTACGGTAGTTGTCAGAGAAGTGAACTTTGTCAATAACAACTCGCGTTAATTGAATTGAATTTTACGTAATTTTCTCCGAGTTAGATGCAAATCGAGTCAAAAGTTCCAGAAATTGAACTCCAACGAGAATTATATATACATGCACGTATCGTGCATGTATAATTCGTTCGATCGTTCGTGTTTCGCAATGTTGGTTATTGTTAGCCGGTTTTAGAAACTGGAGATTAAATATGAGGTCAAACGGCAAAATATCGGCGAGAAACAACACGTACTTCTCGTCATACTCCGCAAATAATCGGCGCAAATCGCTGCCGTCCTTGGCACGGTTATCTGCGATAATATTTCGTGCTTGGTTTCCCGTTTCGCCGTTTCGAAACAACGTCGTATTGACGGAAGAAACTCGACGAAAACGTGTCCGTCCCGCGCGAATACTCGATTCCTCGAGGCTGCGGCTCCGAGAGTATTCGCGCGTTCGCGAGCTCTGCGTATCAATGGCGGCTCTCACTTTGCCGTTTACCTTGCCGATTCGCTTCTCCTCCTCCTCGCGGCTCGACTCTCCGCGTCTCCCGAAATTTCCTCCACTCGCGACAAAAATGTTTCCGATCGAAAATATGAACTCCTGCGAACGTCGTCTATAATTGTCGATTTCCAATCATAATCGCAACATTCGTCGATACTAACAATTACATGCGATAGTTAAAACCTGCGTTTCGCAAACTTAGATCGACAATTTTCGACCTTTCTAATCGATTTTGCCATTTCGGTGAAATATTTCTTGTTTTTTTACGTATTTGTCGATTATTCCTGTCGACGTCGATTTCCAATCATAAACGCAGCATTCACCGATACTTGCAATTACATGCGATAGTTAAAACCTGCGTTTCGCATCCTTAGATTTACAATTTTAGACTTTTCTAATAGATCTTGCCATTTCGGTGAAATATTTCGCGTTTGTTGATGTATTTGACTACAATTACCCCTGCCGAAGTCAGCCAAATCGTCGATTTCCAATCATAAAGTGTTATAAATATTTAGTTGCATTTAGATTGGGGATTTCTCTGAAAATTCACGTTCTTGCGAAAATAATTTAGTCACCAAAGTGGCCAGAATGACCAATCTGTAATTTTCGTTAGACATTCTATAGGCGTGTTTTGAAAGATTTAAATGTGTAATTTAAATTGTAATATAAAGTTTCTCTATTTTTTGACTTTAGTATCTCTGACGGAAATTTTATGTCGGTTATTATAGCGTTAAAAAACGTAGGATCCAAGTTTCGCTTATTAAACCGATATCTACCATATTTTGGACGTTTGAACTTTTAAGTACGGAGCACGTAAAAATCCAAAATCGACTTAGTGCCGATTCAATCGGCGAACGCGAGAGATCTCGATGTCACTGAATACTCTCAATTGAGATCTTCTCGCCGTGGAAACGAGATGCATCGAGAAATCGAGGTACTATACACACGGCGGAACACGGTTGAAGCGTCTGCGTTGAACTGTGTGTGCTCGCGTGTGCTGTTGTCTGGACAGTCGCGGGATGGCCCCTTAATCGATCGAGTTCGCGGAGACGCTTTCAACGCATAATGAGAAAGCTGGCGTCGTTGGATGCGCCATTGATTTTCAACCGGAAACTAACTTCCACGGGTAGAAGCAACAAGTAATTACTTTAAAGAAATTGAATTATACGGACTATATAGCGCGAGGCGGCGCGCGTCTCTTCGGTTAAGTACACTCACGCTCACTGTAATCGAATCACCCAACATTTTCGTGTAATCAAAATTGTTTGCGCCGTGGTTATGCCTCCCGTGAGAGAATTCTTTCTTTTCCCTTGTCCCTTCTCTTTCTCTTTGTTCTAGAAATCGCGGCTTTCAACGCGAATACTAAGCAAGAATACTAAGGATCCGCGTTCCTAATGAATCCACTGTTTGTCATTTTAAAATGTTACACTTTTACGTAATGTTTTTTTCAGTGTCGCAGAGATTTTATTGATTTTATTCGATTTTCCTGTTTCTCTGTACGTCAATTTTCCATTGTGCGAGTATACCTGACGTGCATTTTACGATTATGGAAAATGCCACTTTAATCGAGATCGACATTTCTTTGTTTCTGACTTTGAGTCATCGAGAACAGAGAAACTGTGAAACTTTACATTTTACGGCGTCTGTACACGTACATTCTCGTTCCAAGGTTTTACGACTTTTAAATAATTAAATACTACTTGGTATTTAATTCTTCAGTTGCGCGTGTATCTCACAACATGATGAAAATGTTTTCTCATACAATATATGTTTATATGAAAATATATAATAATATATATAATAATGTAATAGTAATAATATGATAATATATATAATATAACAGTATAATATAATCTCTTAACATTAAACATCTGGTCTAAAATTTTCGAACGTGTGCGAGGTGTATTAAAATTTACGCGGACTGTCGTCCGAATTCGCTCGCTACTCGTGCACACGTGTATTTACACGGGGACTTCTCCCGTTCTTTCCACCTTTGTTCCACATGGGTGTTCTTGGTACTTTACGAAGGTTTTCTGGCTCACGACCGCGGTTGTCGATTCTCTTTCTGTACCACGAATCGCGCAGAAAGGGCGAGAGAGAGAGAGAGAGAAAGAGAGAGAGAGAGAGGGGCTCGCGGTACCGCCCGTATTCATCCCTTGTAGCGGGGACTGCGACAGGGTGAAAGACGGTTTTCGGAGGCCCGAAAGACGATCGTTCGTAATGTTCTTCCCCGAATGCACACGGAACCCCTTACCCACCTTCTACCCTTTGAACTTTTAAGAGACCACTCGACACTCGGAAAGATGCCTCTAAGCGTTCAATGAGGCCAATACCACGAGGGTGCGGCTCTTAACAAGGTTATGGGACTCTTTATTCTCTCTGTCGTGCTCTCGCTCTCGGTCTCCTTCCTCCTGTTTCTCCCTCTGGCGTTCCCTTTAGTTCGCTGCATTCTCGTCTCTCTGCTCTCCTCTCTCTGTGCTCTCTGCGCTCTCTGTGCTCTCTGCTTGTTCGTCGTGCAGCCTCGCGCTTACGACGGGTGCCATAGCAGCGAGCGTGTTGGCGCGCGCGAGCAACGACTCTCTCTCTCTCTCTCTTTCTCTCTCTCTCTCTCTCTCTCTGTCCTCTGTCTCAGCGAGGGGCGGTTGATTTGGGCGCGAAATTGCCCGACAAAATCAAATTTCATTTCGCCGAGGGCGTGTCTGGACAATCGAGCAGCCAAGTGGCCAGCGGCCAATCTGACTATCTCGTCAACCAATTTTGTCGGTGATTACTTTACTCCTCGTTGCTCTTGCCCGGTGCGCGACGCAAGAGAGAGAGGCCGCGTTCACCCGCGCGTCTTCAGCCTCATTCGACTTCGCCCTTCGTAATTTAAAGTCGTTCCACGAAAATGAAAATTCGTTTCGTATAATATTCGACTATATTTTCCACTTTTCTTTTCGTTACCGCGCCTCGAGTAGGCAAGCAGCAACGGCGGCGGCGGCGGCAGTCTCGCCACCGTTTCGTCGTTTGTAATACAATAATCGCAGGTTGCCACGCCGAGACAAGGAAAAACGCTCCTCTCTCTCTCTCTCTCTCTATACCGACATTTCTGTTACTCTCTGGCCGACTACCTGTCATCGCCACGCTTGTAATTTAAATTCTCTTTCACCAGAGATTCATCTTTTTTCTTTTCTTTTCCACCCCATACTCTCTCCCTTTCTCTTTGCCCCGCCGGATTCTAATTACGCTCACCCCGAGCGAAACCTATCCGCGGTAAGACATCTGTTACCCCCAAAGTTTCTTTAATATCCGATTATACCGTTGTTCCGCGACGAAACAATCGCACGTAGGCCGCACGCACGCGTCTCCGTCTCGAGAGAGGAGCCAGTCGCGAGTTCGCAGAGGGAAAATTCGACGAACCGAGTATATACTCGTTCGTCGTCGAGCGAACGATGACTCGGGCTGCTTTCCTCTCTCGGTCTCTCCAGCACAAGTTTCGCCAGCTTCTTGGCGAAACCCAACGCGAAACTATCGCGCACACCTTCGTGCGTGCGTGTGCGCTGCCCGCGCTCCGCGTCGGCGAACGTGTAATCACGCGTCGACGCGCGCATGTGCGCAACGATCGGGCAAATTTTCTTCGCAGGCTCTCGTCGTCTCCGGGGGCCTTCGAGGTGAAGCGCGAAATTTTCTCCACTCGCGCTCGCGGTCCGCCACGCATGTGTGAATGTGCCCCGGGGTAGCTTCCCACGCGGGGCACCCGCGGAGACGAAAGCTCGCGGGTTATCGTGGAAAAAATCGGGGAATCTGACGAAAAGTACACAACGGGGAGACGCTTGCGTTTGTCGTGTGTGTGTGTGTGTGTGTGTGTAAGTACACCCCCGCTGAAAAGTGGTCGAGACTCGTGCAGGACAAGTGTCGTTAGGCGTACGAATTCGTTCGCGGTCCTTGGGACGAATTGAGTGCAACCTCGAGTTCAGTTTCGATCAATTTGCGCCAGTGTGGTATATCTAATAATTGCATAACCTCTCTCTCACAAACGACTGCCTGCAGTTTTCAACGTTTGTTGCGCGGTTTTTTAGCAAAGTTACAGAGTCGAGACACGGAACCGAAACGTGTTTATTATTTTTTATATTGATAAAAATCTGGCGCATTTATCAGACTCGATAAAGTGTCCAACGTCAGTTAAACGAATGAAAGAAAGTGCTGTCTCGAACGTGTTAATCGTCAATTTCATCAATTAGCAAAGTAAATACAGATACGTTACACGAGTATACATTAATAATAATAATTTCCATTTTTCTAGTTTGCTATCACTGCACATAGCTTTTCTGCTATATACTGAAATATAGTGTATACACTATTTTCTAGTACATACCTGTTGCTCTTTCACCGTGCAAAATTATTAATGAAATTTTTTAAGTAATTGGTAGAAATATCCACTCAATAATCACTAATGAGTAATGAGTAACATTATATATTACTCATTATATAGTAATATATAATATAGTAATTGTTATTATATAGTAATGAGTAATATTACTATATATACTATATTTATATATTACTCATTATATAGTAATATATAAATATATATTACTCATAATATATAATTATTATATATTATATATATTACTCCTTATATAGTAATATATAATATAGTAATTATTATTATGTAGTAATGAGTAATATTACTATATATATTATATTTATATATTACTCATAATGTATAATTATTATATATAATGTATATTACTCGTTATATAGTAATATATAATACAGTAATTATTATTATATAGTAATGAGTAATATTATAAATTATTATAAAACTTTTATAATAATTTAATTCTGTTAAACCCTTCAGTAGTACTAGAACCATGTTGAAAATTGTGAACGATCCCAGTACAATAGCTAAGAACAGCATTAAAGGTAAAAAGTGTCTCGATACTTTTGAGCAATTCTAGATAGGTGTATTCGTCCGTGTCTTATCTGTCTTTGATATTTGTGTCGATACTTGTCGATAATTATTTCCCTTTAACACTATCGACAAGTGAAGCACAAAATTTCCATCGGAGATATTAAAATGAAAGAAACAGATAATCTTTGTGATACAGTAGGGTACACGAGCTTTTATTTATGTATTTCATAAAGAATCGAAAATTTAAGTCTCTAAAACTACACTGTTTTATATCTATGAATTATCTAAACAAAAATGTTCAATTAGTCATTTTAATCATTTTGGTAGTGTTAATAGTAATATCAAAGGCACGTGAAAATTTTCATTGACCCGAATTAAAATTTCTTTATATAAAAAGTATTCTGGTACTTTTGAGCGCGAGTGTATATCTATCCTTTGCATGCGTATTTGTGCGTCGGGTTGGTTCCCGGTGTATAGGAGAATTATTCTAGCGCAGCGTAGGTACGTGCAGCGATCAGGTCCAAGTTTATAAGGGTTCCAGGAAGGGCGGCGACCTCCCTTGGGCCTCTTTCATCTAGACCGCGTCCTTCTCAGTCTATCCCCCCCTCGTTTTGCCTTTCTAAACGCGTTCTCTCCTTTTCTAGCTTCCTCCTTTTTTCCCTCCTTTTTTTCCCGCGTTTCTCTTCTCACCTTTCCAGCTAAAATCCCACATCCAGCTTCCAGGAAAGGGACCACGGAATTCACTTCCTCCGTGGCTCCTCTGTACGTACTTCATATCGTATTTAGCCACGTTACGCTCACGCTGCTACGTACTCGTTTCGATTTTTCTCTTTCGGGGCATGTACAAATTGGTATACACGCTACTAAACTCGAAATACGCACAGTGACAAAATTTGTCGGTCGGTCGACCAACGGATAAAATCGATCCCAGTGTGAGCAGTCCTAGGTATCTAGATATATGCCCATTTCTTTATCGAGAAATTTTCAATTTCATCTTCTTGATGTATGCGCCGTCTTTGCGACTGAACGCAGACGTGAAAACCGCGATTAACAGATCAAAGCGTAAAATTTCCATCGGAAACATGGAAATAAAGAAATTGAAAGTGCTTTGTGATACAATAAATTACACGAGCTTTTACTTACACGTTCTTCGAAAGATGATTTAAATTTAAAAAAAAAATTTATTTTGCGTCTATAAAATTTCCAACTGGAAAATTACAAATTGATCATTTTCATCACTTTGAGTGTTCTAGCTAGTTTTTAGAAAACGGACACTACATTCTGACGAATTTATAGAAAATTCCATCTATAGCAAGATATAGTAGTATTTAGTCTTCTCTGGCTCCGCTTTAGCCAATGTTTGCCGCGGAAAATTTACGAGTTTTTCCATGGTAAAAATAAATACAGCAGTCGACAATCGCCGCGTGTAAAACTAGTCATCGATCGTATCGAAAACTAGCTTTACGATGTTCTAGATATCGCTAGAAGTACTCGTTTCGGGCATTGTTCACCTACGAACGATAACCGGTTGTCCGTCTGTGGCCGATCGGTCGCGCATTGGCCAATCGAGAGTGGCAGTTTAGGGGTTAGAAACGATCGCAGAGAGAGAGACAGAGGAGAAAGCGCGGGCGCGCGCGAAATGGAGGAAACAAATCACGAAACCGGTACCGATTTAGAACGGTTAAAAGCCGATCGTGGCTGTCGAACGTGGCCGGGGGCCGCCGGTCTTTTGGTTAGACGCGCGGCTGTCAGTCGGAGCCTTAACGAGATTAATTAACACTCCGAACCGTGGCGGCGCGACCTATGAAGCGTCCGACACGAAACCGGTACAGAGGCGCGAATCCCACCTTCGCCTCGTACAAAATAATCGAGTTTCACAAGACACCAGACAGAGCGAGAGCGAGAGTGAGAGAGTAGAGTAGAGAAAAAAAAGCGCGTGTGTTCTCTCTATGGCTTTCCGGCCTCGGGACCCGCGTTTCATTTGCTCGTGTCAGTCTCAAATTTCCACGTTCGAGCGCGTACCTACCTGGGGTACTTGTACCCCATCGCCTCGTTCGCGTTGTTCCGTACCTGTGCCCGGGTCCTCGTCGATTCTTTTCGGCTCCTACCTGTGCAACCGTTCCCGGTCACGGCCGTGAAGGGATGCGAGAGATCGTTAATGCACGACTCGAGTGATGAATAATCTTCTGAAATAACTTTATCGACGCAACCTCCTCGTACTCCTCGAGCAACTGAGTATTTTATTGTAGAAACGGTATTATTATTTTTTTTAATATAATATATATTAAATTTAATATAATATATATTAATTAATATATAATATATAATACTGATATTTTATTATAGAAACGATATTTTTTTTAATTAGTATATAATATAATAATATAATATATAATATTAATACATAATTAACAATATAATATATATTAATTTATATATAATGTCGTCGAATTAATTTTTCGAAAGATTATTTCAATCTCATTTGAAAATTTTATAATTGTGTTCCAAGACATTTGTTAATTGTAAATATTTTGCGGAAGCGTGATAGGAAAGGTTTTTCATTTTTCGACACAACGTAAATTCATTCATTTAGCTTTCGCAAGCGAATACCGCCACTGTCGCTTAATTACGATTTTACCTCACGCGAATGTATGTGTTTTTGTCACGTTCGGTTGTTGTGCTTTTAATCATATTAAACAAATCGTTGATTTTGGAAGGACGAAATTTATAGATATAGGCACAGAGGTGAGGAAACGAGAAACACCGACGTACAATTTAGTCCATCTTCCTCCTCAGGAATCAGAGTCGAAGGTCAATGTTTCCATTTGCTTAATTAAATATTCGAAAATCTTCTGAACAATTACAAAAATTCCACTCGACAGTATTTCGCTTTTGTCCGCGGAAAATTAATATCTCGTTATTTCTCTCGTGAGGACGAGCAGAATTTTTGGGAGAATTTAGCAGAGAGACACTTGTAACATTTAAATTCACGACGTGACGTAAAATCTTAATGCACGAACGTGAAAATTAATAGTTTACGTTACATTTATTTTTCTGAAAATGACGGCTTGCGTCATCTCAACCAACTTAGAGATTTACGAACGATTTTGCAAGACGATCTCCAGAACCTGGTGCATCGAGGAATAATTCACACTTTATTAACCGTATCAATTTACATTTAATCGCGACCCTTTCGACGCAATTATTGGCTCGTCGATCAAATAAGTGGCCAATGCTGCGGAATATATGTATGGGGCTCGTTTGTCGTTAGAACAACGGGTTGACCTTTCGCGGTTGAATCGCGATGGTCAATCAGATATTGCCGATATCAAACGCGCCGCGATTCAACCCGTGCCCGCAAGGCATATCGAAATTTGGACTAGCGTTCTCTATAAATTTCATTGCGTTTTGTAACTGAAACCCGTATCGACAGAAACGATGCCATTGGATATTTATGTCATCGTGCGATGGCATTACTTTTTTTTCTTTTTTTCTTTTTTTCTTTTTTTTTTTTGTGTTGTCCTTTCGAATTTTTCCTCGTCGGTGATTCGAACGGTAATTGACACTCTGCTATCGCGGAGTATCGGTGTCGTACGTTTTTATTTAAAAGGAACGTTTGCACGTACGACGTGCGTTAGAATCGAATCGTTCTTCGTTTAACTTTGCGCTTTGTGTTTTTGTTTGAAACGGAATTGAAATTCGAGGAGCGTAATTGCACGTGGGAGGATTTGTTTTTTGTGCGTTTCGCGTGTGTTTAAATGGTCAAAAGTTTGAAACTCGAGAAGAATAATAATCGCACGCGGTAAATGGCAATATGTATTTTTGCGCATTTCGTACTTGAATCGTTACTCCGAAATGGAGATTTGAAATTTGGAGCTGGAATTTTTTTATCCGCGGATTTTTCGCGATAAGAGCTCTCTGTATCGAAAAGAAATACCCTTTTCTGTTTTGTTACTTTTCTACTGCAAAACCTCGTTGCACAACGCGATGTTGCAAAGATAATTCCTTAAGCGTTAAATCTGCTCTCGATGTTTTTCATTTTCGTTCTGCGATTCTCAAGTTCCTCGCGTGAAGAAAGCTCGCGATCCCCGAACCCGTACGATATCTTATAATATTGCATCTGGTAACAATCGTTCCTTCTGATTTCAGGTAAGTCGTGCTCTCTGTCCACGCTGCATGCAATTCCGCCGTTTCCGGTGAGTGTTCTTACCGACCGCTTCATTCGCTCCGAACGCTTTTACTTCACCGCCCACTAGTTAATCGCGCGTATACGCGAAAGAAGGAGGAGGAGAAAAAAAAATTGAGACGAAAAGGTAAAGAACGTTAAAGGAGGGAAACGTTAAAAAGGAATCGGCACGCTCTCGGCGGTAGAGTCAACGGTATGCGCGGTACGTCTGATGACGCAAAGCGTGACACATTCTTTCCTCTCTCTCTCTCTCTCTCTCTCTCTCTTCGACGCCGCAAGCCCAGAGAGCGTACACGCACGTCGCTGGCTCCAATGTCCGTATAGTTTCACGATTTCCTCCACATTCTTTGGCAGAGTGGTGGCGTATGTAGATCGGCGTCTCTCGATGGTCAGTGGGCAGGGGAGGGGGGAGGCGTTTTCGCGGCACGTTCGCCGGACAAGGAAGCGACGACGCGAATATACACGTGGGTCTCTCTCTCTCGGGAGAGAGAGAAGCCTACGACGCAGTTGCTCCCGCGGTAGGTACGCGCAACTGCGTCGTTCGAATAAGGATCGTAGGAAGAGAGCGAGAGGGGCGAGGGGACGACAGAGCGAGACGCGGCGAGTGAAAGAAGACTAGCCGTGCGTGCGTGCGTGTGTGTTTCTCAGAGAGGAAGAAAGATGGAGTAGAGAGAGCTATGTGTGTGTGTGTGTGTGGAGAAGGCGTATGTGAACTGAACAGAGGGAGGATGCGATATATACATACATACATACACACATGCATACACACACAGAGTAAGAGAGAAGTGTGCGCTGTAAAGTTACGGGCCGATCACGTGGTCCCACGTTCGTCTCGCGTATTTCCTTAGTAGCGTGGCCCCGCTTCGAGTGTTGCGCGCGCGCGTACGCGTTTGTGTGCGACGCTTGGAGGGGGCAGGAGCGAGCGATGGGAGGGGTGGTATGCGGGAAACGTTTTCCTCGGTTCCCACGGCGCGACGCTTCCCCTCCGCCCCTGGCTCCCCGCCTCTCGCCCTTCTGTGTTGCCCTCTGTCGGGCATATAGGCGCGCGTTCGCGAACGATTTCGTACACCCAACACACACACACACACACACACACACACACACGTGCGCTATCCCACCACCCGAAAAACTGTAGCTCTCGCGTTGGGTTGCGTGGTGGGGAGGGCAGCGACGCCAGTGGACCGCCTGAGATGCTGCGAGACTCGACAACGCGCGATCTCTGGGCCGCCCGTATCCGTCCAAAGACGAGAAAAGGGCGGTGTGCTTCTCTCTCTCTCTCTATATATATATATATATATATGCATGCGTGCGTGCATGCGTGTCCGCGTTCGAACCTTCCCAGCGTTTTCGAGTGGGTGTACGTCGCGACTTGCGCCGCGTGTATATATACGCTGCGATCGTCGAACCGCTGATTGCCAAGCAAAAAGAAAAAAGAAAGAGGGACACGAAAGCGACGATTCTTCCGTTTTTTTTTTTTTTTTTTTTTTTTTTTTTTTTGCGGATTTCGGTATTTGTCAAAGGTGACGTTCTCGATACAGGCGATACAGCATCTTCGAAAGATCCGCGCTTGTTTCGCAACTCTCGAACGTTGATACGAGAATTTGCCGGAACGTCGCGTCCAATTTCAGAGGAATGTGCCCGTTCGCTCTCGGAGATAAGGACACGTTGCAGGAAAGAAGGGGCACGGTTCCGTGGATCGGTCGATTTGCATTCCTCTCGCCAGTTTCTTGCAACAATCGGCAAATTATAAACGGGGCCGGTACGTACGGAAAGAAAGCAGGCGATTCTTGGAGATGGATACACCGCGGGTCGACAGTTGGAGGCGTGCGTCGGCGTGCGTCGGCGAGCGTACGAATCGGGTCGTAGTTAGCGGATGGCCACGTGGTTCGAATACCGGGGCTCGAGTCTCCGCGATTGCCTCGCCGGTCGGTATTCGAGATTCGTACTCGAGCGCGTCCGATGATTCCAAGCCAGGCATTTCCCTCCCCTGTTCGTTCGTCCTCCTTCTCTTCTTGCCTCCCGGCCCTTGGCCTCTGCGCCCTCCCTTCTGAAACCACTGGCACATCGCATTGACGACATTCTCTCACGTGCCGGCCACTCGTGTCGCGGCCGTCGTCGTTCCTGGTAACGAGAGAGGAAAGATCTCGGGGAAGGAAGAAGGCGGGAAAAATTCCACCGTGCTCACCTCTCTCTCTCTCTCTCTCTCCACCCGTAGCTGTTTCGACGAAAATCACCACCCGCCCGCGTGAACTAGATCGACTAATTTCTTCAACTGGAAGGATCCATTTCAGTCTCAATTCCGATTGTGATCATTGAACGATCGAAGAGAGAGAGAGAGAGAGAGAGAGAGAGCGTGGCAAGGGTACGGTGATCCCTGAGGTTCCACGAACGGAGTACCTTTCCGGACGTGGAATTCCGCGATGGAATTTCGAGGAACCTCGCAAAGAGAAAAAGAGAGAGAGAGAGAGAGAGAGAGAGAGAGAAACGCGGTAGGTGGTGGGACGACGTGATGGTGGTTGTCGTTTGGTTCCTGGTGTTCTTACTGCATAGCCGGGTGCTCCGAGTACCTACCTACTCACTCCCTCGAACCAAAAGGGCAGCACACCTTGGCTGGCCATTGGCTCTCCTCCATCTTCCTCTCTCTCTCGCTCGGAACAGAGAGAACGTCACGACCGTCTCTGTCTTTCCCTCTCGTCGAGGTTCTCCGGTGTTCCACATAAATACACAAATACCCTAGCATAGCCGACCGGCGCGTATATACCGGGACCACGGCCGCATTCCACGACCCCCGCCCTTTCCCTCTCACCTCTGCCTCCGCCCTCCCCCTTGTTTCCCCTCCCTCCCACCTTGGTCTCTTTACCCTTGTACGCCGTCACCACTACTACCCACCTTCGGCAACAGCAGCAGCAGCAGCAGCATCACTAGCACACTCCACCATTGCCATTGCCATCATCATCATCATCATCATCATCATCATCATCATCAGCAGCAGCAGCAGCAACAGCAGCAGCAGCAGCAACCACCACCGTCGCAAACCACTAGCCACGTTGGTCGTCGTCACTATCGCGCCGCCAGGGCCCATCTTTCGGGCCTTTTACCTCTCCCGGGACCGTGAGTGAACCTCCTCTCCCACCTTTCGACCAGTGTGCACTGCCTCCTACTCTCCCCTCGTGCTACCCTTCTCGACCTTTTCACTCGCTCGTCTCTCTCTCTCTCTCGGTTCGCTCGGTTTGGTCGCGCGCACGGCGCCACCGAATACCTTCGTAGTTGCTCCTCTTCTCGCCCGGGCTCCACCGCCCTTACTCGGGCCCCATCTACACCTTCATTCTTCTTCGTCCTCCTCCTCCTCTTGCAGTTCTCTGCCCCTCTCGTCCTGCTCCCTCCCCAACACACACACACACACACACAGAGACGTGAGAGAAGCTGCCTGTTAGCTCGTACGTGTGGAATACACCGACCTGCGGGGAATATTTTGTTTACCTCGCTCACCTAGTCCTTTGAATTCCACGCCGGCAGCGGATTCCTCTTCTCGGTTTCTTCCAGCTCTTCCTCTTATCCCGTAGCGGTCTTCCATGGACCAAGGACTCTCCTTCACGCAGAAAGCTCTTCCCCGAATCGGCTCTCCTCGCCGATCCTACCGTCGGCTATTTTCATCGGGTCACCTGTTTTCTTCGTCTCTTCCTCCTTTTTCTTTTTCTTTTTTTTACTTGTAACGTGACTTGTGGCGAAAAGTTGCCTGGAATACCGATATTCGGAGAAATTAAAACGGAAACAGTGTCGAACCAACTGTCTGGCGGTTTCTTTGTCGCGAGCAGAGAAATTTTTCACCCAAAGTTTCTGTTTATTCAGACCAATGGTTCCCAAGATGGGAGTGACACTGCAGAAACAACGTTTCAGCAAAAGTGAAGTTTCCAGAATGAGTTGATTGAAGGATACCTTCGAACTCTATTTATCCGTTGAACATGGTTGTCATAATTAGAATTTCGTTACAACGAAGTAATTGTAATTTCTTGTGCAATTGTTGTCAGTGAGGAGGAGCAAAGTGTCTTGGTCAAGAATATATTGGTTTTCACATTATCTCTGATTAAATTTGGTAACAAAATTGAATCAAATTAAAAATTCTACGGCCAAGCGATTCAACCTTATAAATTGCCCAGATGACAAGTCTTGTCACATAAAGTTTCAAACTAAAAAACTGCACGACTTATACCCCAGTACGATTCGTCTCACTGAAAGGCGATGAAACGAGAAACATTTGAATCGATAGAAAACAAATTACAGGCGCGATCGCTCGGTACCAGACAACGCCACTCCTACTCGAGGTCTACCACACGCCCCCTCGCGAATCACGTGACTCGAATCAACCAATCGCTAATTTTCGTTGCATCAGCGTTGCACCTGAAGAGACCCGATTTTCCGGGTTAGCCCCGCTAAAATCACTTTCAGTGACAATATGACGAAAACTTTAAACTGATGTGTACAAGTCTTGAAAATTTTTTACAAAAAAAGAAAAAAATGAATTCGATTTAACGTTGTTGTTGGAGTTCCGAGTTCGAAGAACCCTCCCTCGTGTAACTTGAACACACTCTTCACAGAGACTTCACTTTCGCCCGATCGCGAAAACGACGTACCTGTCTCCTCACAGTTTTCGGTATCTCGTTCGCGAGAAAGGAACGTCCGAAAATGCCGAGAGCGCGAGCTTGTCCTTTGAAACGTTGTCCCTGTCAGCGGGGAAGCAATCAACGGGCGCACCTTTTCGTACGATTAACGGCAAAGGCGTATATACGCTTGCTTTATCGCGGCTCCTTCGACACTTTTATCTTGCGTTCTCACGCTCAGATTTTTCGAGGGTAAAGAAAGGAAAAGGAAAAAGAAAACGAGAGAGAGAGAGAGAGAGAGAGAGAGAAAACACGCGTTCGACCCTCTCGCGCGTCATTGACCGTGGCCTGTATCGGTACGAAACGAAAAGGAACGAAGGGAGGCGATCGGTGTTGGAAACACCGACTGCACGCACACTCTCTCTCGCAAACCTACCACACGTAGAGAGGTGAGACCGCTGGCAAACGGAGTCCGTTTTCGTAAAAGCATGCACTTATTCCCAGCATCGTCGAGAGAGGCGATTCCTCTACTACTCTGTGTCCCGGGCTGGCCACCGACACAACAGAGAAAGAGAAGGCTCTGTGTGTATGTGTGTGTGTGTGTGTGTGTGTATACGGGCAGAGGCTCCCGAATGAGATATATAGCACTGAGCAACAAATGAGGTCCTTCCGAGAATCGGGCCACCGACACAGTGCCCGAAACGCACGAGGGGGTGAGAACCACCCCGGTCGTCGGTTCTCTTCTCTACGCGATGGCTACGAACCGTTGCGCCTCTCTGCGTTTGTTTCTTGTCATCCGCTGCTTTTTCTTCTTTCCCGTCCCTTTATCTCCGTCGTTTAGCTTTCAGAAACCTGCTTGGGATTATCCCATTTTTGGTTTCCCTCCTCCCTGTGGTTCCCAGTGAATGAGCCTGTTCCTGGAACCTTTGCCGCTGTTATCTTTATTCTTGTGTTTATTTTTATGTTCCCAAGACTTTTCACGTACCACGGAGAATAGTTGGTGGAATATTTAAAATTTCGAGTATGTTTTTCTTTTTTTTTGTTTTTCTTGTTCTCTCATTTTATAAAAATCTTCGCGCCAGGAAGTCCAAGTGCGTATATTAAACACATGTATAGTCAAAAGTTAATCTATAACCAGAATTATCAGTCAACTGTAGCTATTTGATAGTTGTCAACAATACGGTTCAAATAAATCATTACCAAGCCAACATAAATTACTGTCGTCATTTGTGATGCCAACCGTGCTGTTTAATTCAAAGGTTAAAAGTGGCACGGTACAAAATTTTCCAGCAAAAACAACGAAACGTTCGTTTGAATATTTAGATTCATACGTCACCGCAAAAGTGGCGTAAATTTATTAATAACCTTCTTCTGTCGTGAAAAATTCGAGATACAGTTGTAGAGAATTAAAAATTAAAATTCTTCGACAAGAACAGCGAATTTATTAATTTATTTACTAAAATAAATAAATCCAGTCAGCGAGGATGTAAATTTCATTAAACAACTACAATCGATTGATAATCTCTTTCCATTATTAATAAAGAAAATTCCGATCGTACGGGGGTTGAAAAAATGACACCTGTTGTCAGGTGTATTTATATTCATATATATATATATATGTAGAAAGGTCGTTGTGGTTCGATCGACAAAAGTTCGTCGACATCGCTGTGAAAACCTGCGTCGATGCTTCGACTTGCTGCATCCCCCTCTGGCCTGGTGGCAGGAGGGGGTGAAAAGGAGAATGGCAAAGGCGGGTGAACCGCCTGGCGCCATAGCAAACGCGCACACCCTCTCGGGTTCTCTTTCTTTCTCCCTTTCTCTGTTTCTGTCTCTCTCTTTCTCTCTCGTCTCTTCTCCTTTCTTCTCTTCTCTTCTCTTCTTTCTTCAGGGTCCGCCTGGACCACCGCGAGTCACGTGACCGTCTGCATTCTGTGTTTTCTGTGAATGACTGGGCCCGCGGACCAATCGCAGCCTTGCCGATAGAGGCAAGCCTTAGGCGCGGTGGCGCGACAAGAAGAGAAGAGAAAAGGAGAGAGAGAGAGAGAGAGAGAGAGAAGAGAGGGGCCCAGAGCGCCGCTCCGAAACGTGGGGGCGCGCGGTTTCTTGGCCTTTGCCGGTCCAAACCGGGCTTTGGAATTCCTTTCGAGGATACCTCGAAACGTACGTCCCGTTTCTCTCCCTCGTGATCTCGGCGGGAGCTCTCTTTCGCGCCGTACCGAACCCTCGTCCCTCGCGCGCGATCCGATCTACGGTCTCTCTGCGGTGCTGCTGCGAGCCGTCCACTCTTTCACAACTCCGCGTTCGCCCGTTCGGAGTTTCAACTTTCTCGATTCGGAGGCGAAGCTGACTGGATCTCGATCGAAGTCGGAAATCCTCGGCACGATCGTCGATCGATCGCAGGTGACTAGAGACGTCAAAAATACATGTAATTGTAATTGAATCGACAGTGTCACTTTCAGACCAACTTTGAGAATGATTTGCTTCGTACCTCAGGGACTTGTATATATTTGATTTTATTATAAAATATGTACGTTGCTCTCGATTGTGAAATAACGCTGAAATTGCTGTGAGAAGGGTTTTCCTTCTTTTTTGAATAATTAATAACAATTGATTGATGGAATCGTGATATTACGTTCTCTCACAGTACAGTTGTACTTGATTAATTTCATCTCGACTGTCGTTGTGAAACAAGCGTCTCTGTTGACGAGCCGATAAACGCAAAATTACTCTCGTCCAAGAAAATCAACTTCCAGACGTGTGATTTTTCGTGCTT
Organism: Melipona bicolor; assembly: GCA_030673865.1. Lineage (NCBI taxonomy): Eukaryota > Metazoa > Arthropoda > Insecta > Hymenoptera > Apidae > Melipona > Melipona bicolor. The sequence continues at coordinate 590,537 of JAHYIQ010000019.1, forward strand.
GTAATTTACACATCGCAGTTGCAACATCTAACCGAACCGTGGAAAAAACGACGAAGAAAGGAATAAACGTCGCGGGATTCTTTTCGGGAAGCAGATATATATATACGTGCATATTATACATCGTGTGGAATAGGAGCGCCGCGTGACCTGTGCCGATTCTCGGAAAGGCGGATGCTCCTTTCGAAAATGTAAATGCAGGCGCCGAGAGTCGACCACCGCTGTCCGTCCGCGTGTCTTTTGTCCAAGTATCCTCTCCGCCGCCGAAAACCACGAAGAAAGGAGCCAAAAAAGAAAAGTAGAAGAAGAAAAAAAGAAGAAACAAAAGAAGCGCGCAACAAGAAAATCAGAGAGAACCGCAACGTTTCCCTTTTTTCTCTTTCTCGGTTTTCTTCGTTTCTCGCGAGCCGGAGTTGGAAAAGAAGCGGCGAAAGGGATGGAAAAGAGGGGGAAATGGACAGCTTCTAAATCGGCGAGTTTAGTAGCCGTGCGTCAAATTTACGCGGCAATTTGCGCCTCGAACAATTTAGCCGGGGCGATGAAGCGCGTCCCGACGAAATTTTTCTCGGAGCAGGTCGCCCCGCGCTCTCGCGCGCGATGCCATTAATTCCCGGCCATAAATTCCTCCGTTTCTCTCCCATGGAACGTGCGAGAGAAGAGAGAGAGAGAGAGGGGGAGAGAGGAGCAGCCGTTGAGAAACACGGAGAAGACGGCTTTACCTTCCTCTGCCTAGGATTATCTTAAATATTATGACTACCCTCTTAGCGTGGCGCGGCACACAAGCAGAACGAACGCGTGGGAATTCAACCGGCACCACGGACCGGCGAGTTTTACCCTTGAAAGTGGATCTCCACACCCGCCCTGTCACCAGCAATCGAACGGCCGTCCCGTTCCGCGCGAATCCTGGACGTCGAATGAATGAATACGTATATATATACGTATATATATGGTGAAAAAAGAAAAATTCATCTTGATTGAACGAATAACTAGATGAAAATTTTGTTTTTGCTACATTTCAATAAAATTGTAAACAACGTCGCGAGATCGAGAGTTTTCGGAATTAGATCGACGGGGCGGAGAAATTGCGAGCATTATTACGCAAACTTAATTATGTTGATAGATACTTGAAAATGAAAATGGGTGAAGATACAATTACGAGACTAAGTGATTTACGATTAAAACTCGTGGACGGTTTGAGTAGATATTTTTACGAATATAGATCTATAATGTCAAAGTATAGATATTTCTGTTTAAAAAATAAGACGCGGTCAGAGATTTTTAATACGTATTCATATATAGAGATTCTCGATATTAATTACTTGCATTGATTATACGTGTAATGATTCATAGACGAGTCAAAGTTATGAAGGGCTATTAAAACGAGATGAGAGCAGTCAACGCGCGTTGAATTTGAGAATTTCTCTCTGAACGATTCTTCACCCCTGTAGCTCTCGAGCGTGTATTCTTATTCTCATTATTATTCGAGAGACTTTGGCTTCCATCGCTCGTCGCCTGTTGTGAAACCTCCCTTGATAGAAAGAAAAACGTTTTGAAAGAAAAATCAGAGGGAAAAAACCAGGAATTTATGGTTTTCGAATTCGTCGAACTCTGGAACACGGTCTGACCACGGATCAAGCAGACACGACGTTCTCTCCTTCTCCTTCTGGTCGTCGTTTCGAGAAAGATTTCGAACGGCGGATGACAATTTATTCAGAAAACGCGTCTGGTGTGTTTCCCTTCGAAAACGAGACGAAACGGGAGGAGAGGGGAACTTGGCGAAGAACTTGGAAGAAAGAAGGATATCATCGATATGGTGGGAACGGGATGGACGTGCACTCGAGGGGCCTATCGATTCCAGGAACCTTGGGGTAGGTCCTTTCAGGAAAAAATGCACGCTGGTATAAAGCATGCATCGAGTCCTGGGAAAAGGAGGGAAAAACACGTCGTGGGATATTTTTCCAAGCCACGTGTTGCTTGGATGTGCGCGTCTGTGTGTCTGCGTAGACGAAGTAAAATTCGAGTATCCGGCTGTACCATCCGGGTGTTTTATCTCGACGTGTGAGATATTTTACTTTTACGCAGAGTAGAAAAATGACCTGTGGCTGTTATCAATTATGGATCGTTCTGTACAAGTCGTACTCTAGATGGATATTTTATAAAGAATTCTAATATCTAATATCGAATTGAAATATCACGTATTAAGTTGTTATATTTTTTGAGTTGTAGAATATTACTTTAACGGAATTGCAACTTTTAACGTAATAGAAAACAAAGTAAAGTGGAGAAATGAATTTCTATGGCGCTGATAATTTACAATTCATTTAGCACGTGACTCACGTTTATTCGCGACTGAATGAAACGACATACTGTTTACGACAAACTGTTACTTTGAATCTTCCAACGAAAAATAGACGGATGAACTTTTTTTATTCGTGTCGAGAAATATTTTTTAAGTTTCCTAGATACAAAAAGATAAATTCGTTATCTTTCCAAGTTTCGCGAATAAGAAAGACACAAATGTAACAAAATACTGCACGACTTGTACCCCAGTACTATTCGTCTCACTGAAAAGCCCAGAATGAAATTTGAACATTTGAATTGATACAAAACAATCGATACGATCGATACAAAACAAATTACAGGCGCGATCGCTTAGTACCAGACAACGCCACTCCCACTCGGGGTCTACCCCACGCCCCCTCGCGAATCACGTGACCCAAATGGACCAATCGCTAATTTTCGTTGCATCAGCGTTGCACCTGAAGAGGTTACCCCCGCTAGAATCACTTTCAGTGATAATATAAGTTCGTTCAGGGTACTTTGAGCCTATAATCATCCGCAGCGTTGTATGACTGCAAATTCTTCAGCATTTTTCCGAAACTCAGTCGATGGGGTGGCGCTGTTTTCGGCCAATGGAGGAAAGAAAGAAAAGAGAGAGAGAGAGAACAAGAAGGAAGAGGAGAGAAAGTCGAAACGGAACGAGGCGAAGCCTTTCCTCACGGAAATTTATGTTAAATGTCCGCGTTTCTCGGAAACTCATTGTCGATTCCTCATATGTATGCGGAGACGATTCGTCTCGTCTTTTGGCCGTGGCGGCCGGTTTTCGACTATCGCCGTTACCCGTGATGTACGCGTTACACTGCTACGTGAGAAAAACTCGAATACGAAGCATTCACGATTTATTCATCCGCTTGAGAGGTTGTCCGTTGTCCCCCTGGTTGTCTCTGCCTCCCAGTGGCGGAGGACGAACGCCGGGATTTCTCACGAAACGAGGTGGTGCCCCGCGAGACTTGTGTGTTTGCGCGTTATCAAATCCTCTATCGATACGCACGTACGTGTATCATGTCTCGCACGATTCGTAGATGGACGGATATCCAGGAAATGGAGGACGAGGGGATTCCATCGATGATATAGCGTTTAGCTCTCGTTCCAACGACGCTAGGAAGCCAGGCACTCGCCTTGCATCGATCGTTTCCTTGAGATTCGAACCCCTCTCGAGTGTCTCGAATCAGCGAAAGTGTACTCGAAACAGTTGATCTAGCAAAGAGTTTGGCGCTCGAAATCTTCTCTCCCTGTTTCTGCACATTTTTCTGCAATTTTAACGACGTTTCACCGCGGTCAAACGTAGGAGTTGCGTACTATCTCCCTTGAGGCTCAAGTTCCGCTTCGTTCTCGCCAGAGCTGGGTAAAATTCTGTCGAGAAATGTTTCAGATACTATATTATACTGTATAATTATAATTTAATTTTAGTACTATTTTAATAATACTACTTTGGCAGGAGGTAAAGTTTTGGAAATAAAATATCCTCCAGTTTGGATAATCTGAAACGCGAAATGTTGCAAGTTTGCTTTTGAATAGTATTTCAAATATTTGTCGATGCGATAAAATATATTTTAGGGAGAAGAGATAACATTCGAGTGCAAAAAATAATAACGGCGAAATAAATTTATTTATTTGCTTTTTTTTTTCGCTTTAAGCGTCACTGTTTGCACGTAACTGAGCGCGTTGTTTGTTCAAAGTTTGTGCAAACAAACATCTTTAATGCACTTGTAACACACTTGTGCAAGTGTGAGAAAGCAAATTTTCGAATATCGTCTTGTTTCGACAACCTTGTTATTCAATACCTTTTTTTCTCTTTTTTTGAAAAATTTAGTTTTTCAGTAGCTCTTACTCGAAAAATACCCAGCGCGCTAGGTTCTTCGTGGGATTCGTTCGCATCCACCGTTGCTCCGGAGCGTGAACTCGGGCAGGCGGAGGGGGCAGAAGCGCCGACCACCTACTCGTATAGTTGTCACAAGACCACCTCGTTAGCGATATACGCGAAGGTCGGTCATAAAAAAGTGAGAAACCCGAGGAGGGAGCGGCGGGTGTCGGTGTGCTCGTTCGATCGGGAGAGTAGAGCCAAGCTAGCTAGTTGGCTGGCACAGCGTTCGATAGAGGAGAGACTCTTTTCGGAGTCTCGTCGATTCTCGGAAGGTCCGCCGACAGAAATTCGAAGACGCCGCGCGCTCTACGACCTCGGGCAAATGGAGATTTCTGTGCGTCTTGACCTTCGTCAAGGGAGGAGCCGCCAGCTACGGCAGCTGGAAAGTGAGAAAAAGAACGAGAGAGAGAGGGACGAAGGAACGCAGGGTCGAGAGATGGTTCGAATCTTTAATCGTTGGATTGGAACTATTCGCGAGTACGCCCAGATTTTCAAACTCGTTGCAAGTCCGAGAAAGGTAACGCGTTTCAAACGAATCGCCGCAGTCTTGGAGTACGATGCAACATCGTGTCACTTTGGGCGTCTCCTTCGAGTACCGAGGGACAGAGTCGGCAACTACCTGCGAAGCTTTCGAATCTCGCAAACGCCAAGCTACCCGCGAGCAACTTTTCGAGAGCTGTAACCAGCTTGCGCGTTCGCAAAACCCACGAAACGAAACTTTCAAACGTCGAAGCGATCGCGATATTGAACTTTCACCTTCGGACGGAGTCCGCGAAACCGAGCTTGGACGTTGAACGTGACTTGTCGACGTTTGAATGGGAACGTTTTAACCCTTTTAGTGCCAGGGGTTTTTAAAAATCCGTATTCGATAGCGCTTCGTTCATTTATTTGCGAGCAATGCCGATCGGCGCGATCGCGCTGTTTTTTTTTCGTCCAGATATGTCGCTCGTTCCATCAGTCATATCAGACACATCATATTAATATTATAAATATTCGTGTTTTACGTTTTGTTTATGTGATGACATTCTATAAAATAGGTTTCAATTTTCCAATTCAAGATGTAATTTATACATTGTGAATTAACGATCGTGACCAAACATCGCGGCTCGTTTCACCACAGTACGCGAGCAGCGCGATGAAGAAAAATCGAACTTGCATTTACTCGGTGAAGCACTTTTACTTTTATCGAAGTAGCGTTCAGAACCCACGAGGCGAAATTTAGAAATTTCAGTCGAATTGATAAGTAAGGTACACGTTGGAGTTGATTTCGTTCCGAGTCGAAAGCTCGTTAAGAGGAGAGGAAGGAATCGGTCGTCGCGGCGTTTCTGTGCCGGCCGGCGTCTAACCTTCGACGAACGCGCAATCTCCTTCGAAGAAAACAGTATCGATTAAGAGTTTCTCGTCTCTCTCTCTCTCTCTCTCTCTCTTTCTCTCGCGCGCGTGCGAGAGTGGTTACGACATCGAAGGAGGAAGGATAGAGGACAGACACGAGGAAAGATAGCAGCAGGAGGAGGAGGAGGAGGAGGACCTGGCAAACAGAGAGAAAGAACTTTCTTGCTTTCACTGCGCGCAGACCAGAAACGAATTCCTGGGGATCCGCGAGACCTTTGAGATTCCAGGCACGAGAGGGCCGCGGAATCAAATATTTCTCCGTTTGGATTTCATCCGATAGAGAGATAAATCTTCGTCGTTGCTTGTATGTATTACGAATGTAAAAGGAAACGGACGACGAACGTCTTCCTCGTCCTCGTCCTCTTCCTCTTGTTTCTTGACGAAAACGCGAATTATCCTCGCTTCTGCGAGCTTCTTCTCTCTTCATTCTCCTCATTTTTTTTGTTGCGATTATTTTCTCCAATATACTACAATCTCTGTTACAACTAATCTCATTCGATGTTCAGAATACGACGCGTGTAATTCCGTCGTGGATTCGTCTCCCTCTTGTCTGTGTAATTACCTTTTGTCCAGGACGAAAATTCATAGCTCTGCCACCGGGATGGAAGCTTCTCTCTCCCATCTCTTTCTTTCCTTTTTGTCGTCATTTTCGCTTCTGCGAATCTCCGTTTCAACTCGTCGTTCCTCGTGGTATCGACCGACCGTACGCAACGCCGTGTATATCACGGGGTGGTAATCATCGTCGTTAGTGATCCGCGACGCGTGGCCGCCGCGCCCGTGCGAATGCCAGAGAAAATTTGGCCGCGGAGTGTGTCGAGTCTTTCTCCCTTTCTCCGGTATGCGTGCAGCCAGAGAGAAAGAGAAAGAGAGAGAGAGAGAGAGCGACGGCCCAAGAGCTTGAGACAAAGAGACAGACGAAAGAAACAGAGAGAGGGAGAGAGAGGGTAAAATAAAAAGGAGAAAAAGAAAGAAAAAAAGAAAAAGGAAGGAAAGGAGGAAGGTGGAGAAACGACGTGTAGAGGACGAGAGCGGGAGAGGAAACGATGAGGCCGATTGGAAGGTGAAGATAAAGGGCTACGAGGCGGCGGCACGACCAAAGAGTAGAAGCCGTAAGAGGTTCCTCTCTCCGCTGCTTCTTTCGACCAGCGAGAGAGAAAAAGGAGAGCCACACCGTGCATGGAAAAATAAAATGAACAAAAAGAAAAAGAAAAGAAAAGAAAAGAAACACAGAGAGAGAGAGAGAGGATGCAGACAGAGGAGAAAGCGATGAAAAGAAAACGAAAGACGAAGAGAGAGAGAGAGAGAACGAAGCGACCGGGCCCTGTTGGTATCTTGGCCAGGATCGCCGAGCTTCGGGGCCTTATTGTGTTGTATCGCCTCGGGGGCCCCGAAGGTGAAACACGGGGCTTCGTTCCGTCGAATCTACCCCTAGTTATACACCATGTTATGATACGCTTCTAACGACCGTGAGATGCCGATGATGAGAGGCGGTTTTACGCTCTCTGGCCCCCTTCGCGCCCCCCCCCCCCCTCTCTCTCTCTCTTTCTCCTTTTATCTCTGAAATACGACGGGGGCTCTTGTGTGGGGCCCCGATGATCCTGTCACGACAACGGCGTCGTCGACTTCACGATTTTCATCGGCATCGGGGTAACACATACCGAGGGTCATCCGCCTCTGCTCCTTCTCTCTTTCTCTCCTCTCCGTCATTTTATTCGCGTTCTTACATACTTGCGCGTATGTTGGTCATTCGGAGGCGACGTCATTCTGCACATACACACACACACATATATATATATATACACCTCGCTGACCCCGTCAGCGAACTCTGCCAACGCCTTTTAAACGCAACAATACACGAAACCAATATAATTATGTATAATCCACGTGAACAAGTCGATTTCCATAATTACACGCGCGCGTATAATCTGGCGGGATTGTGCTGCTAGGTGTACAATACGCTCTCTCTGGTAAATAAAATCGCGGGCTATCGAGTCCGTGGGATCCGTCTGTACCTACGAATTCGATCAAACGGAGATTGTCGATTATTCTCTCCAAGTTGGAAATAGCCACGCAAAAGACATCAAAAATCGTCAAACTTTTATTGAAGACCGAGTTCCAAAAAACTCCATGATCTCCAGGATCTCTATAGGTGCAGGCACGCTGTCTTTTCATCGAGCCCCCCCTCCCCAAGTATGTATTGCGTCGTAGATTCACGTATTGGACGCAGTCGTATCCACGTCGAATATTTCGTACATCGACAAGGCAAACGAGTTCCTTCGCTCTCGTCCGTGATAATTGACGATCGGACGGTTCTTCTGCGTCGTGTGTAGCGGTACGCGCTTGTTTATCCTCGACGAAGAGACAGAGACAGAGACAGAGATAGATAGATAGAGAGAAAGGAAGGGAAAGAAGAAGAAGAAGAAAGGCGGTTTGGCTTTGGTGAGTAAAAGCACCTGAGTGTACTACCTGGACAGGCGACGCCTAGTCTGCCTCGAGTAACCTCGACTCGCGTATTAACATATTAGACCAGCAATGACCAGCCGGCTAACGATCTCTCGCCAGCGTGAATTCCTCGTTTCTTCCTTCGTCCGAGACAGTCCTCCTGGCGAGATTGATAACCTCGGGACTCTCGGGTTAATCCCTTCGACGCCCGATGAATGCCGCGATCTTTCCTTGATCTTATGTTTGTTTTGCAATAGAATTCTTTTTGACGATTAATCGAACTCTTTTGGAAAGGAGAATATCTCTTTCTCGCTTGTTTCTCTACGTTTACTCTTGCGTGTGAAGATCTCTTTTTACGTTTGTCCTCTTTTGATTTATCACTCACTCTGTTTGGTATTAGTTTCGTTGTAATAATTTCATTTCGAAGTAATAATTTGATATCAGTCCTCAGTTTTTACACCTTTCGAAAGAAGGTAAATATTTCGACGTGTTCGAAGGAATATAAAAGAAAAGAAAAGAGAATAGCAATAATGATAACGAGGCAACAAATAATTAAACAAGGCAAGTAACACAAATTAACCAGTCAAGTAAACTCTTTTAACAATTAACCCTTTTAGATAACACAATCGACACTTTTAAGCAGGGATTGAATGAAACTGTGAAAATTTTCAACTAGTTTCTGATATAACAGATATTTCCTTACTTTGAAGTTTTCTGTTCTAGGAAAACAGAGACTTATATATGCAAAACTTTTATTTTATTTTTTTTTTTCTTTTTTTTTTGGAAGTGAGAAAAAGTTCTAATTGAAGAAGTTGAATTTTTTCAAACAAATTTGTCGTTAAGCGTTACATAGGTTTGAGGTTGACACTTTGAATCATATAAATGCGTAAAAGTCCCAACTCATCTGTATTTATCCTGTTTCCAATTCCTCAAGTAATGCCAATTGCGAGTATAAACTTTTATATTTTACTTGGAAATATCCGTTAAGAAATAAACGTTCCTTTAGAACGTTTATTGATCAAATAAAAAAAATAACTGCGAATAATTGGACTTTTATAACGGAATCAAAGTTTTAATGTAAAAGTTAATTTGAAACAGAAGAAGAAGTAATTTAGAAGTTAAAGGTTTACTAAATAACTTATATTTCAGAGCTCTTTCTGAACGCTTTGTCGCGACTTGGTTTTTCAATTCTTTCCACTCTCCTCTTTTCAAAAAGAAAAGCGCTCCACGCCTACGTTGTGGGCTTCTCGCGTCACGTTCACATTTTCTCGTATTTCTACGATCAGCAAACAGGCCATCTGTTATAATTGAACGTAATTAAAAATATAACTACAGATTAATTTAAAGTACAGATTAATTACAAATATAGCTATAGATTAATTAAAAATATAACTACAGATTAATTTAAAATACAGATTAATTAAACTACAGATTAATTTAAAATACAGATTAATTACAAATATAGCTATAGATTAATTAAAAATATAACTACAGATTAAGCCATCTGTTATAATTGAACATAATTAAAAATATAACTACAGATTAATTTAAAATACAGATTAATTACAAATATAGCTATAGATTAATTAAAAATATAACTACAGATTAAGCCATCTGTTATAATTGAACATAATTAAAAATATAACTACAGATTAATTTAAAATACAGATTAATTAAAAATATAACTACAGATTAATTTAAAATACAGATTAATTAAAAATATAACTACAGATTAATTTAAACTACAGATTAACTTAAAATACAGATTAATTAAAAATATAAGTACGGATTAATTTAGAATAACCGATATCGCAAGTTGCAAATGTGATTCTTTTTCGTTGGCCGCTGCCTGTCACGCATCTGAATCTGAAAGACAGTTGGCAATTTTCCGCGAAACGACGGCCGCCTTTGTAGAAAACGAACTGTGCCATCGAGGCGGTCGGACAGGGATAAGCGGTACCGTAGGCCGCAGGGTTGTTGTTGGACATTCCACGGACCCCAGGTAGCATTAAAGGAATGCAGATAGGATGAATGAGGTGGTCCATGCCACTGCCGCCGACCGATGCATAGAAGTGAATTCTCTCCTCCCTCCCCTCTATTCTCCCTCCTCGTGCCTCTTCTTATTGAACAGGCCAAGAGAAGGACACGCAACAGTGGCAGGAAAAGGAAACTTGCGCACACGCACGCACGCACACAATTTCGAACGAATCGGCGAGCATGCAACGGCGAGAGACGGATGGTAAAAAGAGAGGAGAAAGAGAGAAGAGGCACGGGGGAGGGAGAAAACCGAGGCACATTCCACGTTACCGCGATAATTAACGGCTATATTCCAGCCCTATCCCACGGGACGACGATCCTCGCGAGGAAAGGGGCGGCGGCAGAGAAAGAGAGGGAGCATTTGAATAAAAGGCGCGAGTACACGAGTTTCCTTTAATCAGGGAGATTCTTCCGCGGGTAGCCTGGAGAAACTGCGCGTTGAGAGAGGATTCCTTCGGTCGACTACTCTCTCTCTCTCTCTCTCTCTCTCGCTCTCGCTCGCTCGGCGAAAGAATGCACTGGGAAGGACGAGGGGCTCCCTTTGCCCTCTTTTCCACGGGCACGCTCGAGACGCGCGTGGCGCGCTACACGCTGCCCAAATTCCACCGATCCAGTTATTCTTACTTTCCTTTCCTTTCTTTTCGCTTTTTTATTCTGTCGATTTCCTGCACTCTCGTGCCTCGTGTTCACTTTTGATGCTTCGTAGTTGTAACAGTCGTTTGAAAATTTCTAATAAAACAAAGTTTTCAACTGTGTAATTGTTATAATAAATCGTCTAACAACTGATTGCAGTGCACAAATAACTAGTGCACGTGCAGCCGCCAAATGAGGAGTTTCTTTCTTGTTTGATAACGAGGAAATCCAAATCTGATCGAACAACAGGTGTAATTTCGATGAAACGTTTGAATGAAAATAAATATGTGTAATAAAAGTGATGCAGAGTAATGCAGGAAAGGAAATTGGGCCATTCCACAGTAGCTCAGGGTTAAGAATTAAAGTTCGTACGTGCGTAGACGTTGGAAAAACAAGATGCGTGTACGGAAAAATTGCTCCAAGGTTGCTCGCGGCGACGAAAAATCGTAGATACGAGTGGCGAGGGCTATCGTCCATCCGACACTGGGTCACCGACTGATAATCACGGTCGTTAACTCGACGGAGATGCACGTAGGGAAAAGTGGGAAACAAATCGAGCAACGATGCGATACGTATCGGTGAGATCGACCGGTAGATGAGAAAATGTATATTTTCGCAGGAAAGGCGAAAAACTGTTTTCGAACGAAAGACAGAAAGCAGTTCGTCGTGATGTGCGTTTATCAGCTTATCAGACGTGCACTTGTTGTTCGCAGGATAAAATGTTCGTAACAACACGTGTTTGTGAAACACGGTGCGCAAATTAGGTGAAGCGATGTAGTAGCTCTTGGTCGAGTATTTATCGATGTAATTGCCTCTGTAATGTTCTCATAGTGATAATTAAACTTTCAAAGTACGAAACTGTATAATTTACACAAAACATAATTCTTTCTATAACATTTCTATTTGTTGAATTATATTTCCAAAAAAAAAAAAAAATAAATTTGCATAAAAATTCGCAGTCTATTAATAACTGGAAAATTGCGTTTTTCAGTTGTCGTTTGATTCGTGACAGTTCGTCGTAGTTCTTTCTCAGCAATTTGTAAAAAGGAAAATTGAGGCGATCTCGGTAACTACGGGTTTCGCGATTGGAGGAAAAAGGGATCGTGAAGCGATTACGTAACGATCGATCGATACGTGTGTGGTGTAACACGTGATGTGAAAAAAATAGAGTCGGAGCTGCCGATGTATCGTCAGGATGAATAATCCGCGACACGTGTGTCAACCATGGTTTCGTGAAAATACGCTCGCTGCTCCTCTCCTCGCTCTATTTTCATTGCCACGTTTTTCCACGGGGCCGCGCCCATGTGTGTAATATCGACGCACCGAGCCTTTCCGATAACCGATCGTGTCTCTCTCTGTTACTTTTCTACTAATTTCTCTATTACACAGTGCGAATGGAATGTGGGACGAATTTTAATTTTGAAAAAAAAAAAAAAAAAAAAAAAAATATATATATATATATATATATATATATATATATATATATATATATATATATATATTGAACAAACACGATTAGATACAAATCAGTAAAGCTTTAGATTCCTCACTCTCTTTGCTAGTTTGAGCTTGCTATTCTTTTCTCTCAGTTCCTCACACCGCGGTTCCTCCTCTACGAATGACTCTTTCCGGCCCAGTCCATAAACAATAATATACATATATATATCAGTCCATAAACAATAACATATATATATATATATCAGTCCATAAGCAATAATATACATATATATAGTCAGTCCATAAACAATAATATACATGTATATAGTCAGTCCATAAACAATAATATACATATATATATCAGTCCATAAACAATAATATACATGTATGTATCAGTCCATAAACAATAATATACATATATATATATATATATATATATCAGTCCATAAGGAATAACATACATATATATATATCTGTCCATAAACAATAATATACATATATACCACACACTACACTCGCATTTATACAAATAAAGTCAATACACTCGCACACAGAGCGTCGAGAAAATAGTACAAGTATTAAAAAATTTCGATGCTGTACTTTACTGAGAGGAGATGAGGACATTTGTGACTTTCATGGATTCGATGGTATATTTGTCTAAAATGTTTAAATAATTAAATTGTATATTTGTAAGTACGTGACATAATTAACGTCGTTGAAGGACAATAATATATGGATATAGAAAGTGGAAATTTTCAAAAATTTCCAGTTTTCTTCGTAAGAAAAGATCGTATATCTACCTGAACTCATTTTGCACGATGAATCTTTTTTCTTTTAGAATACTAATAACAATAAGTTCGTTTTTTTTTCTTTTTTTCAAAAATGGTTTTAGAACGGCTTCATTTTTGAAACGAAGAAAATTATTTTCATAATTGAATCCTAAATTGAACTTTGCCACGTCATACTTTTCCTCACGAAGTTACAACAGTTCAAAATGTCGACGATTTTTCATCGAATGTATCGTATTACTACTATCATTTAACAATATTAATTTCTAAATGACGTGTGTCTAGTAGCCCCATAAATGCGTTCTAATTGTGTCCCAAAATACAGTGCCAAACAATCTAATTGTTCAGATCTTTTGGATAAATAAATGTTTAAGATCCTGCGCGTTACTGTTAAACACAGAAACATCACAGATGTAGGGAATGTTTCATTGAAACTAAATGATACCTTGAAAAAGATGCGTTACTATTGCTACGATACATCGCGAATACGGAAACGTATCACGGTTCGTTGGATCCTCTTCTCCCTTTTTTTTTTCACATCGTACCACGACTGTGAACGTACGAAAGAGCGAAGCTTTCTTTACCAATCTCTCATTTTCCCCCTTTCGTTTCGATTTCCTTCTCTCTTTTTCCCCCGTTTCGTGGCAACGTTTCTCGCATCTACGTGTGCTTCTTTTCCTCCCGGCGATAAGTACGAAGGGGATGGCGTACACATGGAAGAAGCAGCGACGAAAAGAGGAAACACGTGTGTGTGTGTGTGTGTGTGTGTGTGTGTGTGTGTGTGTGTGTGTGTGTGTGTGTGTGTGTGTGTGTGTGTGTGTGTGTGTGTGTGTGTGTGTGTGTGGTTGAGAGAGGGAACGGGTGACGCGCATTCTGCTTCCTCGATGCGTTTCGAAATACTCGGCTTTCATTCATGAGCACGACGGAAACGAGCCACTCTCCCCGTCTCTGTCTTCTCTCTGCCGTGAAACCGTGACACAAATCGTCCTCTCTCTCTCTCTCTCTCTCTCTGTCCATATATATCTGTCCGTCTCTCTTCTCGTCGATTCAACCGAGTGATCAATGGTCGTTATCGCGGCGGATAATTTTCTAGGGCCGATAAAGAGGCGCCAGCATTTTTCACGATCGACAGCAAAGCAAACGTGGCCGCACGCGTGCTGCTCGTGTTACAAAGTGTCGTCGCCTTCCTCGGCTCGCGCATTGTGTGTCGCGTATGGAGAACGAGCGCCAGCGAATGTGTGCGTGTGTGTTTAAATTAGGGAAACGACAGGCGCCGTGACTCGGTATCGCTTCTAGAAACGCTGTGCCCCGATACCGAGACTCTATTATCTTTTCCAGCTCAAAATTTATTTACAGTAGGAATTCTACTACGGATCCGATTCACAATGAGCCTCGTTATCTTATTTCGAGGACATATTTCTTACGTTGGGAAGAAGATAGCTTGGATAGATTGTAGACAGTCGTCAAGTTTCGAGGTGAATTTTGAAAAATGGAAACGACAATAGAAAATACTGTCACACAGTGTTGAAGAATGTCTCGTTTTGAACGGAAGAGGGAAGAAATCGACGTCGATTTCAAGAATCTCTTCGAACACTGCTGACATATCCTTTAAAAAAATTTATCCCTTTCGATTAGCAAACCCGGAGGATTCCAACCTTTTTCCAATATTTTCGAATACTTGCTCCCGTTTGTTTCGAGAACCTTGCGCACCGCACACGGCTGCCGCGCATTCCGCGATTCGGTAATCGGTTTTTCGAGGTTAAAACGGACGCACAGCCGCGCGCGCCGCCGCGCTTTATGACGCTTCGAAATGGCCGATCGAACGATCGTTCGCCAACCCGAAATTCCGATCGATATTCGCGCGTTACGCGTTGCTCTACGCCGAACGAAAGCTGAATGTTTGTCGGAGAGGCAGCGGCGAACTGTCGCCCAGCCCCCCGGATCGTTTCCAGCGGTCTCCCGAGGTCGATAGGTCGCGCGCCTCCTTCGTCTCTGTACACAATCGCTGGCACGGATCTTGCCGATCCATTTAAATACTTTGCTCTGTGAATCTACTGAGATATTGACAGAAACGATAGGATAATATTGATTGGCACAAATAAAAGAAAAATTGCACGACTCGTACCCCAGTACGATTCGTCTCACTGAAAAGCCCGGAAGCAACTGACGACTGTTTTGCGACAAAATTTTATTGATACGCAAACATTTGTATCGATACAAAACAAATTACAGGCGCAATAGCTCGGTACCAGACAACGTCACGCCCCCTCGCGAATCACGTGACCCAAATCAACCAATCGCTAATTTTCGTTGCATCAGCGTTGCATCTGAGGCTCGATTTTCTGAGTTATTCCCCGCTAAAATTACTTTCAGTGATAAAAAAGGAAAAAAAGGAACAATCAAAAATGAATGAAATTCAAATGTATCTGTTTTTAAAAAAATTTCGACGAATCTCGTCAAGTATCGAGTTATAGATAAATCTTTCGGCATCGATTTTAAAAAACAATTTATGGTTCAAATCAGTTGTTGCAAGACGTGGAAAACTGGAATAGAGAAACGTTCTTCCATCGTAAGAGTCAAAAATATGAGTCTTTCGAATTGCACCAACTGTCCAAATACTTATTAACGATAGTGTGTACAAGTAGTGTATATAAGTTCTACGTATTTACGCGAGTGAACATTCCTACATATACGAAGAGGATGCTGCAATTAACTTCATTTTCAGTAAACCAAGAATTAAATTTATAATCAACTGATATTCTTATCAATACACATTTTTCGATGAAAAACATGTCAAAATTGGAGCTACCTCTTTCTTCAGCTGCATATTCTTCGTTTCTGTTTTTTTCTCTTTTTTTTTTCGAAGCAAAAGTAAAGTAGAATACACAGTTTTACGAATCGCTCGAGGGATCTTTTCCTCAATTTTCCAACGATCTTTTCCTTTTTCCACGCGTTCGAACCCTCGTCGACGATCGTCTGGCCGTTCGATCGATCGATCGGTGGAAGAGATCGAATTCCAGCGCCTGTGCGACGACCTAGAAAACGCGACGCGCCGGCAGGCCTACCGCAGGGGCCCCGCGTGGAAAATTTTTCATTAAGCCTTTCTCTCCTCTATACCTGGCGCCTGCGCCTAATCCGAGATGCCTTCGCCCTACCCTTTCTACGCTCGCCTCTCCTCCTTCTCTCTTTTACCGTTCCACGTTCGTGTCGTCCTTTTCTCTTTCTCGTTCTTCTCGTTCCTACGTCTATGAATGGGATTCTTTCGAGCCGCGTTTTACCAACACGCGCGCGCATACACGCACAGTCACTCACTCACTCACTCTGGCTGTCACGTACACCGTGTACGCGCTCTCGCGTGTATGTTTGTACAGAGGCACGCGTGTGAGTTCGTACAGAGAGAGAGAAAGAGAGAGAGAGAGAGGGAGCAAGTACGTGTGTGTAGACGTAGTCACACGCCGCACGTACTCGGCCGCTTCTGACCCCGCGACTACACTCTCCCTCCCCCTGCCCCCCCCTCTCTCCTTCGCTCTCTCTCTCTTTCTTTCTTTCTCTCCACTTCTCCTCCTCGCGCGGCGACTTCACGGTCGAGTAACGCGTCTTCTTTTGCTCGTACGTATGCCGACGACGAGCACCTTCACGCATTCCAACCTACTCCCATGACGAAATTCAAGACGAGTCGTCGGCCAGATAGCTCCGTTTCCCGGTCTCGTGTGTGCGTGCCTCGTCCACAGACAGAGAGAGAGAGAGCAAACTTAGCACTCGCTAGTGTGAAGAACCCGGTTTTCGGTGTTCCAGCGGACGAGGTTGATTCAAGAAACTCCGCGATGGCACACCGATCCCGACGATCGGCACTTCGAGAATTCATTTTACAAGCAGCTTCCTTTCCTTCGACTCTCTTCGCAGCTCAAGAGAGAATCTCCATCTTTTCGGCTACGCGTGAATTTAACGAAATTCCAAAAATTGGAGTGCTACGGACGCTTTAGTCTTTTTAGATTCGATGAAATTTGGAAATTTAGCACGAACAAGTGTTGAGATTGAGCGAATCTTTAGAATCTGTTCTCACAACTCGAGAACTCTTTATTAGAAAAAGAAAGAAACAATTGACACAGTTTAATAATGTGAATTAAATTGAAAAAAAATTAAATCGACGACTCGCGATCGATTTTGCCTGCGGAGCGACTTCGTCCCGGCATTCCGTATTTTTCATTCCCTCTTCCGTCTTTCGTTCGTCCTCCTCCTTCCGCGACAGCAGCCGAACAAAGCAAGAGCGGCAGAGCGATCTTTGTCGTGAATTCGCGGAAGTGGCACCGAGGTCTGTC
The DNA here is from genome assembly GCA_030673865.1 of Melipona bicolor. Lineage (NCBI taxonomy): Eukaryota > Metazoa > Arthropoda > Insecta > Hymenoptera > Apidae > Melipona > Melipona bicolor. Next base: position 607,786 of record JAHYIQ010000019.1, read on the forward strand.
TATTGGGATATCGTGCTAAGTTTATCAGGCCGCTGGACCACTTCCCCATCCGGTGACACGGTTCGAATTTCCCAGCGATACACGACGTCGCAGTCCCGCGTTACGGAATTCCCCCCCCGACTTGTCGATCACGCGCGATCCGCTCGGATACCCGCGCGGTATCCGCGCGATGGATTTCCCACCGACGATCAATCACGATTAGCCGCGTGTGATTCGTTTCCCTTCGATCGATCGATCGATTGTATTTCCTCTTGCAGAGCCGAGAAACTTCTCTCCGTGACGACGCGGTATTCCGTTGTTCCTTCTTAAACAGTGCTTGGACGTGGCTAACGGTGCTTGGAGCGTGAGAATGAAACGTCGCCGCGCGACCGATAAGCCCTTCCTACGTACTGATAAAAAGCCCAGTGTCCACAAGTCGTCGCGTACGCGACGAAACGACGACTGCCGCACGCTGCGGTGTCGCAACCGACGTTAGACGACGTACCGTCGTCGTCGTCGCGCTATCGTCGCGACGTGCATTCGTCGACGCGATTCCACGCGGCGCAGAGATGGTAACACTCTTTGAAGCAGAGAAACCCGTTTTCATCGACAGAAATGAATTTTGCGTGTATTGGGGCATCGAGAAAAGATCACTATGTTTTAGATAAAACGTTTTTATTTTTGTAAATTGTTTAGTTCAAATTACTAGTTTTTTTTTTTTTTTTTGTAGCAATTGAAATAATTCGTGAAGCTTATCTTGTGACATTTTGACTCAAAAGAAGTTGAAATATAAAGACGAAAATCAGAAATTCATTCGTCACGAAAAGGAATTGAAACTTTTCGTTTAATAATTACGTGTGAAAGAAATTTGAAAACTTTGTTTTCTCACTTACAAGTGAGATTAAGTATTAAATAAAGAAGAAACAGCACGACTTGTACCCCAGTACGATTCGTCTCACTGAAAGGCCCAGAAGCAACTGACGACTTTTTTGCCATAAAATTTTATCGATATGCAAACGTTTGAATCGATGCAAAACAAATTACAGGCGCGATCGCTCAGTACCAGACAACGCCACGCCCCCTCGCGAATCACGTGACCCAAATCAACCAATCGCTAATTTTCGTTGCATCAGCGTTGCACCTGACGAGGCCCGATTTTCTGGGTTACCCCCGATAAAATCACTTTCAGTGATAATACAGGGATAAATGAAAATTGAAATGAATGCAAATTAAGTCTATAACGCACAAGGATTAAGAAATAGGTATATCTTCACTCTTTCGACTACGTTACAGATTCACCAAATATGATCTTGTTGTTGGTCATTTGTTTTTCGTCGAACAACGACACGTGATTCCGATAATCGAGACGCGCATACACGCACTTACGTCGAGTAATGACTAATTATTTTTAAAGACATGTAATTATTTTTAAAAACGATTAAAATTTAGTTTTGCACGTTCACGTGGAATATGTAGCCGTGAAGCAATTCTTAAACTATGTACATTGAAGTAAACTTAAGCTGTACGCCATATAAAATTATCGATCGCAAGTTTCAACGGCGATCCGCCATTGATACGCTCACTTGGTCTCAATGTCGCTCGCGGTGTTATTTCGCGCGACGTAAAATCACGCACAGAAGCATTCGAGCGTTTGTACTACGATAATTTTTCACGTCACTATTATAATTTGACATCAGTCAAATTTAAAAATACCCATCGCGTCGCAAGAAACTTCAAACAGCCAATTGTTTATTGTATCAATAAATAGACTCAGTGTTGGGACCAGATTTGATACTTATCTGCTATCTGCTTAAAATTGCTGTGTATTCACGCTGCGTAATTACATTCACTAAATATTAATACAACGATATTTACTTACAATAAATTATAATTAATATTATAATTAATATTCAATTTATTTTAGAAATATTGCAATAAATATATAGTTTTCGTTTTTTCTTATATTTCTAAAGGCATTTCAAATTTTATTAACACGTGTTGTTGACAGAACTTTAAACTGTTTTGCATTTTACATAAATGTACAACACACATAATGTACAGATGTGTAAAGATACTTAATGTTTGAGTAAACCACTATACATGGGTTTTTCTCTACGAGTTCCTATTTTTCTAACGCATTCGCTGATAAAAAATACTGCTAGTCACTGGAATTACACATTTTTACATTACGCATTATCTTTATCTTGAGCAATCGTGTTTGTTCCAACACGTTTATCTTTCTCAAGTCATTTCGACGAAACACAGAAATACGAAAATACAGTAATTGCGTCAGCGTTGTTTAGACAATTGATAATTTCCTGTACGAGAAAAGCCAAGCTTCCATCCACGCAAACAACGTATTTCATCGAAGCTCAATAAAATTTCAAAACAATTACGAATCGGATTAACACTTTAAAATATAGTGTATTACCTATAATTATTTATAGTAAGTAAAGAAATACTTTATCGCTTACTCAGTTGTTTGTAAAAATATAAATTTGCAGTTATTAGAAACTAATACCAAATCGTGACAAAATGATTCTGATCGTTTAACGCTAGAACTACCAAAGTGGTCAAAACTTATAAAAATTTACAATTTTTGTTAGACACTTTGGAACAGTGTGTTTTTAAAGATTTGAATAATTTCTGGAAAAACATGGGAGTAGAAACTTGGGAGAAGAATACTCCACTCTATTATAAAGTTTCTATTTTCTTTGCCTTTAATCTTCTAGGTAGTTCTAGCGTTAAGTTCTAGTCCTTAGTAGAGTGTTGTACAGATAAAATAAAACAATCGGTAATAAAATAATTGGCTTGCTTGTTAAAGCTTTGGGGATTTCCAACATATTGGACAAATATATCAAAAGATGCATTCTTAATTCGTTCGATATTAAACTTTCATACTTTTGCTAATTTTAAACAAACTCCAAATTAACCTTCTTAATTGCCACGAAGAAAAGGGAAGTCGAAGGACGAAAGTGTCGTCGGTGTCGCGCCCGTTCACGGGGGTAATCGTACGTCGCGCGGAAATAGCAGCCTGTCGAAATTGTTCTTTCCGCGCAACGACGCGTCGAACGTACAAGAAAATCATACGTTTCGGATGAACGACCGTGTCGCGTGGGTGGGAGCCGCGTAATTTCACCGCGTTTACGCAGCCTATAAACCCCTGACCGACCCCTAGCGTTCTCAACGATCCTCTCGTTCCTCTTCGTCCTCGCGAATTTTCCTCCTCTTTTTCTTCCTTTTTTTTTTTGCTCCCACCATGTCGGTTAATAACACTCTCGTCGCGCAACGCTGCGCGCGGTTAATTATCGCCAACTTGGTTCGCGGTTCGCGTTTACGATTTTCACCAGGTGTACGCGTATGCTAGGTACGTTGTTATTTCTGCCTTTTCCCGCGAACGTTCGAGTGCTCGGGGGGTTGATCGCTGTCTCGCCCTCGACGTGGTCCATGATGGAAAGATTGTAACTCTCTGAGAACGCTTTTATGAAAATTCGATACTATTCGATACTAATATACTATATATATTATATAGGTTAGTATATATATATATATATATATATATATATATATATATCGACATATAGGTTAGTCGATATTGTTATATATGTAATCATATAGGTTAGTCGATATTATTATGTATGTAATCATATAGGTTAGTCGATATTATTATGTATGTAATTATATAGGTTAGTCGATACTATTATATATATATCGATATATATATTACATAGGTTAGTATATATATATCGATACTATTACATATATATCGATATATATATTACATAGGTTAGTATATATATATCGATACTATTATATATATCGACATATAGGTTAGTCGATATTATTATATATGTATCGATATATATATATATATCATATGGGTTAGTAACCTATATTATATAGGTTAGTATATATATATATATATCGATACTATTATATATATATCGACATGTAGGTTAGTCGATATTATTATATATGTAATCATATAGGTTAGTCGATATTATTATGTATGTAATCATATAGGTTAGTCGATATTATTATATATGTATCGATATATCATATAGGTTAGTAACCTATATTATATAGGTTAGTATATATATCGATACTATTCGATACGTATACTACATATCGATACTTATACTATATATATATTTCAAGAGTAAGATATGCGTATACCTTGCAGGAAAATGGAATAAAAAAAAGTTTCTTCGCAAGTGAAACGTAAACGAAAATTGTACAATTGGCCACGTGAAATCTATTTCTGATCTTTGCTTCCTCCAGCAGAAATTTAATTACACAAATTTGGATGCTCAATGGGAGATCCGTTTCGCGATAAAAGCAACTTTTAGAGAACAGTTAGTCCATCGTGGATTAACACGTAGCCGAGCTAATATCCGCCAGTTACCGTTTTCCATCGTCGAAGCCCGTAATAAAAAAAAAGTATACGTCATTGTACATAAAGATCCACTCCCGGGGCATCGGGATCAAACGACGCGCCGTACGGCTAACGTCCACGTCTCCAGCCAATCCGCCATCATCGTCGCGCGACGCGTTACCGCGCCCGGGAACGGTTATAACCGCCTATTGTGTCGCAAACAGCCTGGCCTTTTCTTCGCGGCCTGGCCTATGCTTCCACGGACCGCGTCTCGGTCCTTCTCGCCGAGAAAAATTAGGCGGGAAATTCGGGAGGTCTCGGTTCCTGGAAGGTTTGAAAGCTGCTGGGTCGACCGGAATGGTGGAGAGCGGGGAGGGGCGAGAAAAGAGCAACGGAACGACGGTCCAGGGGGGTTCGAGGAGCGAGCAGGGAGAGAGAAAGAGAGAGAAAGAGAGAGAAAGATCGATGAGTGTGAGAGAGCGGCGGGTGTGATATCTCATCCCTCTCGTGGCCGCTACAACGGGTGTTACCACAGGGACGAAGGGGGTGCGCGAGGGATGGGAGAAGCAAAACGAGAGAGAGAGAGAGAGAAAGAGGGAGAAAGTGGAGGGAGGAGCGTAGCAGGAGGGGAGGGGAGGGTTCTATAGAAATTATATGATGGGAAGGGAAGCAATTATTGGGATGATGGATGGCCCCGGGGCGCCGCTGTAGTGCTTCTCTCTAACCAAAGATCTTTCTATCTCTCCTCTTACCTTCGTCTCTCTCTCCCTCTTTCGCTTATCGGCCACCATCGCCGCTTACACACCGCCTTTCGTTCTTATTACCGAAGGTGAGATCGAGTCCGATGTGTACTTACGAATCTCCGAATCGAGTCCTCGCGTCTCGCGGCTTTCGAAGACCGTTCAAAAAGCAAATGTTGGAATCATTATGAATATACACACATGCATATATATTTCTGTTTTAACAAAAGTGTGCGTGAGTTTTGCCAATTTTCAGAAATAAAACTGTACTTTTTCCCATTTCGTACTTTTAAACGAGTTCGAATGAAGAATTTCATCGCGGGGGAAAGAAACAATCGCCTTACCTCGAAATGATTAACCATCGCGAAACTATAGCCGGCTCTTCGTGACGAGCTACGAGATTCCATTGAAATTACGCAGTACATCGATATCGTCGAGTACAGCGAGCAACGCTCCTCCCAAGACCGCCCTTCTAAAATGTTGATTTCGTTGCCGCCAATGCCCCAAGTCTGCCCGCTTAATTCGATTTATCCAGCGAAGGGGGCAGCCCAAACGAAATTGCGTGGTAAAGGGCGTCTTCGTCTCGACGTAAGAGCCGAGGGGGTTGCCAGCCGCGACATTCGAACGCAGCTACGCACGCACGCACGCACGCACGCACGCCCTTCCGATACCGAGGGGCAAACGCATGCGTACACGCGCGCCGGTGGCACAGTGTGCGGGTGCGTCACTTAGGACGGCCCTTAAATGGTCGCCACGACGAAGGGAAGCCGGATGATGGACGAAAGCGCCCCAGACTTGCCTCCTATTGAATTAATTTCTAATCATCTTCTCCGGGGTGTACTTCGCCCAACTTCCCTATTCTCGTTTTTCTTTTTTTCTTTTTCCGAGCTACCCCTTGGCTTTCGAGTCTCTCCTCGCGTCGACCTTCAGGTTTAGGTTAGGTTTACGAGAGAAGAATGCTTTTGTACAGGAGGAGTGCAAAATCGCTGATTTTGTTGAAACTTTGCACAGTGATACGTTTCTACTTCTAACAGATTGTTAAAAATTTAAGGAAAAAAAACAAAAGCTTCTAAAGGATTTATTGACGTTTACAGAAATGTACCATCGTAATGTCAGATGTTTCAATAGATATACATACGTACAAATCTATCCATATCGAAATGTAACGAAAATTTCACCGTCGAATACAGTAGAATTCCATTTATTCAAACCAAGCCTTAATCAGTAATCAATTAAATGCAATTGACCACTTTGTTAGAGCCTGACCCACCTGTTGTACGAATAAAAAAACCCCAGTACGATTCGTCTCACTGAAAGGCCCAGAAACAAGAAGTGTTCTGACTAGGAAATGAAGACGACATTTTGCTACAAAATTTTATCGATATGCAAACATTTGAATCGATAGAAAACAAATTGCAGGCGCGATCGCTCGGTACCACGGCGAATCACGTGACCCAAATCAACCAATCGCTAATTTTCGTTGCATCAGCATTGCATCTGAGGCCCGCTAAAATCACTTTCGGTGATGAAAGAATGGGAGAATCGCTCCAATTGTACAAATTTTGCACTAAAATTTGTCAGTAAACAAGTTCTACTGTACGCTGTCGTCTCTCTCGCGACAATCCACGGTGTCTTTCATTGTCTACGCCACGGGAACCTCTTACGGATCGTTCATCGACGTTCCCCCCGTTTCAGCGGGACACGGGTAATATGCGCGGCTGGTTTCTCCCGGTCGGTGCTCGCGCGCCACTGTCGAAGGTGAGAAAGTGAAAGAATCCGAAAAGAGAAAAAAGGAGAGCGGCGAGAAGAGCGAGCCCAAAGGTGGAGAAAGAGGCGTAGAGACTGGCAAATGCCGCGAACGTATGAAAACAAATTACGAGGCGGCGTCTGTTTGTTGTGCTCCGAGAACACGTCCACGGGAGAAAGAGAAAGAGAGGAAAAAGAACGGAAGAAAGAAGGAAAGAAAGAAAGAAAGAAAGAGCGAAGGAAGAAGGGCGGAGGAGAGAAGACGTTGGCGCATTTTCTCACTCTCTCTCGGTCCGGTACTCCGATCCTCGTCTGCATCGGTGCATAACGTAAGAGTTAGGTAGAGAGACCGTAGACGGATTCTCGAAGGTACATTCCGTTCCCCCACTCTCACTTCCTTCGTGTTTTCTTCACCGTCGTCGTGCTAGCCCTCTTCTTCTTCTTCTTCTTCTTCTTCTTCTTCTGGATCTTTTCACAAAGGATCGGGTCCAGTATGTAGAGTAAGATACCCAAATTTCGCCCTCCGAGGAAACATTTTTTTTTACGTTTAACCCAAAACAACGTCAGTTTTTCAATGTGAAACAATTGGTACGATTACTTTGAACGCTTCAAAACAATCTCTGTCAATCAATTTTTATCAAAGTTCGTACGGAGCGGAGTAAAAAACACATATACATATACGTATGTGGAAAGATTGCGTTTGATTCCCTTAATAGGGAAAAGAATATTTCATCCGTGAAACGCTATAAAAATAAAAAATACTTTCAAGAGTCGTGCATTTATCTAAAAGTTACTTGAAAATCTGTTTGTTCATATTAATGGAATGTATGACACCATCTTGAAACGCTCGAAAATAAATTTAATCCGCTCTTCACTGCGCTTGCTTCATAACGTTCACAGATGCAAATTAAACATTTCTAATATCGTTCTCGGTCTCTTAAATTACTTGAAATGGTTCGAATGAATCTCTCCGATTTGATTGTAACGTACAGTTGATGGAATAACTGATTTGATATTTGGTAATAATTGAAGGTAGCTGAATTTTACAGAGACGCTCTGATTAAGTGACTTTGATTATGTATATGTTCAATACTTAGATTGGAATATGCGTCTTTAAATCACATTTGGAAAGTTTATGCAAATTTTGTGGAGTGTCAGCTATCGAATGAACAGGGGTATATGGTTTCAGATTCAATTTGACAGAGGGTTTGATCTCGGTTTTGGTAGGACGTAGAAAATTAACAACAGAGGAACGTAACTATAGAACTAGAAACGAAATAAAAATACTGCTGTATTATTTGTGCACGATGGTTGGAAACAAAATTGGAAAAAATGAAAGATGAAATATTTTTTTTATTTTTATTCATTGAACATTCGAGGCTGTCTCACTTAGATTCGAGTGTACGTGGAGTATACATGAAATTCTTACAAAGTGCCCGAGTCAGTGCCATCTTTGACAATTGATAATAGCAATTAAGGCTGTTAAGTTTAGGATCATAAATTCATCACCGTGAATCCCTTTACCTTGAAAGCAAAAAATGACGAAAATTAATTAATTCAATCGATTTTAAGCTGACTGCGAACCCTCAAACGTAAAACTGACTTAATTTCGATTTAAAATTATCCCAATTCACTTGAAAAAGATCGGAAATCGTGAGATGTGAAAAGAAACCGAAGCGATTTGTATCAGGAAGAGGCTGTTGTTGCAGGCGCGAGAAGAAGGCGAAGAAACGTTGTAGAAGGGCGCAAGTAGCGGGACGTCCGACGATGTTGAGACGATATGATAAAGTGGTGGCGCTAACCTCTCGAGCAAACACATCGCTATCGGCACTTTGTCCCGCGTATCTACCAGGGGGAGGGGAGTTCGTGTCGTCTGTCGTTACCTTCGATGCTTGTTATTATTGCCGTCGCGGCCGATTGACCGATAAACGAATTACAGGTTAACGAAGAAAGACATTTGCCTCCGCGCCAATCTGTGCAACCAAACACTTGTTAGCGCCACGATAAGAGCAATTATTTTCATGGAAATTTCTCGATGGTGTCGAGAAAGCCTTTGTCCTCGCGTTGGATAAAGTGACGCTGATGTTGAGAAAGATATTCCTTTGATGTGCATGCGATTTATCGTATTTTCGTTAATTGAAATATATCACCATCTTTCTTTGGACGATTAGTACGTTATACTTGTTATATTTCGTGTTATGGGAATTTTAATTTAATTTCTATTTTACGATAGTTTTCTTCACGGTGCTCTACATTCTTCTTTACTGCACAATCTCATCTTTGTTATTTGAACCTTGAAAGGTTAAATTAAGCTTCTACGATTTTTTCTTCAAATACAAAAATTAATAAGAGTGATAGTACACCTAAAAGAAACGTTCTTTGGTATTCTGTATGTCTCGTTATACTCGAAATTTTCTATAACCAGAATTTCGTTTATGAAAAGAATCATTATCAATCAGTTTCGCCAATTACTCCAATTTAATATAATAGCAAAGTATAGCAATAAGTATACCTGCCGAATAAAATTTTCAAAATCCATAAGAATATAAATACATAAAAATCTGCGTAGACCTATTCCTAAACACTGCAATTTCCAAAAAAAGTCAGGCTTACAACTTCCGTTACGTGTCTCACGAGTATTTATACTTTATACTTTTATCACTCCGCGAGAAGAAAGAGAGAGAGAGAGCTGATTAAAAAACTGCACGATTCGTCCACCGAAAGGCTCAAAAGCAACTGTTTGACTTTTTTGCCATAAAATTTTATCGATATGCAAACATTTGAATCGATAGAAAACAAATTACAGGCGCGATCTCTCAGTATTAGACAACGCCACTCCTACTCGAGGTCTACGCCACGCTCCCTCGCGAGTCACGTGACCCAAACCAACCAATCGCTAATTTTCGTTGCATCAGCGTTGCACCTCAAGAGGCCCGATTCTCTGGGTTACCCCCGCTAAAATCACTCTCAGTGATAAAAAGACAGTTTCACGTTCGCGGGCCGCTAGTAACTCGAAACAAAGTAACTCGTTCGTTCGTGTTCGGTCGGGGGGAGGGATGGTTTGGCTGTCGTGTGCGGTCCGCTCGAGTGGTGAAGCGGTCGAGCGCCTCGCGTCGTTGACGTAACGCGCTGAACTGACAATGGTAACTACATTAACCTTTGAAGGGAGGCACCGTGTCGAATCGGATTCGGCACACGCCGGTGCACCGCAGATTCGAAATTCTCTGTCCGCGTGGCGGCAGATGCACCGGTCGCTGATACAAAGGGAACCGGCCGCGATTAAGCGCCGATGAGTATTTCGAGCGTGTTCCGTCTTCAGCGAGTCGAGAGGCGAAACGGTCCGGAGCCACGGTTAGTCGTGACGATTAACTCCCTCCTCGGCCAACGGGGAGGCTGCGTCAGTTCTGGCACACGCGAATCTTTCGTATTTATTATTATTATTAGATCGTGCCATGATTTTTCTTTCTCTCCTTTCTCTATGATTCCCTTTTTTTTTTGTCAGTGTAGAGCGACGAGTAACCATTTGAGGGCGTCAATTGCAATTCTTTGTCAGCTAACTTACGTTGTAGAGTTTTTTTTTTTTTTTTTTTTATATGACTGCAAAGATGAACTTCAAGAATTTTCGTCGCGAATTTTATTAGCCCATTTAGATTTTACGATTTTATCAAATTCATATTTGTTCGTATGAATTTAAAAACTGAAGCCTAGATAAACGATCGTTATCAAATGATTTCGTTGAACGTTGAAATCCGATGACTTTATTGAAGATTATAGCGAGTCTCTGAATTATAATTTGTACTTTGGTACGTTGTACGGATATCAGACGGATACCTGTGCTGTTTGTGAAACATGCTTCGACAATCAATAGTCCAACATCTTAACTCTATTCCTGCCAAGTATAAAGTTCCATACTCTATGTTAAATAATTCTTCAGACGTAAAGAAAGAATAAAAGCTCCTGTACACTTCAACTTCTTTTATACTACTGAATGTTGCAAGGGCTGAACACAACAGTTTCACACGGGCAACAGAGCCGATTCTCTATATTAAATGAGCAAAGACAAAGGCGAGAACTTTCACGGCACGTATTGCTTGCTAACTCTTTCCAGATGGCCGAGTCCGAGTAACTAGCCATCGAACGCGTCGTTAGGCTAACCAAGAATAGACAAAGGAGAACGTAACAGGTAGAAATAGGAATGCCAGCGCGATTATTGTCGTTCCGTGTGGCGGCGATGGTGAGCAAAACCACTCGCGACGATTACCCAATGACGGCGGCATTGCGACACCGTCCTCATCGACGTGATTCGCCGAGGTTTGCACAACTATCCGACGAACGTGTCCTATACACGCCACTTCTTCGCATGAAGATTTAAAAACCAGCGCGACCGATATTGATCTGGATTTCTTTGCAAAATACAGTTGCTTGCGCAAGCGTTTGGACATTCATGGCAACACACATCGCGTGTACAAAATTTTGTTAATACCCCGTAGACTTTGCAAGAAATTTAACTGCTATTGTATTGCACCAAAATGAATTTAGAATTTTATGGAAATTTTATATATTTGTAATAGTGTATTTTTAGAGACTCGAATAGCTTTTGGTAAAGTATATAAGCAGAAGCTAGTGCTCTTTGTTGTATTGCAAACTCTTTCCTGTTCCTTTCATTTTCATTCCTTTGCTGTAAATTTTATATTTCAGTCGTCGGTTCAGTTCAATAGCGTTAAAATGAAGTCCAGAACGTAATTGAGCGATAGCAAGAGTTCGAAACAAAAGTATAAATAAAATAATGGACAGACAGAAACGATTCTCTGAAAGTCCCAGAAGCAATCGTTCATAAAATTTTATTGATATACAAACATTTGAATCGATAGAAAACAAATTCGAGGTCTACCACGCCCCCTCGCGAATCACGTGACCCAAATCAACCAATCGCTAATTTTCGTTGCATCAGCGTTGCACCTGAGGCCCGATTTTCTGGATTACCCCCGCTAAAGTCACTTTCAGTGACAATATGTGATACAACTTTTAATTTACTAAACATCAGTAACGTCTCAAAACACCGGCATTAATGTAGCTATTAACTTGCACGTCTGAAATAACTTTTCAAATAACGCGTCCAATGAAAAATTGGTTTCAAAAAAGGCAAAATATGGCGTGACAATTTTGTGTTAAACAGTGTTTCGTAAGTTACGTAAATCACCCCGTATAATACGTCGTGATATTTATTTGCTCGTTCGCAAATAAGTGCCAACCTCTCGCGAAAGAAACGATAAATAGCTTTTTGTCACGCAGAAACAGCTTTCAGTTATTCCTCGGCTTTCTCTCCGGAACGCTGCATACCCGGTGCGAAAACGCGCGAGAAAAAGTCGCTCGTCCGTGTCGGGCCTCGGGATAGAACTCCTCGGCGCTGCACCTTTCCCACTGTCACGTAGCTTTTGTCTATCACGAATCGCGGTGTCATTCGATAGTGGATCACGGTCTGCCAGACCGGTTTCGTGCGACGATCCATCCTGTCGTCGATCGAAGGCCAGTTTCTCATCGGGAGAGTGGCCATTAGCCGCGTAGCTGCAGGAAATGAAGTATTCCGCGGCGTGGACGAACGCAGAACGGAAGCGAGCGTCCGATCGAGTGGAATCGGCCAAGTGAGACGTCGCTCTCGCGCCGATTTAAATCGACCGTGCGATAGTCGTCGTCGTGCCTGAGAATTTGGCGCGGATTCAAATTCGCAGTACGCGGAATCGGGAAGACTTGAAACTCGCGGAGAAACGTTGTAGAGTTATGATAGACGCGATCTCGAGGGGAGGGATAGCAGGGAACTGCGGGAAAATAAAAACGAAAAGGGGAGCTTGGCAAAGACGTAGATACACTTGTATGACTACACTACTCTGACTTGGGTTATACAGGTTGGTCCATTTAAATGAAATCTCTTCGAATTGTACAATGAAGCGAAAAATATTTTTCACGGAATGTGAAAAAACTATCGTTCGATACCTCTCACGTACAAGTGAGATAGTTCTTCGCGATACACACATACACACAGCGAGTAGCTGATGACTGTTGACGCGGAGAGACGAGCATGTTCGCGGTGGAAACATAATGAAACAAGAGCAAACGAGGTTCAAAGGTGGAGAAGGACGTTGGCTGGAGAAGGAGCGGGACGATAAGGGAACACACAGAGGGAGAGAAGGGCAAAGGCCAGAGGTGTAGGGCCTTTGATGTTTTCACGTACAAAGTCGACGGCGTTCTCGAGGTGGTCCCGACAGTGGGAGGGCTGGAATGGCCGCACCAAGTCCTACAAGGTGCTGCGTTCACATCGTTCTCCATACTCAATTACCATATTGGGTCTGGGGCCAGTTCCTTCTGCCCTCGAAGCCACCTTTTCGTCTAGCCATCTAGCTTCCCATCTCCTTCGCACCTTTCAATTTTCTCCACGGCCCGTCCATCTGTGTCTCCTCTTTCACCCCGTTGCTCCGTTTCCCTCTCTTTCTCTTTCTTTCTTTCTTTCTTTCTTTTTTTTTTTCTTTCATCTATCCTCCGCATATACACGCCGCGTATTTATCCTCTCGCTCCGCTGTCTCCGATAGACCATTGTCGGCTGCCTTCCAGCATAATGCATCTTAAACGGCGGCGCCTCAAAGATCGACGCCTCTTGCGTGCCCTCCTCGGAATTCTTCAATATTAAATTAGACTCTTGAATGGGGATTCTAGATCGCTGCCATGGCCGGACCGAGGCGCAAGCCTCCACAAACAGCGACTACATACATATGTATTTGCGTACGTGCGTACGTACGTTTGTCATCCGGTGAAAAAATTCTTTCTTAGGTATCAAATCTTCGTTATCGTATAAAAAATAATTGATTAGTTCGATTAACATCGTATAAAAAATATTTGATTAATTAATGTGAAAATGCTATAATTAATATAACGGCGTGTGAAAATTGAAAGTACCTTTCGTAGTCACTATATGTATATAAATATTTATCTGTGCGAATCTTTTTTTTCCTCTCTTCTTGATTGATTTCGCATTGATTTCGTAGAAAGATGGAAAATTAAAAAGTGTATTCCAGCCTCTTGTTCGAAATGAACTAAATTCTAGTCAGGAGGAAAAGCACGTTATGCATGTTCTGTCGTGACTTACATAAAATATATTTAATTGCAATTATAATTACATTCTACTAAAAAATACATCAATAGAATTATAATTACTGCGTACATTATTGAACTATTATTAATAGTATTGTACAATACTATAAACATAAAAATGATAATATTTGATGAAGTATTATTAATAGTATCATACAGTACTATAAACATGAAAATGATAATATTTGATCAAGTATTATTAATAGTGTTACAGTACTATAAATATTATATCATACAATACTATTAAATATATTTGATTGAGTATACACTATTAATAGTATCATACAGTACTATAAACATAAAAATGATAATATTTGATCAAGTATTATTAATAGTGTTATACAGTACTATAAATATTATATCATACAATACTATTAAATATATTTGATTGAGTATACACTATTAATAGTATCATACAGTACTATAAACATAAAAGTGATAATATTTGATTAAGTATTATTAATAGTATCATACAATACTATAAACATAAAAGTGATAATATTTGATCAAGTATTTAATTATAACAAAACAAAAATCTTCGAAAAAGAAATCACTTATCAGCGCGATAATGAAATTTGTTCAAAAGGATCAGAAAATGAATCGCGAAGGATTAACCTGACAATCAGTATAATACCCACCTTACAAGCTCGCTGCTTTTTCTACCTTTACTCGACCATCTCCTTCTCTTTTTTGCGACTTTTCGTCGAATTTCGTCCACACGACGTTTTTCCCACATCCACGCTCGATCGTTTCGAGAATTAATCGAACGACGACGTCACCGACCGCGTGTTTCTGTCCCTCGGTGTCCTATCGGTCACGCGTCGTCGACCAAAGCGAATATCATTTCGTTTCTTTCTACGCGCGCACGCACACGCGTACACACACACACACACACACACACACGTGCGTGCGAAATAAAGACAGAGTCTGTTGCGTTAATTGGAGCAGCGTTTCTAACCCCGATCGAGCGGGCTGATTAGCCGCGTTACGCCCCGCTGAATTCGTGTATATTTCCACGACGATCGCCGGTTTCCTGGAAGAAAGCGCCGCACCGCCTACGCACACGCGGCCCGTGGCGTCGATCGATTCATCCTGTGAACGCCGCGACGCGTTATACAGGGTGACCCGCCGCGAACCGTGCAAAACCGAATCAAAAGGAAAGTGTGAAATTCGTTCGAAAAGATCGAGTTTGAAAATTTGTTGATTCGTTCAAAAACAAAAATGGCAGAAAACTGCAAAATTAATTTCGTGCTCCACAGTTGTAGCAGCAAGTATCGATTATTACGAATATAATACAGTGCGAAATTTTTCCAAACGCCTTTTAAAAAATTTACTACATATCCTTAAACTACCTTAAGCGCCATAAAGTGTCATTAATTAATAACTCTTTCGTAATGAAATTTAATAAACTTTCAATCGCTGATATTTCTCCCAATTAATACAGTCAATATTGATCATTCTCTACGAAAATTTCCTTCCCTTTTCTCGTTTCTGTCTCACTTTTGCGCGCCGTGCGTCTCGTTTTTCCTCTCACTTTGCGACGAGCACCGTCATTGACGGACCTTCTCTCCCGTATAGGGAAGTGTAGAAACGGCGCTCGCACGCGAACAAGCCGAGTAACGTTTTCCTGTCACGAGATCACCGGAGAGGGAGGAAAGGAGAGTAGTAGCAGCGTCGTTCGTAGAGAAGCCCACACGAGTCTGGCCGGATACTCATACTTCCGGTCCTACACATGGCCGCTCGCGCACGCGTGTGTATTCCCCCCGCCCCTCTGTCGCTCTTTGTTCGTCTCCGTTCGTCGTCGCGTTCCCTCTCTGTCCGTGACGTTAGTCCATGCTCGAGTACGTCTAGAACGGCGCTTGCTTTACTTTACGACGCGACGTTACTCTCCCTTTTCGCTCCCGTTTGCCCGTGCAACTTGGAATTTACAATTTCCGCGCTCTTGGTACAGGGAAGAGCAGCTGTTACTTTTTACTGGCAGAGTTCCCCAAGCGTGCACGTTCGAAACGTTCGTGCAGCAGCGAGATTTCCCCGAAATACTGGAGAAAATTAAGCTGATACGTCAACGACGTGTGTGTCAAGATGGTGAAATTTACAAATTTTGTCGAGATATCGAAAGAACGAAGGAGCGTATCCCGAGAGTTTCGAGCGGGAGTTTTATACAGTTGGATACGAGGATAGTAAAGGGAACGTTACACGCGACTTACGTCGTTCTGCACTTCCGCGCGTGTGCGTGCGCTGCGTGTACGCGGACTGATGTGTGCGTAACCTCCTCTGGCGTGACGTCACCGATGGGACACCCTACGCACGCACGTTCTTCGTATGTCAGCAACCGAGTCATTCACCAGCGTGGTCGGTGCCGACTTGTTCAACTTTGCGCCTGGCTTTTGCGCTTTCTTTTCCCCTTGCACGGACCCTGGAGGGATTATAGCTAGACACGCGGACAGAGTCTCTTGGTTTACGCCTTGCTGCGTCAATTCCATTGGAAAAATGTAGAAAAGCCCCTTGTGTTTTAAATTTCTTGACTCGAGATTGTTAGAACTTGGGAAATCAAATGCAGCGATACCAGGTAAATATAAAACATCAGTCGATCACCTTGGTTTCCAAGAGTTCCGAAGAGCAACTGACGACTTTTTCGCCACAAAATTTTATCGATACGCAAACATTTGAGTCGATACAAAACAAATTACAGTACCAAACAACGCCACTCCTACTCGAAGTCTACCCCACGCCTCCTCACGAGTCACGTGACTCAAACCGACCAATCGCTAATTTTCGTTGCACCAGCGTTGCACCTGAAGAGGCCCGATTTTCTGGATTACCCCCGCTAAAGTCACTTTCGGTGATAAAAAAAAAAGAAAGAGCATAGGAGGAGGAAAGAAGGAATTCCAGGTCTGGCCGCGGAGACAAATTAACGTCGAGGGTTTCCGTTCGTCGTCGGACGCATTTCGATGAGACAGATTTAGACGGGAGGAAAAAGTGGGTGTAGGGGATTACGTGGCCTGTTTACAGAGAGTGCCGGCAACGGCTGGCTCGCGCGTCACGCAGAAAAGAGGGGCTGCTGCGCGAGAGGAAGAAAGAAACGCGGTGACGAGCGGCGGTGGAGAAGAAGAGAGATGGCTATAGGGAACAGAGAGGGTGGGGCGAGGGGGACGCGAGGGGGCAAGAGAGCAAGCAGCGGCCACCAATTTGAGAATCGGCGACGACCCTGGGCACCGACGACTTCCGGTGGTTCCGTTGACCCCGTAGAGAAGTTCTCGCGCCGACTCGCGCGACGCCTCGAACAAACGGTCGACTATTCGCACCGAGCACCGCCGCTGCCTTGCCTCGGCAACATCCGTATCCACGTATATTTCTTGCCTTTTCTAGTTTTTACTACTACGCGTTCTTCCTCTCCACTCGACCAGCAGCGAACGTCGTTGAAAATCGTTTGAACTGCCTCGACACAAACGATTCGAAGCTTCGTTCTAGTTTGTGGCGCGCGTAAGGTGGTGTTGCTTTTAGAACTTTGTTACTCGATCGTAGAGGTATCTCTGGTTTTGCAACGAGCATGTGCGAAACACGTAGTAGCCGATACGTTTGGTTATTTTACGCGACTATGTAGCGTCAGAGGCACGCCTCTGAAGAAGTTTCAAGAACTGGGACAACGACCAGTTACGCGAAGTAAAGTCGGAGCGCAAATTTATGAATTCTATCGGCATTAGCAGCGATAAAGTTGGAAAGCTTCCAGAACTTTGATCGTACGATTAACATGGAACTCGTCTAAAAATAAATAACTCCGTCGCAACGAGGTGCGTGCGGGGAGAGCCACTCCCAAGACAGATGATTCGACAATAGCTAAAATTCCTGAAATTCGATGCGCGTTGACAACGATGATCACGCGACGAACAAGAGGAAAGCGCACGCGGCGCGTAAAAATACTACGCCACGCGAAACGGAGTGGCAATGTGAGAATCGGCGCGAGTTGGAGGAGGAGGAGGAGAAACGATTGAATGAATCGTCGATGGGTAAGCGGTGCGGCGGCGCTAGTTAGCGGATGTAAAAAGTGTGTACAGGATACGGGTGGCCGCGAGGAGGGTGGCGAGGAGGAGGCCGTATTAGTCGCAGGAAGAGTGACGACGACGAGGAAGAAAAGAGGAAGGAGTGGCAACGAAGAAGGCGACGAACTGCGCACGCGCACGCTACGTGTCCGCCGCTTTATGAATGCACGCCGCAAACGTGCGCGTCGCCGCGCCGTCGTACGTACGCCCGGCCACCGTACATTCATACGGCCACCGTGAACGTAGCCGTAGCCAACGTAGTGCGTAGTAAGCACTCACCACACTCGCGGCCAATGTCTGCGGAGCTAGCTGCGTGCGCGCTCCCTCTCTCTCTCTCTCCCTCTCCCTCTCCCTTTCTCTCTGTAGCCCCAAGGGATTTACTTAGGACTTGGAGCGTCGTTGTGCCGCGCGAATCGTTAAAACGACGCCGGCCACTTGCGAACGATGGCGCTTGGGTTTATTGACGTTCCGCGGTCAGAACGCGTGCTAAAGTCGATTCTTGGTAAAAAAAGAAAAAAAAAAGTTTCTCTGCGTGCCTCGTAGATTCCGTCATGAAAATAGAATTTATACGCGTTGTTTCATTTTCTTGAAAAGAAACAATATTTTAAACAAAAGTTACATTTCTTCGTAAAAAAAAATTGCACGACTCGTACCCCAGTACGATTCGTCTCACTGAAAGGCCCAGAAGCAACTGTTCGATACAAAACAAATTACAGGCGCACGTGACCCAAATCAACCAATCGCTAATTTTCGTTGCATCAGCGTTGCACCTGAAGGCCCGATTTTCTGGATTATCCCCGCTAAAATCACTTTCAGTGATAAAAAGTATCATTCTACGTATGTTGAAAAATCAACAAAATCTTTTTAAATAAAGATTAGCCCTTTCGACAAAGTTGCAAAATATGCAAAATACATGAAATAGAAAGTTCAACATCCAATTTAGATCTCTCTCTTAGTCTTTACAAAAGTGTAAATTTGTGCAAAATTTTCATACTCGCAGCGAGTATAATGAAAAACGACGCGAATTTAAATGATCTTCTTTCGAGTTACATTTGAAAAGAGAGGGTTCGGACGGCCAGTGTGACTGTGAAATCGTTGAAAATAGCGGACAAATTACGGTAGTTGCCAGCCCGCGCGAACACGGATGGCTTCGCAAATCATCGAGCGTATCCACGCCTGCCAGTATTGACGTAACAATAACCGCACGCGTTTACAGATATACAGCATTAGTTTCGCAGCCTGTAATACAGCCGGGCCTTCCCACTTGTCTTCCCTTCGCGCTTTTTTCCTCGCTCTCTTCCGCGTACGTGCGAACGAACGTTCGTACGAGGACGGTGAAACGAGGAACGACCACGCATGCGCCTTTTCTGCATGCTCGTATGCGAGTTCTACAATGATAATTGCACTCATTGACATTTCCCTGCGGTTCATTCACCACAAAGTCAGCCGCGTTATTATCTCTCGTTCCATCTCATCGATCCTCGCGAAACGCTGATATACGCTACAAATCTCTTTTAACGCTTTTTCTCAAATCTTTTCTCAAACTTTTGTTGTTCGATCAACTGTTTGTTGATTCTAAAAATGTTAGTTTTTAACTTTTTGACCATGTAAAATTGTGCAATGAACATTTTAAAAAATAACTAATTAATCAGAATTCCTTACATTTTTGCTGTTGAAATACGAAAGGTACGTGTTTCAAACTTTTTATTGGAAACAAATATGTCGAAAAATTAGTGTCGTGTGTTATACCATCAAAGGGTCAGATTTGCTTTAAAATTCGCCACTCGTGTTAAAATCCTGCAGTCTTCTCAATCCTCTTAATCTTCTCAAGGTATCACGTAGCTTCGTTGTTACCATTTGTTTCTTGCGGCCAACTCTGAATTAACAGTCGCGTCAACGTCATCGCTTAATTGCCTCGTCAAGAAAAATTTTCATTCGTCAGTTCGTTGCGTAAACTCCGCCAAAGTTGAAAGTTCACTCAAGGGTCGATCAGTTTGGTTCTTGAGGGAAGCTCGCGTCCCGAATCTCCTCGAAAGCGAACCCTCACCATTCGTACCGCAGAAACCGCATCCAACCGCGTCTCATCTATCGTCGCAGGTATTGTCTCGCGCGCCGATCGAACCGAAACAAAAAGAAACCTTCGTACCGTCGTGGTCTGGTGGTCGAGTTCGTGCGATCGCGGAATAAACACCCCTGTAATACGTTCCAGGTACTATACGTTGCAGCTCGGAATCTCCGCTCGGATCTCGGTCTTTTCCAACCACGTCTACACGTCCCTCCGAGGGAAAGAGAGAGAGAGAGAGAGAGAGAGAGAGCTCTGGTCGCTCGTGCTACGAACGATAATTGCGCTCACGCAACTCTCGGTTCATTGACGCCCTTCTTTTCCAACCCTACCCTCGTCCGACGCTCGGGTCCATTCATCGAATCCCCCGGTCCGCGTCGAGTAAAAGCTGCGACCGCGTCGTCGTCGTCGTCGTCGTCTATCTATTTGTGCATGCCGGTGTTACGGCGAGAAGGAAGGATGAAACGGTCGAGGAAAAGGGAAATAGTAGGGAGAGAGAGAGAGAGATACGTAGGGTTTCGAGAAGTCAGATGGAAGGAAAGACGGTCTCTCGCATAAATATGCGTAGAAGCTGGAATGTCAGAGGAGGGAAGCGAGGGAGGGGAGGAGCTTCCTGTTGTGAACATCTTGGGATGCATCTGCTTCTCTCGCTGCAACTCTTAAGCCTGAGCCACGCGTGCGAGTACCAATTAAGGCGCCACGAGTCGTCGTGATTAGCCTCGCGGGTGCAGGGCTCGTCGTCCTGCTTGCTGCCTCCTGTTTCCTCTCTCTCTCTCTCTTTCTTTCTCCCTCTGCCTGCGTTTTCTTCTTTCGTGCATGGTTTGGTTCCTTCCAAGTGCAACACGTCTCCCTTCTTAACTGATAACGCGGCCCGTTTGGAACCACGAGTGGAGAGGCCAATGACGCTGCGTGCGCGATACTGTTCCGCCCGGAATATCATTATACCAGTGCAGTCGGAAAAATATCTTTCCGTGAAGCGGGTGATAAGTACAGTGACGTAAAGAAAAGAAAGTGCGAAATTTGCGTTAACGCGACATTTTTAGAAAACAACGTTCTGTTTGACTGTAAATAAGTATGAGCGGACGTGGAAATTGGTAAATGATATCAATCGGTAATTATTTAGAAGTACATTCGTCTCACCGATTTCGATTTTCGAACGCATCTCCAACATTTTTACCTCGAATGTCTCTTAAGTTTGGGTCAGACTTATCTACGAGCGTGATTGTGTCATGTTGGGCCGCGGTGAGTTTATCATCGTTACAAAGAATATATAACACTGATAATATATCAATAATTTTTTATTTACAAATTGCACGCAATATAACATTCACACATATAGTATGTGTCAGCAAACATTTCGCTAAAAATGGGAGATTTTCCAAGACTTTAAGCAACGAGTAAGAAAAACCTCCCTTTTTTTCTTTGACACTGACTTGACTTCTGCCAAGTGTGATTAAAGAAGGTAGTCGCACGATATAATTTCAATCAAACAAGAACAATTCCATTGCGTTTCATCAACTTTCCGAGATTGTCTCGTAACGAGAGCCAAGGCTCGAGCGAGTTAAATAACATTTCGTAACAGCAGCTGGAACGTGAACGCCTTCGACTTCCGTTCTAGCGAGCTTTTTCCCCCGTTTATCTGGCGCGTGAAACTCGACTCGCTCGTTGATGACGCAGCCTGGCCATCGAACGTTTCTAGATTTCCAGCAGCGACTGCGAGGAGGGTGCAACGGCGTGCCTTCCCCAAACGCCTTTTCCCGTAAATAAAGAGCCTGTCGCGCCAGAAACAGCCGTGTCCCATTTACGCGGAGCAAAGAGAGAAGAGGTGGCGGGCGTCACCTGCGCGAGACGCGCGACCAAACGAGCAAAGATCAGAGGCGCGAAACAACGAGTCGGCGAGAGAGATGTTCGATCCTAATGAGAAATTACCTTTTCTGCCTGTCGCGATTGAAATAACTCGAATTCTCGCGAAAGATGCGCGAAAGCAAGTTTCACAAGTGCGAAGAAGTAATATCAATATTGTGGGGATTCTCGTGATTTTCTACTTCTAATTCTTTCATCTGTCATTAATCAACGCACGAAAACGTGCAAAACGAGGGAAACGCGCAACCTGGAGTACAGGCGCGTGCAGTTAATAAGAAGAATCGGCGTTAAGAGCTTTGAGCGATCGTATCTGGAAAACGAAAGCACGCGGGCACGCGTTTTTCCTTCCGACCGACAGAAATATCGCGGCGGCCCCGTACACGTTACGAAATCCGAGATAGCGGGCATTCGTCTTCCCTTTTGGTCGCGGATGGGTGTCGTTGTTGCCTTAAGTGCCCCGGTGTGTCAGGTGGAAGAACTCCGGAACGGAAAAGGGGAACGAGCAGAGAGAGAGAGAGAGGACGACGGCTCGCGGTGCAGTGATTCATCGAGCGAATCTCTCTTCATTCGTCGTCACGCATCCAACGGATAAATCTTTTCTCTCCGTGTTCTCTCTTCTGCTTCCTATTCTCTGCTCCATCATTTTCTCTCTCTCTCTCTCTCTCTCTCTCGCGTGTGAGCAGGTAGTGCGCCTTCGTTTCGACGAGAAAGAGCCGCGAGTCAAAGTATCTTTTTGATACGCAATGCAATCACGTAAAATAGAATCTTCCTTTAATTTAAATTTTTCAAGTAACTGACGCGCGCCACGTAGTATCGAAAAATTATAAAAAGTAGGTCCACGAGTGCGAAAGAGATAAAAAAAAGTTTCACGACTCGAGATTGATTTACAACAAAGAAAAGGCACGGTGGGATGGAAAAGAGGCATCGAGCGATGGAGAACGGTGATGCGAAGTGACGCGGGCGTTTGGTTCGCGGGCATTCCATCACGTTTCCGTGTCTCTTTGTAGGTTAGGTGCGCCTCCGCGATCTCCTCGCATTGGCGTCGCAACCGAGCCGCGCATAACGACGGTACACGTACACACACACACATATATATATATATATATATACGTATCGAGTGAAATGGATAGGAACGCGTGGTCACGTTCACGATATGCCACATGTTGTTGACCGAGATGTAAATTGCACGGTTAAAATGGGCCGAACGGTTATTATTAAAGTTTTCGATCGCGAAGCCGAGGTTCCGAACCTTTCGCCGCGATCGCAGATTACGTGCAATTGCCGCGGCTTCGATCAGCCGTGACGATAAAGTTCGTTGTCTCGGTTACGTTAGATTTCAGACTTTGAGCGGTCTACTTTCTTCCCTCGCCTCGAAGAACGCGACGGTGAAAGGTAAATCGACAAATTAAATCGACGCGATAATGGATAAGTCAGAGGGTGTGACGCGTGTGCGCATGCGTACTTGCCGGACAGATTAATAATTGAAATGAGTTTCTATCTATCGATGCAACGACGAGAGAAACAATCGGAACGTTATTTATAACTGTTATTATTGCTGTAAATCGATCGGTTCAAACCGGATTGCGTACAGTGCGTGCGTATCAGTCGTCGTTCGATCTTTTGCCGAACAATCGGATCCAGCCGCACGAAATCGCGTTCCCGGGACACGTCGCGATCGTCGCTACACCACTGACCTTAATAACTCTCCGTACGTTCCTCGCGTACCTCGATGATGACGATAGACAAGGTCTGCCCGTCTAGCAAGCGATCCGTGCGCATCAAATATGTATGTATACGGTCGTTCTTTGTCTCTTTCCCTCTTTTCTTCGGTCGTTGCTCGCGTATAATCCTTTTCTCTATCTCTCCTGCTCCTTTCCTTTTTACGCGCATCTATCTCTGGGATCTCTGTTTCCCCCCACCCTTCGTCCCCGTGCCCCCCCCTCTCTCTCTTTCTCTCTTTCTTTCTCTCTCTTTCTCTCTCTGTGTACAAGTACACCTTACGGTCGTTCACACGAGCGCGACCGATGGAATGCACGCCGGTGTACACACACGCGTGCGGCCGCCTCCGTGCCGAGGAACCGTTAATGAATCTTGCAGTTCTTAGACCGCCCGTGTGTGTGTGTGTGTGTGCCTCGGGGATCGCCGTGAGAGGAATGGGACACATGCACGAAACAGCGTCCTCTCGATCCTCCTCTGCACCGGAATTCGGCTCGAGGAATTTCACACTTTTAAACGGTTGTCGTTTGCTCCATTTTTTTTATACCGACGCGATACTCCGCGAGGCTACTCGTTGAAAATGCAGGAATTTGGGGAAAATTGGGAAAATATGCGGGGATACTTGAGAATATTTATTCGAAATGAGATTGAAAACACCGTGATTGTAGATGAAAACTGGAAATTTTCCACGGACTTTTTACAGTCTAATACCAGAAGTGAAAGAGTTTGACAATATTCCTTTGTTATGGGGAGTTCAAGTATCGTAATTGACACGAAACTTTCTTATTTCGCTGGTACGCACGCTGTGTATGTACGTGGTGCGTGCCACCCACGACGCTGCCCCCGTTCCGTGAAAGAAAGGAAATGTTGATCCCCGATGGGTGTCTCTGCGTCTTCGACCAATGGCCAATCGCCGCTTTTACTCGACCAAGAAAAGCTAGACGAAAGTCGAGGTCGCGTTTTGGCGAAACGCCTGATTTCCGCGTTTCTCTCTTTCTGCGTAACCTTTCTTTCATTTTTTCACCCGTAGAGAGAGGCGATAACCGGTTTTTCTCCCAATTTCATCGACGTCAAAGTATTTACGGGGCCCGTTCGTTCGTTCCTCTCCGCTTCGTTTCGTTTCGTCGGCTTTCTCGTGAAAAACACATGACATCGGTATGTATTCGTCACTCGAGTAAATACTCGTATCTAATCAATGGCCGGTCAGCTTGCGACAGAACACGCGCGCTTGTTCGTTTATCGCGCTACGCGTAGATATCGCCCGATATACGCGTATCGTTATAAAGTAACGTAACGCAGAAATGAATGAACGCACAGAGAGAAATATAACTCGGTAGGAGCGACGAGAAGGAGAGGATGAGAAGAGGATTTTGAATTTCGAAGATTTCCGATCGTCGAAACGCTACTATATGTTCGGTCGTCGTGTGTGTGTGTGTGTGTCTGTCTCGCGTGTCAGGAGGACGCGTAAGTGTAGCGAAAAGAGTAATAGGGCCCAGAGCGAGGCACGCCGGTGGTAGCAGGCGAAAGAGAACCACCACGGTCGGTACGTGGTTACAGGTCTGTTTGGCGGCGAGCAGTGGCGGTCCACTTCTGAGAACTAACGGGTCTGTTTCGTCCCTTCCCTTTCGATCTTTCTTCTCTCCTTTCCTCGCCTTCCATCCTTGGTCTTTCCCATCCTTCTACCACCCGCGGCACGTATATGAGAAAGAGCAAAGAGAGAGAGAAAGAAAGAGAGAGAGAGAGAGAGAGAGAGAAGGTAGTGTGTGAGAGGGCCCAGATTCGTGTGGGTGCGTGCATATCGCGCCTGCGTGAGTGCGTGTTAGCGAGCGCGCATCGCGGGGCTGGTTGCCGCCGCGTCGCGCGCAGCAGCATATGCGCAATCCGCGTCTGCGCATCGCCGTAAACGTGACGCGCCAGCGATCACTCTCAGTGTGGTGCGAGCCGTGTCGCTGTACGGTAGTGTTGCGTTGTTGCAATCGTTGTTTCCGACTCGTCGATCCACTTTCTCGTCTCCTATCCTTTTTTTTTTCTTTTCTTTTCTTTTCTTTTCTTTTTCTTTGTTCGCATCGCACAGTTTCGCGGTGTCGCGTGTGCCTCGAGTGGGATAAACATCGCGGTTGGTGTCAAGGGCGAAGCTCGACAGGGAACGGTGTACGTAACAGGATGAACCGTGTTGTTTATATACGAAGAGAACGCAACAATTTGTACGTTTTTGCGTAGAACGAGACGGATGTAGCAGGGTATTGTATCAGTGGTAGGAAGATTCTGCGCGATGAATAAAAGACGCGCGAGTCACTCGAGTCACCAACCACGTGGGATGCGACGAAAAAACAAGATCGGGAGAGATGTATCGATGCAAAAGGAAAAGTACGCGCAATGGCGGAACCTTTGGCCGGAAATCGCTCTACCGGTTTCTCTTCTCGCTTCTTACGCGCGCTCGAGGACGCTTTTATTTACGAGTCGGACGTCCATGGTGCGCTTCCGACACGTTCGCGAAACGCCGTCGCGAAAATTCGTCGTCATCGAAAG
Organism: Melipona bicolor; assembly: GCA_030673865.1. NCBI lineage: Eukaryota > Metazoa > Arthropoda > Insecta > Hymenoptera > Apidae > Melipona > Melipona bicolor. The sequence continues at coordinate 633,979 of JAHYIQ010000019.1, forward strand.
CAGGAACGAGGACATCCGAGCGAGCAGTTTCTACGCAGCGAAGGCGAAGCAACGTTGGAGTAACGACAGAAACGTACGGAGTAATTTGATGATTGCGCGAAGAAAAGACCGAATGAGGGTCGAGGGAGAAGAAGAAGAAGAAGAAGAAGAAGAATCGGGAGGAAAGTGGAGAGGTGCGTACACGCCCCCGAAAAACGCATTAAAGGAGTAACGACGAGCAACGTGGCTTTAACCGGTAATTGGACCATTCTTTTTGCCATTGAGGTAGTAATGGCCCTTGTAGCGTGGTCACGCTACACTACGGTGCGCCATAGTACTATAGAGACTTCCGGCCCGCCGCAGGAAGTGAGACACACGTGTTCAGGCGTGTGTGTTCCCATAATACGGGCCCCGGCTCCTCCTCTACAGTGCGTTCCAAGTTCGACGGCCCGTACGGGAAGCGACCGCGCCACGGATACGCATTACCGTTCGTTCGAGGAAATGTGAATCAAGGGGAAGAAAAAAAAGAAACAAGTGAGCAAACGTGTCACGGCCATCGGGAGCGAGAGATCGACTTTGCACGGATCCTTGGATACGAAGAAGCATCACCGGCAAAAAAAACGTACGTACCCACGCGCACACACACACACACACACACACGTACGTGTTACGTATTACCTATTTACAGATATAAATAAATATTTATTCTCACCGAGAACGTAACTCGCGCAGCGGCCTGCAAAGTTTGCGGTAGATTACATCGAAACGTCGTAGAAAAAGAGCGGCGAAAGAAAAAAAAAAAACGCTTATTCCATATTCTTCGTTTTTGCCCGTCCGTGCGTCTTTCGTTTACTCTGTTCTTATACTTTGTACACTCTCTCGTCTCTCCCTGTAAATACTCGAATAAATCCCACACGGAGGAATTGAACAGGCAACTATGGCGCGCGTAAACCCCCCTCGCCTAACCGGCCCATTATTCTCACGATTTAGGAAAACGACCGTGTTATTTATCGGCAGATCTCGTTAACCTTTCCCCCACTACGTTCCCTGCTTCGTCTCAACCCCCCTCCCTCCCTACCTCCCTCCCTCCCTCCCTCCCTCCCTCCCTCCCTCTTTCTCCACCCCCTCCACTTCTCTTGGTAGCCAGCTAACGACCAGACTCTCTCGTAATCCGAAATTCAAATAGCACGCCCCTGGTATGTCGGGAGTAGCCAGATCTTATTATGAATGAATTTTCGGCGTTACATTCATATTTCCTGTGGCAGCGTGTTGTACCGCCGCCCGCACAGGCAGCGGCCGCTGCCGTCGCGCCAGCGGTTCTCATTCCCGCCGATACACGCCGATACAGGCGGCGTTTTCCCACTCGGTTTTTTTTTTTCTTTTTCTTTTCTTTTTCGGTTCGACGTTTTTTTTTCAAGGGAGAAAAGGAAGCGCGCGACGATCGCGTTAAAGTACGCGCGCGCAATTGAACGAAACGAGAAACGCGTCGTCGTTTCAACGCGGCAAATATAACTTCTTGCGTAACGTTATGAATAATCACGTCTCGGACGGTTGCTTTCAATGGCAGCTGCGCGCGAGCGAGCGAGCGAGCGAGCGCACATCCGAGCGCAGTCCCTGCATCATCGTGTTTATCGCATTCCTGAATACCTGATGCCTGCCATTTTTGTTTTACCGCTTGACCGTGTTTGCTCCATCCGCCGTGAAGGTATTTTCCAACGAGTTGCGCGCGTGGTAAATTACACTCGGTCTCGCGGAGTCGATGAAAATCATATTTCTGCGAGATATATATAATACAGAGAGAGAGAGAGAGAGAGTGAGGACGCGTTTCAAGACGTAACAAGTGGCGGTGTATGTTTCTGTTCTTTTCTTTTTTTTCTTCTTCGAGGCACGATGCACGCGTATGTGTTATTACGGTTTAGGTGGGTCGATCACTGCGAGTGCCAACTGTAGGTGGCTGAGTTGAGGAGACAGGTACCGGTGGAATGTCGTCTTCGAAGTTGACTGCTCCAGTCCTCCCCCCTCCGATCTCCGACCTCCGCGTTTCGCGCTTCGTCGGAACAAGAGCGGCGATTTCTAACTTCTCGTGCGTTTCTAACGTTTGATCGTGCGTTTCGTTGATCGGTGGGGGTGAAGGGTTGCGAGAAATAGCCGAGAGGGCACGGGGAAACGAGCCGCGACCGAGTGGTCGTCCCGAAAGGCTGGAGGAGGCGAAGCGAAGGCAAGACCTTCTTCTCAAGTTCATCGCTCCCGCGCATGTGCAAACACGAAGCATTCATGCGCCCTTTCTCCGCGTTATTGTCGGCGGTCGCGCGTTAGTTGGACCCTTCTCGCCCTTCTACCGTTTCCCCTTACGAGACGACGTTCCCGCCCTCCTCCTGTGGGAAGATATACGATAGTACCCACGTTAGCGAGCGAGGATATCCACCAGGCTTCCCTGCTTCCCTGCTCTCTCTCTCTCTCTCTCCCTCTCGATTTCTTCTCGCTCTACGTGCCCCTTTCATTTCTTCGTCGATCGTTCCTATCCTTTCCAAAAGCGAAAGATCGAAATTTTTCCATTAGAGAGTCTTTGTCTAATTTTGCATTTTGTTTCTTGCAATCTGTTTAATTTTATTTATCAATTTGTAGCAGTCACCAGCAGTAAGCGGTAATAATCGTACTTTAATCGCGCGTGTCGGAGGAGAAGGAAAATTCAAAAGCGCAACGTTTATTTCTTAGTTACAGTAGTATGCAAATATTTTGCAAATTCTTTCGCAAATCTCGTCCAGATCTCGAAAAAGGTGTCGAGGTTGGTGGCAAGGTGACGACCGATCTACGATCGATCTCGTCGCGGGCAACGTTCCGCGGGCAACGCGCCGCTGAAAAACGGCCGCCGGACTCGCGGCGGGTATTTCGGTCCAACAAAGCCCGGGCTGATTAAATACGCGATCGTGGTTAGCGTGCCGGCAATAAAAGCGTCGCGCCACGTCGTGTTTACGGCTGCCGCCCGTCCCGGACGAGTCCAGGCCTCTCGCTTCTCGCGTAATGGTCCCGCGGCTGCGTTTGATCGCTAAATTATTTCGCGCTTTCCGTCCTCTCTTCTTTTCGTTTCTCTCTCCGTTTCACTTTTCTCCCGCTTTCGTAAACGCAATCGCCGGCATCGCGAATCAGCACGTATGACGTGGCGTTCTAGTCGCGTTCCATACGTTTTTCGTCACTCGAGGAAAATTTCCACGGTGACGTTACGCTGTCACGTTGTAACGGTATAATTGGAAGTTATACTGCACAATTTTCACGGAACTTTTATTGAAACAAGGCGGGAACTTGCGTGTTATCCTTGTCCTTGGTCAAAGTACTCTAGGATGATCTCATGGTTGACTAATTCCTAACGACGTTGTCCAACGTTTGTGCAGCAGAGATCGAGATCTAACAGGGAATCGAGACACTAAAAAGTAACACAAGTTTTGATAATTTTAATTCGATCGGAGCTTACTCTTATTTTGTATATCGTTCAGTATGATGCGATCATATTGGACATCTCCCAATTACCTTTCCAAACGTAACCAAAGAATGGAAATTCCAAGCCATTCAGGATCTCTGTTCATCGCTCGACACGTTCGTGGACTGAAACGTAGAGAAGAATCGATCTTTGGATCGACAAAATTTCGCGGCAAAATTCAAATTTCCAGGCGGGAGAAGGGAGGCAGAGGCAGTCGTTGGGCGCGCGCCGATAGCGGAGCGAGCCTGGCGGCGTGACCCTGGCTTGTTTACGTCGCGACGCAAAAGGGCCTCGGCGAGGAAAAGGAGAGGCCCCCCGAAGTACGGGCGAGAGAACGCGCGCGCCTTCGCCGTGGAGCATTTAACACAGTGGGCGCTCTTCCTCCCTGTGCCCCTCTTTCCCCATTTCTACCGTCTTTCGCCGTCTCCCCACAGGCCTCTTCTTCCTCCGGGCAGCAGCACCCCTTCCTTCTCTCGCTTCTCTTTCCTCTCTCTAGCCGGGCGCAACGAGGACGAACTGTGCACGTTGCCCCCGCGGTGTGTGCATGCACAACGAGGACGGACGAAGCGTGTCTGAATCGCTCGCTGGCCGCCATGACAGACCGGAATGCATGAGAACGCAGAGCTACTGACCCTCTTGTCCTCTCTCCCCCCTTGCTCCCCGTCCTCTCTCTCTCTCTCTCTCTCCCTGTTATACATGTATAACACGATGCGTGTGTATATATATATATATTTGGTTCTTTCCTTCTCTCCTCTTTCTCTCTTTCGCGCGAACCCAACTCCTTCCTTTTAATCTCCATATCAATCCCACACGCCGAAACTGGCGTGCCTTTAAGCGCGCCGATTTGGAATTTCTTTTTTTCGCCGGCGTGACGCCCTACGTCGTCGTCGATCACACTGGCCTGCTAGAATATAAAGAGAATAGAAAATACAGAGCAACCTTGTTTACATTACCACGAAGAGGTTCGAAAGGTTTGCGTAGCGAGAACATTGAAACAACAGTTTCGCAAACGACGCTGCCAACAAACTAACTACTGCGTTTCACACAAGTGACGCGCAATCGCGGTACCTGGCAACGTGGTACACAGCTATGTTCAGTTTCGTTGGAAAGGAACGCGCAGGGCGGTAGAAGATAGCAGCGAGAGAGAACGGTAATGGCGAATTTGCCATTAGGTACGTGGTGTGGAATAGCGGCGACTAGGAGCAGTCGGGTCACAGAAGCGTCTAGAATGTTAATTTCGCGTGGTATTCGCGCGAGACACGGGACACCTCTCTGGCGAATCCGGGCAGCATGGGAAAGCAGAGGAGGAGGAGAGTCGCGTAGACAGGTGCTGGCTGGCTGGCTGGCTGGCTGGCCGTCGTGTGCCAATCGGTCACATAACGGTCGCACGGTCGTAACACGACCGTCGCCGCCGCCACTGCCGGCGTGACGTCAAGAGATTGACGACCACACTGCGACAACGACAATCATTCATACGATTCGAAGGAGGAGGAGGAGGCGGCTGCGGCGGCAGAGGAGGAGGAGGAGGAGGAGGTGAATTCTCGGTCGCGCGTGCGCGTTTTATATTCCAGTAGAAACGGTCATCGACGACCCTTTTCCACGTATCCGGTCCCTCGACTGTAGTAGCGTTCCGCGTCATTGTCAAATAGAATTCTAAATAGGAGATTGTAATCGGTGGCGTTTACACTCGGAGAGACATTCCAGCGGACGAAGAAGAAGAAGAAGAAGAAACGGAGGTTGGCTCGCTCGGTGACAGTGCAAATCTACGTACAGCTCGTCGGTATTTTCCTTTCTAACGGTGACAATGACGTAACTCGCCGGCCTTGTTAGATCGGCGCAGAACGCCGCGGTGATTTATCGCAGGCTCGAACCGGCCTGCGCGCCGTGAATTAATTACGCCGTTTCGCATCTTAAATTCGCGACTCTCGCGCTTTAGGGGTTGTTTGTCCTTCCGGACAAAAATTCTTTTCCTTCGGAAAAAAAGAAACGGCAGTTTCTTGGAAAAATCCAAGAAAGAAAGAAAGATCCCGGAGAGAGGGAATTGGGTTGTTGCTCGGTTGCGCGTTTATCAGGTTCTGCCACCTGTACGAGGCGCGCAGCCGATGGAATTCCGCAAGGCAAACGGCCTTGATCCCGTATCAATCTGCAATAGCGGAGGTCTTTGCGCGGATTCAAGATGAAGAGAGAGAGAGAGAGAGGGAATAAGATAGAAGGTTTCGAGCGCGCCTTAACGCAGAGAGACGGCACTTCTCGTTGGGTCGTTGACTCCCCGTTTCTTCTTTCTTCGAATCCTGGGCCCGGTCCCTGTCCTCGTACCACGTTCCCCTCTTCTCTTGTCGTCCTTCTTTCTCTTCTCTCCTTTGCTTGCGCATCCTCTTTCTTTCTCCATTCTGCTAAATCCCTCTCTGTATGTGTCTTTTCTCTCTGTCTGTTCTTTGCTTCGTCTATTCCTCTCCATCTCGTTACACTCGACTCTCTTTCTCTCTCTCTTATTTCTTTCTTTCTTCTCGTTCTTCCTCGTGTTCTTCTTCTTCTTCTTCGTCTTCTTTCGCCAGGCCTGTGCGTGCGTGCGTGTGTGTGTCGGCCTCCTCGTTTTTCGTCGGTGCACGCGGATGCTTCTTCTACTCCGGTCCTCCCAGACAGTAAACAACGCCACGCCGTACCCACTCCTCTCATTCATATCTCACACGAGCGTATCCCGAATTATTTGGATGCCGACGTATTTCGCTCAGCAGGAGCGCGGCCCCGGCGTGCAACAACAAGGGGTCCGGTCCGCTCGGCCGCGCCGCGTAGTTGCCTACGATCTCTCTCTCTCTCTCTCGTTCTACTCCCTTTTCTTATTTTGCGGCCAACTATAAAAATACCTCGCGCCCCGGCGGAAGCGACGAAACTAGCCGACCGGCTAGTGAATCGAGGCGTCAATTGCCCGGAAAACGTGCCTCCGCGTACGTTCCCCCTTTTCTTCGTCTCGTTCGGTTCTTTTCTAACATCCAACGAGTCGATCGTCGTTCAGAAAATTCGAGCCATTTTCGTGTCCGTTTCCTATCTCGCACGTATTAACGCTTCTGCATCGTGGAATTGTACCGTTTTGTTGTTTGAGAATGTACAAATTTAGAGTGTGCTCGAGTTTCAAAATATAATATTATATAATTGTATCTTATTTTTGACAATATGATTTTTTAATGGTTCGAAATTTTCGGGGTCGAATCTTTCGAAATTCAATTAACAACCGCTGTACAAATTGCGTCAGTTTTGATTAACGTTATCTCGTTGTTACGCTGTATTGCTCCGTAATGACAATGTTATAACGGATACGTGGTAATGGAATTTTTGAGACTCCCTGAAGGTTTTACTCTCCGTGTTGGAAGTTTTCGCGAGCATAGATACCTAGCACAAAGTGTACAAAGTGGGACAGAGAAAATGCACGAAAGCTCTGTGTAGCGTTACAAATGTCGCCTTTTCGAGCTCTTTTAGCAACGTCTATACACTCCCAAATCACGTCGCTTATTCGCAATTACCATGATTTCATTCTCCATAAACGGAAGCATGAATTACGTGGACATTGTTCCCATGTCCCCTCAAAAACGATTAGAATTGGTTATATAGAAATACCTGGCCAAGAGAGAGAGAGTCAGTCTGTCGACTTAGTGTTGTCTGTCGGTGGTGACGGAAAAGGAGAGGAAGAGTTTCTCCGGGATCCGTTCAACAGGTGCTTGGTCGGTCGTGTGTGAGTCGTGGTGAAAAGGAAGCCCGACGAGGAGGAGGAGAAGGAGAAGGAGGAGGCAGGCGCGAGGAGAAGGCGAAAGAAGTCGAAGGAGAAAAAGAAGATGCTAATTGGAGCGGCTTGTAGCGTCCAGCAGCGCGTGTTAACACGACTTCCAGGTACTCGGCTTCTCGCCTTCTTCTTCCCTCTCGGATGAATACTTTCCAGTAGGTGCTTCCGGCTAGACTCCGGGCGGCCTCCTTCAAAGAGTCTTTTCGAGCTCGAAAATGCAAGGCCGCGATGGATGGGAACGCACGTTTTAGAGAAAACGGTGTGAGAGGTGTGGAGAGTAACGGAGGCATACAGGGTGTCCCAGTTTTTTTCTTTGGTTGTCTGTATGTTTCATAGCTCAAAATCAACACGTGTCGCAGCCAATGGCAATCTTACTTTCTGTGACTATAACTTTGTACTTGCACCTATTACGTTTGATTTCATTTGATATATCACTTTCTGAAATATTCCACAAATTATTATTTTTCGCCTCGAAAAGCAACGAGCTACAGTCAAATTCAATAAATAGAAATTATACGCGACATAGTAACGAAAAGTTAACAACGCCTTCCTGTGCGACACATCGACATTTACGACGCGTTTTTCTCGTCTTCACCCAGGAGGCAGTGACGAAGCAACAAGAACTGGGACACCCTGTATAACGCGTGGCAGGGTGTAGAGGGGAGGATGATGGAACTCTTCGTTGACTGGAACAGAGAAAGAGTTCCAAGTGAAGGGGGAACGCTTTTAGAGAAACTATGAATGATGCTCTCTCTCCTCCCGCGGCGTGTCTCTCTGCTCCTTCTACCCCCTTCTACCTCCTCTCTCGTTTCGATTCTCTACTCCCTCTCTTTCTTCTTTTTTTTTTTTTTTTCTCCTCTCTCGTACATACACGCCCGTTAGTCGAACGCGCTGGACAAATATTTGCTCGAATTCAGGGCGACCGCTCGTAAATTAGAGAAAGAGCGGCCCGGGAAGAGAGGACTCTGAAATTCTTCACTCCCCTCCCTTTGTATCGCGCACTTCCTCTTCTTTGGCTTCTTCCTCCCCTTCGCGCTACGCCTTGTTGTACCGGTGACGCGATGGAGTTCTTCGTCTCCTCCCCCCCGTGGCACGCTCGGTTAGAGAGAGCTCGGTTTGGCGTGCGCAGCGCCCGAGTCTTTTGGCTTCTCGCCACGACAGGAAATTAAAACGACCCCTTCCGAAGTGGCCTCCGACGTCCCCCCCACCGGTCTCTTTCCTGAAAATCCGCGACACGCCGCGTTCCGCTCGGTTTCGTTTGAGAACGGGTCCGTCGTTTTGCTAAACTGGGGACGAGTAGTAGGAAACGATATTGTCGACGGTTACATCGACAATTGCTAGTTTGCAAACTGATAGTTGTTTAGAACTTTTCCATTACAATTGCGAGCACACGTTTCCCTTTTTATTGTCAGTGGCTTGGAACTATCAATGGTACCGGTTGACAAATTGGCAGTTTGGAACTTTGTAATTTCAATTGAGGGCAATTTGACAAAGACAAACTAGGCTCTATAACCATCTAAAGGTTACGACAAACCTTCGTCGTAAGAACAGAACGTAACGGTAGAGTCACATTTATTTTGTAAAAATACCTACGCTCCAGAACGGTCGAAATTCCAAAATCCCACCCGTGGCGAATTGCCGAAGGCGGGTTTCCAAACGCCTCGGTCCGACTTTCGCCTCCGATTTCCCCCATCAGCCCCCTATTTATAGCCCGTGAATCATATCATTCGCGCGGTTCTCGTCACCAACGGATTTAGAGTTCCAGCAAAGCGAGTGACGAGCCGAGTAGGGGGGCGCCGACCGCCCCGACCGAGACAACGACGAGCAGCCGTACGAAAAAAGGTACGCGCGCGCGGCACCTTCGACGATCGTCGCCGATGGCCAGCCTATACTAGTAGTAGCCCCCCGTGCGCAGTCACTCGCAAGAGGGAAACTCGTGACCAAATGGAGAGTTTGTCGACTGTCCGAGCCGAACGGGAGGGGGGTGGGTGAGAAACAACCGATAGAAAGAGAGAGAGAGAGAGACGAAACGACGCTCTGTTCATGGGATGCTGCGTGGTTCTACGTTCTTCTCGCTGTGATCTCGCGACTGGTACGAGCGAGACTTCTTATAAAACAAACAGAGAGAGAGAGAGAGAGAAAGACGATTACCATCCACGGGAAGAGCGGCGAGGATGAGAAACTGGGCGATCCGGGGGGGGCAGGGGGTGGAACGTGGAAGGGATAGAGTGTTTTGTGTGTGTATGCACGTGTGTGTGTGTGTGTGTGTCGAGTGGGGGTGGGGGCAGTGGCGATGTCCTAGCGAAGGTCACGGCCGGGAATGCGGTTTGCGTCCGTCGGTCCAAAGTGGCGTGCCGCGTTGCAGAGCTTCTCGTCGCTCTTTCTCCTTCGCTCTCGACGGTCGTACGCTCTCTTTACTCGCCTTCCTCCTTCTCGTCGCGTCTCCGTCCAACGCTGTCCGGCTTGCTGGCTCTCCCGCTCTCTCTCTCTCTCTCTCGCCATCGCGAGCCGCAGCGGCGCAGACTGCAGGAATGCACCAAATGCACCGCGCACTGACCGGTGCTCTCTCTCGTCCCGTTCCACTGCTTCCACTTGTTTACTTCGGCTGTGCTCGCGCGCGCGCACGCGTTCTTCCTTTACACACCCTCTTTTCTGCTCACCTTTTTTTTTTTTTTTCTTCGCCCTCTTCTTCTTCTTCTTTTCCTCCTTCATCATCATCATCATCATCATCATCATCATCATCATCTGTGTCTTGAGCAGGGGCGAGAGGGGGGCAGAGACTCTCCTCCTGCGCCCGGTCGTACATCCTTTATCCCCGGATGGACGGACGGTTCAGCGGCATCGTTCGTCGTTCCCATCGTCGACCTTCCATCCCTACGCCCCGCCCCAACCGTTTCTTTCATTACTCCACCCCCGTGTGCCGAGCGTTCACCCCTCGCGCTCCGTGTGTTTGCTGCTCCGTGTCCTTGCGCGCTCGCCACCGATCCGTACGCGTTCTCTCTCTCTTCACTGTATATGGAGGAGAAGCCTGCGGTATGCGCTACACCTTGCTGTCAAGGTGACCAGAATTCCGCGTTCCCTCTTGCTGATTTTTCTTTCTCTTTTCTTTTCCGGTGTCGTGTCTCTTCACTTGTTGTCCCTAACCTTTCCTTCCCTTCGGTTTTCTTTCTTCTTTCTCTCTCTCTCTCTCTTTCTTTTGCAATTCGACGCGTATTCGACACACTCACGGGGGGGAATGAAAATTAAGAGGTATGGTGAAATCAACAGCGAGCATTCTCGGTGGGGTTGTAACCGCAGCAGCCGAGGATAACCACGGTCGCCGACATTCCCCGAAACGCAGGAATTTCCTGGATCTGTAAAGGATATGCAACCAATACAGATACGATAATACAATTAAACGATAACACTTTGAACTCGTCAAGTGGAAAACTTTCTCTACTCCATACCTATGTGAACTTAATACGACCGTAGAACGTTCGGTACCCTTCAAAATTTTTCTGTCTACGCTCGTTGGATGAAAATTTGGTATCTGTAGTACGGTATACACGTTCGCGAATACTGTAACAAACTTGGGCGTCCCTCGCGTGCAAACGACTGAAAAGCCTTTCTATGGTTAACCTCTCTGCAGATTTGATGAACTCTTCCGTCACAGCGGCGCGTCCCTTCGACCTAGCCGAATCCGGTCGCGATTCTCTGGCCCTGACCCACCCAAAGGATGCAGTCAACCCTACTTGCAACGGCGGTAGATGGGGTGCTGGCTCGGTGGGGGGAGCGGTCTCTGAACCAAGCGAGCGATGCACGGCGTGTGCAGGGTGAGAGACAGTGTATGCGTGCTCGCGCGCGACCATCGGGGGCTCTCGCTGAAAGGGAGTATAGTGTGTACCTCGGAGCCGTAATTGTATGCGGCCGTCTGTATGCCCACGTGTGTGCGGAATTCGTGCGTGTACAACTAGTCTCCCTCTCTATGGGGAAGCGGCGAGCCTACACGCCGTGGCAGAGAGAGAGAGAGAGAGAGGGGTTGAAAGCGTCGCGAGAGGAAGGGGTGCGGTGCGTTCACTCCACAAATCAATACCCATTGGCTGCCGCGTGTGTACCAGCCGTGCACAACGAGCGAAACGTGTCACCCACCGACCCAAACCTAAAGGACGATATAGCAGCTGCACGCACGCACGCACGCACGCACGCACGGCAGCCGGCATATGTCGGCCGATGGCCAAAGCCGCGACGATGCCGCTCCACAAGCGTCTTCTTCCATGCATCTTTCGTGCGCCGCAAGGTTGTGTTAGCTCCCATCTACCAACAAATTTTGTCGACTTTAATACAGAACGAGGTGCGTGCTCTTGTACCTCTTCTTTCATACATGTGTTTCGAAACAAGACACAGTGCATTGCTCGGTATTTTGACACAAAATTCTTTGTTGAACATAAAAAGGAAAACAAACTATTGAGCTTCGCGCGAGACTGATCTTTCACCGATTTTTTTAATTTCATTACTAGACAGTGTTTGTGTAGGCATAATTTAGAAAATGTTGCCTAAATGTTCCAAGTATTTGCACACTTTTGTACATTTATCACGATTAATATTCAATTCTCAAAAAGGAAACGAATGACTTCCACAAGTTCGTTTCCGCTGCAGCAATAATATAATATGATATAAATGTGAATTTGAAAAATTCACTTCAATTTACTTGTCTCTCTAGGCTAGTTTTTAAATCATACGTTGACAAACGTGTGCGAGCAACAAGACTGTAACGCATCGAATTCCCGGCTCGATCGGAGTTTGTTCGTTGCGTCGCATTCGTTTTCGTTAATTAGTTGCACGCCGCGTTGTTTTTAGCGCGGCGAGAACAATAGGATATCGCCTCGGGGCAGATATTTGCAGCGCGTCGCCGACCAATACCGTTTCTTTTTTTTTTTCCGACGAGCGGGACTCGAGCTCTCTCTCCGGTGTTGTTCCTCGAGTCCTCCGCTTCTGCGCTATTGTTCCGAGTCCGAGGGCTTGCTGCGCAATTACTCGGCGGCAGAGAGCCCGCAGTAACGAATCAAATAACAATCCTACAACCATCTCCGCCGAGCAAATTTCTAATTTCCTCTCGTAGCGTAGTAGCGCCTCGGTCTCTCGACACGCTGCGCGCCGCGACCGAAGGAGGAACCATCCAGGCGCGTCGTCGACGATTTCTGGCCAAGCACGTTTCGTTTCTGCGCGCCGCCGATCCGGGCCAATGAAATTCGATCTTCGAGCCGCGCGAAAATCCAACCCGGAGATCGAGACGAAATCCTCCTCGCTGTAAAGTCGAGAGTACTTTCAACACAAATTTGCTGTACCGTGCTCCCGCGATCAACCTCTCGGCCGAGAAAAGTAATTACAATTTGTCACTTGAAAGAGACACATTTGTAAATTTTAGAATATTTCGAGACTAGACCAGTTCTTTTCCCATCGTTTCTAAATATTTTCTCGCTGTTAACGTTTAATTATTATCGGTTGAGCTGAGCAGTAAAATTGTTAATTTTGCAAAACAAGTAGAGTTATTTCCTTGTAATTCGATTCAATTTTGCAACATACTGCTGCACATACTGTGTCTGCCTGACGAGTGACAATCGTCGTCGCGTCGTTCTAGCGTTCTACACAACGTTAGACACACTTGCTTTTAAAAGCGGCACCACAGCTGAGAGGTTAAAGAGCAACGCAAGAGTAACGAACTTACGAGCAAAGAAATGTCACAAAAGCGGCGTTCTTATCGAGGGTAGGGAGGAGGCGGAGAGGGGGAGTATGCCGTGGGCGCCGCTCGAATTCGAAACAAAGTTGATGAAAGCCACGGGCAAACACACGGGGCTTGGAAGCTTCTTCTCGGGTACTGTCGCATCGTGTAACAGCGGCGGCGGCGGCGGCGGCGGCGCGGCACCATGTGTGCGTGATCGTCGTCGAGCGACGTTGGTGGGGGCCTTCATTCACTGCTCCTCTCGGGCTGCTCGACGCGCATGCGCGCGGCCCTCCGCGCGTACACACGCTACTCACGCTGTGCCTCCCTTTCTACTCTAGCGTTTCCCTCACACGTACGCGCCGTGCACGCGCACACACCGTTGCACCTACGTCGCACGGACTTTGTACTCGAGCCAATCTCTTTTGCGCGGCTGTTTCAAGAACGAACGGCGCGCCGACACGCCGTTCCACACGGCACACACCGGCCTCTCTCTGTGCCCACGATCACACGCACACTACCGTCATCTTCGCGATCGCGAACCCATGATCCGTCGCCGTACGAAGAAGAAAGAAAACGTACGCGAGAAGGGTTAGTTGACGGCAGAAGGGAACGGAACCCGTAGGAAGGGGGGGGGGGGGGGGGGGAGGTAGAGACGGCACACGGTGCGAACGACCAAGAGTGACTGAACTGCACGAACGATGACTACACACACGCCGCCAGCTCTTCCACCGTGCCGCGTGCTCCAATACGCGCGCGTTACCCGTTCCTTTTCCGCTGAATTTGTTCGACGATCGTCAAATGGTCGATCAACAAAAAAAGAAAAAAAAACTGCACGAAAACTTGTACTCCAGTACGATTCGTCTCGCTAAAAGGCCCAGAAGCAACTGTTTCGACTAGAAAACGAAGACGACTCTTTTTTCCCATAAAATTTTATTGATGTGCAAACATTTGATCGCTCAGCACCAGTGCTACTCGAGATCTACCCCACGCCCCCTCGCGAATCACGTGACCCAAATCGACCAATCGCTAATTTTCGTTGCATCAGCGTTGCACCCGAAGAGGCTAAAAAATCACTTTCAGCGATGAAATAAAAAAAAAGTCTGTACAAACGAGAAAGAGAAAACTATCGTGCATGGCCTTTGCTCTTTTTCCGCTGTTGTGTAATTTCGCGGGGCGCGCAGGCGTGCGTACGTGGGACGACGACGGCAAACCCGCGCGCTTTCGAGATCGTTGCTGTCTATCCGCACGCACGGTTAAACTTTTTCCCCCCTTCGTTGAGAAACGAATTCCAGCGAATTACTCTTTTTCCTTCTCCCCCGTTCGATTTGATATTTCGACGATCAGCAGATGCGCGCGCGAGAGAGAGAGAGAGACCGTTGGAATTTCACGGAAGGCAAAACCGCGAACGTAGTACCGTTCGGGAGCCACTTCTGCCTCGCATTCTCGGTTCTTACGCGGCCGTGACTCGCGTGTCATTTCCTGCGGGAGGGAACCCTCGAATCGGCGAGACGACGGAGCAAAAAAAAATCACTCGGCGAGAAGGAAAGGAAGAAAGAAAGAAAGAAAGCAGAGTCGACGTGGAGTCGCTCGTAACCCCGACACACAACGGTATTATAGCTGAAATCGTTCGGTTTCCGGAGCGTGTGAAACGTGTGTGTCACGTCAGATCGATACGGTCGCCGGTTGTTTACAGCCGTGACTTGGCCCCGACAAAAGCGGGGAACGCCGTGGCCCGGAGTTCTCTTTATCGCCTTTAACACGACCGCGCAACCGGGCCCCGCATTCGAGCGTTACTCCGATACTCTGGTACTCCTCGTCGTTCTTTCCGCCCCCCTCTCCCCTCCCGGGGGGCCCCGTTCCTTTCCACCTCCGCGACGACCTTCTCTCCCCCTGCCCCTACCTCCCTCCCTCCCTCCCGTCTGCCATCTGGCTTTTTTCGCGCTGTCCTGCTTAGCGAGAGAACTCGATTCGAGTCGACTCGTAACACGCGCCGCCGCCGGTATGCATCGTCCCGTGATGCATTGCTTCCGAGAAGCGATAGCACAACACCGGCCCGTGTGTGCAGCTCTCTGCGCCCGTCGTTCTGCCTCGCCGCGACGCGCTCGCTTTCGAGCTCTTCCCCCCGTGACTCGTGGGAAAGCAAATTCACCTGAGGAGCCAGCCAGTCTCTCTCGTCCGCGTACGCGGACGCTGCTTTCGGTTTTTAAATGGCCGTTACGATGCACGCGTTGCGGCGATGTTCAGCAAGTCGAGGAGTGAGAGCACAAAGAGGATAGGCGAATTGAACACGAGCGTTAGTTTTGCCGACCGTTAGTTGCAACAATCTCTCGTTCTCACGGCGTGACCGCGCGTTTGCGATAACGAACGGTGTTCTCGTTAGAAGCTAGTTTTTTTTATTTCTATAATTGTAGACACGCTAATTGCGCAAATCGCCTGCTCCCCGTTGTTTAACCTTTTTCTTTTTTTTTTTTTTTTTGCAGATATTTTCGCTTTGTAACAATGTGTTTGTCCGATGCGAAAAGAAATTATCTCTACAGATAAGCTCGATCGATCGATTGATATTTATGCAAGATGGTGATCGATAGATAGTAATAGAATTCTGTTGTATATAACTCGATATACGATGTCAAAGGTAGTCGACGACGGTACCTAATAAGCGAGAAAGATATCCGCGGTTGTTAAATAATTCAAAGTGGAACGTCTCGAGCAGCGTGCACCTCACTGTGTCTCGTATCAGTGCCAGCAGCGCGATACCTCTCATCTTCAACCTCAAACGCACTCAAATTCACCAAAGGAGCCAAGAAGCCTCGTAAAAAATTGATCACAAAACGTCCACGGCGGATCCTCCATCGTCTCTCTCTCTCTCTCTCTCTCTCTCTCTCTAACCCATGTACGCGCGTACATGGGAGTGTTATCCTTCGAAGAGAGCCCCGAGGCAGGGGGGAAATTCACGGAAAAGCCTACGCCAGAAAAAGACCTACGTGGTGTCGCGTGTAGTAGCCGGGACCAGTGACAGAGGAGCGTAGTCGTAAAGTGCAGTAGAACGCACTGCTCTGACGTAGCAGCAGACTCTTGTGTATCGCTCGGCGCGGCGCGCACAGCGCGTTGCATTCCCCTGCGGTGCATTGACTTTGCTGCCCCTCCCGCGCGTCTCACCTCCTCCCCCCTCTCCCCCCACCCTCCGCCCTCTTCATCGCGCTGCGCACCGCGGTGTTTTCCTTTCTCTCTCGTTCTCGCGTCGCTTGATCCACGCCGCCGGCCGCACCGTTGCACTCCGCCGCCTCTCCCAGCACAACAACAACATTCCTTCCTCTCTGGAGTCCCTTCATGCCACAGAGAGAGGAGACTCTGCTACTACCAGACTCTTCTTCTTCTTCTTCTTCTTCTTCTTCTTCGTCGTCGTCGTTCTCTCTAGACAAGGAACACGCGTGCGTACATCATCCTCCTTTCTCCTCGTGCCGCGATTCGTACAACTACGCCTCCCCGTCGGTGAAAACTGGTCGCTCGCGAATCGCGTGTGCGATCGGTCCCACGGCCACGGAGAGCGAGCGAAACTTTTCGGCTTGGTGCTACGTAAGTACGCGCCAAATAGACAGAGGTACGTCTCTCTGTCTCTCGAGGGCTCATCGATTTATCGATCGCCGCGAGAAGAAGAGAGACACGGAGGAACGGCGCGGTGAAATCTCGCGTCCCGACGAATGTCGCTTCCTTCGATATCGATCGAGTTAGCGGAAGAGTTTGCCTCGTTTTTATTAATTCATGCAGCTACTCGTTAGTTAAAGGGAGACGGCAGCGACGCCGACGTGTGCGCGCAGTGTGTGGTTGTCGCGAATAGTCGAGAGACACGCGGTAGAGATTTTGTGTCAGATTCAGGGGTCACGTGACCTTAAAACACACCTTAACACTTTACCGACCGCTAGCGGTTCGACAGAACACGCTTTTTCTTTCTCATCGCGGACGGTAAGTTTTTCAAAATGATATAAAAATGTGGGAGCTTACTAGTTTAACTTCAACGCTAATAAATTATAAACGACTGTTTGTATAATGATACAGACTGTTCGTCAACAGGAAAAATATTAAAGATTAATACGCGTCGGAGGGTAAAAGCCGATTAATAGGCTCGGTCGGTAAAGTGTTAAATACAAGATGAGGAACCTGCGTCGGGATTCCAAGCGAAAGGAAAGATTGGAGCAGTGTTTGCTAGTTTGCTAATTTCTTACACGCGATTATTAGTATTTACACGACTGTCGCGTTGGAAAAGTCTGACGTAAAAAAGCAAAAATTAATTTTTCCAAACGCGGGTAACGCGCGTGATTTGACCGATCGGGCGCTTTCGCGAATTATTTGTCGCCACGTGTGTTGCATCGATCTACCGCGAACAGGTTGAACACCGCTAATTGGATTATTACGCGCCACCGTCGAATTACGAATCGTCGCGTGTTACCCGCACAATCGCCACTCTTGCTCCTCCCGTGTCTGTGAACAGTCCCGACTCGCCTGATTTCGAATTTGCGGATAACACGTTACGACCGACTAACGAGCTGTTCTTTTCTTTCTTCCACTCGGTCCGGAAGTGTCCTCGAAAAATTACCGCAATCGCAGGTCGTTCGAACAAAGGCACAGAACTTGTAAATTATATTTATCTTGCTTGAGTCAACATATTATTAACGATTATGTATGTTGCGCATTTTTCGACCGGTACCACGTTGTATTCGCCCGTTTGTTGACTTTTGCGGCTTTTCGTTGCCCGAATATTGATATAAATACGTAAAAATCAAAATAATCCGACGTTTTGTTTTTCCTAAACACGAATTTACGTGAAAATCCGTCAACAAAGTAGACAATCGAAAGTTTGCTCCGTTGTAGAAGTCAATCCCCGAACCCTCGTTGTTTAGCGATCGTACGATCGTCAATCTTTTGTGGCACATGCCAAACGATACGGGAAACCGTGTATCGTCGATGGTTTCCCAAATCTGTTCCCGCGGAGCAGGTAAAACTTTCCCATCGTGCTTAAACACGTAGCCGAGAAAACGCCGAAAACGTGAGCATCGGGCAGCCCTGCCAGATACAGAATTCGTCCTTTTGGAATAGAGATACCGTCGGTACACAGTCTCCTCCCGGATTATTAGCAGGACTTGTATTTCAATTTCGGCCAGCTTCGAAGACAACGACGACGTGCGCTTCTCCAAACGATTAAGACGAGGTTTAAAAGGGCAAGATTGAAAGAAAGATTGTCAAGATTCAACAATCTGCGCCAATTTCTTCTTCTTCTTCTTCTTGGTGTTCACCGAGAGACGAGCAGGTGTCTCACGGAGGGAAACCCAGGAACAGAATCATTTTTCTTTAATAACAAAAGACGGCAAGTAGCCGTCAGTTTCCTCTTTGTCGAGATCCTTAACGTCCAGCTTTTTCCGTTTCCTCTTGCTCTTGCTAATCCTCCGACCGTTTGTTTATTGTCACCGAAGAGCGGTAAAACCGTAAACCAATCGGACGAACGTGCGTTAATCCTCTCCGTGTTTAAATCACCCTTCCTCTCTCACTCTTTCCCTGTCCTCTCCGTTTTCCCGCCACCGAATCTCACCGCCCAGGCCGGCCGTGATCGCGATTGTTTGATTTCTTGGCCCTTAATCGGATTTTAAAAGGCTTTCCCTCTATCGAGCGTGCGGAAGCGCGCACCACCTTTCTCGAATGTCACCCACCGCCCCGGTTGATTCACCGTATACGCCGAGTTCAGAAAGAGTTTAAGGGAGTCCATCGAGCGGAAGTCGCGCGATCGTCGTTGATTCGCCGCGGATTTAATCTGTGGTTCTTTGCGTAATTTTCTTTTCTCTTCTTTCTTTCTTTTTTTTCTTTCAATTTTGCTGTTTCGAATGAGCACACGATGACGACACGTACGTACGTACATCTGTAGGTCCGTGAAGACATTCCAACTTTCTGTGATTATTAGCACCGTTTTGTGAAATCGTGGATTTTCATGCATTCGTTGGCGATTTTTCAGAGTATTCAAAGTGTAATCATTTTTATAACATCTGGCTTGCATAGCAAGATTAAATTTTTCGAATTAATCTTCTCACAAACGTAATTGAAACAGCAGAAACCAATAGAAATTAAATATTGCAACGAATAATACATTTTGAAAATTTTACGAAATTTTGTACTCGACTCGTATTTTATGAATTTTTGCACGTCCATGGATGCATAAACATCCGCAGTTTATTCATCAGAGCTAATAAAAATACTTTCATCCAATGTGTAACTTCGGTTCTCGATATATTGTAAACTGATTTTTACGTATTTCGCGAATTTCGCGAGTAAATTGTTCGAAAAAGGAAGACACCGCGAGGGAAGTACAAATCCCAGGAAGAAGATTAATACGCCTAATTTGTTCCAACAGATCGGCGGATTATAAGATGGATAAATCAGCGTATCGAATTTTTACATCCTGGATTTAGCAGGCGGTATTATTCAGACGGACAAATTGCGGATTTTCCTTTTTGTGCGCTGCTTTCATTGACAAAGTGGCAGGACGTAAGAGAGATTAGACGAGAAACGCGCCCGGGCGACAGATGCATACACGCGGCGAACAAATTTTGCCCTTTCTTATTTTCACCGCCATCATTTTTCTCTGTCCTCGGATCTCGCGCATCTGACGAGGTACGCGCACCTGGCGAGAGGGCGCTCCCCTAAATTACAATGACCGGGGCCCGGATTTTCGCGTCCCCCTCGTCGGCACAGCGTCGCGCATCTGGGAAAAACTGTCGCGATTTTCGATCCAATTGATGCCGCTTAAATTAATTTCTCGTGTTATCGTTGAATATTTCTCGTGTAAAGCTCGTCTTCCTCCGTGATTTTGCCGGTCAATTTATCTAAAGAATAAATGTTTCAAAGAATCGAACCTTCAAATTAGTCCAAAGATTATGTCGACTCTTTGCTTAATTACGAAATTCATCCCAATTTTTTTCAACCTTCAATTTACAGACTGTTTGCTGTATTTCTACCGTATTGCAACTAAATTCTTCGAGGAATCGAATTATTTTGAAAATTACCTTTCATCCGTGTGAAGTTGATTTTCGTTCCTTTTGTCTAAACTTCTCGAAAAGTGAAATCCTCAAATTATTTCCCGCGAATCTTCTAATCGGCAAATGACAAATAGTTAACTTACTCGCTCGTGCAAAGCTGATTTTCGCCGCGATTCCGCGGTTCAGGGCCGTCTATCTAACCACTCGGAGGAATTAAGGGGCTTGCACGGCTTCCGCCTGTTGCCAATCTTCTTTTACGGCTTCCGGGACTTTTCCCCAAAAGGAGTCTTCGCCCGACGTTTCCCCTGCGCTCCGCAAAGTTCAACGACAACGGCAAAGCAAATGCCCTATCCTCTTTTATCGCCGCTTTATCTGTGGGGAATTTTCCCCGCGTGCACGACCTTTCTATCGTCGCTTCGTCCGCCCTGTTTTTCTCTCTCCAATCGATTCGTTAGCGCGTTTGTCCTCCGCGAAACAATGACGGAACGAATGGAAGGAATGAAAAATTCACGCGGACACCGAAGAGCCAGAGAGAGAGAGAGGAGAGAGGGGCAACGGGGGGCCTAAACAAATCCAGGGGTTAGAAAACCGTGTGAAGACGAGCCGGTGGAAAGTCCCGTACGTGGAAGCCGGTACACGCCACGTCGTCGTATCCTGCGTACTATGGAGTGTACTACGCACGCGAGTTTTCGAATGTCGGAACCCTAGCCTCCGCTTTTTTTTTTCGACCCTCGCTTTTGCGCGATCCCCCTCGCTACCAATGAACCCTGATGAAAGGTCAGGGGAGAGGGACGACCTTCGGGCCCATGGGAATTTATCTTGTCTCGCAGAATTCTCGTGGCGCTGGTCTCTTTGAGAAAACACTGCCGGACAATTGTTCGTTCGGCCGTGATGGAACGAGGGTGGAGAGAGGATGACGATTTACTCGATTCAGATCTACTCGAGAGGCTCGCCCAACGTTTTTAGACTCGCTCTCTGTCGTTTTGGAAATTTGTAGGCTTGCGAAGCTTCGTGTTCTGATTAAAGATTTCTATAATATATGTATATAATACATTTCTGTAATATATAATATAATATATTTCCTGTTAATATATTTATATTATATTTCTGTAATATATGTATATAATATATTTCTGTAATATATGTATATAATATATATTCTAAAATATATAATATAATATATATTCTGTTAATATATTTATATTATATTTCTGTAATATATGTATATAATATATATTTGTGTAATATATAATATAATATATATTCTATAATATATTTCTATAATATATAATGTAATATATATTCTAAAATATATTTATATTATATTTCTATAATATATAATATAATATATATTCTGTTAATATATTTATATTATATTTCTATAATATATAATATAATATATATTCTGTAATATATTTATATTATATTTCTATAATATATGTATATAATATATTTCTATAATATATGTATACAATATATATTCTAAAATATATTTATATTATATTTCTATAATATATAATATAATATGTATTCTATAACATATTTATATTATATTCCTATAATATATTTCTAACATATATGTGCATATGACATTGTACGTTGTAACATTTATTTATAAAAGATATTTGAAACGAATAACCAACGAGAGGTCAAGTTCTCGGCGACACGAAGAATTTTTAAAAATTGAAACAAGAAATTATACTCAAGATAAGATCCCTTTTGCGGATAGTTGCTTCGATTTAATTATTTAAAATACGTTTACAAGTAGTTGCGCAGATCTCTCCTAATTTTGAGCTTTAATTTGAATCTATCGATCATCGACGATCGTGGAAAACGGAGCTTCAGTAGCCGAATGTGGGTCGCTCGTGTCGAAGACGAGGCCGGGACGGGGCTTTGTCGTTCGGTGCCGGCTAGCTTCTTGAGATAACAGCTGACTTCCGGTTGCTAGTAGAAAGCGCAGTCAACTTGCCCCCGTAAAGTTCGCCGAACGGCAATGCCCCGAGCGACGTCGATCGCAGACGCGTTTGTTTAACGAACCGGCGAACGTTGTCTTTGTCGAATGGCCAATTGCCGCGAATTAAGATCGCGATTCCAGTTCCTGCTGTTCCGGTTCGACGTTCCCGAGCTAATTAAATACGCACGACAGAGAAATATGAATAACGCCCGGAATGGAATGGCAAAACGATGACACTTTGTCGAATACATTAAAGCAAACGACGTGTTTCAGGCGTGTTTGATGATTCGAGGAACTTTAAGGTGGTTCACATTCCAGATCTTTACGAGCGACAGCAGAGGAATTTCGTTTCCAAGTTTGGTATAAACTGATTGGAAATCCCACTTTTCACTTGAAATATACATACCTACTTCTTACTCCTTTTTTCTTTTTTTTTCCTACTCTTCTTCGTGATGACGTTCTACTAAAATTTAATAACGCGTCTTTTAATCAATTGTGCGAGATACAAGTGGACAGTGATAATTGACATAACGTTAAAGTTAAATTGCGGAATTTGACAGTCGTCAAATACAAAACGAAGAACTTATGCTCCATTTCTTTAACCCTCGAATTTCGTCTACTCGCTTAGAAACTAACAATTACCACAGATGAATCATTCACTCTTTTTCTAATATTGAAACAATAATTAATTTAGATAAATGATAATAGATAACAGATATGATATAGTGACACTGCATCGTAAAAGGGGTTGATTCTCTTCAAAAATACGAATACAATTGCACGAACATCCGCAGTACGGTAATGTGTAGAAACAGAGAGACATTTAGAAGGCAAATTGTTGCTGCCAGTAAACAACATCGGCCGACGATACGTAAGATTCGTCTTTACCATTTCTCCGTCTGTGCGACGTGACACTGCGTTTATTTCTACGAGTTTTCCTGCTCGAAGCGACAGGCAAATCCACTTTTCTTCGTTCAAACGGAATACGAGACGCACGTACGGGACTTGAATGCAACATTGTACCTCGGGAAGAAGAGTTTACACGCGACGTCGAAGACGCGATATATCTCCCGCGGACGTCTCTCCCTCATAAACGACTCGTCGAGCCTTTCCTACGTACCGCCAGGGCAATAATGAAATTTCACGACCGAGAACTTGGCGCGAATTACGCACAACGGCGCAAAGCGTTCCACGTTTATTGCCGTCGAAATATAAAACGGAGCGCCGCGGCTTTAACATCGATAACGAGAACAAAAATGTCGGCATCGATGAATTTCTCACCTTCGATTTTACCATCGGTGTTTTAATTAGTGTCGTCGTGTTTTGTGTAGAAATTGGAGCCGTGAAATTACGAGGGGGTTGTTTTGGCACGTGACAATTGTATGGAAAAAATTTAGCTCGAATACCGTGTAATGGGACGATTTAAAAAAGTCAAAAAACGTGTAAAATATTTGAAGTCTCGGACGGATGCCGAATAACGCCAGTAGGTGGTTTTATCAAATTACCACGAAATCGAGCGTACGGTCAATCGTGAAGTTTTCGACGCCGTGCCGAGCCGAACTTCCCCTCCCCTCTCCCCTCGACAAATCGACTTTCCCCTAAAATCGAAACCAGCCCCCGAAGCCCGTCGGTCACGAAACCGCCGTCTTTCCTATCGATCTTACGAGCCATTCTGAAGCACGAACATGCGCAGCAGCAGCGCGAAGTTGTCCGCGGAGTAGTCGTGCTTCAATTTTGGGCCAGAGGGTGGTGCTGGGTCCACAGCAACCGTATTAATACATATTTACATATCCCGTCGACGTGCGCGCTGTTCGCGCGATCGTCGATTCGTCGTAGGGAAAAACCACCCCGTGTGGCGGGGTGAGGCTGGGCTGGGTGTCGCAGCAGAGCGTAATTCCCGTTTCGAACGGATCTCTCGCGTCGCGCGCGTAATTCCCGTCGAAGTTGAGTGATCCCCGGCGAAGAGGAAGTTCAGGGGTACGCGCGTATTCAGCGGGAATTCAGCGGTGGAACCTCGTGGCCGGTGTCGTCGTCGTCGTCGTCGTCGTCGTCGTCGTCGTCGACGCCGGCGGCGGCGGCCATGTTTGCGCCGACACGGTAGGCGTTCACGGGCGGTACCATCCCTCTGCCGGTTCTCCAACGACTTTGGAGAACGGCCACCCCCCACCTCCGGTCATCTGGTAAACTTCTGGTGGGGTACCGCAAACGATTTTCCGTTGGTGCCGGTTCTACCCCCCACCGCGGGACCACCTCTCCTCCGTCCCCTCCGCTGCTTCGTTAACGCCGCACGCTCGGTCCTTATCGCTCCGCGAGCCTCGCGGCTCTCGGCTACGTTCCGCTCCGCGTCCGTCACCCCTCCCCGCTCGCTTCCCCGCGTCGTTCGTTCACGCACTCGCGTGCAGCGGAGGGGATAGCGCTCCTCTCCACCGCGACGACGGAGTAGCGGCACAGTGGGGGGAAGTCTTGCGAGAACGCCAAACTGCGGAGGATCGAACTCTTCGCGAATCTTCTTCCCTTCTTTTCGTCCTTCTTTGTCTTTGCTCCTATCTCGTTTTCTCCTTTTTCTTCTTCTTCCTCTTTCTCGATCCAACCATCGATTTCGTTCGTTTCTATCTTGCCCCCTCCCCCCCCAGTCTTTCTTTTCTTTCTTTCTCTTTGTTGCTTCCATCCCCACCACGACCGTGTTACGCGTCGCTACATTTTGCGTTCCATCTCTCTCTTCTCTTCTCTTCTCTCCCTTTTTTCTTTCCTTTTCTTTTCTTTTCCTTTTTGCGCTTGCTTTCGTTTCGATTTTTCGTCTCGAGGAGTACGTTGCCTCCTTTTTTCCCCCCCGATGCCGCCACGATGGCCGTCCGCTCGCTCTCTCAGACCTCTGTCCGCTGACTACGGCCTGATTGGCCCCCGCTACCGCTCCCCCCCCGATCGTTAAGATTCGAGGAAGTACGCTCGCTTCGCCAACTTCTTCCCCCCCGCTGATGTGGAAGTTTGAACGAAATTGGCCCGGGGGCGAAAAGTTCCGGCCGGATCGTCTGGAATTTCGGGGACACGCGAACGATTCCGAGGCTTCGTCACCGGGGCGCGTGGCCCCATCGTTCCTTGTTAAAACTTTTTTCTCTAACCCCCCTCGCGAACTTCTCTGTTCGCCGTTAATTATCGTACCCCGGCGCTGATATTTGCATTCGTCCGCGATTCCGCCGAGAAAATGTAATTTTCCTTGGGTAAACCTCCCCTTTCTCGCCACTTTCTTTCTTCGCCCTCCCGCCCCCCTCCTTCAGGATTTATACTCGCAACGAGACGCGACTCGTCAATTTTTGGCTCATTTTCCCCGACGTGTCGCGCGATCGCCAGCTTGAACATTGATCTAAAGTTAATTGAAAATTGATCGAAGTAACGATTGATCTTTGATCTTCAGACAATGGGTTAGAGGCGACTATAGAAACGAACGTATTTTGCAGTTTTTAAGATAGAAATTGGCGGCAAATATATCGTTGTTGGCCCCCGGTGTCCATTTCATTTGCAATTTATCTCGTGTTTTTCAAATACTGAAACTTTGAGAGGAAATTTCAAAGAAACGCCGTCTTGCGTTTTGTCGTTGTTCATAAAATTGTAAAATTTGAAGAACAATACTTGAAAAGTACTTGTGACAAATTGTCGGTTGCACCTTAATGGGTCAATCATAACCACGAGCGTAATCACAAACCCCATGCTATAAAGCAATGACAAAGAAACGTGTTAAATAAAAAAAGAAAAACCACGTTAAAAAGATCTAATTTGTATTGTATTATATCGTATTTTCGTAGCGAAAGAAAATACGAAAATGATCATTTGAGGTTTCGGCAAGTAAAAATATTCAGAAACTCGCTGAATATTTAATTTACGTTACATTGTATCCTCGTTTGTATTTTATCGCGTTTTAATCGTGAAATAAAATACGAAAATAATTATTCCGGGTTTCAGCGAGCAAAGATATTCAGAAACTTTCTTTTCAACTTCTTTAACTTAAGTAAAAGCAGGTGTCTCTCTCGTTGTTCCAATTGCGCAGTGTTTTTTTTAAATTAGAGTTTAATTAGAGTGCCAACCATCGTGTTGTTATTCTTTTGTTACAGACAGAAAATCGGAAAGATGCTGGTAGAGGTGCTTCGCACTGCCATCGAGAGTAGAACGAAACTTAGCGTCGACGAAGTATTGCAGTTGGTGCAAAAGGTCGCCGAAGATCCCGGTAAATTGGAAACTCATTTCTGCATTAATTGTCGGAAGATGTAATACTTGCAAAATGCGAACGATACAGTTAAAAACGTGTCGCGCACCGTTCGTCTGTCTTTTAAACAGTCCAGTCTTTGGAAAATCTAAAGTCCCAATCCTATTTTGATTACTTTCCAACCGAATCGAAAACGTGAAATTTGGCAATTGTTCTCCGTTCTCGAAAATAAACGCGATTCAAGCACACGTTGTTTGTCAAATCTCCATCACGCACGGTTATTTCGATTTTAAGATATGCACGTGATCAGTGTTTGCACTCCTTTTTTATTTTGCGATTTAACAATCTGTACAAGGAAAAGGATTGGAAATAGTTGAGAGCCAAATCCTTGACGTATTGCTTGCGTGTACGACTTTACTGTGAGATATCCTGTCTTTCCTCGTGCTTTTTAAAAATGCCTTTGTACCGCTACTCGTTTTTCTTTGCTGTTTCCGACTCGTTCGGTTTACCAATTTTGTCGCGAAATTGGATTTCGAGCACATGTTCCCAATAAACGAAATTTACAGTAAAATTTACAGTAAATTTCATTTTTGGATGCACAAAGTTTTCATTTGTAAACATTTTACACTGGATTGACCTTGATATACACGATTATCGAAAGTGTAATCGACTTGTAACTTTGTCACTTTTGTCAGAAAACTAAGTGTTCTGTGTTACTTGCAAACATTAATGTCAGTTTATTGTATTGGATGAAAATGGGCAACGAAAAAATATCGACAATTTGTACGTTGCTACGACGGCTGAAAAATCGTCAATCGTCAATCGTCAATCTGAACATTACAAGTACCAGCGATTGAAATATGTACTTGCAAAATACTTGAAAACGAAAAGAACCGCAACAAGTTTATAGCGGAGCAGGAAACACGTGCTTTTAAAAAATAATTACAAATTAACAATATTTTCACTGTTCTGGTAGTTTTAATATTTTCATCTAATAACGTTCTCGAGTATCTGTGTACCAACTGCCAAAAATAAAAAAAACTTGCAACTAAATTTATCCTCGCGACCAAACGATAACACCTACCCAATTACGTTTCAATTTCGCAAAAGTTTCGTCTCGAGACGCGCAATTTACTAATCGTGAACCGAGACGCTCTCGACTTTTGCCAACTCGACGACGAAAAATCGAAATACGCGATGGATTTTCAGTGTATTTGCCCCGGAGAGAAAATTCGTTTTTAGGTTAGGTTCGCCATTTGTTTTTCGGGACTTGGCCCTGTCCCCTTAAACGGAAGACCAGTGGATGAAGCGAGACACGGGAGAAACTTAAAAATAGAAGGATCAGGACGGGTTCTTGAGAGAAGACAGAACGTGTTCCGCAGCGCTGTCGAGGTAAATGAGGAGCCGAGCCAGTTGGGGTTGCGGACGAGAGGGAGGCTGTTGCTCCATACTAGGTGACGACAAGATTGTCCCCGTTTCCGGCGTGGCACACGCGCCTCGCCGGAAGTTTATCGTGGTTTCCCTGCGTCGAAGTATTTATACGAGAAAGGACGCCCGCTACAATTTACTTTTTACGCCCGACGTAACATCACTTCCACGTTTTACACGAACATCTCTCGAAACAAAACACGCTGTCGGGCCGTTCCGTTGTTCAAAATTATCTCCGGCGTCCCCGATTTCGGGAGATCGTTTCGGGAAATGGTCGAGAATTGGATCTACTTTTGTTGGTAGTAAAATTATCTTCGCCGTCCCTGATTTCGGAGATTGTTAGGGAAAGGTTATGTCAGATCTCTACTTGCGACTGAGGAGAAACGAGAAACACGTGTTTGGAAGAGGCTTTTAATCGTTTGAAATGATCTACACTGTCCGCTTATATATATATTTTAATAACGTAAAATAAGCTTTTGCCAGAGATTGAAACTGCGATTAAAGAAAGTTTCCAAAGGAATAGGAAATATTTACAAATTTATACTTGTAGATATTTCGAATTCTTGCGTTTGACCAGAACAATTTAGTGAGGATTACCGCAGTCATCAAGATTATTGATGAAAATTTGAAAGAATCGCTTAACGCGTGAACGATTACCAAGTTGTTTGAAAAATCGATTTCTCTTTCCCTCCCTTCTGCGAAGATCGTGACGTGTCTACGGTCGGGGCGGTTTCGCGTAGAAAGGTCATTCCGTGACGTACCGTCGATGAGAGTATCTCTCTCGGAAGCGAGAAGAGAGAGAAGGAGGAGAGCCACCTTTGAAAGAGCAGCAGCAACAGCGACAAAAAACGTTTTCTTTTTACCTGGACTGATTCGGGGAAACGTGGAAAATGACGCACCGCTGCGTTTTCATCCCACTAATGGGCTCCTTTCTTTTCTCAAGCCTTCGAAAATACTTTAAGAATCGCCGATCTCCGCGGGATCTCCGTCACGCGAAACAAACGCAGCCTTCTTCCTCCTTTATACTTTCGTGCCGCCGCCTACCGCGTTCCCCTTGATACGTGACCCCGCGACGACACAGCGAATTGTGTACGAGTCGCAAATAAACTCTCGATCGTCGTGTATATTTTGATTTTTTTAGCGGGTTGTTTTGCGAAACAGGTAGGTAAGTACGATGCTCGTCGAGGACACTTTAAAGTTGGGATTGTTGTCGCTACACAGTTTTTTACATTTGGTTAGAAAAGAAGGTTTATGCTTCGTGGTTGATCAAAAAATATGATTTTGTTATTATCTCACGTGAGAAGATTATCCGCACATGGTACTGTAATATTAAAAAAAGAAATGAGATTGATCAGTGTCTCATCTTGCGAATTAGCGCTGTAGTTTCCAATTTGCAATACTCAAGAATTTCAACTGTATGGAATAACCAACAATTATCTGTACTTTAATACGAATTACAGTCGTAACTAGGATTTTCATATATTTGCAGAAAGTTTAGAAAATGTCGAGAAACAAAGATAGATACTTGTTGTAACATTTATCAAATAACGGCAGTAACACACAATAATTTAGCAATGTAGCATCCATTAAATTCGTAATTCAAATTTAATTTCACAACTTCGCAAAACGCACGCTATGTCGATCGTCGATACATATTTCTCCACTTTTGCCAGCTTTGAGAAACAGTCGCACGTGTCACGTCACCATTGGACGTTTCTCTGGAAGGATGCAACTGCCGGGGGAAAGGTGCATCCCCGGACGAGTGTGTCACACACTGACTGACCTATTTTTAGGATAGGACGATCTAGGCGGAACTAGATGGGACATGTTGGCCGTAACACGTGCCGGCATCGGTGTTTTTCCGTGGGTCGATCGAAGTGTGTCGAGGGGGGAGTTCACGCGAACGAGAAAGAGGGTCGTAGCTCGAGGAAGGAAGATCCAGGACTCGGGGAGGCACGCGACACGCGTATTTTTGGAGCCAGCCAGCTTTCTCGAGCGGGAAAATGTCGAGAGGGGACACGAGGGTTCCTCCTCTTTCCTCTTCTTCTTTTTTTTTTTCTCTTTCGATCGATCGAGGAAAGAGGAAAGAGGACCGACGCCAGTTGCGTCAACTAGGGTTTCCCCGATTTTTCCCTGGCCCCGTATGTAGAACGGAAATACGCATGGTAGCTCAACGGATAAGGAAAGATCCTCCTACAGTTCGTTTGGTTCGCCTTTTTTTTTTTTTTTTTTTTTTTTCATTCGGAGGGAATAAGAAAACTGCAGCGTTGCTTTTGATCAGGTTTTTGTTAATTAATCGCATAAAGGTCTCACATAAGTGAGATGTTTCTTGATTAGTACAAAATCCAGTATTTCAATATTTTGTCTGTCTCACAGGTACGGATAGTGAACAAAGTGTTAACAAAGTTTCATAATTGGTAATGTTCGGTAAAAGCGGACCGAGATGAGAAGAATGTGTCTGTTTCTTTCTTTGGAAGAAGGATAGAGAACGTTGGCCTCGGTAACAATGATGCTTCTTTCTAGTTACACGTTCCCTCTTTCTTTCCTTCTTTCTTTCTCTTTTACTCTTGATAAGAATGCAACGAAGCTAGTTGTTCCCGTAAAGGAAAAAAGGGTTCGAATAGTTGTTGTTCCGTGAAAGTGGTTTTCATGCGGATCTCGGTGTCGTTTCTATGAAACCGTGCCCCTGTTACCGGAGGGTGTCTCATTATCGGCCCGATGCGATCGATGCCCAAGATCGATCCGTCACCAGCGTAAGTAGGTTCGTCTTCACGGAACCGCCAAAGGAAAAGCAACTGCCGGGTATATATCGATCGGGTATAGCGAGCGCGTTTTCCAGTTATCTGTCACGAACAAACAACATGCCAAGGAATTCAATTACCAGGAGGCAGTTGCTCGAATTACGCGTTGATAAATGAATTCGAGGGCTTTGTGCCTCGTGCCTTGGTTAATTCCCGATCATCTCGAGCACCGCTGAGATTCTTGAATATTTTACGCGGCCATCTCTGACGAACGGATTTTTAATGTTTCAAGCACATGTCCACAGCATGAAATTGAAAGGAGAAACTACGCGGCGGGAATCTGTGCTAGTAATTCAAGAAATTGCGATAAGTAGGTTTCAAATACGTTGCAAAATGATTAATTCAGAGTCGACTGATTTTCATCACTAATAGACTTTTTTTTCCACTTTTAGATTTGCAATTTACACAATTTCCTCCTCCTCCTTTTTTCTAACAAGTGCGGTTAACAATTAAATGTAAAATATTTAAATTTCTGTCAAAGGTAAAACATTTAAATATCGAACCAAGTATTTACTCTTACTTTTGAGACTTACCATTTTCTCTCTCTTTCAGTAAACACAATTTAACCCTTTGAGTGCGGACGACGTTCTGCCGATGGGCTCCAGAGAGACTGCGCGCGCTTAGCACTGACGATCGCTGTGGACGGAATACTTTTCGCCTGTGCGGCCTGGGCTCGCGACAAATAATAAAAGAACATTACTTTCAAGCATCGATTATCTAGTAGAATCAATAAAATTTACAATATAACTTGACATAAAGATAAGAAACATAAAAAACTAAACGTAATAAATTTAACGTAAAATTAATATTTTACTTGTGTATGATAAATTTCGAAACAATCATCGATACTCTAACTCTGCCTCTCAAGGTAAGACAAAGGCGTCCCATAAATAGGCGCGTGCCAGGGCATCTGGCACTTTTTTGCAGGTTAGAGTATTCCAAGAACCTAGCCTGAGTATCCTGTTCTGCTCCAGAACAGATATATTGCGTCTATTGTTTGTTTCATTATTTGTCTTTTTTTTTACTTTAGCCGTTGCTAAGAAACACACATATATTTGTCTCACATAAAGTTACATGTAATACCGTTACATGGAAGACCGAAAAAATTGAAAAACGTATATATGCGCCCATAACACTCAAAGGGTTAAATATCAAATCTGTCTACCTTTGTTATTCCCTTTGTTACTCTCTCGTCGAAGAAAGGAAACTGTCTGTTAATGAAACAGCGTCCAAAGACTCGACGAGAAATCCCCAGGCGACGAAACGCCACGAAATGCGACTCGAATTCCACGAAACGTTGGCGCCATGCGGGACCACGTGGTCGGTGAGAGAAGAAACCTGGTCAAGGGTGGAAGGCGCGCAGTCATCTTTTCAAAGACATCGGGCGTCGTCAACAATGAGCCATTCTGTCGAAGAAAGAACGATGAACGAAATGGACGAAGGGCGACAGTGAAGGAGACGAAGATGTGCTCAGTGGATGAGTAATCGGCGACGCTTGATCCTTTAGGAACGGAGCGGGATCTCCCCCGCAAGGATAGAGTAGGTGGTGGGAGAGAAGCAGAGGAGATAAGAACGTGATTTATAAATCAGTCTTGTGTAGGAAGGAAAATGCGAGACGGAGTGTTGAAAATCCTCTCGTCGGTCGACACCTTTGGAAAATTGGCGTCACCTTGACCAGCGAGAAAACAAAGGGGGCGAAACGACGTCGCTGGGAAAGGAGAAACCAAGAAGAGAGCGCGAGAGGAAAGGCAATGTTCGAGCACGTGCTCGAACATCATAGGTCCACGTAACGCGGCGGCGAAAGCGTCCAGAAACGAACGAACGAACGAACGAACTCCATTTTGTCGACAATTCCGTATCCCCTCCTAAACACCGATTAGTTGGGCCTTGCAGTCGACCGTGGTGGGGAGATCGCTACCCTCCTGGTCCTGCCCTCCCCTCCACTGGAAAAGTCCAACAAATCGAGCATTTCCCACGACGAACCGGAATGACCCTCAGTCGCACCCACGCGCGTCAGTCGTAACGTATCTTTTCCGACGTTGCCGTACTTTCTTGGATATCTAAACCTCGGCTGAAGGAATGCCTAGCCTAGGTTCGGAGAATTTTTTGGGCGTTATCTCGAGCGTTGAACCGATATCACGCGTCGTTTGCGTGCGTCTCCGACGCGCGCGTTCCATCTGCTTGGTAGTTCTCTGCTCAAGAGCGATCTTTTCGGAGTGTGTGCAGTGCATGGAAGTAAATAAAATGCCACGTTGCAACATCTCCGAGTCTTCCTCCATGCGTAGATTACCACGATCCAGAGGAATACGAAGATACATACGCCTCAGTAACGGGAAAAAAGTGATAGTGGTATCGCGAAGTTACAAGTTTTTAAAGCAGTTGAACAGGAGGTTGGAAAATATGAGTAACGGTGCGTAAAATTGTTTCTCCTTCTCCAAGTGTTGAAATAATGGATCTTCGTCGGTACGTAGTTTAAGTTCCTTCTCCGGCTTGATAATTTCGTATTCGTTCAAATTTTAGAATTGAGTTTTAAATTTAAACGTTCCATCCACGACGAATAACCCCGAGGCGATATAATTTTTACCACGTTGCTCCTGTTCGACCAACGACCAACGACTAACAACTGATTCCTCGGTTCTGCGCGAGGAAGTTTTTATTACAATCAGCAAGGGCCGCCTCCTTCGTTCAAGTATTTTCATGAAAACGTCCGGTTAGGGAATAAAAAATGGTCAAGGTCGAGCAAACGGTCGAAGAAACGGCCCTCTCCCGTGCCTTTTCCTCCTCCCTCCTCTTCTTCTCGCTTTCGACGCACGAATGGCTGGGTCGGCTAGCGGCCGATCGTGAGCTGCAAAGAAACGATCGGATTCTTTCTTGGAACACCTTAGTGTCGGTTTCTTTCCTCGTTTAGAAAATCGACATTTAGAAACTCTTGTCTTCTCTCTTTCTTTTTTCTTTCCTGCTCGTTCTTTTTTTTTCTTTTTCCTTCTCTCTCTCTCTCTCTCTCTCTCTCTCTCTCTCTCTCTGTCTCTCTCTCTCTCTCTGTCTGTCTGTCTGTCTCGTTCTTCCCTGTTTCAATAGGACTTTTTATTCGTTCGTTCCGCAGAGGCAACGTTAGATTCGCAGAAACCCCCCTCCGGTCACGACCGAGCGAATACTCCGAGTGATTAATTATTTAAGGGAAATCTGGCGAATATCGCCGATTCGATCGTATCGGCGCCAATTAAAATAAATTTGCATTCGTGGCCTGTTTCGTCGCGTTGAATTCTCATCGATAGAACGAACGGGGAATGGCCGTTTGTTCTTTTTACACCGTCAACCATTTGTAACTGTCCGAAGGGAATCTTTGTCACGAGGAGAATTTGTTTCGACGAAACGAACGAGGAACAGACGGGAATCTGTCATCAGTAAGATGAAACCGACGTGTATCGAAACGAATCGATCAAAAATCGATTTATTTCTGATTTTAGACATGCAGATCCGACTGGACCTGATGGAACATATTCCACACGTGGCGACCATCTCTCGCGACACGCCGCACGAGTTACTCATCCACGACTATGTGATCAGGATCATTAACAAATATCTGAAAGATCAAGATAATCAGGTGAATATTTCGTTCGTGTTCCCTTACGCGATTAAATTCTTTCGTTGATATAACAAACTAGACTAAACGCGTATACCACTCCCGCTGACAAGCTCGGAGTTCAAAAGAAACAGTGACTTCCTTGTAAATAAATGTACGTACATTTTTAATATTTCCAAGTATCGAAATTGTAATTAATGAAATTTAAAAGTGAGATTTACAATTACCAATTAATAACGCGATTCTTCATTTTTTTTTCTTTTTTTTTTAATCGAGCTCCTTAAAAACAATTTTATTTCGTATCTATGTAAATCCATGATATTTTACTACGTACGTATGACGTGCCGATTTTTCTCTCTTATAATTAGTCTGCGGATATTTACACGCTTATCGAGAGACTGCACACAACTCACAAAAATAATGAAATAGTTCTCCATCTATAGTTCTTTGTTTTTAAATCACCTTCGTCAAACTAGAAAATTTCCTAAATATATCCGCAGCAATCTACTTGTAACGTACATCCCCGCTGAAAATTCAAATTGGAACGCGCACTCTCTATTCGTTTCAAAATTTGGCAAAACGAGTATGATTATTTACGCAACAACGAATCCGATATAAAACTCACGCGCAGTTTAGAAATTGTATTTACAGTGAAAATGTTTGTTATCAAAGGTGATAAAAGTAAAAGTTCTCGCGAGACTTTTGAGCACGCCGATTCGGAAACCTTCTTCCTTCTTTCCGTATTGTTTCTCCACGATTATCACCTGGCAAAAAAATTCAACTTGTCACTAACGGACTCTATTTTTGTTTTCTCTTTGGCTGTTTATACAGGTACGAATGACAGCACAGACGGCAATATTACTGCTCACTAAACGAGGGTACTTCGATAAAGATACGATAGAGACCAGATTCTGGCCCATTATAGAATTTTTGTGTACGTCCATCGATTTCTCCGGCGTCTCTGTAAGTTCCCACGTATTCTTCTTCTCTTTCTTTTTTTTCTGTGTTTACGTTTTTTTTTTTTCTGTGGTTTGTTTATGTTTTGTGTTTGTTGTCCCCTTCATATGAGATTTTAAATTTTAAATTTTGCTGTGTTTCTCCATCGTCGCAATCCGTCGTTTAACGTGAGTAATGTACATTCATATTTTTGAGAAGTACTTTAGAAACAATTTCGAGACACCGATTCTGTCCTCCGATGAATTTTTTTCCATTCGTTTCGAAACAATTAATTGTTACTCCACCGTCAAGAGGTGCAAAGCAATATTTTCTTTCAAACGGACATTATAATTCTAAGCTTCCATTTTTCAACGTAATTAATTAATCACAGTTGAACGCTCGAAAGTGTTAATACGTTAGATGTTAGTTTGCCGAGCGATCAAACACACCTCTTATCGAGTTTGTCGCCGTTCTCCTACAAAAACAAAGCAACTTGCTTGCGATCATTACCCTACGTTTGTTGGAATTCCTCAAGTTCCCGGTTGGGTCCCGGTCGAGTCGTAAATTATAGAAAGCTGAACAGCGCCGGGCTATCTGCCTTCGAACAGTCACCGAAATCACGTCGCCGCTAACAAATATCATAAACAAGATATTTATATTTGCCTAAGGAAGTCATTATTTCTTTCGAAATCTCAACACGCTGTAAAACTTTAGAGCGGCGGTGTACTTAGGAGATAACACAAATACGAGGCATTTCGAACGTTTCAACATATCTCCGAGAAATAGAAAAGAAAAAAAAAAAAAAGCGTCAGATAGAAACGTTACGATCGAACGATCGAATCTGTCGAAGAAGCGAAGATCGTGTGCCATTTTGTCAATTCCTGTATCCGCAGTACGATTACTTTTCGAGGGACGAGTCGAATGGAACCTGAATCGTTCCATCTCTCTCTCTCTCTCTTTTAAACCGCGTCCTCCCCTATTTAACATTCCATCAGACGCAACAGCGTAATTTCAGTTTTCCCATTCAAACGGACCGTAGCACGATCGACTATCGTTTAATTAAAGAATACGTATGTAAAGAATCAGCCCGGGGGTGAACGTGCGTCCCCATTGAAAGTACCGGCAGCGTGGAGGAGAACACAAGGCGGGACTGTGGCCCCTCGCGTCTAGCATTCCTGATCCATTCGACTCGACGGGGCCCGATCGTATGCAAGGAAGTGTATCGCCGACGATCTAGGAGCAGCGCACAAGTACCAGGTTGTATCGATGTTGTCCTTCGCGTTTATGGCCGTTGGGGACCTTTCATGCGCCCTCCTTCGAACAGATTCCGCCTGAAAGACATGGGTAGTGAGATGTTCTCACGCTATCGCGTCTCACTATCTTGTCTTTCATCCGGCGTCTGTTCTACCACGACGTTTCGCCGGTAAACGAAGAAGACGCAAAGACACCTGTTCCATCGATGAGAAAATATGGACTTTGTCGTAGTTGGGACTTTTAATTTTACAGCGTGGTTTTACTTAGGTAAATCTGTCCGTTCGCGGTCCATCGCAGGTGTCCTTCAGGTACGCTGCTGCGTGTCACGTGAAGCTGTGGTGGCTTCCCACGAGATGAAAAGCCATTCATGGTGGCTCTCTCTCTTCTTTATATGGCGTTGTATGAGTCCCTCGGAAGCCAAACTGATCAATTCCAGTTTTTTGTTAATTTCTGGATTTCAGTATACGATTAATGTTCGAACGAACGAAGGGACAGAGAATTGTTCTCAAGGAACGAATTGCCAATTGTTGTGTGACATAGTGAGGGGAATTGGAAAAATTGTTACTTCCCT
The DNA here is from genome assembly GCA_030673865.1 of Melipona bicolor. Lineage (NCBI taxonomy): Eukaryota > Metazoa > Arthropoda > Insecta > Hymenoptera > Apidae > Melipona > Melipona bicolor. Next base: position 670,653 of record JAHYIQ010000019.1, read on the forward strand.
TGTATTTTGTAATTTTTTAAATTAATCAGCGTGACCTCTGAACGGTTTATTTATCGTTACTGTCGCATACTCTGATCTGTACTTTATAACCTATCGAGAACGTATATGGAAGACTAAGAATCGTTGTGGTGTAAAACGAAATTTCAAGAATACGAATTATTCACAATTTGCAACCGTTGGAAAAATTTTCAAAAGTATATCGTATGAAAATAAGACATTTTAATGAAACTTTGCGTCACTGTGACTTTTAGTCCGCCATACACGGTCCAAAAGTCTGGAGCAGCTATCAATTTTCTGTTCAAAAAATAAGTAGACACGCATTCACTTTCACTTGACTCGTAAATATAATTAAAATGGCAACAATTCGTAAATATCTTCAATAACGTAATCTGTTAAATAAACATGGTTTTGTCCCAAAATTGACAAGACGCTCCAAACTTTTCGGACGACTACTGTTGTTAAAGCACCCTCCAACACCAGCTGAACCATAGCGCGAGAGTTAAACACCGTTTATTAGAAATCAAACGGAAATCAACGAAGAAGTAGATCTCGAAACGATTTCTACGTTGCGACAACGCGGAAGAGCCGACGAAATCCTCGACAGGGACATGCTTTTACCATCAAAGTTGGTTTGTCATAGAGTTCGACTATCACAGCCAGCTTTGATGAGCAAAATTGTGTCCGTCAACGGCGTACAATTCGGCGAAAAAAATCGAACCGAAGAGGAAAGAAGGGAAGGGCGAGGTGGAAACAAAACCTCCCCTCCCCCACTCACTCGCCTGCTCCAAAAAGAGGAACGTGGAAATAATTATCAGAGAGGAAGAGAGGAAGCGGAAAGCAGCCGAATGTTTGCATCTCTCGTAGAATTGAGGGACGACGGAAACGAACGATACAAATTTGCAAGAGTGGAACACGTACGAAGAGATACGGATTCGGCAGGAACAGAGAGAGACAGCGGGACGTATACAGGCACCGAAATGAAAATACCTTTTGCGGTCCGATACATCAAATTGGTTGTGGAATGTTTCGAGTCATATCACAGCCATTTTGATGAGCTTGGCCCGCAGAATCGATCGTCAAGGGAGCATGTTCGTGTGCGCTGTACGAGTGGTACTTAGCGTCCGCTTAACGAATAATCATCCACGGCGAATAGCTCTCAACAGGCAGCGACCACGTCTTTAAGATTTAATTTCCATTCTTACTTTCGATCTGACGTTGCAAAAGACACGCGCAACGATCGAGAGTCGATAGCAGCGTCGTGTTTCCTCCGCGCGATCATCGTGGGAAGACCGAAGACCCAACAGAGAAGAGAGAAAAACGACGAAGAACGGGAGAAGCAACGCGATCCAATCGTCAAATTGGTTGTGGCGTGTTGCTTTTCTAGATTTCATATCACAGCCATTTTTGACGATTTGGATCGCCGTTTTTTGCAACGTGTCTCGTCAGAAAGCAGTCCGTTCCGACGATGTTGGAGAGTTTCCCTAGATCGAATTGGAGAGACGCGGAGGAGATTGACTAATCGTCGTCGCTGCTTTTAGGGAACGTTCGAAAGGTAAAAAGTGGCGCGGATGCATCGCTCACAAAGTGGTTGTGATATGCTGGTGCAAATGTTCATATCACAGCCAGCTTTGATGAGCGCGGCGTCGCGTTTAATCAACTGTTTTCTTTGTGTGCGCGCGTGTTCGTCGAGATTTGAAACGCAAGAGATCGTCGCAGGCGAACGCAGCTTCGTCCGTAAATCGAGCGAGGCCTTTACGCTCGCCACGAAGATCCATTCTCGATCGTTTTCCCGCGAAACGCAGCGTGCCATCGCGAGCCATTTTCAAGAAAAACATTTCCGACCGATACGGTCCCGATACGGAGGCCGACTTCTCCGGCGCAGTTTCCACTTTCGGGAAAGAGCGCGCGCTCTTTCATAGTCGACTTCCTCTCATGGATTCACAGGATCCACGAAGGACGTGATCGCGTTTATTGAACGACGATCCCGAGATTACTTCCTTATGCGTGATGATTGCTCCACAGTTTCTTTCATTGTCCTTCAATTGAACGTAATTATAAAACATCCAGTTAAATGGTGGCTCGTGACAAAATTCAAATGAAGGATAATAGAATTTGGCGTCATTTTGTAAGATGATTAGACTGTGGATTTTTACGCAACGTACGCAAAAGTAAAAAAATTTGTTATCGTCTGTTAAATATTATAAATGTCCTACTTTGCATATATTTTATTTATAATTTTAATAAAAACTCGCTTCATCTACTTTGGATGTTTTATATATTTTTGCATTTTTTATACGTGTGCATGTCTCATCCGCAATTTAATAACAATCTTCGTATCTTCCAAAGTACATAGTGATGTAGTACATGCGATCAAAGACTTGATATATCCCTACAAATACTTGATATAATATAAAAAAAACTTGACACAGAGAAATATTAAGTAGGACAGAAAAGCAGTGTTGCGTACAGTAGTGTTCACGATCGTTGAACGACGATAGGGTGATTCACTTCTTTCTAATTCGTTTGATCATCGCACAATGACCTTCTGATTCGTGCAGATGCGGGCGCCGAAAGAAGGTACTCGAGAGTCGTCGCGAAACGATCGATCTTTCGCGGCTGTTCCGAGCTCGTTTGATCCTCCGTGTACTTACTGGCCAGCATCGTCCGACAACGACGGTGTTGCTTTTGTACCTGTTGTTCCTCTCTTTCCAGATATTTAAGAGGCGCAAATTCGACTGTTCCTCCTATCAGAGTGGTTGTGATGTGGTGACTTGGACTCGTATCACAGCCAGCTTTGATAAGCGGAACGGTGCGATTTATGTCTTCGCTGTAGTCTTGCGCGATCTAGGCGATACCACCAAACCCAAATTAATACCGTCTATTTACTTCATTTGACTGACTTCCTCTTTAAGTCATACGTAGATACATGCAGAAACAACACACTTATGTGCGCGTACGCAAGAGATTTCGTACGTATTTGTGCGTATATCGTTACCTCTAATTTTCTTTGTCACTGATCTCTTTGTTTCTCTGTCGTATCACGTTTGTTTTTTACCATAGAAAATACAAAAGTTCGCAAGGAATATATCGTGTACGTTGTGTCGATTCGCAGCTCATGTGCAAGATGGCGCCGCTTGTCGGTAAAGAAACGACGGAAAGGGTTTTTCTGGACAAATTCATCGCTCTCTGCAAAAACGACGAATTCTTCATGAGGAAGGTTTGCGTGTCGCATTTTGGTGAACTGTGCACCGCTGTCCGCAGAAAAACTCTCTTTCAAAGATTGGTAAGTGAATTTCTTTAGAAACTGTTCAACTTTTCGTTTAAATTTCATAATTTTACTTTTCTCAACGGCACAAACACTGCCGAGATCTACGCTCTCGCTGTTGAACGTCGTGCACTTGACGAAAATAAGAGTCGTTCCTTTCTTAATATCCTTCTCATCACGTTGCAGTTCCCGATATTCGTCGATTTGTGCTACGACGAAACATGGAGCATCAGAAAAGCGTGCGTGGACGTTATGATGCCCGTCTCCTGCTGCATGACCCTCGAGCATCGTCGATTACTGGTAGCGGATCTTTTGGCCACGCATCTGAACGACGAATCGAAATTGGTGCGAATGTCTGCCTTTCAAATTTTAGGACCATTTATTTCTACGTTTGCGAAACAATTTACCGGAGTTACTTATAACCAACAGGGCGAACTAGTGTTCACCAGTCAACAGGATAGTCGTTTCAGGTATAAAAAGCTGAAAATCTTTTACTCCCGTTCAGAGACACTTGCATTGTAATTCTCGTATCTCTGTTTTTCTTGTTTGTATTTAAAACTCTCTCGTTTTATACTCTAATCGAGAGAGAGAGAGAGAGAGAGAGAAAAAACGACGTAGATCGATAATGTGTTTTTACAGTATAAGGTATTTGTACGAAGGAATATTCCCGACGAAGTGTGCGGTACGAAGCCACACACTCGACGCGGAAGATCATAATTCCGAGGATAACTCGGATTCATCTGTGATAACGCGAAAACGAATTCTCGAAGAGGAGGACAACGAGGACGACGAGGACGAATCTCAGGAAGACCGTATTTCCACAATGAGAGCTTATAAGTCGAAGGTACGACGCGTCCGTAAGTAACGAACCCGACGGTTTGCGAACTCATTTGCCTTTCTATTTCCTTGAAAATAGCCATTAGCGTAATTCTATTTCATTCGCCGGTTATGACGGGTAACGGGTCATGAACGGGATTGAATATTCGTAAAACGTCTCGAGATTGTTTCCTCTTACTCGTTCGCCGGCTCTAAAGAGAGACGAGCATGATCTAGTGAATTTCTTTCAGATACAGAGAAAGCATCAAAAGACCGATCAAACGTTAGACGACGCGGAGAACTTCAATTCGTTCCTATATTACTACGTAGAACCTGACCTTCCGCTGGACGACGAACTCGTCGAAGCTGCCAAGAGATCTGCCGCGCAAAACAACGTCGATTGGAAGCCGTTGGCCAATGTTACAACGGCGTCTACTAAAGCGTTGTTGTTGCACGACATACTAGAAGAAGACAAATACCCAACAGACAAGCCCGAATCTCTCGATCTGGGAGATCAAGAGATCGTGCCGCAGCATCTGATCAATTCGTTCTTGACAATGGCCGAGCCAGACCAGTGTTTCGGCGACATGGGCCCGGATATTCCTCATCATTGCGCATTTAGTTTTCCCGCGGTTGTACTTACGTTGGGGAAAGATAATTGGAAATACCTGAAGCACGCTTACCAGTCCCTGGCGAACGCGAAACAGTGGAAAGTGAGGCATGCGGTGGCCTCCAGCATTCACGAGATCGCCATCATACTCGGCGAGGAATTGACTGTCAGTGATCTAATCCCGATCTATAACGGATTCATCAAAGACCTGGACGAAGTTAGAATAGGTATGCTCAAGCATTTAGCGACGTTTTTGAAAACACTCAAGCCTGCCGTTCGGGTCCAGTACCTACCAAGCCTGAAAGAATTCCTCGTCACCGACAACGAGTGGAACTGGAGATTTCGAGAGGAACTGGCTACTCAGTTATTGGAAATTGTAAATCTGTTCGATCCTGTGAACGTTGATCGGTACATCGTCTCGTTGGCTCTCGAGCTGCTGCGCGACAAGGTCGCCGCTGTGAGACACGTTGCGCTTTCCTTGGTACGATTTTATTTATTTTCCATCTACCGGCTTAAATTGTCGGCTTTCTAACGTTACTAACATTCGTCTTGTATCTTTACTTCGGCGTCTACGTAGATGACGCAAACAGTAGCGCATCTTTCAGACAACAATCGCCTGGTGAAGGCGCTGTTTCGAAAGCTCAAGTCCCTCGTATACGCAAAAAAATGGATCAGAAGACAGACGTTTGCCTCCCTGTGCGCTAAAATAATTTCAAGCAACGCCATCAGCGGAGACAGATTTTCGCAAGAGATGTTGCCCACCTTGTTAGAAATATCTTCTGACAAAGTACCAAACGTGAGACTAGTTGTAGCGAGGACTTTGTTGGAGAACGTTGCGCCTATGGGGTGTAAGTATTTATTTGTAATCTTTTCTTTCTCAGACAATTACGTTACAAAAACTTCAAATATACTCAAGAAATACTTGCTTCAATTTTTAGCAGAATGGTTGGGAGTTAAGGAGGCGGAAGAAGTAGAGAACAGGCTCGCAGAAATGAGATTAGACCTGGATAGAGATGTTCGAATTTTAGCCGGTGGCGAGGATAACGTACCGTTAAATACATCGTCGCAACCGAAAACTGAAGAATCAGGGAACATAATGTTTTAACGAACTCAGGTTTCGTGAAAATCAAGTTCTATATTATTTCCTGCCTAAATTGTCGGTCCCCTGGTCGTAACGATAGTTTAGTTGCACTTTTTTTCTACCTTGACTGCGCTATCTTGGTATCTGTATCATAAAAAGTTCCAAAAAAAACATGTATCATTCAGTGTAGTGAATATAGAAAAGAAGTGCAACTTAATGTTGTCGTTAACGATCAGAGGACTGACAATTTCTGCTCCTTTTTAGAAACAATTTATTTACAGATTTTAAATATCGGTAATCAAAAGACATTAACGCAGTTGCATAAGAGTGTGTGCGCGTGTTTAAAAAGAAAACGAACGTACACTGCCGCCTGAGTATTAGGATACTTGTTTAATACGTAAGATGTTATGAACTGATTATTGAATTTCATTAAATTGTGTATATTCTATTTTGTAACATATTAGAGAATATATTTTACCAATAATTCGTTAAATCTCTCGTCAATTACGATAAAAAATTATAAATTATCTTTTCATCTATATATCCACCGAATGCTTTAACTGCGTCAACAAATCTTGGTAGTCTAGCCACTAATTTTTTTATTGTTTCAGAGCTGATATCGTTCCATTACATTTCTAAAAGTTCCCAAAAATATTTTTACCATTTGGAATATTTTATTTGAGCTTTGTTTATCTAAATAATTCACCGAAACTAGTTTGCCCTGTTGATTAATAAGTAACTCTGGTAAATTGTTTCGCAGAAATAAATGGTCCTAAAATTTAAAAGACATTCGCACCAATTTATATATATATTATTCTAAGGATTAAATCTTGTCTTTTCCTTATCTTATTTTGTACACTTGATATTTTAGCAACCAAAAATACTACAAGTCGCCTTTTTATTACTGCTACTGAAATTGTTTCATTCTTAATTTTATTTATTTCTGGTACTGTTCTTTTCATCTTTCAACGTTTTAATAAACCTTTGTATACATTCTAAATCTTACAGATCTTTTTACAAATAATTGTATCCTTCCGTCTGGAATTTTATTACGTTGCATAATAATTCTAACTAATGTTCTAAATCTAAAGAAATGAATGAAACATCATGAATGAAAGAAGCTTCAGAAACCGCCCGCAACATAATGCAGCGTAGGCATATCGTATGAACTTTTAATTATTTAAGAAATTTAAATGATTAAATTCTTCAGTTTTTAAGATTCATTTAGATGAATGAACGAATGTCCTAATGCAGTCGTGCGGCAATGTATGCGTAGTTTACTATTCGCGAGCATGTATGCTATTACCATTGTGATCAATCTGTATTTGTAAGTGGTCCTTTGGACAAGCAGGATATTAATAATTAGGACAACAACGAGATCTCTTGTTTTTTAGAAAATGATCATAGCACGTTTTCTTAAGTGTCATGATCGTTGCCATCGCCTTGTTTTTTAAGCATTAAGTTATCGATATAAAAGATGTTCCGAAATAGCTCCTGCGATCAGAAGAGTACATTTTACTCCGTAATTTTGTACGTCAGTCGACTCAAGTTTTCGTGCTATGATTCATAAACTTTGGCATTGTTAATAAATACTCCTATATTAAAGAAATGTAACGTGAGAAGTTCATAACTGACAAGAGTAAAAGTTCATATTGAATCCTCTGATCATCATGACTTGGTAATTCGTAGCGGAGTTCGTTCAATTTAAATTGTGTGTATTTTGTATATAACATTTAATCGTCTTGTAAAAGTGCGATGTGGATATGGAACGAGAAATGTAATAGATTGTCGTTTAAATATTCGAAGGCGAGAAATAGGGCCGTTTGCGAAACTATTCATGGTGAAGCTGCCGTGTAGAATATTCTACACTTTGTAACCACAATCAACGAATAGCTACAAAATTATTAACAATAACCAGCGAATTTTTATCTGTAAAACGGCGATGCGCGACTCTTGATGCGATGGTGCCTGATCAGATGTGAAAAACTGTGCTTATTACCGTCCCGTGTTGCGTCGATTTAACGATTTCATATTTTACTGATTTGGTGCACCCGGGGCGCAACCAGTTACTGTGATCTTTGTCTACGTGTAGTCACGTAGACGAATGTATATCATTTCATTGTAGATACGTAAATAACGTAAACACAAACTTTTGTTATCCCTCTCTTTTTCTCCGACTTAAAATAAGGAATTACGATTTATACACGAGAAGCGTTTCGAGAGCCTTATATTTCGAAATTTTTCAACGACTTGTACATTACTAAGTATCACAAAAAGGAAGTCACGTTTATACGATTTACACGATAATACTAGTTTATAAGCAACAAAATATAAATGAGAAAAAAATGAGCGATTTTTAAATAAAGCATATGTACGATAGGAAATTTAACAAGTGTAAAAAACAAATACGTGTGAACTGTAAAAAAAAGAATACAATGTGATTCATTGAGTTAAGTGGTTGTACATTTACAGAACGACTGTTTCGAAATGGTACTATAAAATATTTGTGAGTACCTCCAATAGTTCACTTACGGTCGTTAATATTTTGTGATATTTGTCACGTCCCAAGGGGGCATCTGCTATTTTAATAAAAATGCCAGAACTTACTGCGCTATGGAAACGTAGCAGATCGTATATAGGATAATGGAAAAAGATTTTGGAATGTTTCATCTCGGAGTCGCTACTACACTATCACTGCTAGAGTGACTAGCCGGTGACCTCTACCCTAAGACGCTTGGCTGATGTGAGCCTCTAGGCTGGGCATGAAAACGGTCCCCCATCCTAGAGCCAGTTTCCGCACGGTGTGTGTTTAACTTGGTCGCCATCAATCCGTAGGTAAGCTGCGTCACCGGCGGCTGACGATTGGTGTATTAAGAACAAATACTGCCGGAACTCGACACCAAATGAGGCTAACTCATCCTGATTGCCGGCCGAAGGAAGAGTTTGAAAATTCGATTGAATAGAGATAGTAGAGAGATTTGAATGCGAAGACCCACAGTGACGTAGAAACTACTCCAAGACGTTAAAAAAATAACAAAAGTGAAATATAAAAAATTGAAAAATGAAATATGTACATCGTAGTAGACTATTCGTGAAAACATAATGAATGGATTACAGCTACAGTAAAAAGAAAAAAAAACAAATAACTTCCTGTAACCAACGAAAACTCGTTACTTGTGAATACATACAAGGAAAAAAAGTTTTGTTTAAAATATTCTATATATTGTGTATTTGCTGAAACGAAAAAAAAATATACATCATGCGATTTGTTACACAACAGTGTTGACGTCGTTTGTTTCTTAATTAGCCACATGATTCATTAATCAATATTAATTGTGTTTGCTTCCAATTCTTTATTTAAAAATATTTTTTCTTTGATATTTTTACATAAGATGTGCCATAATCTTACGTATATCGACATACAAAACTACAATGCAGACATACATTAATAGAGTCTATTATTATTATAAGCAAAGAGACTCTTAAGCCATTGTAATAGAGACTCTTATTAAAATATACCGAGGAATTTTCCTGGTGGACAAGCTGGCAATTGACAAGCCTTCTCTTCCATTTCAGTTTCTGCAGTGCTACAATCGCGTAAACAATATCGCCATCTTATTTGACGACCTTTGCCACATGTAACACTACAGCTACTCCAGTCTGTCCATTTGCCCCATTTACGACCTGACTTTACTTCATTTTTTTCGCGAATTATTCTTAAAGTACTTGGCGACGTTTTACCAACGCGTCTAGTCACCGATCTCTTTTTCTCTAACGAATGTTTGCTTGGAATGTTAACAAGTTTATGATCGTTAACTGGACTCGCTTTTCTTTCGACAATCTTGACCACCGACCCACCACGGTTTGTCGGTACACATTTCTGAACAACTTCGGGTGTTTCCTTGAAAGCGTCGCAACTAGTGCTAACATTCGAACATAAATCGTCGATCGCACGTGTTTTTATTTTTTTCTCTTGCATCTCCCTTCCTGATGTTTCATCGACATTTATATAATTTTGAAGCTCATTTACCTGAAGAGAAATGTTATTAAATAATATAGAGGACGTAAGGACATCACTATTAAAGAATTTAAAGAAATTACGTACCTTTGTTACTAATTGCTTCGCGAGTTTTTTAACTTCTTCGATTGATCTTACTGCCCGATTAGGATCCATTTCGTTGATCATCTCTAGTCGATTCTCATCTCCATCATTGCAGTGGTCGATTTCAGTTCCAGGCTCCCGTATATTCTCGTAATATTTTAATTCCTCTTCCTTATTTAAAAAACCGTGACTCGATTCGGTATGTCTCTTTCGTTTCGTTCGCAATTTTGCATTCTGTGGCGGTATCATCGATTTTTCGGTTTCTTCGAACGCTTTCTGCTTTTTAGTTTCTGTCGCGAATCCATTTAAATTCTGGTTCGTTGCTGCCTTGGAATCATCAGCGCCACCTGCGGCCATCGAGTCTCTTCCTACTAACGACAATCTCGAGATATCGTCGTCAATTTTTTTCTCACTTCTTTTCAATTTCGAAGAATCGTTTTCAGAATCAATTCTATCGATCGATCTTTCCGATTTTACGGATCTACGACGAAAATTGTTGTCATTACTTTTCTTAGCCACTAGATTAGCAATTTCTACTTTTGAATTACCCTCGCTTGTCGCTTTATTCGCTTTGCTCTTGCGAGACATTCTGGATCGATCCGATCGCAGAGGAATTTTCGAAACGTCGTGTTTCTTTCCTACATGTTTCTTTTTCTGTTTTAATTTGTTTGTTTTGTCGCGACTGCGTTTCCTCGCTTTTCTTCTAATTCGTAGCAGATCTGCTTTTACATTTGAACTCGGTGGATTTAAATGCTTCTCAACTGTTTCTGATCCCGATAGGATCGATCGTTCCTTCTCGTTGGATTCTTCTCTTTTATCAATTGTACTTTGTAGATCAGATGAGTTTTCCTCTCCCGAGCCTCTTTTGTCGTGTACCTTTGAGTAATCGTCTCGTTTTTTCCTAACGAGTTCTACTGCCAGCATTGGATCTAGCAATTTCTCGACTTCCGGATCCTCGTATGATTTCTGGTTTGCAATAACGTCATTTAACGATTCTTTGCTTTTCGTTTGACCTATAAATTTTATATTTCTTTTTCCTGTATTTAGACCGCGAATATCAGACCGTGGACTGATAATGTCGCTAACGTCGGATTTATCTTCACTAAGGTACGAAGGAACCACAATTGGTCCATCTTTATCTAGAGATTCATCAAATTGTTTGTCATTTACAGAGTATTCTTCTGATTTGATTTCTCGTTTCGTATCAAACGAAACATCATCGTCATAAAGGTTTTCTCCTATCGAATCATACGAATCTCGAGGGAAAGAGTTGGCTAAATCTTTTAAATAATCTCGTTGATATCCGAACGCAGAAACAGGATCCGATTCTGACTTGCTTCTTTTTACTCGCACGTGTGCTTTTAAAGAGTCTGGATCGTCAATATCGTTCGTGGAAACTGGTTCATCGTAATCTAATAGCGTCTTTCCTTTACCTGTATTTTCTTTATTTTCAAGCAAACCTCCCTTGAAATATTTTTCATTTTCAGAGATTGTACATAATGCTCTTCGCCTCCATCTATAGTCAGCTTGATAGCTTTGAAATTCGCTATTTCCTTCCATAGATTTCGACAATACCTTATTGGACACTAAAGTGTCATTTAGAAAACGATTAATCGTGTCTTTCAAAGAAATTGTAATTAATAACCTTTCAGAATGGATTGGTACATTTTTCAATTTGTCCGTTAATAATTGCGACAATTTATTTACGCCGCCAATTGCATCTTTTGTACTACTTTCAAATCGATTTGTAAGAGATAATGAATCATACATACACGTGCCATTTGATAAAACACTTATGAAATCTTGCAAAACATACGAGAAACTTGCAAAGAGATAATTCGAGTTTCTTAATGATTCGCAATCTTGAAGATAATTGTAATTATGGCAATGACACGTAAATAAATGGATATTAACGATATTGTAATTCTCGGTTTTAATAACAGGAACAATGAACAAAAGGATCGTAAAAATCCAAGTGACTGTGTGAGTTGAAAATTTCAGCATTACACACGCTATTTCAAACTTTTCATGTTACTCGTTGCTCATTGAAAGATCATTTGGTTATTGTTGATAAGGATTTGATAAAATAGTTGTTGCTCCAGGGTTTTGGTTACTTCGAATTTGATTATTTTTTGCGATTTTGCTAACATCGATTGAACTTCGATAGGTTGAAAAATGTACAATAAAATATCGATATCGCTTACACCATTTTAACATTGGAAACGGTGCTTTAGATATTTGTTCATATAATACGCGTTTGTAGTCTAAGCCTGTTAATTATTACTTTTTCTAAGATAACATATGATTTCTATGTATTTTATATGTATAAAATAACATAATGGAATTTTTAACATTAGCATATATATTTTCATTTATCTTAATGGTAAGAAACTAATGTTGTCACTTAACCTATTAAATTCGAATCGATATGTTCATCCAAATGAAAAATGTTTTAAACAAATTGATGTACATCAAAGTTGCGATTGAATTAAATTGGAATATAACGTGCAATATATTTTCATTATAAAATATGTGTTTTTTTAGGTGAATGTTGTATCATCGGAATTTTCAGCTGATGACTGTAAAAGTTTAGGTTTTAATAGGGCTAATTTACTTTGTTCTACTTGTGAGGAATTTAATAAACACGGTTTAACAGAAATATTGTAAGTAAATAAGTACATTTGCTTTGTGATAATTTAACATCCTATATTAACAATTGTAAGAGTATTGTTTGGTAATCGCAGGAGTAATTGTAAGGAATGTTGTTTAAAAGATGATGATTACGATGCATCTGGATTGAAAAAATATCCACGTGCTATTCTTGAAGTGTGCACATGCAAATTTGGCGCATACCCACAAATCCAAGGTAAATAGACATTTATTGTTTAAAGATAGAACTGTATGCATTTACAACACACGTTTATCATATTTTTTACAGCTTTTATAAAAAGTGATCGACCTAGTAAATACAAGAATTTACAAATAAAATATGTCAGAGGCTTAGATCCAATAATTAAGTTATTGGATGCAGATAATAAAGTTGAAGATATTCTGGATATACATAAATGGGATACTGATTCTGTTGATGAGTTTTTAGCGACGCACCTTTCTATAGATTAATATTAATATAATATAATGCCATATATTTTAAATTTCCTTATCAAATATAAATAACCATGTTTTCTATGTAATTTATGTAGAAAAAGATACATTTCTTACTTATATTACTTTTCTTCTTGTTTTAGGTATATTAACTCTCATCAGTCTCAGTCTTACAACTTAATTTGTTTCTTGATGTCAAATTGACATAGTGATAAAAAAATTAATACTTACTAAATATCAAATTTTGTTATATAATAATAGTAAATATAATAAATTTCTATTCCTACTCTCAGGTATAGATATTTTATATTTTTATATCTTACATATTTCACAAGAAAAATTAAACGAGACAGATGAGGGGTAAGGAAGACATTGTATAGCTTATAAGATTATATAAAATAGTATTCATATTAAGAAGGTGGAAGATAAACTATATGATTATTTTTTAGACTATTTATTGTTTCATATTTTCTACACACTAATACAAAAAATCCAATATTGGAATGAAAGTTGTTTAAATGATTTAAGAATAGCGTCAGTTTTTATTAAATTGCTTTAAATAGGTGATAAAAGTGATTAATATAAAGAAATTATGAATTATATATCACTTGTTACTAAGATATTAGGCTGTTGGAGACAACCTTTTGCTGGACGCAAATTTTATTATAAATTAAATTATTTTATACTGACTACAAAGGCAAGGTAAGTGTCATCGTGTTGAAGTTACAAATTTCGGTAGTCTATAAGGCAATTGTCAACGTGCATTTTTATATTAAACCTTTTTGTTATAATGCCTTATATGTCACAAAAACTTTAGTCTTACTATAAAATTCTACTGCATTATTATAAAACAAATACAATTATTGTAATTATTTCTGGTACTTATAATCTTTGATTATAGATATTTTATTATAGTTAGACATAAACGGGATGAAATTTGTATCAATATTTTAAATTTATTGCAAGATATATTGGGATTCTTCATTAGTGTAATTCGAGGAATGAATCCTATTATATTATAGTCCCATATTCTGGTTATTATTGAAAAACCATAAACATGCGTTATATTTACTTGAATATTAATAGCATTTCTTAATACAGAATAGTTACAAGTTGATAAGATAATCAGCAGTAATAGAATCTTTTTATTTATTTTTTTTTATTTTAGAAATGTACATTATAGATCGTACATTATACATTGATTATATTATTTTAGTAGTATTAGAATGTTAAAAAAAAAAATAATACAATCAATGTAAAATGTGATGATCTATGCTGTAGATTTCCAAAATAAGGGGAAAAAATTAAAAAGCTTTAAATAAGCTTGGGTAAGGTAATTATATATTTTCTTACATTTACTTTTGTAAATGATACATGAATAATCATTATTTATACATATAAAAAAATAGCCATTAAATTGCATCAATTTCTTTCATTTTGTTAAAAGATGTAACAAGTTAAATTACACAACATCGATAGATTGAATATATTGAATACAAAGATGAAACCTAATAAATGACCTACTAAGAGATGTAATTATAAAATATACCCAAGCTTACTTCAATTTTGAATACAAATCACTTTATCGTCGTCCTCTCCGTGCTCGTGGACTTCCACGTCCACGTGTAAAACCTCGACCACGTGATTTTATTTGAGAATTTTGGTCTCTGTCCGACTTCTCCATAGACTTTTCGTGATTAACATGCTCTTTTTCATCTCCATCATCAATTAAATTACCTATTTCTGCTTCGTTATCATTATCGAAATCAGCCCACATTTTATCAACCGGCGTCTTCTTTTCCGTAGTATTAACAGCATTTTGTGAAGATTGTTCATTGCTGTTCTCAACTTCGTGAATTTCCTCTTCCTCTGATTCTATATAAGCTTCAAGTGGATCATACTTTTCATCTCCATCAGCTTTCTTTTGAGCGTTTGCATTTTCAACATCATTTTCCTCTTCTTCTTCTTTTGCTTCTACATTATTCTCGTCTTCAGAATGAGCTATTTTACGACGTTTCCAGCTTCCATCGTATTCTTTATCATTTTCTTGAGTGTCTTCATTAGTCTATAAAAAAATTTAATTTTTTATTTTACTGTAACTATTTACATTGTTCTAATTTTTTTCATAAAATTATTATTTTTCATTAAATTATACCTCAGTTTTCACTGTTGGCGTTTGTTCTGTACTCTCCATATTTGAAATTAAAGTCTTTACTTCTTGTACGAAATTTCGGTAATGAGTGATACTACGTAAATGAGTATTCATATCTTCAGCTAAAAGCATGAATCTTCTACATTTTTCACAATAAAATCCTTGAACTTCTTTCACCATAGATTTTCCTGAAACAGCACAAATAAATAGATTCTAAAAATTTAAAAATAATGAAAAATAAAATTCATAAACGGTAAAATTTACCAAGGGAAACTTGATTCTGTCGACAATATTTGTAAGATGGAATTTTGAATTTTTTTTCACCCAAATTTTCGATAATATCCGTAATATATTCTTGTTCTCCTGCAGTAGTATCTTCTTCCTTCTCATTTTTATTATCAGAACCAACATCTTTTTCTTCATCTTCAGCTGTACGTACTTCAGATTCACCTTTTGCAAGTTTTTCTATAAGAATGAGAGACAAAAATTAAACAGTTTTTAAATATTACAAGATATCACTTTATTGCAAAAATTAAATAGTTTTTCATTTTCAAATACCTTTCTTTTTATTTTTTCGCTGTTCTTCACATTGTACAGCTTTTTTCATGTGTCCAGGAGTTAAACAATGTTCATCATACTCAATACGCGATGGGAATTCTTTCAAACATGGAAAACATCTTGGATGTAAAAACGTTTTTAGTTGTTGATGTTTCTCACTCTTTCTATGCGTAGACAATGTTCCATAGAAATTCAAGTCACACATTGTACAATACTCACGTACATTAAGATCTACAGATACCTAAGCAAGAAATAAAAATAAATACATAAAGTATTATAAGTTATTAAACTCGCATACTTACTTTTTTACCGCGCCGTTTCGAATTAGTTAAACTAAGTTCACGTTGTTCTTCTGCTACTCTTAATTCATGCCGCATGAGATCAACCTTTAATTTATACGATTCATCTAACTTTTCCATCATCAACTGATGCGCTCGTCCTCGTAAATGATTTTCAAATGACTGTAAAAAAATAAAAGGATAATAAAAATCCATTTCAACATACAACATACATAGTATCAAATACATACATATCCATCCCACATATGCTTATTACAAATGTGACAGAACATATGATTCATAGGAACTTCTGCATAACGACTTTCAGCATGTCTAGCTTCTGATTTTTTGCCTGTCATTTTTGAATCCTTCTCTGTTGCAGACGCGTTCGTTTCCTTTGCTGTTGTTTCTTCTACTGCAGGTTTGTCTGCCTTTTGTTCTGCATTATCTTGAGACTTTTCTCCTGTTTCGTCAGTCTCTTCAATTTTAGCATCCTCGGTCTCCTTTTTAGTATCCTTCCAATCACCTTTTTTGTCTTCAGATTCTTCATTTTCTCCACTAGTATACAAACAAAGAAAATTTTTATTATAATTATAAATGTTAATTGGATTTACTGTGCATTGTTTAATGTGATATAAATATTATATTTCTTTAATATGTGTTTTAGTGAAAACACATATACACAAACTTCTCAAAATCGATAACTAGAGAGAAACTGGGCGTGATATTAAATTAAAAGAAGATAACTCACACTTCTAACAACTGTATAAAAATTTAAACAACCTATTATTATGAACAAATATTCGGATAATGTGTATTGAAAGAAGAACACATGGGGAACATTTTACATGATTATGAAATACTAATGTTATGAGATTATAGGTAATCTAATTTACATTTGAAATGTGAGTTGAGTTTAATCAACAATGACGAGTGAATGTATAACATGATACATATGTAGACATATGTATATATAAATGTATATATACGTATGTATGCAATACTTTTTTAAAAGTCAGACAAGAGAAAGGACACAATGCTAATTCTTTAGCAATCATACCATATGTACGTAACAAACACCGTACATACAGAGATAGGTGACAGAATGAGACTTACTGAAGTTTGAAGAAACTATTCACAATCACCAGGAGCTTACCTTGTTACAGCAGGTGCTTCTGTTTTTTCATTATCAGAGGTCTTAACGTCCTGCTGTTCCTTTTTGGCAGTCTGATTTTGTTTAGAGGCAGGAATTGGTTTAGAAGATTTATCGTTGTGATGTTGAGTTTGGTTTCCATTCATACGCTGATTGCCAGACTGGGGTGCACGAGATTGTTGTGCAGATGGACCACGTCGCCCAGCAGGGCCATCACGGGCGCGATTGCCCATCTAGTCATGTAGGTCAAATGACCAAACCGTCATGAGAAGTATCTGATATAATTGCGATTCTTCTCGAATCGAATTTGGTTTTAGAAACCACTGGGATATTTGAGGGAGAAAAATATTCTACTCAATTCGGAAGCAGGACGTACTCGGTGTTTCAACGAACACCAAAGGTCAGTATTTCCACAGCTTAGTGAATGGGAAAAGGAAAGTAATATCAAATCGTTGAAGATGCATACACTCTTCGCATCATCTAACTTTGTATAGGCAATGATCTTATTGATCATAAGATATGATATTTATAACACATACTTTTATCCTTTGAATATAGCTCATCAATAAAGCTCAATGAAAAATAATCAACAAGAAGAAGAAGTTAAATCAGTGAACAATGTAGCTTGTAATCAATACTTTTGAATACTACTCTTCAGCTACTATTCTTAAGCTACAATGACGAATAGAAGACTTGGATGGATTATAAATGAACCAAGTTAGAGGAGAAATATATCTGCATGTCTATACTGAAACTTGTTACACAAAATCACAATTAACTTCCACTGCTAAAAATGAGAATACACATATTTTGAAATCAATACACGTCTCGTTATCGTGTTTTGCAATGAAATAACACTGTGATGGTTATTTTTTCCTATGAAAATCGTATTTAGCACAACTAGTCCAGCAGTAAGAATTGTTTATACTTAGTAACTGCACAGGGTAGCCACGTAGCATGTCATCCACTAACTGAAAGCCTCATTAATGAATCGATCAATGAATATAAAAAGGAGAATTTCAAACTTTCAAACTAAGGACTGGTGTTGTTGATGTATAAAAAAAAAAGAAGTGTAGACTAAGAATTGCCCTTGCAATTTTCATTCAAAACGATCTGCAGATTAATTAAAAATTATATATTCATACCTTGTTGTACGGTTGTGGGCGTTGATTCTTCATTGGATGTCTAACAGGACGATCATTAAAACGGCCAGAAGAAAAGTTCTGCTGATTCGGAAAGTTAGGCCCTGGTCCACTAAAATTATTTCCAAGGCTGAGAAGCGATGGTACCTGCTGCGAATACAAATTATCACTTATAATGTACGACAATATGATAAAAATCGTGGATAATATATAAACAAAGTTCTCTTACCTGTGGTTGTGCTTCTTGCTGAGTGCGAAGTAAGTTCGTAAGAAGATTGCTAGCTATTGCTAATTGTGCTTGTGGCGATGCTAAAGACAAATTATTATTAGGTGTTGGTAAAATTCCTCTGCCAGGCATCATTCCTCCTTCCCAAGGATTCATTCCGCCACTTCCACCACCTCCACCACCACCTCCGCCACCACCACCTCCTCCACCTCCACCCATTCCACCACCCATGTTGCCACCCATGCCACCTCCACTTCCTCCCATGTTTCCAATCCTTCCTCCACCACCTCCTCCTCCTCGATTGTTGAAGTTCCGATTCCCAAAAGAATCACGTTTTATCCCTCGATTAAAAGACATTATATCTAAAACAAAGTATAAATCTTTTATAATGATAGAAAATATTATTTTATTATTACAATATATACATACATTTATATATTAATATAATATGATAATGTATATAATGCATATATCATTCATATATATATATATATTCATTTAAATTAAAATTCAATTATAAATATAATTTATTTAATTAAAATATGTTAATTAATTACTTATAAATATATATTTATTTAAATGTAATTTATTTATTTATGAGTAACAGTTTTATTTCTTGCATGATAATATAGATATTTATTATCCTACTGCATAATTCTCAAGTTTCTAAACTACCCATTTTTAATTTATAAATGGAGTCTGAAAGGACGTCTATTTCCGATATAAGAAGTTAGATAATTTGTAACAATTTAACTATTCAAACTTTTACCAAACTTTAAAAGAATAAGAATTTATAACTGTGTATATTATACAATTTTAGATAAAATAAGTAATACGTGTATAAGAGAAAAAATAATTGTCCAAAATTTTCACGATTTATGTTTTACATACCAAATGACGCTGTACAATGTGACTGATAAATTTCAAAAAGATTTATTATCGTATCAAATTTCCTTTCTTTTCAAAATACTCTAAATAATATTTGAAATTTTTAATATATAATTCTTATTCGAAATGGAAAAATAAGTGGCTACGTACCACAAAAGGAGTAACTTCTACCACAGCACAAGAAAAGGAGGTAAAATGGTAAGCTCAAGGAAATGGAGTCATCAAGCGTCTACCATGAACTAGAACATTAAAAGCAGCGTTTAAAATGGTCGATGTCAAAAGCAATAGCTGTTTTTGATTGGTTAACATTGAAGTCTGATAAATATATATAAAAAATTAAAAGTTTTATTTCCTTTTATTTATATAACATGTTATATGAAGCAGAGATCTAATCTTCAAATCCTATAATAAAAAAAAGACATTACTTGTTATATTTCATGCTATGGAAACAAAGTTCAAAATTAATTTCCATGTAACAACTGATTACAAACATACAAACTGAGGTACGAATTGAATATTTTCCTTTTTTGTAAATTCAAATATAATTAAAGTAAATTAACTAATTTCTCGGTATTTAAATCAATTATATATATTTTATTTGTCTTCATTAAATTTTTTATTTTCATTAATTATTAAAATCAATACGTATTTATTTATGCTTTCGACGAAAATACATTGTATCACACGTGCAATTAGCATGTAGACAATTTTACAACTTTCTTATTGTTTGTAATACATTAGCCTACTAATCAATATTATTGAGGTATTTGTGTTTTAATAGTTATGTAAAAAAAAGTTATATGTATTAGTGAACGTTTTATTAAACAACACCGGTAATATATACTCGGTGTTTATAAAGTAAAATTGTGATATTTATTGAACATTGCTTCATATTTATAATACTTCTAGGAATCAACTTTAACGTTTAATGATAAAGCATAATGTCAAATCAAAGACCAGTTTCTTGTGGTCTTGATTTTTGTGCAGCACCAGATTTGAACAATTGCCTTTTTACAGCAAATTCATCAAAGTAAGTAATAAAT
Organism: Melipona bicolor; assembly: GCA_030673865.1. Taxonomy (NCBI): domain Eukaryota; kingdom Metazoa; phylum Arthropoda; class Insecta; order Hymenoptera; family Apidae; genus Melipona; species Melipona bicolor. The sequence goes on from JAHYIQ010000019.1 coordinate 691,069, forward strand.
TATAATATACATATATTTTACTGTTCGTTTATTTATTATTATTGATATCGATTTTATTTATAGATATGAGTTTATATGTGTTCCACTTGTCCATCCATTATTTAAAAGAGAGTTTGTTTCTGGAAGTGCAAAAAAACGAGCTGGTCCATTTACCAGACCAGACATAGTTTTATGCAGTTCTGGTATGTATATTGAAAGACTCTTACAAAATTGAAAGACTCTTACAACAACTAATATTATTATCTATTTTATAGATTGGAATACTTTAATCATTGGTAAATTATCGCCATACATTAAAGCAGATTCTAAAAATCCCAGCTTAAAAAAAAACAGTGAGGAAACTTTAAAACAAGAGTTAGCTTTAGCAAGTCATTTAGGTCTTGTAGGAGTTACCTTTAAGTTGACTAAAGGAATAAAAGAAAATGCAAATCTTAGCCGAATTATCTGTGATAAAGTTTCAAGCATGTGCAGCTTACAGGTACTGACCAACAAGTTATTATACATTTATTATACATTTGTACACCACAGTTGTCTTAATATCATTACAGGTTTGGATTCAAGTCCCTATGGAAAATCCTATCAAGCAAGCATATTCTTACAGAGAAGAAGACTGTGGTAAAGTAGAAAATCCATGGGAATGGTGGAATGCCTTCAGAATAGTTTGTGATTATAATAGAAAATTAGGCGTTGCATTAATTGTCAGTCATGATCTTCCTGATCAAGAAGAGGTATCTAAAAAACTGTTGTTTTCTGTGCACTTAATTAATAAGATGAAAACTCAAATGTAATGAAGTTGATTTAATTATAAGATTGATAGGTGGCTAGGAGAACCAGTTAAGTGTTTAATCTTTCCAACGACATTATTTATCACAAATAAAAAAGGATATCCTGTACTAAGTAAAGCACATCAGGCATTAGTGAAGAAATTTGCCATGCTAGAAGTACAGTTTGTACTTACGGGACAAAATAGATATCAAAATATTACCTATTATCACAATTATTTAGAGTACTTATGGAAGGTAAAATTTTACATGTGTATACATTTCTATTTTTTAATAATAATGATTTAACTTAAATATTGTTATTATAACAATATTTTATATAGGACTGTGAATCGGATGGAGCAGTAGAAAAATATGCTCGCGGTTATGAAGATTACCTGCAATGTCCTTTGCAACCACTTATGGATAATCTTGAATCTCAAACATATGAAGTATTTGAAAAAGATCCTGTTAAATATTCACAGTATCAAACGGCTATTTATCAAGCAATTTCTGCAATTAGGTCTAAATTAGAAGACAAAAGCAAGAAAATGTACTAATATATAAATATAACTATAAGTAATTACGAAAATAAATTACTGCTATGTGAAAATATAAAACTTTATTTTAATTTTTAGAGTAATAATGGTAGTTGGAGCTGGAAGAGGACCACTTGTTCGTGCATCTTTAAATGCAGCAAAAAAAGCAAATCAACCAATTAAAGTATATGCTGTGGAAAAAAATCCTAATGCAGTATTAACGTAAGATTTAATAATTGTAAACTTTTTCGTGCATTATGTAGAAATATATCTTTTTAATTTATTGTGCATATAGTTTACAAGCATTGGAAAAAGATTTATGGAAGGGCAAAGTAACAGTGGTGTCTTGTGATATGAGAGAATGGAACTCTCCTGAAAATGCTGATATTGTAGTATCAGAGTTACTTGGTTCTTTTGGTGATAATGAACTTTCTCCAGAATGTTTGGATGGCATCCAACGATTTGTAAAACGTATATTATTTTATTACATTACAAATATTGATAGCGAAATATTTTCTCTTATATTTATTCTTATGAATTTTTTAATACTATTTTTCATCAGCTGATGGTATATGTATACCAACTTCATACACGTCATATATTGCCCCAGTACAATCGTCTAAATTGTACAATGAAGTAAGACAGTGCAGAGATAAAGATAAACACTCTTTAGCACATTTTGAGACTTCATACGTAGTTCATCTACAAAATAAGTATGACATTGCGAAGCCACAGCCATTATTTACTTTTAAACATCCAAATAATGGTTAGTAAGTGAATAATATTTATATACTGCCATTACATAATATATTTTTAACTATTATTATGCTTTCAGCAACTATTACTGATAATTCAAGATATGACACAAAAATATTTAAAGTACGACAAAATTCTGTATTGCATGGCTTTTCTGGATATTTTGATACTGTTTTATTTAATAACATCACATTAAGTATAAAACCTAGTACACATAGTCCTGGAATGTTTAGTTGGTTTCCTATTTTTTTTCCGATCAGGGTAAGATAAATTTGTATCTTTACATTGTAATGAAACGTAACATAAAATATAATTTATCGTTACAGGAACCAATACAGTTAAAAGCTGGGGACCAAATAGTTGTTCATTTTTGGCGTCAATGTAATTCTAAAAATGTATGGTATGAATGGTGTATTAGCGAACCATTTCCAGGACCTATTCATAACCCTGGTGGTCGTTCTTATACTATAGGTTTATAATTTTTATTTTTGTGTCTTATTTAAAAAAAGAGAATTTTCTGTTATAAATTATGACAAAATTCTTATTAATTGTGACAAATATTTTTTTCTGATAAAAGTGACTTAACATATAATTTTTTAAATATAATACTGGTTCTGACATTATGATTTTTTTAATATAAATATACATAATAAATTTCTTATAAAAATCTTTTTTGAAATTGATGTAAATATATCAAAATAAACCCCTATTTAAAAGTATTTAAATAAATATCTATTTAACGTTATGAAAGATACGAAGATACGAATATTCTTAGAATTGCTTTTTAAAATGTTTTTTTTGTTTGAGGATTCTTCACATTACTACAGGTCACTGATATTGCACAAGTTTGATGACATAAATTAGACGTTATCTCTCAAGCATTTCTACTGATCTTTTAACCTCACGTGATCACATATAGAATTTCAATAATATTGCGTCTTTTCTGAAGATACAAAAAGGCTTCTATTTCCAAGTTAGACCGTTCATGTTATCAAAATTAAAAAATCAAAACCTCACTCTTTCAACAGAATATATACATGTACGTCTATACAATGCCAAATTTTACTCTAATTTTTTATTAATATTATATGATGTAATTTAAAATAATTTTCAAATAATTCATATTGATTAAGCTTAACAGCAAGTATCTAGAATTCATTATTTATTTATATATTCATTTATGTTATTTATAAGAATAGTTAATAATTATAATAAATAATATAATTAAGGAGAACGCTTTGATTGACATTACTTATTATATATATATATAATTTATTGAGCATACATATGTTTACATTATATTTGTTTGTCAGCGATTTGAATTATGATAAAACGTATATATTACCTCGTCTGTAGTATTACCATTGACTAAAGATAACATAGAACGGACATGAAATGGAATTTCTTGTCTCAGAATTTGAAATATCGACCAGAAAAAAATCACTAAGCGCACTACCACAGACAAGGTATTTGAATAGACATTACATCTTACAGACTTTCGTGGCTCGTGACCTGAAATACTGACATACTAAAAAATCATTGGTTTTTCAGCGCACTCAACGTTTTTTAGCGGTAACGTTTTAACTAGTGAATGCGCCAGTAATATGATTTTTGAGACCAATTACAGTGTTGTACTTTCAATACTGAAATGTGAATTTCGTCTGTGATTATACCAAGTAAAATGATACAAGCAAAATGTTTAATTGTGTATCCAAATTCCAAAACACGAGATTAGTATTTAAAATTATTTCATTTTTTATTATATATTTATTTGTGTGTCAGAAAAAGCTATATTCGAACGAATTCATCGATTGGTTTTTCATTGAAAACGATAACTCCTAACAGGATTTCATATTTATTGAAATATATTTAGAATGGCCCTGATGTTTAATCAAAAAGTAGAGACAAAGAATAAGTCTATTGTATTTTATAAAATCATATGTTTTGAAATATTAAAATCCAAAGTCTATGATATTCTACATATTGAAAAATGTACTATACGTTATTATAAAAAAATTCAATCTATCATTATAGAAATCAACGATTTCCCTAACAACTCAAATCCTTTAATTACATAAAAACTAAATTGTGATCGCAGCCAAGAGGTCATACTATTTGTTATATAAGTTATAACTGTACTGCAGTAATGCAATTGGTAATAGTATCACAAATAATAATAATTGCACTGGTCTCATCCTGTTGAGGTTGCTACGCATCGAAACCTATTCTTGTCCCATCCATCTTTTTTTTTTACTTTAAAACAAATTTGTCCAACAAAAAAAAAAGAAATTCTCCTTGATATACGATTGCAAAGATTCAAAATTTCTTATCATTGTGCAAACGAACAACAAAAAGAATTTTAAGAAAAAACCGATAAAAAGTAAACCAAAGCACAATATATTAAACTACAAATCAAAGTTTAAATTGAAAATAACTATAACTAAGTTATAACTGGTTTAAAATATCTCACGCATCCCACGATGACTCTCGTTGTTTAAAGTCTCGTGGTGACAAGTTGAAGGGTCTAATAGTTTACTTATCAACTAATTCTCCCTACAGTCTAATTCCGACAGTGAAATAAAGAAAAGAAAGCACTTTGCATAGTCTAAACTAAACTGTAGATTACGTAGTACTTAGACCGATATCGTGTTATAAAAATATTAAAGCCTGTAAAATGATATCAATTACCACGCCTCACCACGAGGAAATTGTCGAAAAACAGCTGTATCAGGATTCTAATAGCACATGATTTTATAGCGGGAATATCACAAGAACCAGAAGCTGCTTCATGCTGAAATTTGAAACATTGTATCAAAAGCACATGAGTATCGAGGACACGACAAGACAGCCCGTCGACCGGGTCTCCTGATACAGAGGTTTTTCGACAAAACTTTATGCGGGAATATCTCGGGATCCAGATGGTGATTCTCGCTGAAATTTCGAAATTTGTATCATTAGCACATGTGTATCAAGGAAGTGACCTGCCAAAACCCTAAAGCCAGCTGAGTGCCTGATATTTCAGCTTTTCTAAAAATGGTTTAGCGTGAACATCTTGAAGACGGGATTCTCCATTTATATACCTCGTTTGTGCTAGTTTTGCTGAAGTGAAAAACTTGCCTGAATCGGTACAACAGATTGTGACACGAAAATGGTAAGGGGTTCCTGTAACCCCCAATTATGGATCGAGAAAATCTATTGTATGCGTGGTTTATACATATACATAGTCTGTGGCAATGTCAATTATTTTACCGCCTGTGATACGAAGTTTCATTTCTTGTCACTGATCTGTTCTATCATTTGCCAATGGTATTATGTAACTATGTTTCCCTTTATGTAAATAAATTAATCTAATTGTCGTGAGTAAATAGTTAAAATTGTTGAACAATATACAAAAATACCGTGGAAATATTTTTATATAATTGACAACACTGTAGTAAATATCATGTTACTTGTATCATTTTGTTTGATATAGTTCTTTTATTCAACGTTGTTTTATCTTTGAATTTGGTCGGTATTTCAGATGTGACATGAAATTCCATTTAATGTCCAGTCTATCCTTCTCTTAGTCAATGGTATTACGCTATATAGATAAGGAGTTCATGTACCTTGTCTGTACATGCGATAAGGATTGCCGATAATCTAGAAATGCATGTTACTTTATAGAAATACATTAATTCGTTCAAAACCGGCGTTCAGTTCATGTGAAATGTTCTGTCGACATTACGAAAAAACAAAAAATTAGTCAAGAACGAAACACATTGCACACGGCACGCATTTCTTAGGTTAAAGTTTTCTGATTGCTTTAAAATTAAGAAACATAACTTAACATGGCAAAAGTAATTGTACAAATGACAAAATATACTGCGAAAACGTTCTCGCATACTTCGAGAGAATATTTATTTAATTTTTCTGCTCCAAAAGTGTCGTTATATTTTTCACGTTCCATCGCCAACAGTCGTTCTTTAAACGTTGGTAAGTATCTCATTTAAATGTTTAAAAAAATTACATATTTATAACAATACATGCAGAAACAAGATTTTACACTGGTGATAGAATATTTATTAATTGTTGTTAATCGATACAATAATGCAAAAGAGGTGTTATATCACATCAGATGTTTTTATCAATTTTTGAAAAATTATTGTAATTGTAATATTAGTCATTTGTAATACTTGAAAACAATTGTTTTTAAACAAATATGGTGTATTCAATTTAATGTTTTCCATTAGAAAGCATTCTCGATTTTTTTTTAAATTTTAAAAATTACAAATAAAATTTTTAGAAAGATTTTACACGGAAAAACATGAATGGATAACAGTTGACGGTAACATAGGCATAATTGGAATATCCAATTATGCACAAGAAGCATTGGGTGATGTTGTTTACGCTCAGCTTCCAGATGTTGGATCTGAAATAGAGAAAGAAGGTGAGAGTGCTCATATCTTGATGTTTTTCATATAATGAAAATCATATGAATTTTCTTTATAGCTGAATGTGGAGCTTTGGAGTCGGTAAAAGCAGCCTCTGAATTGTATAGTCCCGTCAGTGGGAAAGTAATAGAAAAAAATGAAGAAGTTGAAAAAACACCTAGTTTAATAAATACTTCTTGTTACGAAAGAGGATGGTTATTCAAAGTAGAATTAAATAAATTTGATGAACTAAAAGGTCTAATGAATGAAAAAGCATATAATGAGTTTTTAAAATCTGATCCAGCATAAACGTATCATGTTTTTAACATATATAAAATTAGTTAGTAATGATTTAATTTTGATCATTTCTAATTGTATCATTAGCGAAAAAAAATATGATTATTCTTATTTATTTTAAACCTTGTGACAATCATGATCTGATATTAGTATTGAATATCATTTTATATTAGTCAAATGTGAAATAAATACAGTTTACAATTGAGTCTTTAATCACATATGAAGGCCTCCATGAAAACAAATCTATGAGTTAATATATTGTATCTTTGTAAATATAAAAAAATAAATTATTGTAAATCTTGATAAGGCACAATTTTGTACATTAATGTGAATTAGGCAATATGTTTAATAAAGTATATGTAATGTAAATATATAACATGTAAATTAAGAATATGAAGCTATGTGCAGTAGTTAGCTGATGTCTTTATTAACCACTGTGCATTTTCTTATCTTGTTACCATATTTGTACAAAGCAAACAAATATTTTAACATGTTATACATGTCATACATGTTATACATGTTATTTAATATACGAATGACACTATTGTTACAAATTATAATAAACTTTGTATTGTACATAAACGCATTTAAATTATAGTAACTTGTATGTATAAAGAAACAATTGAATGTTTTGAAATACTATTTGTAAATTTTTGAAAATTGTCTGCTTAATAATTTCTATAGTACCATCCTTTACTCTCCTTTTGAAAACTATCGTCGTATCGTTTCATGGTCATTGCCCGTATTTTTATAATAATACCAAAGACGGGAGTGCAATAGGGGAAATATTATCATTTAATAGGAGTTCAATTAGTATAATATATAAAAATAGCGCTGTCAATCCTAAAAGGAACAGTTGTCAGTTAATAATAAAGATATATTTACAATCAATCATTTTTTCTTCTACATAATTTACAATTGCCAACTCCTAATGGCAGTGTTAACAACGCATAATAGTTCATCATTTAATGTTAATTCCAATTATTTATTGGGTCAAAAAATCACATCGATATTAAATTAGATTGTTTGCCAATAATTGGTAACTGTACATATTTAACACAATGCTTATAACACCACTATTATATTTCCTAATTACAATTATTAATAAACACTTTATAACAGAATCGAGCGGACGATTAAATAGGATGGACATACAAAGATGATCGGTTTAGGGAGACATATTGAGAAGAGACAATTTTCATTTTTTGAGACAGTTGTGTTTACGATTTTTGTAAATTGTTCCAAAATTATCAGACCGACATGTTCTACAAGAGGTCTTGAAAATTACAATAAATCAAACATTTGTTTTTACCCAAACAGCAACATAGAGTTAAACGTGATTTTAGAGACTTCATTGATAATTAAATAATTTCGAATCGAATATCGTAACATATATATCATAAAAAAGTATAATCTAATTTGGAATAAATATAATAATAACTAAAGTAGTTAACGTGGAAATATAACGGGTACAATACTTGAATGGAACTTTTATATTCTGTCGATACGCATATTACAGAAGTCATAGACTTTAAATCTACGTAGGTAACATTCATACATTCCATTTAATTTGCTATCTGGGTGTCTATTCTGAGGTATGTGGTTTACTAAAAATGTAAAAATGTAAGACTTAATACAGTTATGAAGAGGTAGACATTTATATGCGAGTTAAATAAAGGTAATTCGTTTTGAAGGCATTATTTAAAGAGCCAATAATGTTGCAAACGGTTTCTTTTTCGAGCGATTAATTAAAAGAACCAGGCGATTTGAAAATTTGGGAACATGTTAATATATGTTTTGCATTTTTGCATGGACACAAATCTTTACTCACACGATAAGTACATGCAAGCTTTCGAAAATATATATATTCTTTCATGGTAGTAATACTCGCAGCTACTCCTCCTGATTTGATTCAACACTCGATTCTTAATCTAATGTGGCATCGAGTTATCTTTTTACATACATCAACAAATCGTTTAAATCTATAGTTAATATCTTATATCGAAGTCGGTGGAAAAGTGAAAGTAGTAAAATAGCATTTTTCCCAGGTACTTCTTTGATAGAGGATATAAACAGTAGGAGTTGCAAAGGGTGGTACTACCAGCCTACCAGTACGAGCAAAGATTTCTGTTCCTGTTGTCACACTTGAGCCTCGAATCTAGCACGTGTAATTACCGATGGCTTAGATACCACAGGCGTCGAAAAGACAACCTTCACAGCACTGAAAAGTTTCTGACTATTGACTAAACAATAATAATCTATTAGTGAAAAATTACTACGTTCGATCGCTATCTTAACATTCAGTAAATATTTATCTATTTAACAACTGCGATAAGACAATATTGATCTTATGTACTTAGTATTAATCGCTAGATAATGTAGGACCACATAAACCTTGCTCCAATGATTCTTTTATTTCTTAAACAGAATCTTTATTATGATACAATATACAATAATAAAATATCGCAATTTGTGGTTATTCTTTTTTCCGCCACCTATTTGAAAAATAATAAAGAAAAATACATGAATAAAACTCTAAAATTAGTGAAGACATTAAGTAGCTAATGATTTTTTTCTCAGTAAGCAACAGAAATATATTTATTTCATTAAACTATACACAAAATATTATAATTACATATTTAACATGATTTATACTTTACAACGTAATTGGAATGTGTTAACTAGTATTTACAATATAGTAGCCCTGCTGTGTGCAAGTGTGACAAAATGCAGATTTTTCGTAGGAAGTTCTAAGGATGCCCAGGTGGCCGTGCGACATATATGTATATATGTATATATAAGTATATCACATGAAATTTTACTGTCGTTCAAGTATGCCCATTGAATCCCTTGCAGAAGCACGATTGGCTGGAGTGTCGACACAATTTCTTTCGTTCGTTATTATTAGGATTATCTTTTTGTTAAAATGAGAGCAAGGCTTCAGTGGTATAATCGCTTAAAAATAATCGCTTCTAGTATTAGAAAAATAGCTTTACTTATTTAGACAAAAAGTGCCTGCCCTTTGACCAATATTTTTTTAACCACCCTTTGTACTGTTTTCAAGGCATCTTGCTTACTGTTTCCCTGCGCTTATACCCACCAACATGGGTTATAATTTTCTTCATGGATACATCTCTAAAACTTCAACATCAAATATAGAAAATATATGTCATTATGTTTATATATTTAGATACACTTTATAATACACATATTATGTATATATGTAAAGTATGTACGTCTATACTTGATTTGTCTGCATAGGTATTTTTTGAACCAGAGCCCCTTAACTTGGTCCAATACCTGTGCAGCATTAGTTCTTAATAGGTACTTGAGGTCCACTCTGACAATAAGGGGCTCTATCTTGATTTTTGACATACAGCAATAGACTAACTCGTGACGCCAAACGAATGTATCGTTTCATTTTCTCTTAGCATGAAGCATTTCCATTAGAAGGGTCTGAGTTGGTGCTCCACCGCTACAATGCTTCTGATAAAGGTGATCTTCGCCCCTGCTTGCTACTACATGGATTCCTGGTAATACTGCTAGCAGCTTGTTAAATTTATCCTATTTATATAAAATTCCATTTGTATTGAATAATTCAGGAATTGTTGAATTTGAGGGAAAAAGAAAATCTACTTATATGCGAGATAAACATACCGGTATAGAAGGATAACACGTCAATGTGTAATCCAAAAGAGCTTGTTGGACTTGTTCATGACCTTCTTGAACATGTTTTTTATTAACTAACCCACGAACTTCTGCATATTGGAACGAAATTAATGTATTAATGATAATGTCATCCGACAATGAAATATCTACATGTAAAAGAAATTTGGAGAAAAAGGAAAACGTACCATGATTGAGCAGCATCAAGAATTTCATGCATATATAATCCGAAAGATCAAATTTAAGTTCCTGAAGTTTGGACGACAAATCATTAAATAGGTCTGCCAAGGAAGGAACTCCAAGTAGGCCGAGGCAAAGGAGATCGAACTTTTGGCCATTATGAAGTGTAGTCTCATCAGGTAGATTATTGTGTAACCTTTGATGAAGATGGTCAAGCACCAACATATCCGACCAGGAGTGCTGTAGCAACTTCATTTGGTCATCAACCTGTCCAAAAGAACGTCACAAATTGTAAAAATACATAAAATTTGATCAAATTATATCGAGAAACTTTATTATCTTTTAAATAAATTTATTTGCAATACAGCGGTGTATAATAAATTTCATCGAGACATTGTAATTTTAAAAAAAGAAAAATACATTTGAAAATTTGAATCTCGAAATGTAAATAATATCAAGAAAAGTATAAAAGGAAAATTATGTTATATTTTAAAGAATACTGTTTAACAAGCGATTAAATCTTTGTACTTGTGCTCCATATTGTTGGTAAAATATAAAAGTATGGCTTAAGCTATTGGACAAAATGATGACAGAACATTTTACAGATTTCCAAAGACAAACAATAAAAACTATATAATCGGTTAAGTAAACGGTTTATAATTAACATGGGCCTGCTTTAGGGCAACCGCCATAACCCAGAAACGTATCTTGTTATGACCTAGATATGAGGCGATGCTTGAAATCATTCAGTGATTGTGCAATGCTGTTGGTTACCTCACATCCCCGCTCATACCACCACCAACAGGCCGGTGAGGAGTTATTTATCGGTAAGAACTAACTTCTCTTGAAAAAGATTCTCAGCTATCGTGATTGAGATTTTTGAATTTTTATATTTTCCAAAGACTTGTTTACGTTTATCTGCGGTACCATTATGAGTTGATGTAACTTACGCGAGAAAATAGACAATATTTAAATAATTCATAGACAGAAGCCAAATTCATATCGATGCAACCTGACGCAACGCACTCGTTGGAGGACATATAATTATAATTGAAATTTATATGGTTAATGGAACTTTACTTACTTTTTCTCGCTAAAAGCTTCTCGTTTAAATAAATGGAGGATCACATAAATGAGTAAAGTTCAAATGAATAAAGTAGATATGCCTATTTACATGGTACAGTTATACGTTAAATATGACATATTTAGCCCGTAAGTAAATTAGATCGTTCGCATCCAAGTCTAATTTTTCACTATTTCAAACTCCACAAAATGGTTTTCCCGATAAAAACAAAAGTTCAAACGAGAAATACAAGAGATTGTAATTTTGCTTGGTTTCTGAACGACCCAGCGTGACTAGTCGAGATGATTAAAGAATCAACACCAACCTTGAGATCCTTGAAGAACACCGAATTTCTAGCCCAGTCCACCTGCGAGAACAGATTCTGATCGAGCACTTTGCACATTAATTCGAACAAGTCCACTTCACACTGATTGTACGTTTGATTTTGCAACAGTCCAAAAAGCGATGCCTGCCACTCGCGATCGTCAACCGTTTGAACGAAGTCTCTTATCATCGGACTAGTTTTCAACGTGGCGGTAGAGGATGCGGAACCAGCGGCTCCATGAGGTTGCGTGGACTGTTCGCCGAAGCTGAAAGCCTTCGGGCTAGGGGTAGTGGAATTAGCAGCCCATAGCTTGCTATCCAGGCCAGGGTTGAGGTTGTGCAGGTGATTACCGCCAGAAATGTTTGGCTGGGAGGACGGTGCGATCAGTTGATGCTGACCAGCTCCGCTGCCGGCTTGTGTCGTGACCAGACCAGCGGCCACGGCTGCGGGGGATGGACTCGAATCTGGAGAAGACGTTAGACTCGAGACCTGAGGTATTTGTATTTCCTGTTTAATATGCAGGAAAGGCGTTACAGCGGAAGGATAGTTCGATGGGTCACCGAGGCTGCCGCGTATCGTTTGCAGTGCCAGCTGCCGTTGTCTCATCATTTGCAGTTTCCGCGCTCGGTCTCTTTTGTACATAGGTCCGAATTTGTTCCTACCGCCTCTCATCCGGTCCGCTCGCACGGCTATAACACAAGCAAACGTACAAAACATTGAAACAACAGAATCAGTCTTCGTCTTTGGTCGCAAATGCATCTGAAACAACAGAATCAGCCTTCGTCGTCTTTGGTCGCAAATGCAACACGACGGTTGAAGTTAAAATGATCTTATTTTCTGTATTTTTTGATGAATGATAGTGTATATTTAATAATTATAATGATTATTAATGATGATTTGACAATTAAGCATAGCCACCGTCAGTTGTTCAAGTTTGAGAAAACATCATCATCGAGGGAGGAAACGAGATTTAAATCTTAGCCAAACGGAACAAAGCGTAAACGACTTGTGACTATCCTTGTTCCACTATTCACGAACAAGTCTGTTCGTTCGTTGAAAACGAGTAGTTACGTATACGACCTACGAAAGGTACAGGTGTTATTTGGTATGTTAAACCCGTCATTATTGAAAGCAAGCATTGGGACATACGAACGTCGATTATTTTCATTAACTGCAGAACAACCTGTTGACATTCTTTTTTTTTTTATTCATTATTAGCTATTTGCGAGTTTTCCATTATAGATTAAACAATTTCGAGATAATAAAAATTTCTCGGTCGTACGAGAAACGAAATTTTGAAAGATTTTAATACAAAGCGGGTTTTTAGGAGTGACCTAGTTGAATATTTACTCTCGAAACTAAGTATTACTGCATCTCCGAGTTAAGACCCACGCTGTAAACAACAGATCCCCAGATGTGTGGTCCCGGGACCGGAAGTGGCAAAGCAGAGGAACTCGATATGTATCACCCTCGAGAGCCAGGGATTAAAATATGCCATCACGAAATGCGGCGCATCAAGGAACTAGTTTTTCCTTAAGATGAAATTTTCTGCGTCAGAGATTTTTTCAAGCGAACGCGTTGAAAATCGCGTATAGGAAAACGAAAATATGCCTTCATCGGTACGAATATATTTGATGTGCATGCGTCTGACGCTCGTAAGAAATTACTACTTCAGCCAGTAAACGTTTAATGAAAACGTGCAATGAATATTCATTTTAAAATCGCTCATTTCAAAATTCAGTCTTCTCTTCTCTAAATTGAAAGATGAATTCAAAAGGAAAATAAGAGTGGACAAGTAAAAGAGCAATAAAGTAAACTGAAGGGGGACTAATAATAACTTAAAAAGAAAAGAAAAAAAAACATAGTCTCGCGCCATAAAAGGTGGCCGGTTCATCCATGTGCATCGCGACGGAGAAGTTAGTGGCGGTGTGGCAACGTATCCCCGAGAAGAGGTCATGTGCCCGATGACGACTATCCGCGATCCTCAAAGTCACGGTGCAATTAAGGGAGGATTTCGAGCAGCTTTGAACGATTTACAGGGCGGACACGCGGCTGAACCAGCGGCGTTGCCTATTTTCGTACGAAGTGTTTGCTATCTGTCGTCGCATGAAACACCAGCGAACACGAGCAAGCGAACGAACGAGCGAACAAGCGCGGTGCGCGCTCGTTGAAAGTGAAAGGAGGTTGAATCGCTTGCCCGTCCACTTCTACCTCTGAGCCAGCCTGCCGAGGGAGGAGGGCCACCCCTCTGCCCCCATCCCGCATTCGTACAGACACATACATAAACGCGCGAACCGTGTCGGATACCGTCCGACATCCCCCGCCATCTCCTAACCATGCTTGTTCCCTTCCCTCGACGCTACTACTTCTCTCTTACCCCCACCGATCCACATTGCCGCCTCCGCCACCCTGTGTGCGCGCGACCGCTTACGCCTCCTCTCTTTTTCTCGTCTTTCTTGCGTCTCTCGTTCTCACCGATTCCCTTTGCCTCCTCCTTTTTCGATACTCTTGACGCTACTTGCATTTCTTTCTTTTCTCTTCTCTTCTCTTCTCCTCTCTTCTCCTCTCTTCTCTTCTCTTCTCTTCTCTTCTCTTCTCTCCTCTTTCTCTTGCTCCTCAGTCACCACTTTTTCGTCTTTTCTTCGTCGATTCCCTGCCTTTTTCGAACATATCTACTGCTGTTTCTGATTTTTCCCGATGCTTCGCGACGTCTCCCTGTGAATTCTGCATAACGTGGTTACGCACCGTCGTAACGTCTGCGATCGCGATGCGATTGTAACCACGTCGCACTCGTTCGCTTCGCTTCTTCTTCGTTTCTTTGTTTCTCGTTCTTCATCCTCCGAGTTTCATTTCTTTTTACGCTGTTTTCGCTTGAAACAACTTCGCGATTGTTACTAATTGTAATAGGAGTAATAATTGTAAAAGGATTGTAATAATTGTAAAAGGAGCGTACATTCGGAATGAGAAGAAGAACACGCAATGTTTCTTGCTATGAGACCTGTTACGATAACTATTTACTAGAAGGATAATTTCGGTGCAGTGGACTGAGAGACAGACAGAGAGTCGAGCACGATGGATTCGCCTTCGTAAACTTGACACACTAGGCGCGAGTATTCGTTTCCCGAATTTTTCTGCCGCCAGTGCTCTCTCTGACGGATACGTACTATGCAAAGCGAGCGTCATCCATCATCCGAGGATTACGCGAACGTGCTCACGCGAGCACACATTCTCCGAGGACACTCTCTTTTCTCTCTTTCTGCAACATACATGACCGACTCGCTGAGAATTCAGACAATAGCCTGGGAGGGCAAGCCAATAACGAAAGTTGCTAAACTTGACTTTCAGGTTGTTGCTTTCGGCCACTTGTTCTCGATTGCTTGCTTAATGCAACGCAACGCCGCCATCGGGTGTCTCCCGTTGACTTATTTAACACGTGTAAAGCTACTTGGCTGCATACATCTTTTTCGATTCTCTGCTTACCTCGTTCCTCTTCTCCCTCTATCTCTTTCTCTCTATTTCCATTTTGTTTCAGTTTCTTTCTTTGACTCTCAAGTGGGGCCGCTGCGTTCCCAGCTAATTTTAAATTAACATTTGCATTATATTCTAATGTCATTATTTAAAGATTTATGTAATCTTCCATTTTCATACCAATTCATGTCTTTTGAAAATGTAATTGACAAGATAGAATCAAGTTGTTTTACGTACCAAGTATTATAGAAACTACAGAAAGTGTCATATTTTATATATATATATATATATTGTATTATGAGCAATTTAATTTTGCACTTGAAAATTTCTTACAAATGCATAAAAATCCGTTTTTAATATTGCCAAAGAAAAGAAAAATTTATTTCTATCTTCTATCAATTCGATATAAATTAAAACATGACCTCCGATTATTAATCTAAAATTGGAAGTCCACTTAGAGGGTAACTATATTCTCTTTCTAATTATTTCGTATTTCTAACATAGAGAAGATTTATTCGCATGGAAAGAAAATTTATGTTACCGATTTTTGTGCGTTTCATTTTCTCGCTCTTTTTCACCCTGTCTTATATATCTATTGTATCGAAGAACTTGGGAAGACTGGAAGGGTCCGGAGATCGGCGTAGATCACGGCTAAACTTGACTCTCGGTTCAACGAGGTTTCTTTTCTCTCTCCTTATTGCCATCCTACGTTTACGATCATTCTCCCTTGGTCTTTCTTGTCTCGTGGTTTCACTGAACGTCGTAGGTGTTGCACACTGTCAGCCGTACATCTTTCCATCTTTAATTTGACGTCAGGTGCATCGAGTGCCTGGAAATCGTCGTGTCATGTATGATATAAACGCTTTTACTGAAACGAAGCTTGCGTCCCAAGTGATGAATATTTGGACGATGAATTCATTTTGAAAATCTTTGGTTTACCTTAATAACATCGATGTGTTGTTATTCTTCGTAAAAATGAAATTTCGTTTAATTAATTTCAAGTCTCGTACAATTCTAACTCTGTAACATGTAATTAATGAACATAATTTTTAATGAAATTCTGACTGAAAATTTTGAATGAATTTCGATAAAAGAGAATATTAAATTTGAGTTTACAATTGGTCAAGACTAGATCGTCGTACAAATGTTACTTGAGAGTGAAATTATAACGACGCTTGTAATGTCAAGTAGAATACTTCACAATACCAATCAAAGATTACATTTATTCAAAAACCAACACGTCACCTATGATACTACAATTATAATAAGTCTATTATTTGTCATCTATCATTTATCTTCCAATCAAAAATCACTCTATAATACATCGCAGTGATGAGGATCAACTAAAATTTTGTACTTTTTATCATTACAATATCAATGCAACGTTACGTATCGATACAAATACAACTCGTAGCCAATTGAAAACGCAAGTATAATTGTGACTGGTCAACAGTGTAAGTTATTAAAACGCCAGAGATTCTTACAATCTGTGGAAGCGATTTATCGACTAGCTTCCGACCACGTGTCACGCATGTTTTCCGCGTTTTTGTTAAACAACCGGAGCGTAAACAGCGTGAACGATCCAACAATCTCTCTTGCCCGGGACGGTGTTCGCCGAGTGGGTGGCGGCGTTTCACGTGGGCAGAAGACATTAGCGTATCGATATATGTATACCAGAGTACAATTTGATCGAACTCGATCGTCAAATATACATGCCAGACAGCGCGACACTGATGATATTTACGAGTCGAATTTCAGTATATCCAATCAATTGAAACTCTCGGAAACGTGGAATCAACATGGAGAAACTCTGTATCTCGGCTGAAGTAGCAACCGGAAGTTTGAACAGGACGCGCGGAATTGCGTCGTTACGGCGTCGAGTTCCCTAGTGACTCTGGATTCCATTATACGAATGAAATTATCGATAAATTTCATCGAGATCAGCAACTTTAGGATAGGCTTTTGTGACGTAGAATGACAATATACAGTTGTATAACATGTAGATGTCTCTCCCTGTATACCTACATGTATATATACACATAGATATATCTACAATATATTGTCCGTTCCATTACTGTGAGTTTTCCTTTCCCCGTTTTGACCGATAGAAATTTTAAGATTGCCCATTGGAATATGACGAAAGTTTTTGAAGATTTGAAACTTTCCAAGATTTCATTTGGTCCTCCGTCAAAATTTTACCAAAGGATTCGATTTGTGAGAAAGAATTTCTGACTTTCGGGTTGCGCAGGAATTTAGCGAGACGAGAGTCTCGATGTTACCAAAGCGGCACATAAATGCGTAAATACACCGCAGAACGATTTTTCATCGATCGTCAATGGCTGGAGAAACTGTGCCATGAATGCCTTGGTGTGCCGAATCGCCGAGTGTCTACTGTTGTCGTGTGAGAAAAATATGTTTTGTAATAAACATGTAGCTGTTATAATAACGTAGCTATTTAAACATAATGCGTTCATCTTTTATTCTAAGAATTAATTTATCGATGTATTTTGCATGAAACAAAAAGCAACTACGTTATGGAAATATCGTGATATATTTATTTATAGATGGAGGTATCAAAAAAACGAAGCAGCGTGCGAAACATGCATAATAAATTTAATTAAGCGCAAGAGAATCGAAAATTTAAAAATATCCACATCAAAAAATTAGATCGATAATTTCTCGTCGCAAAATAGACTAAAGTATATGTATTGTCACATCAATGAAGATAAATATAACTACATCTTTTTCCCGCTTGCTGACACGCTGTATCAGTAAGTAGCAAGTATCTGTGATAAAAATCTTCAAATATGCTCGACGGGTTGACCTTTTCTTCTACGTGAATTATAAGAAATTATAGTAGCAGTACAAACGCAATTGAAATCGACATGTTGATCGATTTTCCGTACTTTTTTCTAGTCTTTAACGAATTATCGGCAGCAGAGTAATCTGCGTCTATGACAGAGATCCACGTGCAATAGGACGCGTGCAAACCATCGAAAGAATGCAACCCACGTCCGGTTCGCAAGGTCCGCCGCGACGATAAGTGTACGCAAAGAGCACCGAACCCGAGATCGCGTATGTCGAAAAGAAAGGGAAACCCACTTGGTGAATCTGGTCCACGGGTCCAGTGACGTCAGACCCTCCCCATAGAAATTAATGTGCGACCACGTGACTACCGTCGCCCATGGTTGGACCAATCGCGTGAGAGAAGTTCCCCCCGTGACGCAGCCGACGCGACGCGACGCGCCCGACTGTTAGTGAAGTCATCCGCGCATTGCGAAACAACGCAAAATAAAGAAAAAAAAAAAAAACAAAGAGGTAAAAATCGACGAAATCCTCGGTCAGAAAACCTTTGCTGAATTTCTAGTCAAATAAAAAATCATGATCTTACGATCTATCGAGGAAAGAAAAAACGAAAGAAGTTATAGAAAGACAGATGCTCAAGTACATGCATATGCGGAGAAGCGTTCTGTTTTACCAAGTGATGATATCAACTTTCTGTCTGAATCGAACTTCAAAAGTATTTCGCGTAACGATAATTACAGTAATAATCGACTTGATAATCGCAAGCATCAATATCAGGTTTTAGCACTCTGGACTAACTGCGCGTCCAAACAGTCAACCATTGTGGGAATATTCACGATTCGACAGTCGGGCCCCGTTACCGACCGCTCTGGCTCGAAGTTTATCAGGAATTCGAATATTACTCGTATCGCGGCAATGATGACGTACATCGCGCGCCGTGATGCGATTATGCGATTGACGTGTGTACGCGAAAGTACGTGTGGATATCGGACACGTGCGAAATTCGGGCGCGCGCTGAAAAGAACGAGAAAGAAAGAGAAGGAACGAAACGAAGAAAGAAATAAAAGCTTCGGCGAAAAGAAGACGGTGAGGCTCCACTCAACGAGGGATTACACAATCCCCGCCTCAACCTAACCTTTCTCCCCCACCTCTGTAATGCGCGCGCGCGCGTGCGAACAACGAAGGTAGGAGTCGAGCAAGCGAGCAAGGCAGCCAAGGCAGGTAAGCAAACAGGCAAGGCAGACAGGCAGGCAGCTAGCAAGCAGTCAGCCAGGTATACCACCTTCTTGCAACATAATACAATAATTATGAAATTCGTGAGTTTCTAAACAGCGGCGCATGCCACGATTTTCACTGTCCCACCTAATTTTCCAGACTCCCACCGCGCGAATCATCGCTTAAAGTGTGTAATATATTTTCTCTCGTTAAGGTCTCTAAACATCAAAAAAGACGACCATACATCATCGAAATATTTCTGACTGATTTTCACTCCACTCACTTCCACGACGGGATAATACCGCGTGTCCTGAGGACAGGATTTAATCGAACGGTGAGAGTATTCCGTGTTCAGCCGAGGACTTACTCCACGTGGTGGACAGATGCAAAAGATGCGCTGGTCTTTTCGCAGTTATAAAGATGGTACACTCTAACGCTTTTAACCTCCAACGGATTACTGCCGCGAAATTCTCCATGTGTTACTACATCTGGTTCTCTTTGGAGTACTTCAAAGCTTTTGTTAATGTCTCGTTCGTAATTATTTCAGATGTTACTTTAATGTTTCAGATATGCTGGTTGTAATAAAATATGCTGACGTTGACTCATTAACTACTGATTACAAAAATATTTAACGGCCGAGGGCCGTTTCTCTGTGTAATTCGAATGTAGTAAGATTACAAATAAGTAGATAAAGAAGGGCGAATCGAGGGTATCGTGAATTTTCTTTCGAGAGAATCCACAGATCCACCGGGAAAATGGAATTTCATGGAGACATTGAGGCAGAAAAGCACGAAGCATCGCTTCGGCTCGCGCGAACAGTCATCGCCTATCTCGATTGCAAAATGCGAAAGAATTATGAGTGTACCTATACACGATTATCCGTGCGATCCGAGCGAACGTTTAGCGGTAATAAGCCGAACCTTTCTTTCAAACAATATCGGCTAGTTAAGAAATTCCACGTTACGTAAATTAATTGGAAAATTGATAAATAAATTCATCGGTAATGAAACTTTGGTTCCAAAGGACATCGTTGAATCAGCGGTTTTTACAATATTAAGTAACGCCATTAAGTAATGCGTTAAGTGGCACAAACGGCGAATCTTTTTTCGTGGTTAACGTAAGGCTCCGTGCGTCATGACCGCGGAACACTTTCGATGTCGGAAGCGACCGAAGAATCTTTTTCGAGTCTAATTTCACCTGTTGTCGCAGGTGAAAATACATTTCGATCGTCTAATAGAAATTTGTCTCGGTCCTCGAAAGGCTTTCACCCCGATTCTATCGCGTGGATACGAAACGAGCCTCGGACGTTCTACCTCAAATTTCTAGATTCCACTTGCGCAACATCATACTACCGGTTCGCCTTTGGCCATAGGCGAACGTGCGCACATTGCTGATCCTCCACGTGACAAATCTGCCTTTGTTCAAAAAGAAAACTCACTGGCGTCGAAATTTTTTGTTAGGGATGACGCTAATGACGGAAAGGAAAGACGCATAAGAAGTTAGTTCTTCAAAAGCCGCATTGAGAGCGAAATTTTTTACATCGACTATACCAGATATCCATCCTTTTAATTTAACAATCTAAAAAATGAATTAACTCTTTACGTTTCTTTTTAGAGAACAGAAGAGCCGATATCACTGAAAGACAATTATAATTGTTGCACCATACGGGGAAGGCAACTATGAATCCAAAATTGGATGGGAAATAAAGAAATTAATAATAATGAAATAAAATATCGTTTGTAAAACAAATAATACGAACCTTGGAGAAAAAACATCGTTAGAAATTAGGTGCGCGTTCGATAAAAAAGAAAACGTAAAAAATCCAAATACTGTTGAGCTAATGTTGCATAAATCATTTTTATTGTTTTTCGACCATTGTTTTCGACGAATTTGATTAGTCAGCGTGTATTTTTACAACTGATATCATTTAAATTTTTAGTAATTTTCACTCCAGCAAATATTGAATTATAGCACACGAAGCATGTGTTTGACGGAAAAAATTTTCAGGAAAAAGTATCTACGAACGAACAACGAGCAGACTTCAGTATCGACGTTTTTTACAAAATCAGACGAAACATGAAAATTTGAGACAATTTGTCATCTTGGTAATGCCTCAAGTCCCCGAATAGAGCAGTCAAGTCATTCGCGTCTGCGAAATTCAGACTCTTGTGTCAATATTTGATCGTGTCTGTACATATATGGCGGTACGTTCGAAAGTAAAATTAAAAACCCACCGAACGTTTCGGTCATTGTCGATGGCCCGTTTCTGTGAACAACATTACGGCAACTACGGCTGGTTTAGCCTCGTTTTAAAAGGTAAAACAGCTTCATTCAGCGCGAAAGGGTAAAAGCGTGAAGTAACAGACAGTCGTATATCAAAGAGCTTTTCGCCGTACGTCCTTTCCACTTGGCCGGGTTTTTTTTTCTTTCTTTTTTTGCTAATTTTCTTAATTACAATGTCAGGAAAGCACGAGGAGTTTGAGTCAGAAATTTAAACGCGTTTGCAGGTTTCATGGGATGAGACGTGACCCCGTTACCAGAGTTTTACAATCTCGTGTAATAAATGTGAATGTTCTGCTAGATGAGTTCATGGCTTCCAGAAGAGGATGGTTTTCAATCGGCTGTAAAGCAGGTCCGAGGTAACGTTCATTACGTTTGAATGAGCCTTGCTCTCGTATTCACGGGCCGGTGCAAACGGCAGATTCGTTGCAGAACTGTGATTACCACCACAAGCGTAATTATTGCCCGATGTTGTCAACGCGCTATTCCAAAATGTGTCCAAAGTTGACAAATGAACGATGTATATTTTATTTGAAAATAAACGTGCAGACTGACTATGTAGTAAGAATATATTGCAACGACAGAAACAATGGTCACAAGAACAACGAAACTTTTGTTATCGATCGTACATTGCAAGTGTTACGAAACGATGGTCGAATTAACAACAAAAAGCATTGTCAAGTACATACTCAACAATTAACGGTTGAACAATATTGTTAAAATGCAGTTAAACACATTGTTGAAATGCAAAATTTCATATAGCAAAAAAGAAAGGAAATATGCGTTTAAATATTTTGAGACGGCTAGAAAATCGACGAGAAGTTCGACGCGTTCTCGGTATAAATCGGCTTAATCGGTATAAAATTTGTACGAAGACGGACGTTTTTACATTTCTGAATAGCGTGCAAGTAAGAAACTGTTTCCTTTCGTAAACACTCGCAAGCACTCTGGAAACTTTCCGCGTTAAGCAATCCGCGTTGCCGCTGTAGGAACGCCGTGGAAAACGGCGTGCAAAGGCGGCAATTGCGACAGAGCCTGTGTTTCGAGATTCGCTTAATCGCTGGGCCTTGAGGGCCTAGACCCAGTTACTCGAATTGCATTAGACGCTTCGTTCGAATCGTCCTCCCATTTAACCGCTACCAAAGTGCAAAAAAACGATTTTCTAAGACTGGCGGCGACTCCAACCACGACGAATTGTGGTTTCACGAATATGTAACCTCGACTTTCGCGTAACTAAAATCTGCATAACCCGCTTGTGGAAAGCGGATCGTTTAGAAAACTGGCGGTGACTACATTTGCGAATTCTTTCTATTGTGTATTGTGTGTGTGTAGTAAGAATGGTTTGCCTAATCGGCTGCACGAAATGGACGTGATTTGGGGTAATTAAAATTAATGATGGAACGTTGTCACGTGAATAACATGATACGATGGAACGAACAAGAAACTGTTGTTCGAAACAGAAAGTATTATAGAGCGACGAAAGAATTTGTAAAGGAAGACAACAGTATCGGTTGAGCGCTTCACCGTGTGTAATAAGGTTAAGTTCGTAGGAGTGTGATGCGAAAACACACGAACGCGAACGAGTTCTGCCGAGGTTTGCCGAAAGGAGCCGTACGGCACCGAAGCGCGAATCGGTGTACACGCGTTCGCGCGTAAACCACGTTTGACATTCCGCACACTGTGTACGCAATGATATTGAATAAGAGATAACGTAAAGATTGATAACAATGCGGTAATGTTAACGCACGAATGATGTCGTGGAAGTTGTGACAAAATTGTGCTCGTGAGAAAACGGTGAAAGTAATTAAATCACAGCGAAATTCACAATGGGAACAATAAACCACGCATGTGTTGATATTGATATGTAAACATTATTATGCATTTCTTAACAATGACAAAATATAAAAAGAATGAACGATATCTGTTTTATTAAGATTTTTAACTTTGTCCTTCAACGGTATCGATATTGATATTTTTTACAGAAAACCTGTTACACGTGCAGATGCAATAACACGCGTGTCTCGTGATTATGTTGCATAATTAACATCGAAATCTACTCGGCCGCATATACGCGTGCGCTTTCGTTCTTTTACCTTCTGGATAAAAATCGCGACAATACCCGCATGCAACGCTTTCACATCCAAAAAATGAGCACCCATATTGTCGGCCAAGTAAAGTCCGTTTGCGCAACAGTACGAAATTCGTCGTATCGTTGTTTACGCATCATCCCGCCTTGTTTCATCTCCGAATTTTGCAAAGCTTTCGAAAGAAAAAAGAGAGAGAGAGAGAGAGAGAGAGAGAGAAGAAAATAAGAGACGAAGAGACACTCCGTGAGACTCCGCCGCGAAAGACTAAGAGAAAATTCGTATCTTTGCAAAGCGTAACAGAAAGAAGCGCAATAAAAAGAGATATGTAGCCGCGGTATAATGATGTCACAATTCAACAAAAAAAACTCACCCTCAAGCTTCATGCCGACTTCGAGGCACTTCTGAAAACGGCAGTAGGGACACCGCTTCCGTTGCGTTTTGTCAATGTGACAGGACCTCTCGGCGACGCACGTGTAGACCTTTTTGTTTTGGACGGTGCGTTTGAAGAAACCCTTGCAGGATTCGCAGGTGAGTAGTCCGTAATGATAACCGGAGACCTTGTCACCGCAGACCGGGCAGAGTTCTTCTATGATGATGTCCTTGGTGTCGGGAAATTCGGACGGACACGGTATCGAGCCGGTCACGACACCAACCCCGACCTGGCCCAACCCGGGATGACAGATGGTACCAGTTGGTAATGAGTAGGTGGTAGTTGGTATCGCGACATTGCCGCTTACCGTAGCGGATCCGCCGCCATTTCCGCTTCCACCGGCCGCACCACCACCGCTACCGCCACCGCCAGCAGCGGCATTCCCTGCGGTGGGCCCACTGCCGCCAGCGGCACCCGCACCACCGCCTCCGCCCGTTCCTCCACCGCCGCCGCCTCCGGCACCAGAGGCACCTCCGCCGCCGCCACCACCGGCGTAACTGCTACCACCGCCGCTACTCTCGAGAGCTGTCGACGTGCCGCAACCACCACTTCCGGCGCTGTTTGCTGCGCTATTGCTGCCTCCACTGCCGCCAGTGCCGCTTCCGGCTCCTGTTGGCGAGAACAGACACGTGTACACCTTCTTGTTGCCGCAAGATCCGATCTCGAGTGACGATGATGTGCCGCCGCCGCCGCCACCGCCGCCACAACCACCGGTTCCACCGTTGTTACCGCTGTTGCCACCGTTTCCGCTAGTTCCGCCGCCGCTACCACCACCTCCGCCACCACCACCTCCGCCGCCCCCGCCACCCCCGCCTCCCGTCGGCGAGAACAGGCACGTGTATACTTTTTTACTGCTGCACGGCGAGTTGTTACGTTTGAAAAACCCTTTACACGACTCGCACGTGAGAAGACCGTACTGATAACCGGACATTTTATCGCCGCACATCGGGCACCGTTCTTCAAGGGCGGTGGAGTCGAAGAACGCGGCGTCGAAACTCGAGATACCACCCTGCGAGTGCGACTGACTGTGTACCGGCAATTGTTGCTGTTGCTGCGACTGCTGCTGCGACTGCGACTGATGACACATCGTTGCCGGTGGACTTTGAGCGCAGTTCCCGTACGGCGACGAACCGTACTGTGGTTGTTGCTGTTGCTGCGCCTGTTGTTGCTGGCCGGCACCGGCCGCACCTTGGGGACTACCCTGTGGGCTTAGATGGAACGGCGACATATTCAGGGATATCAGGCCCGAATGCTGCTCCATCTCCAATAACATATCACCCTTGCGCAAGTGTTGCACGGAGGAACGTGCTTGTGGCGTATCGGCTCATATATGAATTGTCTGTGAATTCTCCTAGTTCCAGCCACTTTTTCTTTGTTTGTCGTTTTCTGTTTTTCTTTTTCTTTTTTTTTTTTTTTTTGCAAGTGGCGCGTATGCGACAGAACAAGAAACTGTTAATCCTTTTTAAATATCGAAGCGGTAACGGTGTAAACGTCGTGCAAGATTGTTATGTTTATGATACGGTATGATACCATCGTCACACGTGATATCAGTAAAATTGATGATGACAACGACAGACACACAACAACAACGACGACGACGACGACGACGACGACGACGACGACGACGACGACGACGACGACGACGACGACGACGACGACGACGACGACGACGACGACGACGACGACAACAACGACGACGACGACGACGACGACGACGACGACGACGACGACGAAGACAACGATGATATGGAAAGCATAAGCCCGAAAAAAAACACACTATATTCCCTTGGCACGTACAATATATCGATCACCAGTCACGTTTTTCTACGGCACACGTTCATGAAGAAAATCATCGCGCACCATCGTAAAAGATAAATCCTCTTTCGATCAAGTGTGTACTACGTCCGAATCATCATAAATGTGACGAAACGTGGATTTGCGTGTATTGCGCGAAGAAGGGGGGAAAAAAGAGAAAGAAATTCTCGGTTGTCACTGTTGCATTTGCATTATCCGTGAAACAACAAAAACCACAAAACTGTACGGTGTCTTTTTTGCTATCCTCCGCTTGTTGTGTGGTCACTGATAAAATCCTGCTTTATAGCGTGACAAGAAACAACGATAAGCACACACGTGGTTCAAACTACCATTCGACTACGAAATAGTCGCGCGAGGAAAACAATCGAATCCACCGGGCCGGTAACGAGTCATCACACATGCGCAGACGTGAGATCAAGTTTGACGCGAAATAACGGGCGAGTGGTTCGTTTGATAGACAAGTCCGATGAACGAAGTGGACTCGTGGCACACTGTAATCCCGTGGGTGTAATCCCGTAACGTATCCGTACGAAAACTTGAAAAAAAAAAAAAAAAAGTAGCAAGGTGCTTAAAGTCTGGAGCAAATGGACTCAGAGAGCGAGAGTAAGAAAAGGGAAGTATCGTTGGAGTTCTCGATTCGTGCGACTTGACAGCTTGGCTATCTGCGTTACGACTAGTCTTCTCGCCTCGTTGCTTTCCCGAAGGGCCCGCCCCCTCCCTCCTGTTGCCCTACCGACGCACATGAAGGTAGGTAGAGTCGGGAGATCGTCTCGTGAGACACGGCACACGTCACGTATATCACAGCAGCAAAAAAAACGATGATGATGATGATGACGACGACGGCGACGACGACGACGACGACGACGACGACCACGACCACGACGATCACGGGCGGTGAACGCGAAAAACATGGGCTGCAGAATGATATCTTCCTTTTTGATCCATGCCTGGCTGGCTCCCCTCCTCTCGATATTTACTGTTATTGTTATTGTTATTGTCGTTGATGTGATAAAACAACACACGCGACGGTCCGTACGCGACGGTACTGGCTGCACACACCACACACGACACGGCAGCACACGGTGGTACTCGGCGCGGCACGCCGCGGTTTCGCCCGGTATAGAGAGATACGCGCTTTACCGTGACACCGCCGGGAGTAAAATAAAATTGGCAGAACCGGGAGAACGGCGAGAGGTGCGCACACACCACCGGTCGTCGTCAGGCTCCCTTGGCTGTTTCGGTTGGTACGGAGGAGGAAAGGAAAGAAGGAGCGCGCGTGTGTCCCTTTTCCGACGGCCACCGATCGAGTGTGAGAGCGCGAGAGCGAGAGAGACGTACAGCGTATAACCAACACAGCGCACGGCATAAGTGAAAGTGATTCAGCAGCGCATGCCACAGCGCGCGACCAGGTGCCTGACGAGGAGAGTAGTGGAGGTGCCTCCGAGAGTTCGACACCGGTGGTAGGGGCTAGGCAACACGCGGTGCTCGGGAGGAGAGGGAACGACCGAGAGAGAGAGAGAGAGAAGGAAGAGGACTGAAGAGAGCGGGAGGTACTGCCGTGGTCGAAGGGACTGACGGGGAAAGGGAAAAGGAGGCTGCACAGTCGATGGTGGGGATGACCTACTTACGGAACCAGGTCTATGTCGGCCGGAGAAGTATTGTCGCGGTACGCTCCCGCGCCGGACTGTCGTTTGCTGTGCTGCCCGCCGTCGTTTTGTCGACCGTGTTTGTCGTCGGTACTACCGGCAAATATCCCGACGCACGTGTACCGTCCGAGCGTATACTGCACGGGTTCCGGATCCCAAATCGATACGTTTCTACCCACGTTTGGTACCAACCTTAACGACAAACAGACCGCGAAACGTTACGAAAACATCGATCGCGCGATTGAAATTGAAATTCGCTTAGGAATCGACTGGACGAACTCGCGCGATCGTTGAAATATTCCCGCGGGAAGCATACTTCGAAGCGACAGAACGGACGGAGAAAGAAAAATTGCCGGGCAACTCGCGAGACATCGTTTACCACGCAACGATCTCCTCCGTTATATACTCCCATATTTTCGTCGTCACGCGCGAAGAAAATCGAATGGATGCCGCGAGGCTGCGAACAACTCTTGCTTTCAAAGAGCACAGGGGAACCAAACACAGAGTCGCGGGTAAGCGGGCACAGGGCAGGCGCACAGGCCACATACAGGCCGTGGCTGGGTCAACAGTAACGCCGTTGGCACTCCCCGACAGTGCCAGTGCTTCTCTGTGTGTACGTCGCAGTAGATGTACGACGCGAAGCGGTGGGGAGACCCACTGACCCAGTTCGCTGAGAACATGACGCAGCCACGACTCACTCCCTCTCATTATGTCTTTTTCTCTCTCTCTCTTTCTCCGTCTCTCCCTCACCTTCTCGCACCCTCAACCAGCCACTTCGCGTCCATCCCACCCTCCCAGTCCATCCTCCGTCTCTCTCTCAGACCCTGTCCTTACCTCTTTACACGTTCCGTCACCCTAAACATATATCTCTTTTTCTTCTTTCTTTCTTTCTTTCTCTTTCTCTCCTCTTCGTTGCGTTTCTCGCTCTTTCCCTCTTTCCCTCTATCTCGTTCCTTTTCTTTCTTACCCTTGCTCTTGCTCTTGCTCTTGCTCTTTCTCTCTCTCTCTCTCTCTCTCTCTCTCTCTCTCTCTCTCTCTCTCTCTCTCTCTCTCTCTCTCTCTCTCTCTCTCTCTCTTTCCCCGTCCATGCCTAACGCGTATATCGTCTTTGCTCTCTCAGCCGAATAGGCTAACCATGCGACGCATTTCTTTCTCTAACGCTGCCTTACCCGATTCCCTCCCTCTTTAACGTGCCATTGCTTATACACACTCCGAACGTAATTGTCGCGCTCTTTTTCGTCCAAGTAACTGTGCGTGCTTGCCGTAATAGTACATACATTTACGTACGACCTGGTGTACCTATATGCAACTCGTGCAACACAACACTCGTATGCACGCGCTCGCTCGCGCACACGCCGTGTCATCGATGAATGCACGCAGCAACTATTGCGAACGTGTTGTCGTCATCATCGTTGTCGTCGTATCCAGTGCACCGGGTTTGGAGGTTAGGTGCATTGTATATGAGACGCCACGATGTTTTCTCAAATTCGACCTGATTATTTCCAATAAAATAAAAATTCGTCGACGTACACGTTTCATGGCGTTCGAATCGTAATCGACGATACGCGACAATTTTCGTGAATAAATTATTTCTTTCTTTTTTTTTTGGTAATTTAAATACACAAAGACATTCGAAACTTTTGTTTAAATAACAGAGATACGGTGGATTTTCGATTCGAGCACAATGTTGCGCGTATCGTTGACGTTACGTAACAATTTAAAAATAAACCGTATTCCACAATCGTATGCTTAATTACATGATACAATAAAAGCAAATAAGAAGCGTGTACAAATGGCGTTCAGATTAACGAATTATGTACATAGATACTACGCGTGAGAAAATTGAAGAGATGAGAGGAGAATGTAGCGAAAGTAGCGATAGACGCTGGCTTGTGGTTGAATGTTAATTACAAAGCTCAAGCAGGAAAGCTTGTTTCGTTAATCACTCGTCGGAAAAAGTAATTGCGCGCGCGCGCCAAATCGGAAGTGACACCTGCTGAATCCCTCCTTAAAATTCCTTTTTCACTTTCGAGCCTTCGCTCTATGCAACAAGTGACTCAAATCAACCTAACCTAAATTTTTTCAAACGAGACTGTCAAAATCTTCAAAGTCATCTTAAAGTCATTTCAATGGCATTTTAATGAGGTAACGAGAGTGAAAAAATTAAGAATAAAAGAAATATTTCTTTATCGTGGGAAAATGGCGGGAATGTCTAACAACGGACTAAATCGTTTTGTTATCCTTCGGCATGGATGAAATGAGATGTTTCGGTACTGTTGCGAGTTACCTATTACGAGTATCTTAGGTAATCGTGGAAAAAGTATAGGATCGATCCTGCATCCTGTTCTTCATTGTGTGCCACTTTATACGGCGCCGAAACGCGGCTCTACACAGGTTCTTGTGTTTCGCTTTGTTTCTTTGGATGTAAATCGGAAACGCATATACACAATATATATACAGTGGGTGTAAAAAAAGTATTCGTACAGTGACTACTTTTTATCACAACTAAAATACTGAATAATAATATTTATTAAACAATATTTTTTATCTATTCTCCAAAATCTGTAGAACATCAATATCAAATAAACAAAAAAAATATTCATATTGTTTATATAAATATCAAGAAAAATGAACAAAATGACAGAAATGAACGAAAATGACAGAATAATAAGTATTCGTACAGTTCTATTGTCATTATTAAATGTACAAGTAATTTAAACATTTATAATAAAAACAACAAATAATTGTGCAATTAATATTAATAATATATATTAATATAAATTATATTACTATAATTATATAATTAATATTACTAATATTTATAATTAATATTTAGTAGGGTTTCCCTTTGATTTTATTATTGCAGCTAGCCTTCTAGGTATTGACCAAATTAGATATGATTTTATTAGTGATATTTCATTCATTGATCAAAGTATTTTAAGTCAGTTTTAGATGAAATTGTATGCTTTCGAATTGTTCGTTCCAGATAATCCACAAATGTTCAATATCAATGATTAATATCTGGTAATTGCGGAGATGTTTTTAAATGTGCTGGCGTATTATATGGAATCCATATTCTTGTATTATAAGCGGTATGCTTAGAATCATTATCTTGCTCGAGCACAAAATTATTTTCAATACTCATTTTTTCTGCACTTGAATGCAGATGAATTTTTAAAATATTAATATATTTCTTGTGATTTATTGTTCCGTCAATCAAATGCAATTCACCTACACTTCCGGCACTCATGCAGCCCTAAACACATGTTGAACCACCACCATGTTTTATTGTCGGCTGTAAGTTCTTAAGAGGTTTGTATTCTTCATTTTTTTTTCTCCACACTGTGAAGTGTCCATCGGAGCCAAAAATGTTAAATTTGCTCTCATCCGTGAAGATGACCCTGTTCCAAAACTCCATCAGTGTTTTTATGTAACTTTGTGCGAACTCCAATTTCTTCTTTCTATTCCTTTCATTCATATAATATTTCCTTTCAGCTGTTCTACCGTGATAACCTTGAATTCGCAAGAAATGACGTATAGTAGAAGATATAGTGATGTTTAAATTATTTTTCAGCTCTTCAGCGATCTTTGTTGCACTCGTTTTCGGATTGTTTTTAATGAATCGAACCACTACGTTCAGAAATCTTTCGCGGCCGTCCACTTCTCACACAATTTTGTAACATTTTTCGTAATCTGTATCTGTCAATGATTCCTTGTATCGTAGATCTTGGTCTTTCTACAATACGCGATATTTTGGATAAACTTTTGCACTGGTTATGCAAATTAATAATTATCTTTCGTTCTTCTACAGTAGTTTCCTTAGTTTTTCGGCTCATGTTGCTACAGCAATGATAAATACTGCTCCGTATGTCATTGCTACGATTCTAGACAACGTTTAGAAGCTGATTACTATAAATAAGCGATATTTGAAACTAATCGCGATTATTATAAATAAGCGATATTTGAAACTAATCACGATTACTATAAATAAGCAAGATTACTATAAATTTTCTTGTTTATTTGATACTGTCGTTCTACAGACTTTGGAGAATAGATGTACCATGTTTGTTTAATAAATATTATTATTCAGCATTTTAGCCGTGATTAGTCACTGTACGAATACTTTTTACACTCATTGTATGTACCTGCGCGCGATATGATTGTCGTGGTGGCGCGGGCACGACCATCGCGCAACACATGCGATTTTATTTCCACCGGCGCATTGAGAAAGAATAAAGAGGTCGTGCCTCTCTGTGTTCCATTGCATGTCACGTTAAATCACGATCATCGCTGTGTGACGGTAGAAACCAAATGGGAGGGAAAAGAAGAAGAAGGAAAAAAGAAAGAACGAAGCAAGCGAACGACTGAGAGGAGGAAAAAAAGAAGAAGAAGGGAGGAGAAAGAATCGAACGAAGCAAGCGAACGACTGATAGGAGGAAAAAAAGAAGAAGGGAGAAAAAATCGAACGAAAGGGAAAAGGGCCCGGCGCGGCCGCGCTTCGAACAGTCGAAAGGGCGGAAGAACCGACGAAAGAAAGTGAAAGCTGTGACCCAGAAACTCTGGAAATGTAAATGGCGTGCACCGATACGTTCGGGAATTATAAATCATTATACAAGGGGTTCTATTTGATTTCGACACAGTGTGAGCCGACGATTTCGTTAGATTCGAATCGCTACAAAAGTGCCTTCATAATTTCAATCAGGGGAATATTACGAAAATTACTTGTACAGTTTGACGTTTGATGAAATTGTCATTGAACGTGTTAGGTAAACCATATATATATATATATATATATACAGATGTGTGAGTGTGTGTGTGTGTGTGTGAAAGAGAGAGAGAGAATTACATACATGTGTTACGAACTAGTTGGTTGTCGTAGCTCGGTCGATTTGTAACATAAAGTTATTTGATATAGATGGGCGGGCAAACACAACGACGACAATGCTACGACAAGGCTGAAAAAGTGCGAGTCCTTTACCCGTATAACTTAAAATTATGCGACTATTATCGGTATCACGCTATTTCTGGGTCAATTAGCATCACGCTGATCCTTTAAATGTCCTACTCGCCGAGTAGGCGAATAGCTAGCCTGCGAATGCACGCGGAATTGCGGCGTTCTTGGCTATCGGAAGTAATTTATCCGCGAATAGACGGGTGGTTCCAGAATTCTGTTTACCCAGTTGCACGGCACATTTTTTCCTTCGACGCAAACACACGCAGAAATCACGTCAAATATATATCGGTAGGAATCAAAATTTCAGACAGAAATCTCACATCACGTACGATATTTGATTTTACGTTTGTAATCAGATTTTACTTGTATTAATATAACCTGATAATTTTTTCAACTATTTTTAGGTTAGTTCTGAAAATTATTTACGTTTATAATCAGATTTTACTTGTATTAATATAACCTGATAATTGTTTCAACTATTTTTAGGTTAGTTCTGAAAACTATTTACCGAGGATGGCAAAAACTACACCTAACATTTTAATTAATAAAATGTAAACTGTATCGCGTGTGTGGTAAGTTATGTAACATATATATATATAGAGAAAATATTTTCATGAGACTGTTCCATTATTTAGCGACGAAAGTAATTTTCCTTTAATAGATCCAGCAGTATTACTCCGAAGAGTAACACGTTAACAAGTCAACCTTTTTTTAAGTCCCCTGTCGAGGAGAAAAAACAGAAGAAAGAAAAGGACTTGCATATGTAAGAACATACACGTCGTCTTCTAGCGAACGATTACTATCTCGTGTATTAGCTATGCAGGTATGGTATCTGTAACTCGTAATATTCGTCGCAAGGAATATGAGCCTGATGATCTCTCTCTTTCTCTCAGTCACCCTCTCTCTCCCTCCAACCGGTCTACTCTTTCTCTCTGTCTTTCTTTTTCCTCTCTCTCTCCCTTGCTCAGCGAGCAACGTGTCTCGGTGTGTGAAGTGTGCCAAGGACCGCCCCACTCCGCAATCCCATTTTCGAAACTAAAAGTAAAATCTAACTCATTGTGCTGTGTTACACGCGCACATCTATATATCCACGTACATTTATGTACGTTTGCATTCATACATGCACACGTACAGAAATACATACAACCGCGAGCGTAGGTAGGTAAGAGAGAAGAAAAGAAAGATCGTCACCGTGTAATCATATTTTTGTCACGCCGGCGAAAAATTGTCGAATTCATTTAGGGCGACGCGAACGACCATAACGAGGACATATGGCGGACATATGAAATTTTCGTCCCCGAGAGAACGAGTTCGTAAAGTTGTCGATATTACATTCGCGGGGATCCTCTCTCGGCGTCGGCGCGTAAGGTCGCACGAAGGATCTTATATCACTGCCCACGGGTGGGTGGCGATATTTTCGATGTCCTTCGATCGGACCTTCGTCTTCCTTTTCGTTCTCGTTTCGCGAGATCGCGCGATCGAAAACGCGGCCGTCTTTCGTTCCTCCGAGATGCGTCTCTTTTCGCGCCTTCGTGCCCTTACGCGAGGCAAAGATGACTTCGCAAAGGTGAATCCTTGTGCTCTCCAAGGCACAGAGAGGAGACAGAGAGAGAAACGAAGAAAGGTGACGCCTAGGAGAAGACAGAGAGAGAGAGAGAGAGAAAGATCGTTTCATCCACGAAACGCGAATTGGCGTTTTGCAGGCCAGTTCGCACGTCCTTGACACACTTACCCACATGGGATAATATCGCGAGACCTGAGTGTAACTGTGTGTGCATTAACGTGCATGCGCGTGTACCCACACGCGACGCGAGTGCATGCACACGTACGCACACGTGGGGACACATCGGTACACGTGATCCTGTGTGTAAATGCATCATCTTACACGAACGCTCGTACAAAACGTACACACCGTACCGTGTCGGTAACGAAGATGCAAAGTTGCGCCTGCGCACGTGCAGATATCACGTCTGTGTAGTTCCACGGGCAAAGGACGCGTAGACCAGTTTTCTGTGTGTAAGTTGCAAGGATGTAGCCCCTCGCGTGGCACGCATGCATCCGTGTGCGGCCGTGTGTATATACCCCACGGACGACCCTTTCGTTGCCTGTCGTCACCCATTTTTATTACCTTGCAACTGGGACACACGGCGGAATTTGAAACGGACGCCGTGAACGAAGGACCGGCAAACCAACGAATCCGGATGAAAAACGCGAGGAGATTCGGCACGGTTCTGCTGTCACGGAAAATTACCCTGTTCGAGTAAGAACGTCCGTGAGACGCGCTCGATCACCGTATTTCCGTTTGTACTACGACTTTCTTTTAGAAGAGAAACAACGTGGAAATGAGAAGACAGAAAGAGTCGAAAAGATTCATTCATTCTCTTCCTAACCGTCGCTTTGAT
Organism: Melipona bicolor; assembly: GCA_030673865.1. Classification (NCBI taxonomy): domain Eukaryota; kingdom Metazoa; phylum Arthropoda; class Insecta; order Hymenoptera; family Apidae; genus Melipona; species Melipona bicolor. Next base: position 726,167 of record JAHYIQ010000019.1, read on the forward strand.
TGAATTCAATTTGTACCTTCCAGTTTGTGACCAGTACCTTCGTCTATATATATATATTAATTTCAACTATTATCCTAAGTCAACAAAATGACAAGAATTGCGTTTCTCTAGGAAAGGAAATTCCAAAAACGTTCCCTATTACCTGAAGATTTTATTCGAAATAACTTACACTATTGTTACGAACATGTCCGAGGAAGTACTTCTTACTACTATTATGTTCTTTGATTGAGAGTTTCTCCGCTTTCTCGTTCAGGACAACGGTTCATAAATTAAGGATGAACATAAATATTTTGAAATATAGTTGAAAATTTTGTGCAATTCCCAGTAGGAATTCCCTACTGACCCAATGACCCCTATAACAATGGGTCGAAAGAAATGTTTACATTTTGTTGAGAGAAAATCACCAGATTCGTCACAGCACTTTCCATTGTTCGTCCTATAAAAGTTAGTTTCTCTTCCAGGTGTTGCAGTCGTTAGAAGAAAAGTAGCAGTAAAATTTCGATTCTTTGTGCTTAGACATGTCCGAAAATCCCTAACGCATCTCATCCGTGAAGAACAAGAAGCAGAAAAACAGCTACTGCAAAAAAAGGCTTTCGTCGTTTCCGAAGATGCTCCGAGAAAAAAGGCAGGGGTTCGAGATGAATGGGGGCTTGAAGCCCTTCGTTGTTCTCTCTCTTAACGTTTTAGCGCCACGATCGCGCTGTTCGCGTACCGTGGTGAAATGTACCGCGATGTTTGGTCACGATCGTTCATTCGCAACGCGCTCGGTTCCGACTGTAGCTCGTCGCGAGTATATAAGATATAAAACAAGGTTACGTAAACAAAACGTAAAACATGAATATTTATAATATTAATATAATGTCTCTGATATGACTGATGGAATGAAGCGCGATCGCACTAAAACGGTTAAAATATAAATAGAACTCAGTTATATTTATATTTTAATTACACAATCCACATTTTGAAAGTTTCATTTTGTCTACTTATTGTTTCGCTACTGCCCGATCAACACCGTCAACAAAACTATCGAATAATTTATTTATAACGATCACGAATTTCTAGAGCGACAATTGTCAACTGAAACGAAATTTTAGTTGAGAATACCGATTTCGATCTACACGATGAAAATATAAGTTCAGTTCCTGGGTTAGCGTAGGAAAAAGTTTCGATACTTTGGATGAAGATGAGATAATTTCCGATTTCTCACACGTAACACTTTCAGATAACGTGCTCATCCGTTTCTTCTTCGCTATGGTGTAACATGTAAGTTTTTTTTTTTTTTTTTTTTTTGGCGAATCGTGCGATGATAAGCAAATATTTGGACATTTTGTTTAAAATATTCTCGGAGTTATCGCGGGAACAATTTGCGACAATAGATTAAAATTATTATTAGCGATATTTTCTGCCGCTGTCATTAGACTAAGTGATATTGGCTATTTGTTTGATAAGGCTGAAATATTCGAGCGTTATGAGTTCATCGTTGTTTTATAACATGGGCTATTCTCGTTTTCAAGTGAAGTTTGAATCAATTTGATACGAGGCATTTCTTATTTAACACTGGGGACCGACACTGAACTTTCCGTCTGGACCGCGTCGGTCCCTGCGGACCGACAATGGACTTTTCGTTTGGAGAATAATATCGATCATTGGGACCGACAGTAATAATGTTAGAAAATAAATGTAGCAATTTCAATGAAATTTATTGAAACATTCTAAACAAAAGTACGACGACTTTTTTAGTCAAATTTCTGGCTATCTTGCGTCCGTATATCGTTGAATTATTGTTGTAACATCCCGAACAATATCTTCGGATTTTGTGAACATCTCCTTCTTTTGTTTGTAATTTGTGAACCTTTCTTTTTTCAATAGGCATAGGAATTTCCTTGTCTTTTTTTTAACTGATCGCCTTTTGGACGTCTTTTGAACGCCTTTGAACTTGGAACGTGTTTTATGTTCACATCTCTCTGTATATTTTAGAGGTCTGAAATATCGCCCAAGCGCTCGGTCGCTCGGTCGCTCGGTCGCTCGGTCGCCCAGGTAGAACGGAAAGTCCAGCAAAATCGGTGCGGGGCTCAAAGTGTTAAGTATCTTAGACGATGCTTTCCTATTTGTATCAATTGGTAGGAATTTTTTATTTCGGATGTTCCAGTTTCTTGCAAGTGACAGTAGTGGCCAATAGTGTTATCATTTCGAATTAAAAAAAAAGAAAAAATTAGAAGTTACAAATTATACGTATTTTTAAATCAGAAAATCAACAAAGATGGACTTATCGTGCCTTTCTTGTGTAACTATTATAACTAAACGTTAATCCCTGTGCAAATGTTCTTCAAGTCGCTTTCGTTGGTTAAATCTCAGCCTCTTCTGTTGCTCTCGAGACAGGCTAAATTCGAAAATGATAAAACCAAATCTCTGTAACTCGAAGCTCGACTGAGTCAACACGCGCACGCGACAACCTTACAAAGACGCGATTGTTTCGAACGCCAACGATGCCCGATGAAATGTGAAAGTTCGCGTTCTTCGCCGGACGATAAAGGAAACTTCATTGCCGTTTATTATGCTTCGTTAACAAGCGAATCATATTTATGTATTTAGTCCATGTTGCGAGTTTGGCTCGCGAGTTACCGTGCACGCAATTTATGTATCTGTCCGCCAGATCGGGCATTGATTGTGCACCTTGAGCTGTGCAACCCGGCTTGCTGGTCTCCTTTTTTTCCTTCTTGTTTTTCTTCTTCCTTTCTTTTTCTCTTTTTTAACCGCCAATCACGATTAAGAAGAGCCAAGGACATCGGCGACCTTGACCGAAAAATCGCTCGCTCGCGATTAAAAATTCGCAATCCACGCGGAACGAGCGTGGCCACCATGACGAAAGCACGACCGTCTCTGCTGGAAGAAATGCAGAGAGAACTGGAAATCGCGCGAGCGAGATCTTCCTCTCCTCCAGGAGTACGTGTCGTTTGTAAACAGGATAACGCTCAAGGTTGAAGAGCGAATCGAGTACACGAGACCGGGTCTTCGAGTGGTAAGGCCAATGATAATGATCGGCGACTGTAATGACCGGTAATTTCCCGGAGAAAATAATCTGTCCAAGCCGAACAGTGCTCGGATGAGGCAGCAGAGCTGTGAGAATGTTTCTGCTTGGAATTTGACGTACGATTTCTGAGAGTGTAAAACGTAACGATATAGTAGACGATATCGATGATTAATAAAAAGTGTACAATTGTCAAAAAAATGAATTACGATTAACAACAGGTGACAGTTGTTACTACTGCTATGTAATATTCTTCGTTCTAATACAAGGAGTGGCATGAAAACAAAAATAGAGTTGCGTCTGCAACGTCATTCAAACGATCCTCCAACCCATCAACGTAGAAAGAGATCGTACATTTTTCACTAAACTACGAGAATCGAACGTAAACGGAACGTGTTCGTCACCGGAAGATCTCGTACCTACGGAGAGTGCGCGAAAACTCATTTGTCGACAGTGGCGTGCGTAAGACGCGCATGCGCAGTGCACGTAAACGCACATTCGCACGTGACAACGCTGACGGCGGTCATCTCGGCTAGATGCGGCTCGTGATTTGCGCCTAGCCGCGTATTTATACTGCGTGTAGAATACGATCTTAATAATAATCCAGCAGCATGCGCTAGTAGACGCTAAATCGATGAATGGGGCGAAAGTTCTTTCCTTCTCTTTACTCCACGGTCGGATAGCTAGCGTTTATACTACTCCACGTTACACTACTCGTAAGAACTGTGGTCTCTCTGTCCTTTCTTAGGTTAGTCAGCAGCCAGCAAGCCATGGGCAGCAACCGAGCAGACTCGTGACGCGCGAAAAGTGGCTCATCCGCTTTTACTTTCCACGACAGCTTTCGTTGGCAATGGTACTAGTTACGGCTATTACGTTAAGCGGTTACGAGAGAGAGAGAGACGCGGGGAGCCGTTTCACGTTTGGTTAACTGGCGGCGAGTCGAAGTAAGCCAACTCTATTCGTCTCGCTCTTGCATTTTGTACTTTCTCCCTCTCTCTCTCTCTCTCTTTCTCCCCCTCTTCATTGCTCCACGCTCCTGTTTGCGGTCTTTCAGGAGATCTTTCACTCTCTCTTCGTTTCACTCTTCTTTCGTTTTCTCTCTCTCTTTGTCTCTCCTCGCTCTCACTTTCGTTGGCGAGTCTGCCTACGTAATAATATGTCTGCTGCTTGCCTGTATGTATGTGTGCGCGCGTCTCTTTTCTGTTCGACCGCGATCTTTGTTACGTTCCCTCTCGATCCTCTCTCGCGTGGTAAGTTTTATTTCGTCAAAGTCCGTAAATAGTATCCACGGCGCGGCGTTTCTTTCGTCACGTATACTCTCGTGGTATTGCTCGATCACCTTTTTCTTTTTTTTTTTTTTTTGACGTTTTTTTTCGCCGAAGCGCTAATTAAAACTCGCAAATATCTACGCGAACGCTTCGCTCTTTTAGTCGGCGAATGTCATTCGCGGGCAAGTATATGGACGAGGAATATTGCAATTCATAGTGCAAGATAAAGGTAAATTTATTGACAGCGCCTGAAATGTATGTACGTACTACGATAATATTTATGGGAACGAGATACTGGGGGAAGGGGAAGGGGGATTCGTTATCGAGCAATTAATGTTGCGACCGTTCGAACACAGACCGATGTATAAGAACTTTAAAAAAACCGACCTGTTATTTTCGTCGAAGATATCGATCGAGATACAGGTGCGCCTTAATCTCGCGGCGATCGCAATTGACGAGTTTCAAAATGTACAAACGGCGAGCAAAAGCTGCGAACGCGAGGTATAATTGAAAACGAGTGCGCATCATCCAGAACGACGGATCGAGATTCAAGAGCGAAAAAAAAAAAGAAAAAAAAAAAGAAGAGAACCGCGATAAATCTAACGCGGGCAGCAATAATTTTTTCTATCCAGGTCAAGTTGAAGAGTTCGAACTGTCGAGGAAGGACGGTGGCCAGCGCGAGGTCACCCGTGTCGTTGTTGCTCGATTATTTTTAGCGTGTTAGGGAGGTGTTTTTACCCCGCGTTATTATTACCGACGTGGTCGTCAGGCTATCGGGTGAAGAATACACGGGTAACGGCAAATCGAATCGAATCGATAGCCTTACCTAATCCACGAGAGGAAACCAACTCTCAGTGAAGGAAATCGTCCTGAACAATCACGTACATACATACACGTACATACATAGCCCGTTAAAACGTATATAGACGTACGTGTACAGAGAAAAAATAAAGACGGAGAGAGCAGGAGCTAGAGAGAGAGAGAGAGGGAGAGAAAGAAGAAGAGCAATGGGCGCCTTGAATCTTTCCCCGGCATAATTGTACGTTTAATAAGCGCTTTATCAAAGGCGATAATACGGCCGATAACGGTATGTAGGTCAGTTTGATATGAGTGACCTGATTCCTGGCTGGCACCGCGTTACCAACGCTCGTAGATCCGCATGCGTGCCACCGGCGTAGTACGATTTTATACGTGTGTACTTATAGAGCATAATTCTAAACTCGCGTCGTACCCACGTGCACGGCCGTCCACACGTTCGCGCGATAGTTAATCCGGCATGCGCGCGCGCGCGCGCGCACGCACGCGTCATTCGTCACATATGCGTCTAGAGGAACGCTAGAAGGTACCGCAGCCGATTACGTGTAAATACAAACGTTGGCTGCTTTTAACCGAGCAGTTTGTGTATTTCTATCGAGCATTTTCTCTCGACACAGTTCCACCGAGAGCGTACGCTTATCGATCCAGCTCTTACGCTTCTTCAACGATCCAAGTCTCGATCTCCCTTTCGTCCGTGGAATTTTTTCTTTTTCTTGAACAATCAATTGCGACAATGTTGTTTCAGAGTTGATTCTACTGTACCGATTCGACTGTACGGCGGATGTACGGCTTCGCATTGGAAGAGAATATTTCGACGATAGCAGTATGTATGTGCTCGTCGATTGATGGCTTATTTAACAATGTCGGAATAGAAATTCAATATACCACGATACGCCGCGAAGCGCTTCCAACCAAAATTTAAATATTATCTCACGTCCCACATATATCGAACGATTGGGAACTTTATATACTTGCTGATACACTCGCAGCACACACTGCTTTTTCATTCACTTTCTCGGTTTTTATTTTCTCGTCAATTTTTTTCTTTTTTCACGAGAATTAGCCTCATTTATGCATTCGTATCTTGTCGTCAAGACATTGTAAATTTATCGTCGCAATTATGGTACGTCTCAGCATTATGATAATCATCCGCGATGTTATGATAATTAATCATCATGGAAGGAATATCAAAATTCATGGAAGCAACCAACATTGTTTATGCAAGTATTCCTGTTTAGTCTCAACGATAACAAACGATTATATATGATTGATTTTCGTGTCGCATTTCCGGCAAATTTCTACTTTTAATGTATAAAACAACGTCGAGGAGAAAAAACGTTCTCTCAAACGTTGTGAATTCTGTACTTTAACCTCTTGCGCTGGCAACCGTGGTTCGCGGACCATAACGAGTGACCGAATACAATAATTCGTCGCTTTCTTTTTCTTTTGAACTCGTCGATGTGATATCACTGGATAGAAATTATTATATAAGAAGTAATAAACTTATTATTTGTTTAGCCTGAGTTACATTTAAATATACTTAAAACTGAGAAAATGTTGCAATGTGGGACCAAAAATTCTCGACGTGCGTGGCAAGAGGTTAGTTAAAAGAAGAGTATATCTCTTTAAATATTTCGTATCTTTGGTAATTTTAATTTTCCAAAACGGAAAGGGGGAAAAAAATAGAAAGAAATATATCGCCGTGGAGATATTTTTAGCTGGATATCCCAAACAATCGCGAGTATGGTTGTAGTTGTGCCTTCGGCTCCCCCCTCCCTCCCCCCTCTCCCGAACGAAGTCTTTCCTAGCACGGAACGCGGCACGACGTGCTTTCGTCATGCACCGAGACACAAAGTGCAGCTCGCCAACCAGAATTAATTCGCTTGACCCATTTACCCGATGCACTTGGACCACCTTGTACTACCGGTATCGATGTGTGTTAAAAGTGTGGCCACGAGTACGGCGCGACGCGTGCGCGCCCGTCTTCTCGTTTACATTTACGATCCGACCGAATGCTCCCTGTGTTAATGTTATTGTCACAGCGTTACGTTAAAAGCATCGAGAACTTTGCCACGAAATTTATATCCGTATATAAATCGCTATGAAATTTACACATGCATAAATTTCCTAGTACAGCTCGTACGATTCGTATATGATTTTTACGACAATGGTAAACGCACATGTACAAAGATACGTACGCGATCGACGCATTCATCCCGCGACGTAATTAACAACAAAGACATTCATTCTATGACTCAACCGCAGGAAAAGTGGAAAACCTAACCTGCATCGCGAACAATAAACACCGCGTGCGTTTACGTAACGCATCATGAGTGTATGTAAATACGCTTTCCTCCGTATATAAAAAGCAACGACGCGTCTAGAACGTTTTTTGACTTTGGCGCGCGCGATCCACCGAGGAGAACGGATCGATCGATAACCGCGGTCCCTACCCGTGCTCCAATTCGCAGAAACGTGTTCCTCGGCGCGAATAATGTCGGGAAACCGGCGTCTGAACGGTGTCTACGTCGAAAGGAAATTACGAGAGTACAAATTTTTAACGTACAAAGCAAGTTGACAGCCGAGCGAAGCTCCTTACGCTGCGTGTTCATCCATCCCCACCGTACAGACCGACTCTACGCGCCTACGTGTGCGAAACAGTTTTAAGTGAATCAACAACGACGGACTGTTTAATGAACGGCAGCGAGGGACGGGAACATAGAAACGCGTCGAACGAACGAACGAGCGAGGCGCATTCCGCCGCATCGTGGAACGTTCGACGGCGACGGGTGGAAGAACAAAGACAGACGTACACTCACGAGAAAGAGAAGAGAGAATAGAGAAGATGTATATATAGACGGATAGATAGAAGAAGAAAGAGAGGGGGGAGAGAGAGAGAGAGAGAGAGAGAATTCTCGCAGCGGCGCGCTCGTGCTCCCGCAACAACGTCGCTCTCTCGGTTCTCTCATTGACCTAGTTACCCAGTACACTTGACCGCACTCTCCGCGTCCCTCCCTCGTCCAACGCCACATCCCTTCTTCCACACCGCCGCCCTGCCCCTGCCTCTCTACCCTTCGCGCAGTGGCGCGCCGCCTCTGCTCGCGGAGCAACCAAGACTACTTCTCTCCTCTCCCCCTCACGCCTAGCGCTGCTCGCCACAAGTCGTCGTTGTCGTCGTCGTCGTCGTCGTCGTCACCGTCACTGACGCCGTCACCACCGCGCGCGTCGTCGTTATCGTCGTGCCACGGCTCACCCTTACCCCCACTCGACACTTGCCACCGGTCACTTCGCTGCCGCGAGTATGCTCCCTCTGGATCGCGTCGTTTCACTCCCCTTTCTTTCACCCTCCTCACCTCACTCGCTACACGCACACGCATATCATCTTCTCCATTTTTATATTTTCACTAGCATTTTAGTTTCAGTAGTTTTCTACGCGAGGAGAATTTTACTTTGAAATGTTTTGGATGAAAATTTCCTCTTCCTACCGAAGTCTCGTTGCTTGCTCTTTGGAGATACAGCGATCGTTCTGACAAGTGAAACGAGTATGCACGAATGAATTATACGCTCATACTTTTCCCTAAGTATTTGGAAAAATAGGCAATTGAAAGCTAGGTGACTGAAAAATTTAAACTCGTATAAAAATTTGTTTCGACCATTAAATATTGTAGCGAGCAAAATACTTTGCTCTTGAATAATTTACGGATCCATAATACGTTATAACGTATTCCACAATTTCTACAATTTATAAAAAAAAAGAAAGAAAGAAACGTTCTTTATACGTTCTATTCGTCAGAATAACCCAACGACGGTTAAAGTGGAAAGTGGAGAAATAATGGAGAGGGCGGTAGTTACATTGGTGGTTGCTCGTCAATAGACGAGCTAGAACAGTTCTATGAAACGTCGATTACAGGCATTCCGAGAAAATTGCCCGCTATAAATATCGGGCCAACGCGATGAGTCAAACTCGGGGAGGAAAGCTTGTGGATTATCTCGCAATGATCCAACAAGTATGTAGTAACAAATTAATTCGTCGGATTTGATTTCTCTCGAACGGAACTGGATGACTCTTGGAAATGGCGTGGAAACGGAGAGGAAAGAAGAAAGTGGCACGGAAACAACAACGCGGCTCGCGGACCGGTTTCGTTCTCGTTCAAGAGTCGATCGTGTATTACAGGCTGGGAAACATTTTAAAAGCTCGTGGCGAGCAACTGTATGCTTACTAGACTGGAATTCCGCTCACGCAGGGAACGCGGCCCGTTCTTACCGTCCAATTAATGCACGTCGAATGGTAAGAAGTACGTGGTGCTGTGCCGCACTTGCACTCCCATGGAAAATACGCGAATCCACGCGTAGGAAGGAAGAGAGTGAGAAGTAAAATTGAAGAGAAAAAAGGATAGAAGAGAATCGCGTCTCGCTTTCGACCTCGAGGAGAAAATTGCTCGTTTTCAAATTGGAAATTCCGTATCAATTTGCATAATTTTACATACACGCTGTAAATTCATAGAAATCCATAACGAAATAAAAAACATTTGCTGGAGTAGAAGTTGATGGAGGAAGGAATTGCAAAGTGAGTCGCGTTCAAGGAAAGTTGTCGATTTTCGACTTGCTTCGATCGCGCTCGAAATTTTACGTAACCCGGGCGGAACTTGACGAAAGAAGGAATTACAATACCGATTGTGTTTCATTGCGATTCGTGGAATCGTGGAAGAAGCTTGTAACGAAATGAATTTACATAACTTCTCGTGGACGAAGGAATCGAGGCAATATCAACGGTGCGTCGTTTTCGCGAGGCCCTGGAAGAAGATCGTCGATTTTTTTCGACTCGCAGTCGGAATTACACGAAGTACTCGCGTAGAATTTAACGAAAGAAGAAATTACAGCGTTGTATTCTATGTTGCATCGTTCTCTCCACTGGCGAAGCCACGCTAACCTAACCTAAACCTAACCTAAACCTAGCAGAAAAAAATATCTCGATTTCCAGTTCGAAATCGCGTTTGAATTTACGTAACTCGAGCGGAACTTAATGACAGGAGGAATTACAATATCGACGTGGAAACTTATGGCTCGCTACGCGAAGGTAGCTTGTAATTAAAATCCCCCGTCTCAAATTAGAAATCGCGAATTAATTTACACGAGGAAAGGAAGTCAACAAGAGGAAGAATCGCAGTATCGACCGCGCGTCGATACTGTTTTCACGGAGCGTTTCCACTTTGCAGCGAAAGTTGTCGATTCTTTTTCGATTCGCAATTCAATTGCATAACTCGAGCAGAAATTAACGAAAGAAGGAATTGCAATTCGCAATTGCAATTTGCAACCTAACCTAATAACTTAATAACCTAAACCTAACCTAAACCTAACCTAAACCTAACCTAAACCACACGGGGGGGAGAACCTCGAGCAAGCAAGCATTGCCGATTGTCCGATTTGACAATCGCGTTTCCATTTACGCAACTCGAGCAGAACTTAACAAGTAAAAAAAAAGAAAAAGCTGTCCGTGGAACTACGAAGGGATAACTCGTAACTAAAATTGTCAATTTTCAGTTGAAAATCGCGTTTGAATGAATCGGAAAGGAATATTCAAATATAATATGTTGCAATTATAAGTTACACGTGGTAATTATAATAAATATTAACCTAAACCTAAACCTAACCTATACCTAACCTAATAACTTAATAACCTAAACCTAACCTAATAACTTCATAACCTAAACCTAACCTAATAACTTCATAACCTAAACCTAACCTAATAACTTAATAACCTAAACCTAACCTAATAACTTAATAACCTAAACCTAACTTAAACCACACGGGGGGGGGAGAACCTCGAGCGAGCAAGCATTGCCGATTTCCGATTTGACAATCGCGTTTCGATTTACGCAACTCGAGCAGAACTTAACAAGCCAAAAAAAGAAAAAGTTACCCGTGGAACTAAGAAGAGATAACTCGTAACTAAAATTGTCAATTCTCAGTTGGAAATCGCGTTTGAATGAATCGGAAAGGAATATTCGAATATGTTTGTAACAATCCTAAGTATGTTACACGTGGTAATTATAATAAATGTTACGACAGTAAGTACAGCAACATAGTAATCGATCGGTAATCATGCTTAAATTTACACAAGTTACTTCACGGTACCGTTTAACGAGACGATATAAATTAGATACTTGTCGATTTACATTTGCACATTTACATAACGCTCAACAATCGATGAGAATCATCGATCGCGCCAGAAACCCTCGTCAATGATTCATTCGTCCGATCGCGTTGTAGCGAGGAGGATAAAAAGCTCGTTGAAATCGTGCAAAACATTGATTCCGCGCGATATCAGATAAGCCGATAGCCTGGTGTTCTTACTGCAAAAGAGTTTTTGTTGCCGTTTCGAGCTTGTTCTTATTAATCAGGCTTCTGGGTTACTCGTAACACTCCGAAGTGACTTAATCGTATCGATTTAATTCGAAGAGAGAGAGAGAGAGAGAGAGAGAGTCTTTGTGTCGTTACATAACTGAATATGCATAACGACGAATGATAATAATGCCTTTAAAGGAGAAAGATACGAAAGATTTTCTAAATCGATTTAGCGAAACGAACAATCGATAGTGTTGCGAGGCCAATTTTTATTCATCTCTGTCCCCCTTATCGCGCTACTTTATTTACTTTTATTAGACTGCTGATTTTTATTTTAGATTTCATTTCTAAAATAATTATCTTTGAAAATTGCCATTATCGAACTAACGTATTAATCAATAATATTTATATTTATATCTTTGTTATCGTTACATTGTTATACGTATATTGTTTTATAGTACTAATATCTAAACAGGAACGATTGAATTCGATCTCTAATTAACACACGCACGTACGTAACAACGCAATAAATATTCGACGTCCACAGCACCTAAGGATTAACCCTCAACCTGTTTGCTAGACCAGAAGTTTACTTTTTCAGGAGTTAGCTTTCCGATGAGATAGCTTCTATTAAACAGAGAGATAAACACGAACAGAGGCGAAGTAATTTTAATTAGGTCGGACATCGTCTCTTTGTCTGTACAAACACGATATAATAAAAGTATATTTTAACACTTCATTGACCGGACAAGCCAATTGATCTAATTAAAACTTGCGTTATCTACCAGGAACGTCAATTGGCGTCCAACATGATACAATCACCGTTGCAACGTGCAAACATCGAAAACGCTTTTGCTTTATCGCGGTAACGTGCAATCTTTTACACGTAGCATCATGTGTATGTAATGTACCAGTGTATCATTTGAGCGATTAACTTCAAATGGTTGATAATTTGAAGATTGCGGAGCGCCGTGTCGATTCGTTGGTAGAAACGAAACGAATATACATGTACAAATCAAAATTAATTGCTTTGTCAAAGTGGGAAAATATATCAGGTGTGTGTTTTCTATTCACAAAAGTATATCAATCAGAGATACAAAAGTTCCTCAATACACGTTTCTTTTCGTAATCACGACGACGTAAAATTACTTTTCCTTGTTGTTACTCAACTACCAATCTTGAATCATACAACCTTTAATTATGCAAATTCATGTTGAATCGAAATTGCCTGGTGCTCCAAATTTTGGACGCCAGTGTGTTATGTGGCAAATGCAACACGAAGAAACGTACTTCTCTCTTCTTTTCCTAAATTTAGAAAACATTGTAAAATTATTACATCGAACCCCAAAATTAAATATTTAAAAACTGTACGCGTCTTAATAATATCCATTGAATCATCGTATCTGTTTCGAGGAGAACAAAAACTCCAGAATTGAACAGTGTGAATCAACGAAAGATAAATATCGATTCGACATCCTAGTTCAGGTTCACCCTGTGTAAATGAAATCGATCGTGACGTAGAAAATATATCAAAGTTAACAGTTTGGGAAGGAGCAGTCTCGCGAGTGTGACGGTCTCGACGCGGGGAAGAATCTCAAAGAGATGCATCTCTCTCTCCACGGCGGATACTGGCCGTTCTACGTCAGCGCCTCTCCGCAGCAAGTTCTCTCGGATTCTATCAGATCCGATTGATCGATCACCGATCGAGAGAGCAGGTAGCAGCGGGCAGGCCGGCAGTGAGCAGCAGCAACAGCAGCAACAGCAGCAGCAGCGGCCGCTAGTAGTACACCGCGAGTAGTTAGCTGCTCGACGTTGCACCGGTGCAGCCTTGAGCCTATTCCACGCACGAAAGCCCCCGCCGCACGCCTGGCTGCACGCTGCACTTCGCGTTCAGACCCCCAGACTGACTAAGCCGACTCGAAAAAACCGCGCCAATCCGCGTCTCTATCCGCGACGCGTTTGTCCGACCGATGGTAAATTTAGTTTTCGTGCATCCACCTCGATGTCTCGCCGTTAATAAGCGCCTCTCGCCTCTTCCTCTTTCTTTACTTTCTTCGTCGAGAGATTTGGGTTATTTATTTTCGTTTCCTTATTTAGGTTTTGTTTTATCACTGAATGTGATTTTAGCAGGGGTAACGGGAACCAGAAAATCGGGCCTCTTCAGGTGCAACGCTGATGCAACGAAAATTAGCGATTGGTTGATTTGGGTCACGTGATCCGTGAGGGAGCGTGGGGTAGACTTCGAGTAGGAGTGGCGTTGTCTGGTACCGAGCAATTGCGCCTGTAATTTGTTTTCTATCGATTCAAACGTTTGCGTATCAATAAAATTTTATGGCAAAAAAGTCGTCTTCGTTTCCTAGTCGGAACAGTTGCTTCTAGCTTTTCAGTGAGACGAATCGTATTGGGGTAACAAGTCGTGCAGTTTTTTTTTTCTTTTTATATACGAGCTTGGTGTCTAGATTATTGATTTTCATTTTCAGTGGTGGTTTTCAATGGTGATTTGTCGCTCGAGTTACGAATTAAATGATATTTTTCAAAGAGGGAATTTTTGAAAGATGGAATCGACAGATTGTAAGCTTTCTCGATTTTCAAAATTGGAATGTGTTTTTACTGTACATATTTTGTATTTCGTACCTGACTTAACGTTTTGACGTATATTGGGGAAATGAGATATGTTATTTGTTTCGTGTGTTATTTTAGACGTTGACATCGAGAATTATTACTGCATGGTATATAAATATTAATTTATCACCGAATTATTGTTCATTAATGTTAGACTAGACTGTTGATAAAACTAGAAGATGATCAAAAGTAACCGAGACAAATTTTTCATCGCGTGTAATAGTCACTGTTAATCAAAAAACTTTTAATCATCTATAATGACTGTTCGTAGCCATTAAACTAAGTTGCGAATTCTCACAGCGTAACTTTTTTAATTTAGGTCATAACTGGTTAAGATTAATCCTAAAACTGATACCACCGCGTTATTGGAGATAATAACAATTTTAATTTCATTTCCAACTGGTTTCCGTCATGGAGGATACGAAACGAAATGAGATATCGTGGAATTTGATAAAATTTTGCACAAAGTATCTATATCGATTCAATCGGTCTAAGTTTGACGATATTACTTAAGATAAATGTTGAAGTATCTTTTTCCACACGAATTACGCTGAAACGAAGTAACCTAAATCCTTACGTAAATCCACGATCTAACGAATCCAAAGAAAAGTTGGCGTGGTTTCGGTAAACAATCGAAGAAAAGTGCAATTCACGAAGCAAATGAAAATCTTCAAAATATTGCAATTCATATGTCATCGTCACAAAAAATACAGAAAACAAATTAAACTGAAACAAAATTTGTGCCTAATACCAAAAAATCCTAGCAAATCGGAGAAAAAGTGCCATCTTCCCTGACCCACATGCGCTCTTGTAACTCGCGAAGAGATACAGTTTCGCACCATGCGAGTTGATCGAACGTGCAAATCGACGAAAGTCGAAACGATCGTTTTTCTCTTCTTCTTCTTCTTTCTTTCCTTTTCTTTCTTTTCGGGCGAGGAAACGGTTTGGAACGGGGGCGTGCAGGCATCATTATTGGTGGACGGTCGATAAAGTTAGAGCGAGAGATGGGCAGTGTAAACTTGCTCCCGATTTAGAGCCGAGCCCTTTTTACACGAAGCCAAGTAGGCCATGCGCGAAGGATGATGACGGCGTGTGGAAAAATATAACATTTTACGAACATGCAAGCGCCGTTGCCGGTATATATCGCTTGCATCGGGTCTTTTGCGTATACAACCCAGCCGGCGGAATCAATACTAGAAAATCACAGAGTGTGTGCTTCTAAAAGAAGATCGCGATCGTGCGACCGCCGGCGAGGCGACCACGCTCGCTCGCGAATCGAGCGAACGCAAATAGCCGACGAGAATAGCTTTTCTCGCGCGGTCCAACTTGGAAATAATTTCGCTACGCTTGTTTATTCGTCGTTTATTCGTTAACCTTCGTCCAGCTACCTGCGAACCTCGCTCGGGGTTGACGAACCAACCAGACAATACACACGCACGATACATACATATATCTCGCTGCGCTCTGCGGCGTCTCGTCATCTCCCAAGATTCTTTTTTTATTCGATACGCGTGACGTACGAAAGAAACTGCACGATTCGTCTCACTGAAAGGTCCAGAAGCAACTGTTCCGACTAAGAAATAAAGACGACTTTTTTGCCATAAAATTTTATCGATATGCAAACATTTGAATCGATACAAAACAAATTACGGGTGCGATCGCTCGGTACCAGACAACGCCACTGCTACTCGAGGTCTACTCCACGCCCCCTTGCGAATCACGTGACCCAAATCAACCAATCGCTAATTTTCGTTGCATCAGCGTTGCACCTGAGGCCCGATTTTCTGGGTTACCCCCGCTAAAATCACTTTCAGTGATAAAATGTGCGAGGCTACAGTGGAATTTGCAGACTGAAAGCGTCATTGAATATTAATTTTCATTAAAAAAAAGAAAAAAATCGCGATTAAGTGTATTTTTTTTTTTCCCCGATCTAATCGAACAAAAGACTACAGAATTAGTTTCCGAGAGGAATAGAGATCGTCACAGAGAGATCCGAATGTTACGTGCGTTCTATCCGAGTCTCGAATAATTCTGCACCAAGAGGTAATGTCTGTGAAACAGCTAAAGAGACGACGATTAATTAACAGGCAACCTTTGATTTTAGAAATCTTCGGTTCACGCAACTGAGCATGATAGGTCCTCATTAATTCCTCCGTGTAATCTCCTCGATAATATTCATCAGACGTAATCTCCTCTCTCGAGAATTAAAGAAGCGAAAAAAAGATGTTCATCGAACATTAATCACGAACAACCTCGCGTTAATCATAAATTTCCCTTCCCTTCCCTACTTGAACATATCGTATACCAAGATTGTCTGGTAGAACCAACGAGTTCCACGAATCGAAGATTTCTAAAACCTTGACGGATTCTCCGTCAGCAGAGTTCTCCGTGGCTGAACGTGCGTTACACGGCGCGAAGTTTCACGGGCGTGAAACGATCGAGCGTGAAGAAGCTGATCGCCGCGTGGTAAGTGGAATGATCCAGAGCGCGCAACTCGGTCAGACGCGAGGAGGTGCACGGCGCGAAGAACGGAGCGTGTAACAAAGCCAGGCAGGCGGTAGCAGACGCGGGCAATGATACGCTCGCGAGAGCGACCGATTTCGCAAAAATTAATCGCGGCCATAAATTTATCACGTTCCTATCCGTGAGAATCGCGGTGTTCCTCGGGGCGCGTACCTGTGGCTTGCGATGTAAAAGCGGAATCTAGGCCGATATAAATAGGCTGACACACCACGGAATAACAGGTAGCCTTAAACGTCGCATTACCAGGCGTGGATACAGCCGAGAAACAGCTGCCTCGCGTGCTTTACAGGCACCCTGCATCCTCTTCTCTCTGACCAGCTAACGAAATATTTTTTTAACAAACCTACTCGACTGCGAATTTTCACGCAGTAGAAGATGATTCTTCGTGAAAAAAATGAGTCGAAAAGAAAGAATAAAATTTTCATTTTCGAGAAAATCGAGTTAACTGATGGGGGACACCTTGTATGTGAAATATCCAAGGTTGTTGCGATGCCTAGTAAAGGAAACAAACTTCTGCTCATTTTTCTAATTGTGATTGTAAAAATATGAAATTGCATAAATGCCTGGTAATCGCTAGATTAGCGATCACTGGACTGTGCGATTATCTTTATGCGATTTCATATTTTTACAAACAAGGAGGAAGTGAAACAGGGATTTGTTCCATTCGATAAATATGATAATGCCATAATTGAGCTGTTCACGTTGAGTATTTCATATGTTATGCATATCGCATGCATAGAATCTAATCTGAAGGAGATGGCCAGATGAAATATTATACAATTTACAAGTCGTCGATGATCAAGTAAGCAAACGAAAGATTGCACGACTTGTACCCCAATACGATTCGTCTTACTGAAAGGCCCAAAAGCAACTGTTCCGACTAGGAAATGAAGACTTTTTTGCCATAAAATTTTATCGATATGCAAACATTTGAATCGATAGAAAACAAATTACAGGCGCGATCGCTCGGTACCAGACAACGCCACTCCTACTCGAGGTCTACGCCACGAATCACGTGACCCAAATCAACCAATCGCTAATTTTCGTTGCATCAGCGTTGCACCTGAGGCTCGATTTTCTGGGTTACCTCCGCTAAAATCACTTTCAGTGATAAAATTTTTTGAAAATTCTCGCAGATTCCCAAGTATATGATTTTCAATTTGTACGTTGCATCTTTGTTCGACGAACGCTTTTGACGATCGTTATCGCACGAAACACAGAATACGTACAAGTGAAATTAAAGTGGAATAACTTCATCTAAAACCTCGAATGAGTCACCTACGATCCAACGAAATAAAACGGTCACAGGTTTCTCGTTTTAAAGGATTTGAGAGTTAACAATTGCCGCGGAAATTAATCGATATAGGTTATTGAAAGTCAGAAAATCAAATACGCGAGTTGTGAGACTATTGTCAAATTCGACATGACTAAACGCTATCATCGCGCGAAACACAGAGCGCAAAAATTATTATTACCAAGATGAGGTAAGCTAACCTAAATCCCTACGTGAGTCATCAACGATCTAATCTAACGAAACGGGTTAATACACATACACACACGTAGAAAACAAAACGCTGAAACTGTCGCAACGCCTCTAAAGAACTCGTGACTCGTCGCGATTTGTATGAAAACACATCGCAAGAATATGATACAAACTCCGATCTTTCCTTTTTTCCCCTCTTTTTCTTTACCATTCGCCTTCCTATTCTGTGTGCACGCACAACGAGCACACGTACCGAGAGTTTGCCGAAGCAACGCGTCTCGCTTCGTTGCGCGTATCCACGGTAGCGTATACGCGTTGCAAGGAGAAGAAAAGAAAAATAAAAAGAAAGAAAGAAAAAAGAAGCCTGCCGGCATAAAACTCCCGCTGGTTATGGGCCCGCGCTGTCCTAATTCTGCTCGTACGCTCTCAAAGAGCCTCCCTTTTCAACAGGAATGAAAAGAAAGGAAGAGAAAATTACGGTACGCTCGCGCGTAAATAGTGCTCGATCACCGGCCAAAACTTTCCGCGCTCTTTGACACACGCGTGGTTCTTTTTAATTCTGTGGCTTGAGCGCGTCGTTGAGAGAAATGAATCACACGCAAGCATTTTTTAATCTTTCTGAGGTAGGGAGAGATCGTAGAAGTCCAAGTCTGGTGCTTAATAATTGGTAATAGTGATTTTGTGTGTGTCACATGTTGGAAAATACAAATATTAGTATCAAGATGGATTCTTAAAAATCGATTATAAAGTGTCCTAAAACAGTCTGTTTCAAACGAGGCTCCGACTTGAAAGAAAAGACTCCGTACGTATTATTAACCGTTTTAGTGCCAGAGGTTTTTAAAAATCCGTGTTCAATTGTGCCAATATGTGGCAACGCGATAGCGCTTCGTCGACGATCGTGACCAAACATCGCGGCACATTTCACCACAGTACGCAAACAGCGCGATCGCGCTGCGTGGCGCTAAAACGGTTAACGTGCTCCTAGCTAGGGCGAGATTTTCCACGAGGCTAGGCACGTACAGAAAAGAATGAAACATCACTGTCCACATTGTACGTAATCACGTTAGAATGGGACAAATTAAAATTTTGAAACTGAAAGAACGAATGAATTTTTCCATACGAAGAATTTGAGAAATCGCAAAACTCTCTTCGACTGAGAAACAAGCGAGCCACTATAGTAGTGTTTAGTAACTAATTACCCGAATTTTAACACTAGAACAACTACCGACGACTAAAGCATAAAATTTCCATCAGAAACATTGAAGTCGAAAAAACAGAGAAATTATTTAAATCGTTATAAAATGTCTAAACAAAAATTATAAATTGGTTTTTTATTTCGACCACTTTGGTACACTATTTTAACCTACACTACATAAAAACTTTCAACGCGCCATCGTAAAAATTTGCAAGCCTCCCGAAAGGAGGAGAAACGGAGAAGCAAAGTGGAATGAAATAAAAGAAAGAAAAAAAAAAAGAGAGTCTTGGATTCTGCGTGAGACAAAAGGAGGGAATCGGTTCGCGAGGATGATGGACGGGTTATCGCACGTGCACGATACTTCTCGCTTCTCACCGGGCACCGGAGTCACGGCACACAACGTGGCTGTGAGACAACGCGTTTTGCTTCGGTGCACTTAGCTACCTTTGTGTCCGTTTTTCTCTTCCTCTGTCCCCCGCCGCCGCGTAGGGACAAAAAGGCGGACAGCATAAAACCCCTAGCACAACGGCGTGGCGGCGGCCTGCCTATCGGTATATATCGACTCTGTCCCAATTCCACGAGTATTGTGTCACTCGATTTTACTTTGCCACACGACGACGACGACGATGTTGGTCGCGTTTGTGTATTTTACGCGAGGCATTAATGCGCCGGGAGTCGATGATGCGTTCGCAAACGACGATGTGCTCACAGACTCCGCGAGTCGCCACGGACCACTTGCGCATTTTGAGCAAAGCGTTCAGATCGTTATCTCTCGCACGATCTTGTCGTTTAATCCTAATAAGATATATTCGTCCAGTTTGCAGCGAGACTAACAACACGTTCATTTAACTATTATGAAATCGTTACCGATTGACAAAGTCGAAATTCGAAGTCTTCGAATATCTGACTATGTTGCGACAATCGTGAAACAATTATGGGAGTCGCGAAATTTGGAGAAAAGAACACAATTCTATGATCAATCGCGCAGTGTGGCGGGAGATCGATAAGATAAAAAGAACTTTGTCGTTACGTGGGACAAAGATCGACGACCAGGCTTGTTTAGTTGAAGAATCTAGAAAACGGTAACAAAATCAAGATTGCACGGTACGGTGTCTTTGTAATCGCGAATGATTAGTCTAAATCGTAGCCACGTCTCAATTTTGTTCGGTGATTTGCGAGCATTGTGGAGTGTACCGTGCATAATCTTTATAGTCTCCCTTTGTCATCGTTAACGTCTCTCTCTCCGTGCTCGCCAAACCATCAGCGTATAGCTGTCTAGCACTAGATAGGCTAATCTTCTAGCCAGTCTGCCTCACTGTGGCTCACCTATCTCAACTGACCCATAACCGATGTAATTCCAGCGCATGTAACGCATTACGCGAACTGTGTAACTGTGCGTTACGCCGTTGCGTATTCCTTTAATAACCGCTGCGTTTAGAGATGAATAACGAGCGCTCGTTAGACGGTGAATCTCGAAAACTTTGAAAGAAATATCGGGAAATCATCGTTTCGAGCGAAGGAGCACGGAATTTCAGAGAATCTAATTAACTCTTGATTGATAAAGAAAGAGTATTTTAAAGCTAGAATTAGAGATTAATCCAAAATTAAATTCAAATTTATAAAAATTACAATTACAATATTATACAAATTTTTAACAGCACCAGAGATAATTTTAATAGTAATATTGTCATTAATTATATCCATGTAATGAAGATAATATTTAATTATAAACATATTAAGACTTATATTTGTTGCATATATGATTTTAAATTATCATTCTATAATTTAATTGTAAAATTCGTTTATTCTATAGTTGAACTACTATCACAGTCACATTTATAACAATAAAAAAAAATGTTTTAGTTCCCTTTCTACAATTTACTAAATTGAAAAATTCAGAAAGTTTGATCTCTTTCATAAAGAATGTGAAATATTACGAATAATTTTTATCTCTTAACACAGTGAGATTTGTACTGTAAAAAAAGATTGCAATATAGTGAGCGTAACAATGCACAATCGTACAATTTACATCGACACCGATATTAAATTTCAAAGTTTGTCCGCCATCACTGTGCAAAGGGGAACGTAATCTACGAACCATTTGTCTCCTCCATGATTTCAGAGACAAATAAGTCCCTACCGGATTTCTTCGACGACGTGCCACGGAGAATGGAAGACACTTAATCACGGTAACCGTAATTTCGCAAGATCGTCGATTGAGAAAAGGGGGCACGCATCCGATATAGGATACGATATATAAACCTGAAAGAGACAGAGAGAGAGAGAGAGAGAAACGTGTGGGTGTTGTCGGCCCATATAGCTTATTGATCGTTTAACCGCGTTTATATACGAACGAATTATCCAAAAGGTTGGAGAAGCTTGGAAGACGGTGGAAGACGGTGCGCGGCGGATGGCTAAAAGCTAGACAGAGCAGAGCCAAACGCGACGACGAGCAAAACCACTCTCCCTGTTGCCTGTCGCGCGCGCGCGCGCGCGCACGTAATCTCTGCGGTGTATCTCGAGTTTCTCGCGAGGCGTACGTACGTACTTACGTACGCGGGCGTAGGTCGTTCCGTGTGTAAGCTCCATAAAGGCGTCACGCTCCGTAAGCAGAGCCCTCCTTGATCCAAATTCCAACCTGGGGTTGGAGGTTGAGGCGATTCAATCTGACTTTAATGTGTTCACACTGGACACAAAGCTGCTTGTTCGCCGGGTTTGCTCTTGCGCGGTGTTGTTCCGCCGGGGCCGCTGTTCGCTCGGTACGCGTTGAACTGTGAACCGCTTTCACCCGTTTTATTTTTTTCCATTCCCGAATCGATTAACAAAGGGAATTTTTCACGTGGCCGCTTGGCGGTGCCCACGAACGGACGTGGGGGAGTGGGTGGGGTGGGGTGGGGTGGGGTGGGGGAGGGGGAGTCAGAGAGAGAGAAAGAGAGAGACGTGGTGGGGAGAGACGGCGTGTCGCAAGCACCGCTCACGAATCACTCTCTGTGAAATATATTTCACGTAGGTATCACACACATCGAGCCACGTGTTTCCGAAGAAAGCGCCGTCCTGGATCGAATCGATTCGAAACCGAGGCTTTCAGTCCCGTGGAAAACTTCGTTTCTATTCAGACCGGCAATAACCGAGCTGTGAATTCTCCTACGGTTACGTCACATCCGAAAATAACCGAAAGATTCTCCCCCGTTTCTTATAATCTCCATCAGCTAGCTACGTGTCTACACACAGCTCGCTCTGTTCGATCGTGACTTCGATCTGTAGAGGTAGAAAGGTAGATACGTAGGTGTAACGACGACGAAGAGAAAAGAGGGGGTGGATGGGATTGGCGAAAAGGGATGTATGTATGTAGAAGAGTACGAGTCGGGCGCGAAGTATGGTCACGAGAGAGAGAGAGAGAGAGAGAGAGAGAGAGAGATAGAGAGAAGAGGCGCAGAGAGAAACTGGGGAGGTAGGCACGGCCAGGTAAAACTCGGCTCTCTCGTTTCGTTTCGTTTCGTTTCGTTTCGTTTCGGCTCGTCACGGACCGGTGCCCTGCTAGCTCTCTGCCCTTGACACAGTTCCCCTCGTGAGAGAGAAGCGCTCTTGCCGCGTTACAAACTCCACGACTCTCTCAGCTCCGTGTGGCGGACGCCTTCTCTGCCTCTCTGCGCCCGACGCGACGACGCCCGTCGTATAACGTATGTTAAGCTTGGTTTCCATTAGCCCTCGTGGGACCAATCCCTCCCCCTGTCAACGAATACACGTTCGTCAACGTTTTTTGCGAGAAAATAAATATATTCATCGAGAACGTACAACGTGGCCAGCGAAGCTACAAAATGGATCGACGCAAGTGGAAAATCGCTGGAATTTCGTAAAATTGTTGCGTAACGATTTTTGTAAAAGGCTCGCGAAACGCTCGTCGGATACTTTCGTAATAACGTCGATGTGGTGGTCTACGTGTACAAGGTAAAGTTGAAAATTGTTTGTTGAATGAAAAACTCATTCAATAGGCTGCGTGGTAAATTATTCTGAAGGACTAAATTCAACTCAAGTCTGAACTCAACTCAACTTCAGACTGAACTGAACTCAAATATATTCAAAAATATCTAAAAGCGTTCAAATAGTTTGAATACATCAAATTTTCAAATATCTTTCTTATGGAAAACAAAGGACATATTCCTTATAGATGTAATATACATATATATGTAATATTACGTATATTACGGTTATATTATTGTATGTTACCAAATCAAACCATGATTCTCAGTTCAAACTCTTGAAGCTATTAAAAATCAAACTTCTTTATTTTAGCGGGGGTAACCCAGAAAATCGGGCCTCTTCAGGTGCAACGCTAATGCAACGAAAATTAGCGATTGGTTGATTTAGGTCACGTGATTCGTGAGGGGGCGTGGAGTAGACTTCGAATAGGAGTGGCGTTGTCTGAGCGACTGTAATTTGTTTTCTATCGATTCAAATGTTTGCATATCAATAAAATTTTATGGCAAAAGTGTCGTCTTCGTTTTCTAGTCGGAGTAGTTGCGACTGGACCTTTCAGTGAGACGAATCCTACTGGGGTACAAGTCGTGCAGTTTTTCTTATATTGTAACACTCTTCCTATTCCAGCTTACGTTTGCACGCGGAGCGGAATGGATCAGAGCGGGCGTTTGTTCACTCGTAAGTTCATGTTCGCGTTGCCATGCGATGCACGGCTCTGGCCAATGGAAAATGCGCGCGAGATTGAACATCGCCAGACTCCGCGCCGGTATTTCGAAACAAGCCTAACTAAATATTTACCTGTCTCTCTGCACCCGTTTGCCATCTTCACGTACCACTTTACGTCCCTCCGCCCGAAACTCTTCGTGGAGCGTGATTTCGGACGAACTTTATCCTCGAGAGAAAGAAACCGATTTCCGAACAGAACCATTACTTCGATCGCGTCCCGTTCATTCAAACGAAATCGCTGGTCAGCACGCTTCTTATGAAATCTTGGTCCAATCCTCTGGACTTTCCTCCTTTCTCTCGAGATTTTTTATCAATTATGACGAGTACAATAGATGGCATGCGTTTGATTTATCGACACGGAGTAATTCCGAGCGTATCCAAATTTTACAGAATTTCTTTTAACTCTCAAGTAGTATCATCGGCCGTAATAATTTCGAGTTGAATTACTTACTTTTGGAATTTAATTCCTATTACATGCAATTATAATATTTAATGTTATTTGTATTCTTTATTAAAAATTAAGTAAACTACAATCTGCTAGAATGATTTTCAATTTCGCTAAATTTCAGTTGTAGATAAAATATCACAGTAATCTATGATTCAGCGATACTGCTTGAGGATTAAGAACGATCTGGTCTTCTTTGCATCGTTTAGCCTGGCTACAGTTTTAGAAACGTTTATATCCGTATCTCCTATACATCACGCGGACACGCGTTGCGTGGAATCTTTCTTTCTTTTGTTCTCGTTCACGTGATTCGTCTTAAGTTTATACGCATGTCATTTTATTATCCGCTTTAGAATGCGCGTACTTACATTTGGCTCGCAAATAGAAGCCTGTCGGCGAAGCATACACGTTCTGCATGGTTATCTCGGTTTCTTTGATCTACCTACTTCGTTGGACGCAGTACTCCCTGAAGCGGTCGCGTGGACGACGACAGTTGTCAACTATATTTTTAATCATGGTGTGCATAGTTTCTTTGCAAGAAATAAAAAGAAAAAAACAATATGAACTTGTAGTTAATTGCAAAGATTACAACGTCTCACAGTTCAACGATCATCCGTAAGAAAAGAAAAGCTAATTCGGCTAATTAATTTCAAAATAAAATTGAAAATAAATCAAGATAAATAAAACAGCGAATAAAAGTAAATCGAACTAAAGACTGAAGGAGAAAAATATTCTTACTGGAAAAATAACGATTCAACCGAACTTTTGTAGTATCGAACAATATAAAATATCGCGAAACTTTACGTCACGAGAGTAGCCGCGTAGAATGGTAACATTTTTAAATTTTTAAGTTTCGACGGACGACGTTTGCCAAAGAAAAAGCCAAAAGAAACATACTCAACATATAAAAAGTGCACGTATATATCGTATAAAACGGCAGAAAAGGGGCTTCACGCGTGAACACCTGCATGGAGATATGCAAGAACGGCATGTGGAGAAAAGGGACGGATCCTACAATTACCCAGGTTCTTCCTGTTCGTTATTTCACTCTTAATTCCATAATTATTCTACCTTCAATTCACTCGTCACGGAAATTAACCCATCAAGGATCTACGTTGCGTTAACGCAACACTTCGTTTGCAATTCTTTTCAATCAATTTATATTTTCAAATTGTATTTTTTTAACACTGTGCATTTTATATATATATATATATATAAATATATATATATATATATATACATTATACATTTTTATATATATTTTATATATACATACATTTTTATATATTTTTTATATATACATACATTTTATATATTTTGAAATTTTGAAAATTTAATATAAATTATAATACTTGAGCAATGAGTTATATATTTATATCATAAAGATATTAAATTAATTATTTATAACGAGCATTAATTCTCAAACGTTACAAATACAAATAGCTACAATTAACCATCCATCTTTTTCTCCCGTAAGTGGTCAGATTCTGGAGGATTAACTTTCAAGCGATACGACGAGGGTCAACGGAGGACAAAATTGCTGTCGCATAAATGTCGGACTGCACAGGTCCTAAATTTAATAAACGTCGTTGCGCGGCTGCTTCCACCCCTTCGCGAGGAGGGTCGGTTTGTTCCGGTTGGCACGGTATTTGCGCGCGTTTGATACACACGTACATGCATACGTACGTGAGCATGTGTATCGCGTGTTGACCGATTATTGACTTAAACAGTCGATAAAGAACCACCGGCGGGGAAAGCGTGTAACGTTGAAACGGTCTGCTGCACTGCGGCTGACCTTGAATGTACTTATCTACTGATGGGAAATACTGCTCACGACGCAGCCATTACACGTTACTCTACCTGCCTTGAATAATTTCGCGACTTGTTGTTCCACACATGTGCCATCGTCGTTTGCTTCAACTACCTTAATTCTTATCGTCCCCAAGTCCACCGTATATACAGTCGTGGTTATTTCACTGTTGGAACCTGCAATTAACGCGGTGGTAATCGCGGTTACTCGATGCTGGCTTCCCTTTCATCCTATTACGGTTTTGGAATTTAGTACGACCCTCGCCAATTTAATACATTTCTCTTGTAAAATTTTACGTTATTTTCCAGCACATGGACACAAGTTCTATTTTTTTTTTTTTAATCTGAAGTATATTAAAGTGTGCTGCTAGATAATAATTGGCTCACAATTATTACACACAATTACAATTATGCAATCAACGTCTTACCGAAATGTGTATCGTACACGTGTAGTTGTAACCAAAACGAATAATAATCTTAACGTGTGAAGGTAGATTCTGCTTAAACAGACACGTCAATGCAACGTGACATCGCGCGACACGTTTCTATCGAATATTAGACAACTAGGGAACTAGGTGGTTATTCTTCTTCTTGCAACAAAGCCGTTCGAGCGAAAATCTAACATAGTTACGAAACAATGGCGTTGTTAGAGTATCACGCTATAACGCTATCCGGATCGCAATTTTCACAGCGTGCCGAGTCGTATCACGGGGAGAAAGGGTCGGAGCTGTCGTTTCGAGGCGTCGAATCGTTGCGATCCGTCGACTCGCGAGAATGGAGCACACACGATTTGCTCAATGGCTCGGCGATAAGCCGTCCGATCAACGCGGGCTATTTACACGTGTTATCGCCCCGTGAATCAACTTATTTATAACGTCCAACGTTAATTCGTTAATTCGCAACACAATAGTAATTTTGTTATCTGTTTGCTGTTGCAGTAGTATCTAAATAGGTATATATGCGTGTATTCAGTGGCTGCGCACATTTTTATTTTCCAATGGAAGCGTCCTTTTTGCAAATTCCGCACTTTTTTTCTCGTGATACCGAAATTTTTGTAAGAATTGTCGATAATTCTACTGTTACTCTACACTCTAATTTTTACATCTGCCAAAAGAATGTGAATATCTTGCGCGTGCAAGATAGACACACATTCGCAAAGGAAAAAAACTGCACGACTTGTACGATTCGTCTCACTGAAAGGCCCAGAAGCAACTGTTCTGACTAGGAAATGAAGACGACTTTTTTGCCATAAAATTTTATTAATACGCAAACATTTGAATCGATACAAAACAAATTACAGGCGCCCAGACAACGCCACTCTTACTCGAGGTCTACATCACGCCCTCTCGCGAATCACGTGATCCAAATCAACCAATCGCTAATTTTCGTTGCATCAGCGTTGCACCTGAAGAGGCCCGATTTTCTAGATTACTCCCGCTAAAATCACTTTCAGTGATAATAAAAAAAAATTATGCATAAAAGTACCACAAAATTTAATATACTTAAGTACACATAAAGTAGTGTACAAAGTCTAGAGGTTTAATGTCTAAACTTTGTCAACGTGTTTTATAGATAAAAGTAAGACTAAAATGTCGCAGAAACTCCATGCTAAATGCTATAATCGAAAATATGAAATCAGACAATAATTAATACTCTTTCTTTCAGCTTAACGTAGGATAAAACGTTACGAATACGTAATGTTCATAGTCCGTCGATAAAAGATAATGTAATATTTATGCGAGATTTGAATTAATCATTTACAAATTGTGACAAAACTTGTTCTATAATAGATTCAATAGCACATTAACATCGCATTAATAAAGATGAAGGATATCTCGAAATGTACACACATCTACAATATATTCGTGTCCCACACTTTTATTACAACTTCCAAAGCGTTCATCAACTTTGAAACCTTACTCTTTACCTGCAGAATTGCATTTGGCAAAATTTGAACGCTAAATGCCCTCTTTATAAGTGTTTACGGTAGATACAAATCAACAAGTGCAAGTACTTTTTTGTTTTTTTTTTCCTTTTTTTCTGCAGTCATTGCATATATACGTACGCGAGAGGTAGTGAGGTATTTCAGGAAATTATGGGAAAAACTTGCCACTGGATAAAAAGTTGAACGATATAAATATACGTATTATCGAGTTGCACGGTTACACAGAGGTAGAAACACGTGGCAGACCCGCGGACGACCTATTTTCCGCACGCCAGCTCGTTTTCCACTGATACACCGTTGGAAAACGAATCACTGCCGCGATCGAGCATCGATTTCCCGCTGTGCTCGCGGACAACGAGCCTGTTTCTCGCGAGAGACGTTGTTTCGCGTGCACGAAATTTCATCGACGCCTCTCGTTTCCCGGCCGAGAGATTTACAACGTTTAACCGCGCGGGTATCTGGGTTTCCGGGACTCGTAACTCACACCGAATTCGCGAACACGGCCGAAATTTCTCACGTTAACCCGTTAATTAAGTTTATTTAAACCGTGCAACGATATTACAAACGCCTCAATTTCGCGAAATTTCGTGAAATTAGGGGATCCAAAGGCGAAGACGTCGCGATGAAATATTCTTGAAATCTTCATCTACCAAATGCAATCCAATATTAAGAAATGAAAATTTTATGAGACGAAAGTGTAAATCTCCGAATTTTATAAAACTCGTAGCATCAAACGAATCTAATGCAATATTAAAAAATAGAATTTTATAGAAAAAGAAAAAAATAGAAATCTTTGAATTTTTTTATAAAATTGTATAAAATAGTCACAAAAATCAAGAAATGAAATGGAGGAAATTGCCGCTAAGACCGTTGATCCGTTAATGTGTTAATACTTTAATTTTCTATGACTCGTGATCGAATTAGAATCGAATTAGAAGTGAAACGAAAGTTATAGTTCAATTGCAACACTATTGCAAATGGCGAATTCCAATTACTACAATGCTCGCAAAAAGTATTTGCCGGTACCTCTATTTTTCAACAAAACGTCTTTTCACCAGATTCTTTTACAACTGTGGAGAATTTTACTAGAAACAGTAAAAAAGAAAAAAAAAATTCGAGTAATTCTAATTCGATAGCCAGGGGCTGTAGTTGCGAGAACCGGCTCGTCTGCAGATTTAACCGTGTCGCGAGTTAAAGGTCAGCCTCTTTTCACTTACTACGACGAACGATTGAAGATCTTGTCTCAACTTTTCGACTAATAACAGCCTGCGAAAATACTTTTTCTCCCTGGCCTTTTCTAACTGATGCATCATCATCATCATCATCATCATCATCATCATCAATGATAGATTTAATTTTCTCTTTTCGTCGAGAAACCACTCACTCGACGATGAAAAGTTTAGTGTTAATCAAAATAATCGCTTGTTATATTTGCACGATCGAAATACTGAGATATCCAAGACTCAAAACAAACCAAAATGTTCAAGAGTTTTAAGGCATTGAATCATATTCGAAGCGATTCGAACTTTCATAGTACATAATGTGTAATATGATTCGCTACCTTGAAACTCTTGAAACAACTCTTCCCTTGATTGATCTCGAGCCTTGGATATTTCGATAGATGGTACGATATCTCAAACTTTTCTGATTTCCTTTAATAAGTTATATATCGCGAATACCGAGCTAGGAGCTACTGAAAACTGCACGACTTGTACCCTAGCACAATTCGTCTCACTGAAAGGCCCAGAAGCAACTGTTCTTACTAGGAAATGAAGACGACTTTTTTGCCATAAAATTTTATCAATACGCAAAAATTGAATCGATAGAAAACAAAGGCGCGATCGTTCAGTACCAGACAATGCCACTCCTACTCGAAGTTTACTCTACGCCCCCTCGCGAATCACGTGACCCAAATCAACCAATCGCTAATTTTCGTTGCATCACAGCGTTGCATCTGAAGAGACGCGATTTTCTGGGTTACCCCCGCTAAAATCATTTTCAGTGATAATATCGAAAATACTAAATACTCGTGATTCATCGAGACTTCCCTACAGTCAAGACTGATAAAGACCTGCGAGACTTGAAATAATTTTTAAGTATTCGTATTGTCACAGATGACAAATCGACACGACAAATTTTCACAGAACGAAAAAAACTTCTGAAACCATGATACAATTTAACCGTCCATCGCTATCGTGCCAAGGGTGGAAAGCGCGTGGAAGCAAGGAAGAAGCGAAGAAACGATGGAATGGGGTCGCGTTAAAAGTGGGCCAGGTTTACTCGGTAACTATGTCACCGCTATTGATCTGTCATCCACCCACAACCTTCTACCGCACGCCACTTATCGCCGGCGTAGTCTCGCGCGGAGCAAACTGTTGCGATAGTTTATTTTCATTTCCTGTCCATATTTCCTGTATAATCTATTCCCGTCGATCCGTTTCGTCATCTAGCCGCAAACTTGACAAACTTAACTTTGTACTTAACCCCTGCGTGAGCGGAATCGCGCGGGCACATAGAGCTTTTTCCATGGAGTAAAATTTCACCGTTAGGTTTCGACGACGATCCGATCCAGATGCACGTGAATCATTGGAATCTCGTTTTATTTGCGTATTACCGGAGCGTTGTATTTTATTAGCACACCATTGACCATGACACATATATAGATCTATTCATAACAACTGTTTTGCTCGTGAATTGCATAGTAAGGATCGCGTCTCGATACGTTAGCGCCACAGGTAGACTTTCATGTACCTTTGTCTGCATGGAAGGAAACATTTAATTTCTACAAGACGTCGTATAGCAACAAAAGTATTACATTTAGTATATTTTGTAATATTATCTAGTCAGTTCATCCCATTTTAATTATCTTAAATAATGAAATGTCTATAGAAATAGAAACGATTAGTGACCAGTTGTAACAGTCAATGGTATTAATGAGTTCGAAGGTTCATATTACGAGCAACTGTAATTCCTTTTTTTTTAAATTGATTAAAAGACTAATGATAAGATTGCTGCCACTTTTTTTACGACATAATAATGTCTCAATAAAAGTCTCTTTCTTTTGCCAATTACAATCTTCTTTCTAAATGTATTAAAGAGTGGATGATAATGCTAATGATAATTTTAAGAGACAAAAAGATCTGTCTTTGTTAAGTTAAATACAAAGATTTGTATC
Source organism: Melipona bicolor (assembly GCA_030673865.1). Taxonomy (NCBI): domain Eukaryota; kingdom Metazoa; phylum Arthropoda; class Insecta; order Hymenoptera; family Apidae; genus Melipona; species Melipona bicolor. Next base: position 757,525 of record JAHYIQ010000019.1, read on the forward strand.
ACTACTAAATTCTTGCGTTATTAGTGGTTCTTTTCTTCTCAAATATAGACGAATTATATATTTTACAGATTTAGAGCATCTTTTAATTTATTAAACAGACGAGATGAATTAATTCGTCATTTGAATCGTTCATATTTCGGACTGAATTACTTATTCATAGACAGACTCCTAGGCACTTTGATCGTATGACATTTACATTTGCAAACATGAAAACGAATTATTGATTTGATCTTTTTTCCCCCAGCAAACCGCCTCAATTAACGAAGCAATAAATAGATTGCAGATTCATATTTTTCCGAATACGATTGAAAAAATTGAACTGATTTGGGAATTTCGATATCGCGATATATTTCTGTGAGATCTACAAAAATTCGCGGTCTATTGATAAATTAACAATTTAATAACCAAAAATGTAGCGCTTGAAATTCTCAAGGCGTATTTTCTTTTCAAATTTACACGCAATCGTCGATACGTTGTACAAAGTATCGTTAACTCTTTCAGTGTCGAAACGAACAGAACGGGAGATAGGTATGTGTAAAATGTTGCGATCAAACGTTACGAGATTCCATTGTCGTACGTTCCATCATCTATTGGCCAACATTGGTGTTAGTATTTCCTGCTTACGCAACGGGCTCCGGGGACCCGATTTCACTATTTCGGATTAGGAACGAGCTTGGGACAGCTTCTTTGGTAATACCCCGGCCACGCGCTGCTACGAAACACTCTCTCTCTCTCTCTCTCCGCTACTCGACTAGGCCCTGCAACTCTTACCTAGTTTCCTAATTGTACGACTCTCGTGCTTTTTTTGGTCGCTGGTCATTCCGAGACTCCTTCAACCCCAACCAACTCCAAACCACCTTCTTGCGACTTCCATTCTTTCTCTCTTTCTCTCTCTCTAGAAAACGGGTTAACGCGATAAAACGCGGGAGCGTGGCTGCACCCCGTCGATCCGTTCGTACGATACTTTGCACGCACAGAAGACCACACACCATCTGTCGAGTTTCAAAAAGTGAAAAGGATGTTTTGAACATTTTACGGACCGTTAATCAAGTTGTCAGTTAGCTAGTAGATTGTTAGTTCCCGCAACAGAGAATGTGCGAGGAATAGAAGAAATTTCGAGTCAAAAAGCCTGTGTAAAGAAATTACAAATTGACCACTTTGATAGTATTATTGACAATGTTTCTCTGATTTAGCCAAAGTCTTTTAGAATGAAATGGTGGAACTCGTAATATAGATCTCTTCGTCTCTTTTGTTAACGCAGATTTTTGGAAACCTGTACTGGTGTTACGTGCAACTTTTATAAAAGAAGTTCCAAGTTCTTTGCAAAAAGAAATTCACTGAAGTTTGACGATCTACCTAAAAATGATCTACAACAAAACAATTGAATTATCGATCGCCTTGAATTCGAAGAGCTTCGAGCTTTCAATAGACGTTCAATGACTATTGCTTAACTTTTATTTATCATTTCTGAACGATTTTATACGTTCATATCACGCACATCTCGTATATGCAAATACTATACACATGTGTTGCCACGGATATACAACAAGAAATATAAATTTTCTACGCTTTAATTAATTCATGGTAATAGAGACTACCGAGTTATTTATAAATTTTTATAGAATCTGTTTAACTTCAGTTCAAACAGAATGAGTCACTGCCTATAAATATATAAAATGTTTATCAAACTCTCCGAGACATTGGAAAATTCTGCAAACGTACATAGACTTTCGTAGTCGAGTGCATACCTTGATATTCTATCAAGAGGTCTCACACGTAAGATATTCATTAGCCACTGGCCGACATTACTTTCCTCTCGGTGACGTTTCCCCGAGATCAGTTTTTCCAACGGCGATCAAAGTCCTCGCTGTGTGCGTTAAGCTAAAGAGATAGCAGAAAACGATAAAACAACCTAAGAGCCTCGCAACGAATGAGACATTCTGCTATCTTTCTTTCGCTTTTCGCTTTTCCCTTTTCTTTCCTTTTTTTTTTTTTTCTCCTACAGTGTGATTTTCTGAGGTATGCGTCAGCCACGTTTTTCCATGACACAAGTGTTCCAGTTTACACGCCGCGTCCTCAACATCTCGGCGTCGCGCGCGTGTTTGAGGCAGGTCGGTTATGTTAGCAGGCGGCTCTCCACGCTGCATATCGCGCGAGCTGCATTACCTTCGATTCGATCGCCTCGATAAGAGACGGCGGGCACCGAGAAGAGTCGACGTGCCCGGTGACGAGTCCGGTGACGAGCCAGCGGCCTTAATGAAGGGGGGAAAAGATAGCGAAAACTGGTTTCCGAGCGGCCGTCGAAAAGAAATCGAAAGTCATCCACGCGGCTCGCGGAGAGCTCACGTTTCGTCGAAAAATATCCGAATGTTTCAACGTCCGTCTTCGAACTATTCTTTAATATTTAACAATCAAACGTGCCGATATTCATGGAAAATTTTACCTATAAAATTCCTTTTTATACACATTTTTCTCTCACTTACTCGTTCGAAACGAGTTCCTCCTTTCTTGTTGCAGATCTTTCATATAGTTGACCATATCCAAAAAAAATAAAAGAAAACACGTAAAATTGTTGTTAAGTAGAGGCAACAAGCAACGATATAATCGGAGTGAAAATATCTCGATTTAGCAGCGGGGCGAGCATCGTGATCCTGCTCTCCGCGATCGCCAAGTATTACACGTCTGCGTCGATTGTCTCGTGAAGCGGTCTCGTTAAAACGGCACGGCGTTAAGTGAACGTTATTTTTAGATCAGACGCTCGAGTCAAACGTTCGGGTAATTGAGTGGTAACGGTGATTTCTGTGCCGCGATTTGCATAGCACCGCGGCTTGCGTGTGTATGCCCCCTGCCCTCTGCGCCACGAGAAAGAAATTTGCTCGACGAGACTCTTTGGCCTGATTCTTTTTCTTCGGCTCGGCCCTCGCGGCGGGGAAAAAAAGGAGGGAAAAAGGGGAAGGGGAAAGAAAAACACAAGAAAAGAGTACGCGACGTCGAGTTGCTTGCGTCAGAGATACATATCCCACGCGAAACCCGCGATTTTTGACGTTGTCGGCTACTACCTTACACCTGATCGATATTTTAATTGCGGGAGCCGATGATCGAGAATTTGATCTGGATCCTAATAACTCTTATTAACACTAGGTTTACGGGCGTTTCTTATATACCTATCTCTACGAGCACCCGTCAAATTGACGGGTATGTGAAAATACGTATTTACTTTAAAAAATCAATTTATTCAAACTAAGTCTGAGTTGAACAATATAAGGTTTCACGTAAAAATAAAATATAAATAAGTCAAAATTTTTTTTTTAAGATATCACGGAAATAATAACACTCATATTAACACTACACGGTAATCATTTTTATTGAGCACATTTTTTACATATGATTTGAATTTCTTTTGTGCATTTTCCGCATACGATCTTCTTGCAATACATACAGCAATTACTGCTTTTATTTTTATTACAGTAGCCCACTTGGCAACTTTTTCGGACTCCTGATGTTGACGGTGACAGAACTGAAACGTCTGAACTTTGACGATGGTTCTCCTTGTTTTCTCCAGCTAATTCCTCGGCTAAGCAAAATATGAACTTTTTTCTCGATATTTTCGATCCGGTACATTCTTTATACAATATCCATGCGTTTATCACTGCCAAATCTAAAATATTATAAAAAACTTGAAGGGGCCATCGGAAACACCCCGCTTTCACGCTATATTTGCGTGCCATCTGGTCTGCGACGTCGACACCAAACTTTGTTTTATTATAAAAAGTAATAGTTTCTGGAACACATTTTCCATGTTCCATGTTTCAGATATCAGTGGAAATTTATCGGTTTGTAACCTTTCGGATCGTTCGCTTCTTTTGTCAAAACGTATAAACCTCAGAATTTCTATAAACCTATCTCTGGGCATTGTGTCTCGGAAAAAAGAAGGTCCCCATTTTTTTGACCATAGGTAAGATACTTTCAATGCTCTTGTTCCGTACGCTCCCCGGACAAATAGTACTGCCAGAAAACTACGTAATTCGGAGACTGTGATTGTCCAGTCGTTTTTCAAAACTCGACGTGCCTCGGTTTCGGTGCATTCTTTTATATGTTTCATATGAGTGTCAATTATCAATTCAAAAGCACTAGTTACACAACCCGACATAATATTTCTTTTTGCGTAACCAGTAGGCCCTGCGATATCCTTGAATATCATATGAACAGGCGGCAGATTTTCCTGCTTGCAGTTTCACCCACTGTGTCCCGTCAGCTGCAATTTCAATATTTTCCATTACATCTCGGGATGTATTTGGAATACTCGTCCTTTCATCCTCGGTGTTAGAACTATAAGTAATTTTTACGACGCATATTGACGAAGTTTTCCTCTTCACTATCCGAAGATCCTTCCATTTCTCCAGTTTCAGTGGATTCAGAATATTCACTAGAATCTTCACTTTCACCTAATTCATATTGATCTTCTTCGGAGCTACCCTCAGAACAATCCTCATTGATGTTGATAATTTTGGTCAATTTCTTATTATATCTCCTGTTTCTACTCATGATTGCTAGAAAAGGGTGATCGGCGAAAGTAAAAAATACTGTGTCCAAATTCAATTACCCTATTGTAAATACTTACGATAAGCGGAGACTACAATAACCGGAACTTTTGCACACTATCTTCGAAAAATGTTCTTACCACTGTCACTGCAACAACTATACTGAAGACCAGCTCGTGCCTTCGAGATATCTTCGTATATCGTTGAAAACCAATACTCACAACATACGAAACTCAAACCATACCGTAGCCTAACGTCGGCTATCGCCGGCTATCGCCGGCTTTGAAAATTGCTTGTGTGTTGTTATATTGAACCAAACATGAACCAAATATCTTTTCGGCACGACATTTGGTCTGCCACTTGCTTTGAGTTTCGAATGACGCGGGGATCTCTCTGGTAAGCGATTTCGTTGAAGGGCACCATTTCAAACATTTTACTTTATGTCATATTATCGAGCCGCTATTGAGATACAATGAGTTTGAGGCATCTCAGACTTTTCGTTCACTCTTATATTTACTATTGGAGGTATAATGTTACAAATGAAGCAAATATATAAGCATTGTTTACGTAATCTGCTAGCCCGTCAATTTGACGGGTTTCGTAGAGATAGGTATACCACATAAAAATTTCAAAATTTAGAAAGCTTAAGAAAATAATAATTGTGTATATAACTTCTTTTAATGAAATTATAAATTTACGATACAAATTAGTTAAGATTAATGCTATGGTTTTTTTGCGTGTTTCATTTCAAAGTTCGAAACCCGTCAAATTGACGGGTCCCGTAAACCTAGTGTTAAGAATATATATACATATTATATTATATATATTATATATGTAAAATATATACATATTATATTATATATATTATATATGTAATATATATGCAATTATATTATATATATTATATATGTAAAATATATACATATTATGTTATATATATTATATATGTAATATATATACATATTATATTATATATATTATATATGTTATATATATACCTATTATATTATATATATTATATATATGTTATACACATATATTATATTCTATTATATTATATACATACATATATGTAGTTTTGTTTAAATGTGTGTATTACAAATATAGATATTTTACAACTTCTACGTCTATTTTTAGATTTGTTTCAAAATGTACCAAGTCGAGCCTCGTAACAGTAACCAACGAAGTTTCAAGATAACGCATGTAAAAGAACTTCGTATGACAGCGTGAAATATGTTGCAACTTGAAAATGCTCGGACATTTTTGTGAACCGTATCATATCACTCACATTGCTGTAACAATCGATGACGGTACATTGTGTCACATTCAACGGTTATTGACTATCGAAAAGTGTAGTATAATAAGATTAAATATACATGTATTTGTTACTTCTTACTTCTTACTGATTCGTAGTCACCGATCGTCTCGACAAAAATCGCATTTTGTTAGTTCTTGGATAAAACCTTTCTGCTGAAATTCTGGTTCTTTAACATCTACTATTAATTCATTAAATCCCCCCCAAAATTTCGATGACGCTACATCATGTCACTTTCAGCGACCTATTTATTAATTCTTACTTCTTACAGATTATTTAATACTTGGATAGAATCTTTCTGGTGAAATTAACCGATATACCTGTACCTACTGTTAATCCCTCAAAATTTCAGAAAATTGCCAAACAATCCTGTTCCTCAAGAAGAAAAAAGAGAGATTGTTTCTCGGCGCGAAACGGAGTAACACCACACGTCTTGCCAACGTATAGTGACTACAGCGCGTAGTCCCGGAGGCGAAAGCGAGACGGTGGCGTCCGGGGTAGGGGGGAGGGGGGAGGGGGGCGAGAGAGACGAGAAGAGAAACGGGACCGAGAGAGAAAAGGCAGCCCGGGCACTCCAGCTTTCGTTTTCACTCAGCCTACTTGTTAATCCGGTGAGTCAATAGTTGTATAACACTGGAACTACGTTGCGTAACCAAAGCGTTGGTTTCCCTGGCGACCTACTTGCCTACTAAACTAGACACACATTCTTATCCACCGGTAATCCGTCTCTCCCTGACCGTTTCTAGCCTTCTCCGCTTCGCTATAGATCCAACAGACGTTTCCTCTTGTACGTACGCGCCATGCCACGCCGCGATTCCATCGACGAGCCGAGCCGAGCCGAGCCGAGACTCGATCGATCGATCGATCGGTCGCCTCCTCCGAGGGAGACGCAACGCCGTGTCCACCGTGTTGCAATATGCGCCACGAGGTGGACGGACCCTTGCCACCTCAACCGTAACCGTCGAAAAGTCTCTCGCAACTTGTAAAAAAATACAGTTTGTTTAATACGTTGTTTAAGCAAAAGTACACGCCGTTAAATTCGTCGTTTAAGAAACGCTAATTTCATCAATCTACACAAAAACGATATCTTCGATCATTTCCGAGATATTTGACAAAATGTGTTCCGCACCCGCAACTTTAAGGGTAGTTTTCATCCCTTCAACATTGCTGACGACGATTGTTGATAAAAAAAAAAAAATGCGGGTCAAATATTTTTTTGAAAACTTGAAGACATTTATGCCAAACTTCATCGAAATCGGCGATTCACACTTGTCATAGTGTAAAATAACTCGCGCCGTGAGACGAATTTCTGAAATTTTCGAGGAGCCTAATGAGTCAGAACGTGCGGCGAGATATTTGGGAAATTGGTCTGGAGAATGCTATTTTTCAGCTATGAAAACTACAGTCTATATTTAAAACGTTCGAGAGCCTCGAACACGCAGATCTGTTCCGCAGATCTTTGGGGAACAATTTAGAGAAAATGAGATTCGATTGCTACGAATTTAGTAGTTTTCAGAAACGGGGAAAAATTAGGATTGCGGGAGCCTAATTTTTGAGGAATGATTTGAAATTTTTCAATTCGAGCCGAACGACTTTGAAAGAGTCGAATCGTTCGATCTCGAGAAATCGATTTACGCAGCGCGTCTGATGCACGCTTGTCTATCTCTCAAGTTCGCATTTAAATACATAGAGCTCTCGGTGTGTTCCATAGTCAATCGTCGTCTCCGAATTTGAAAAATCGCAGTGTCGCGAAATCGATCGCGGAATAAGGTCATCGAGAACACGCAATCGAATCGGTTGGACGAGCAATGAAACGCACCGGGGCGCTTCTTCGTTCCATTCAATGTTTTTTAAAAATATACCATGTATCGTAATTTGCAATGGAAAGTATGATTTCTCATTAAGAAAGATCATATTTTATCCTGCAAAAAAATTAAACACAGTTGTCAGGACACATTTTTAATCGAGATTTTTAACTTTATGTGTCTATTTTAATTAAAATTACTATTATTTTTTATTAACTTTTTTCATTTTCGAGACAGGAATCAATATATATTTAAAAAAATATCAAAATGAGAAAGTTGATTTTTTTTGTCAAATGTCGCCTGGGTTCCCAATGCATTGTGAGGCGGGACGATAGAAAATTTTATGAAATCGAAATCTTACGAAAAAATTTTACGAAACACTGTCGACCAGTCTGGACCACCGACGCAATTTTTAATGGAAAGTGAAATCGTAAATCCTATGGTTGCATGTTTCGTTTTAGATTACAAAAAAGCGCCTCATTTGGATCGTAGTGAAAATAAACGTGACTTAATATACTTATGTGTTATTGTATTTTTTTTTATTATTAAAATAAATTTAAGGAGAATAATTGGAAACAAGAGACTTTCTCATATTTATTTCAATCGATAATTGCTCGCCCAATTCTTATCTGTACCCTAACTGGACAACTTGGAAACTTGTACAAGATTTTACTAGAATATATTAAATACGCGTGTAACATTAATTACATTACGCATTACACCATAATAAACATGCAATTACATCGATAAAAAAAATTAATCCACACTTATGAAAAATTAAAACACGTACTTTCGAAACGAAGGCATACAAACAAGTTCTAGCCAAGGTCGCAAAATTTTGGATAAGGATCTAGAATTTAATACCTCCTAAAATAATAAAAAAAATCACGTATCTCCATCCTCGAAAGGCATGAATTTCGTTTCTCAACATACTCTATGACCTCATCGCGTCTTTTTTCCACCGATCATACACCATCTTGATAAGCGAAAAGAACGCGTGAAGGACCAACAGCTCTGACTGGAATGAACGGAAAAACCGGCCGCCGGTGTAATGCAGGTCGTGGATGAGGTATACAGAGAAAGAAAGAGAGAAAGAAAGTAAAGAGGAAAAGAAGAAGAAGAAGAAAGAAACGAAAAAGGACTCGTGTGAGTCTGCAACGGCTGACTTATTAACGCCGGTATTGAGATTAAGTTTATTCAGCAACGGGTATGCCATGACACACTAACCAAGTGGTCGAGACCCACTTGAGCTACCGGGTGACCTCCATCGAAATGGAATGGATGGGGTGATAGTGCGTGGTGTATTTTAAGCGTGGTATACGCAACGCTCACGGAAAGCGTCCTGACGCGAGGCCATCCACGCGCCGCGTGTCCTTCGATTTTCAAACGGGAAGACCATTAATTGCCTGCTGCACGTCGTGCCACGGCTATCCGTGATTCGCGTCGGACCTTCGAGGAAACGACTTTGTTGCTTGCACGGCACGCAAAGCGATCCGAGATGCATTCTTCGATAAACGTGTTCAACACCGATCGACTCGGCCATGGATTTTCATCCATTTGCAGGGATAATTTAACCTCTTGCGCTAGTAACTGATTCGCGGACCATAACGAGTGACCAAACCGTGTACAATAATTCGTCCCCTTTTTGAATTCATCGGTACATCACTGGAGAGAAATGACTAAGAAGTAATAAATTTATTATTTGTTTTGCCTGGATTATATTTCAATATACTTAAAACTGAGAAAATATTGCAATTTTGGGCCAAATATTTCCGACGCACGTGGCACGTCATTCCAGCGCAAGAGGTTAAGGACGCGAAAAAATGCAGATAACGCACGAAATACGTGATGATATTTAAGTTATTTAATATTAAATATAATTATTCGAAAATTATTGTTTAGGCTCCGTAAGAACACGAAATTCCATAATTGATTCGGATTTTACATGAATCGTTAATATTGATATGCGTAGAATATGAATGTAATAGAAACATTTTAAAGCTAATATAAGTTTTTTAATATTTTAACTAGTAAGAAATATCTCTACGCTGAGTCACAAGTTTTACAAAATAATTCTCGCAAATTTTTAAAATTTTTCATTTTAACAATTTACTCGACGTATTTAGTTACTCTGCGTTTATCTTTATTGCATTTTCACGTACTTTGTATTTTGTTTTCCTCATACTCACGGAAGCACCTTTTACTTTCTGCACGAGATAAACCTCTTCCATTTAATTTAATCCATATAAATTTTTATTATTAAACTTCTCCATTTATTTTATTTCTAAGAAGTAAGAATATGTATATAATTATAACGAAATAATATAACGAGGGAACGAATGAAAAATATTTATTTACTCGAAGAAATCGAAATTTTAACATGTTCCAATGGAGAAGAAAATTTCTACGAGACTTTTATAAATACATTTGAACGTATGAGCAGCCCAAAAATTGATCTAAAACGTCGTAACTCTTCCTCTGGACATAACAATCTGTTCTGGTTCACGAATGGTCCCACTGCTGATCGAGTAACTGAAGAATATGTACATCAAGAAATTCACGGAATAAAAGAGCAAGAAGGGTCAACAGAAAAAAAAATATTTTTACGAGTTTTACGAGCAGAGATTACAGCTCGAGGGAGCCGGAGTAGTTTCACTTTCGACCAACGCGAAATCCATTTTACCCGAAAATTGGCCGCGGCCAGGACAGGACGGTTAACTGTCCCGTTGCCCCGGGATCTTTGGAACGAGAAAGTCCCGATAGTTCCGCTGTTTGAAGGCCCGAGGATATTACGATGAATTTCTGTGCTTTTACGTAATCCCCATAGTCTGGGAAGTCACGTATTGTCAAATATATACCGAGAGGCTGGCACCTTTCGGTCAAACGAAATGGATGAAAGTTACGTTACTCAAGATAATACGTTTCAACGATGTTCAAACGTTTGCGAGGAGATTTTTAGTAGACTGTAAAAATCAGTCGAGAGAAAACATTTGAAGATATTACGACGACGACGTTACGACACACAGCAGGACCTCCGTTCTTCGATATTCGATTCGACAGCCGCGGTTTCACTTATCCGTGATTCACTGGTGAGCCACAAAGGGCGTGTTTTCACAAATTTATTCATTCTGAAGCTAAATTCTGATGAATTTCACGGCAGATTTTCAAAAATGACATTTATAATTGTGAATTTTTTGCACGCTTCGATTCATAAAGTTGGTTAGCAGAGATCCATGTATAAAACGTAACATTTTCGATTTTACATTTGATAATTAGTTTTTTTTTTCCTTTCTATTTAATCTTTTCGCCAGAAATAAGCACAATAATAAATAAATTATAAATATCAGTAATACACGGTCCCTGGGAAGATAATAATATATAGAAACACGATTGCACGTAATTTAAAATTTGGGTTCCCTTTTTATCTCGCTTTCGAAATTCCACCAAGTTATCGAACAATCGTTTGATAATTCACTAGAGTGTTTCTACTACTGATCGATCGTTTTTAATATCTCATTAGGGATAACGAAAAGATCCCATGTCGATTTCTGAGAAGTTTTAATTCCTAACGCAGTAACAAATTCACAGATCTTCCATTGAATTCTTTTGCCCGAAAATATTTAATTCGTCAGAATGACAAAATAAATAAAAAATTGAACTAAAAAATACCAAATAACAAATAATAAAAATACGAAATACTAAAAATAGTAAAACAGATTTCTTTCAATCTTCTTTTGGGAAAAGGAGAAGGAGAAACGCAAAGGGAGGGAAAAATCGTCTGGAATCTTTGGATATCGTCTCGCGGGGCACATTAGCTAACCGGGTACGCGTGCGTTTCTTACGCAAACTAGCGAAAGTAGGCGGGTGCGAGAGCCGCACGGCAACCAAAGAGAGACCAAACCAGCCAGTCGGACGGTCAGCCACACACGTAGAGGCGAAAGAATACGTGAGAGCGCGTGTACGTACGTTTTTCGAGCCGGTCGGATTGGGAAAAGGGTTGCGAAAGCTTGCCGAAAGCGCGCCTGCTTCGCGCCGAAAGCGAGAGTGGCGGAGAAGGCCTGGGCCGAAGTCACGAAATCGGCTCGCCGGAGACGTATCTGGGGCCCCGTACGTTCCCAACAGGCCTTAATTAACACGTGTTCAGGCTGCGTGAGTTATTTATAGCACTCGCGATCGAAGGGAGTCGTATAATTGCTCCGCGTTCCCCGCGTCGAGAGAATTTTTCAATTGTCCCGCGGATATTGCCACTATTCGGCTACCATTTTCTTCTTTCCATGAATTTCTTCAAGTATATAATATTATTATTATTAGTATACATATATAAATAAATTATACATTACTATATGTTAAAAGCAATTTTAATTTATTATAAAATTTTATATATTATTTATTTACTTATTCATTTTCACGGGTAAAAAAGAAAGAAGAAATATATACCCCATTAGTATAAAAAGTGATATAATTATAACGACTTAAATGTAATGAGGTATGAGACTGAATGAAAAATTACAAGAAAATACCAAGTAATGAGCATTTAAATGATTGAAATGAAAACATCGATCAAACAATGTGCATTATTAGCATTAATAAATATACGATTATACAGGTTATATAAGCCATGTTCGATGGTGTTCAATGTGAAACAATTCAGAATGACGTAATGATGTGGAAGAAACATTAAGTTCAAACATTTCAATGATATTCGGGCACGAGATCAGACCATTGAATATCCAATTGACAAAGACCAAGTCAGCTAATTTCCTGCCATGTTCAAGTGTGGTCAATTTAATTTGGTTAGAACGTGTTCGTAATTGGCATAGGATCACCATTATTATATATTTACATATTTATTATTATATTTATAAAAAACATAAAATATTATAAAATTTAATATAAAATTTCTTTTTAATTATACTACATGCGCAATTAGATTTTTGTCCAATTCTTTTAGCTTTGATTAAATATATATATATAAATATATTTTTATCGAGGACGAGATCTGTCCAGACATAAAATACTCATTAACACTATGATTAAGAATTTAATAGCATGAAAGAACAAGTACGAAGAAGTAAAAAAAAAAAAAAAGTAGCAGTACTAAATATGCGAATAAATGAATATAAACAACCTCATGTAAATTCAAACTAAACTACAATCCATTTTTCGATGATCATTAACAACTGAAACGGCAACACGATGTTGTAACATCCCGTTGCAACGTCATCGCTTTCATTCTTGTTCAGATGCAAGAGCAGAGCAGAATAAATAATAATTATCTCCTGCTAGTTCTAACAAATTCGTCCTTGCAGAGATTAAATTGATCGCTGTACGGATTAGTGACCGTCTGATAGGTCGCTAATAAATCATCAAACGATAACAAACGACGGAAAGTTTCACAATTTCGTGACGTTTCTATATTCAAATGTAGGAAAAATACGAGAAGGATCGTACGGAAAGGAAGTTTCGGTCGTTGGACGAAGCGCAAGCGAGCGGACTTGTGTCGCAAGTTGTAAGACGAGTCCGACAGGAAACGTACCGAGGAAATTAACTGGAAGGGAATGAGACTTAATACGACGCTTGTTAAGCGTGGGACGCCGGGAAGACGCTTTTTATCCTCGCCTTTTTCCCCCGATTCGTAGGGGGAGAAATGAAAGTTAAAGGTCGGCATTGAAGCAGGCCAAGCAGGGGGAAGACCAACGCTTGGCTGGCTTGGCTAGACTGGAGAGGATGTGTAACGCGGCGGTTTAGATCGTGGACCGTGACCAAGTGATAGTGACTTCAAGAATCAGCTGGCGCGCGGCTCAATGAGGTTACGCCGCATTTAAATTGCGTTCCATTTTACACGGTCGTTGTGCGGAAACGGCTCGGACGACCGGAGCACGCCGAGTGAACGCCGAGATCGGCGTTTATTAGCCAGTCGTTTCACGCAACCGGCGCGATCGTCTTTCATAAATCGTTAGAAAGTTATTGAAACGCACGGAGAGCGAAAATTCGCGCGCGCGCATCGCGCTCATTTTGTAACGCGTGTCTGTCTCTCTCTCTCGTTTCTTTCTTTCTTTCTTTCTTTCGTGTCGGAGGCGAGCGCGCCTCCAGCCGCAAGAGGAGGAGTTGCGCAATGACGAAACGGCGACCGAGTACCTGAGCAATCCACAGGTGACAAAAAAGAAAAAAAAAAGGATCGGACAATGAGCATTTTTACGAGTTCCTAACTGTCCCTCGGATCTGTCTAACAGCCGCGTTCAACTTTTTGCGCGCCGAAGAAACCGACCCGCTTGTTGCCTCACGTCGTTGTTTCTTTCGCTTGTTATAATACCGATTGAAATTTATATAACGATCAACATCTTAGACGGGTATTTTCTAATGATATCGGTAATGTCGACGCGATACGATTTTCGCTTTTTTGCGGGTTTCTATTCGGTTCGTCAATTAGCACTGATCGATATCTACCTAATACAGATATACTACTCCTTGCCGTTGTTAGTAAAGACCCAAGTTCAGATAAGCGATCCCCGTCTGTCCAGATTGATCGTTTAACATCGCATCTAGTCAGGGGAAATGAGAAAAAAGGAAAAAGGAGAGACGACGATATGTGCTTCGAGAACGACGTTTACACGTCGAACAGCGTCGTCTTGGTCAGACGCTTTTATTCCTGACGGCACCCTATGTTTGCATGCGCTACATAACGAACACACATCGATATATCCTCCGAAGAGATAAAGAAGCGTCATCACGTCCTCGTCGGATTCGCGGTACACACGACGCCGGGAGGACGCCTGCGCTGTGCGCGCGGGAGAGGTGCGAGAAGGCGCTGCTGCGTCCACGTACACGCGACCGAGGGAGTAGGACGCACGGACGTACACAGAGGGAGGGAGTAGGACGCACGGACGTACACAGAGGGAGGGAGGAGGGGGAGAGAGGGAGGAACGGCAGGAGGGATAGTGGGGAAGGGTGAGCACGGTGGGAGGCAAGGATTCGTGTCATTGTCAGTGGGTAATCAGGTCAGTGGGCCAGTGGGACGACCACTTTCAATTTCAGTCCTTCTAGCTGTGCAACTCGCCGTGCCGCGCGCGTCGCGCGTTATCTCGCGCGCTCTCGCTCTCCCTCTCTCTCTCTCTCTCTCTTTCTCTCACGACCTCGATGCATTCGTCTCTTTTCCCTCCGCGATGTTTCTGTACTGCTAATATCATGGTACGTACGTACGTAAACGTTACTTGAGGATTACTAGTAGAGAGAGCGAGAGCGAGAGCGAGAGCGAGAGCGAGAGAGAGAGAGAGAGAGAGAGAGAGAGAGAGAGAAACAGAAAAAAGAAAAAAGAAAAAGAGTGTATGACGGAAGGGATGAAGTATACTGGCGCAAAGTGACAAACGTGAGCAGAGTGTACGAGTCGCGAAAGAAAGAAAGGAGGATGCGGAAGGGAGGGGAAAAGTCCTGACACGCGCCAATCACATCGTGCTTCTTCGGTTGCAAACGCGTACCGAGCACTACACACACATGGTTTAACAGAAAGGAGCGAGAGAGGATAGGGAGAGTGACAGGACGGCGGCATGCGGGACAGAGGGGCGAGGGGACGGATGATACACGCGCGTCGCGTTAGCTCGCTCGCTCGGCGGCGCTTACTTGCTCTCTCGTACGGACGCCGGGAAAGATAGCAGAAAGTAGGACGCGTATTAAAAACCACAGACCGTGTCCCGTGGCGTCACTTCTCGTGCCTCGCCGCGGCGCGTCGGTATTACCCAATCGAATTCATCATAACTGGCACGAGAAACGTACGAGCGAGCAAATGAACGAACACGGAGCGACCGACGTACGGACACACACGGCGGACAGGCTGTCGAATTGAAGAACAGAAACGGAGGGGGAGAGAATTATACGGCACATGAAAGAGAGAAGCAATTTCGATGATAGATGAGATCAGCGCCATGGCGCGGTGATCAATGGAAACAACGACGCGTAGCATCTTACGATCTACGATAAGACTTTCGATTTCGACTTTCGAAACGGCAAAAGGAATCACTTCTCTTTTTTTTCTCCCCGTGGTTTAGCCAAGGTGAAGAAACAGGCCATTTCCTGTCATTATCGCATACCGAAACGAAATTTTCTTTTTTTTTTTTTTTTGACGGCGCGATTTTTCCCAGAGAAATATTACTCGAGTCGCTAAATTTAACGACCGATCGAAACGAGACCAACGCCGTGGCACGGCGATCGTGAGAATTACAAAAGGTGCGAGTGCGAACGCGCGCGCCTCTTCCGCTGAGAATCGATGATCCTTAATTACGTTTGAAAATTAAGCTGACGCCGGAGTAGTCGCGCAACTACAGTAAATAAATTTTCCCAAGGAATTAGGCCGTGCCCTTGAAGGGTTAGTCGTGAAAGCTCGAGGAATGCCGGTCTTGACTATACTTGCTTGATCGAATATTCTTTAACCACGTTTAAGTAAATACGATCCGAGCCTTAAGCGTAAGCGATCTTGTAAATTCCGCGAAAATTCGTTTCTTTGCCGTGAAAAAAAAGAAAAAAAAAAGAAAAGAAATCGTTGTCGGCAAAGTGTTGTCGAACGATCGTATTTTAGAAAACGATATCGGCAGAAATAAAAGAAGGAAAAGGAAAAACTTGACAAAACTTGTTCAGTCCTTTTAAAACAATTACACCAAGACTGCTATTCAACGCGCATGGCTGAATAAATCGAACGTTTCCGCAATGCTAAACATTTTAACATTCCGGCCACTTTAAATGTCGCGCGCATGCGCCCCGATGCAACGGATAGCAATTCTTACATGCGATCCTTTGGGCAAGCTTTTAGACGTTGATACCATTGGGAGGGCGCCACAAGTTAGGAGAAGCAATTTGGCAATGCGAGATACACATATGTATGGTCTACTTTTCGAAGTCAGACGTGCATCGAGCGCGCAAATACGCGAATATTCTTGCTTTGCACTTGCAAGTACCAACGCAATTACGCAAACGCGTTATATTGCAATTATATACCCTATTCTCAATAAATCGGTAATAACGGTACAATAGCCATTACTAATACGCTGGGAATGCGAGCTAGAATTTTATACTTCCAGCGACATACATTTAGTATTACGGCAATATTAATACGAAGATTTACGACGCAATTTGCAGTACAACCATTTAGGAAAGAAATTGTTCATAACACTCGCGTTAAAAAAGAGCATCGTGTCAACAATAAATCTGCCATTTATTGAATGCTTATTCATTTCATTACGGGAAATTTAAATGTGCACAATATATTAAACCTTTTACCCACGCACAACCACAAAAATTTGACAAAATTTACGAAAATGGAATGCAAAATCTAATAAAAAAAAAAAAAAAAAAAGAAGAAATACTTCGTTAGAAAATAGAAACACGTGCCGAAACTTTTCGTTGATAGTCACTGTAGGTTCGATTTCCTCAATTTAATTTGCACTAACGTGAAAATTTCAATTTACACAAACATCCACGTCCGATGATTTTTTATCTCGGTGATTTACGTAACTTGGTCGCGATTAAAAATAGTGGATGCACTTCAGAAAAGCGAGGAGCGGCGCCGGAATTGGATTGTAGCGTGATTACAATGCAAGAGAGGGTAAAAGGTGGCGTGAACGCGGGGGATGAAGGTTCGGGTACCGATAAATTCGCCGGCGTATCTATACCCGTAGTGCCGTAGCCCGCTGGGAACGTTGAATAATAATTATTGTTGTTGGCTCGGCTTGGTGTTATTGAGTTATTCCAATGCGAGTTTATCAAAGTGGGTCAAGCGATTCAATAGCAACCGCCGTGGAGGAGAAACGACCCATCGTCTTAACGCGGCGTGGGAGTGTACATACGTGTACCACTAAAGGACACACAACCGAACACACACCAGCAAATGCTACCGAAATGGTACACGTATAAAAAGTGGCGAACAACCAGGTCGCGAAATCAGCGCCTCCATTGCGAGGAACAATTACGGTCGGGAATTAAAGGAAAGAAGACGTTGGTACGAACTTGTTTGCATCTAACGTGAAATTAATGCAAAAATAATGACCACTCGTCTTTTAAAAATTAAAGAATACGACGCAGGATTAACGCAAAGTTCTATTTCGAAAGAAGGGGAAATGTACACTTTGTTTCTTTAAATAAATGTGATCCTTCGTTTTCTCGAAAGTTTCTGTAATCTTATCTTCTTGTTCTTTAAAACTTCTACCACTAAAGTAGCATTTGGTCTTGAAACAAGTACGATCCTCCATCATTTTCAAAAATTGTCTAATTCTGTATTTCCCGATTTCATAAAATAATAATCTCTTATCCAAAACCAAAGTAGAATTCGCAAAATGCGAGATCGTCGTCTGCACAAAATCGATTTGAAGATTGGCACGAACGCGAGACGCAAATTATACAGAATCAATAACGACTCTGTTCGTACGCGTTTCCCCTCTCTCGGTCAACAAATCTCGCTAATGACTCATTCTCTCCACCAGATGTGCTTGCTATTCCATCGCTAATTGTCGTAAATCCTGGCGCGATCACGGCAGCAGAATGGCGAATGTTAATCGACAGCTTTTCGGACAAACACACGGCAGACTCTGTGATTTCTTCACGAACGTTCCACAGATGATCGACCAAAGAGTAATTATCCGGCCATGTTCCATTAGCAACAGGTAGAACGACGAACGAGCCATAAATTCTCGTGGAGGAAAAGTGAGGAAAGGAAATTTTCCTTGCTTCTCACCCCCAGGTGAGAATTGGAATAACAGTGTCGATCGTTGCACAGTAGGAACAACGAAGATGAAAGGGAGGCTTGAAATAGGGAAGGCAAAATATTTGACTGTGAGACGTTACGGTGAGAAATAAACGAGCAAAGTGGACGGCAAGTGAAAAGAAGAGGCAAAATCCAGCAGAGTCTCGGTAAGAAAAGTGCCGGAGGAAAGTGAAAAGAGTCGCGTGTTTCTTGCAATTGTTGAATACGATTACTTCCTTTCAGTCAACACGGGTTGATTTATTGAAAAAAAGGAAAGCGAAGAATTATTCGTGGAACTTCGTTCTCTTTCGTGTAACGCGCGCGATTTATATGTTATTTAACCTTCTGCGAGCAAACTGGGTCAGTTATGCTCTTGTCTAACACTTTGACCATTCCTGGCTTGAAAAAAAAACCTGAAAAATATTCCGAGATGTTAATCAACATCTATATTACGAACGTACAGGACGTTCATTAAGATGCGTGTTTGAAGATTTCTGCGACGAATTCGCGCTCCGATATCTGGCCATGAACGATTAAATGCAACCCCTTAAATGCAAAAGTGTTCGAACGCTTACAGGAATTGTAATTATTACATTATGAATTATATTATGTATGTGATGTAATTGGTTATGTTTGAAATGAGTCTAAAAATATGTAATTTTTACAGGATGTAATTGGTTATGTTTGAAATGAGTCTAAAAATATGTAATTTTTACAGGTTTATGTATATTATACATTATTTTACATATGTTTATATATGTTATATATACATAAACACATATAATATACACATATATTACACACACATATATTATAAGTGGTTATTATAAATTATTATAAGTGGATATATATATACATATATATTATAAGTGGTTCTTATTACAAACCCATGTGTAGTATAAGAGTTAAATTATATATATATATATATATATTGCAATGATCATAGAAACGTTTAAACACAGCCATTACACCTGAGAGAATTTAACTCTTATCATACTCTATATACTACACATGTGTTTATAATAATAACCACGGAATTTCTGCGTACATCTTCAGATTGATTTCAAATTTTATCAATTAATCATAATTGTTGTCGCTCGTTATGATGTTAATGAAATTTCAAAATGTTTTATATAACACATATAACATATTGCATAAGAGTTCTTCTATTCTGAGTGTTTGAATACTTTCGTTCGTCGCTATGTACTAAGAATATCTGTAGATATAATTGTCATTTTGGAAAAAAAAGAGGGTTTTATTAGTCTTTTCAAAAAGATACGTTTTTGTAAAACAGCATATCCCTAGAAAGCAATGTTGATTTTTAAAAGGGAATTAATTGATTTTAACTGTACCATATTGAACAGATATCTACTTTCAGATATGACTATCTTCAACGTAGTTAGAAGTTTCAATACTTCATATATATATATATAACATCTCTGAAAGAGCATGGGAAAAGATCAACTCTACGAAGCATCTTGTACAGAGAGATATCTTTCTGACTCGAGGCGCTCGCAAAAAGAATAGTATCTAAAGAATATGTAAAGCAAATTAAACGATGTATTGAAAACACAGCCTTGAATGTTCATGAATACTGAACAGCTTTTTTGGAATAGTATCACTATTTAAATTCCACTCGTCCTTTAGTACCCACTCTATTTCCAAGCACTTTGCACTTTGCCTCGTGTGACACACGCGTTTCTCGTCGTTTGAAAAATTTTCAAAAACCATTCCCTACTACGCTTGAGAACGTACAAAAGGAGAAGCGACGAATAAAGAAGAAAAGCTGAAATAAGATCCAGCTCGGGCGAATAATTTTTTCCCAAAAAAATTAGTTTGTAATCGGGCAAGAATTCATGTAAAAAACAAATGATAGTAAGTCATAGATAGATCGCAAACCACAAAAATTCTACGACGAGAACTTTCTTCGACTTATTAATAATAAAAGTAGTATTAATATTAGTAATAAAAGCAATGACAGCGTTCCTTCGAAATTCGATTTTGACATTCGCTAACAAGAATATTTGCCAATTGGAAAATTCGAAAAATCTGAAACGATCGTAGTTCACGTGACGCCAATAACGAAATTAAATTTTTCTTCTTGACGAAACCACCCCGTCAAAGAAACCTCTGTTTTTCATACATATCGTAAATACTCGTCAAGATACAGGAAGAAAGTTATTTACGTAAATTAAATTACTGTAGACATCCCCCGGATGGATCCATTATTTTATGGCTGATTCTAAAATGATCCATCTGACAATGAGTTACTCGAAACAGATGCGACATCTCAATTACTCATGATCTCAAACGCGATCTGACTGATCAGATTGCCGTGCATAATAGTACAAACACGTCTAAAGATAACCTGATGATCAGCTAAATAATCTGGAATCTTCGACTTACACTTGTTCATTGTGTTTCCGTGCTAAGATTTACACTTGTGCCCGGTGTCGGTTTGCCCCGTGCCGCCTGACTGAGCGGATAATCGTGATTTATTGTGTGCAAACAGCAGACCGAACCCCGGGTCCGACAAGTAACAAGTGAATCTCGACGCAGCAGGTAGATGTTGTCATGGCCCATTGTCGAGAGGGGTGTGTACACACTGGTGAAGGAACCGACCCTCTGCTATTCACTCTTTCTCGAGGGATTGCAACGAATTGGTGCTGGCCACGCGCCGGCACAAGCTTAAAAGTCCGAGAAAGTTGCAATCTTCCTTTTTCCATGGTGTTTCTACTCCTAGTCGGAATAACGTACAATAGAGACAGGAGGCCGTAGGAAGACTTTTAACGGAGCCAATATTTTACCTCCGACCATTGGGGAAAGGAGAACCGTGGTAAATGGTAAGTATTTCTCGAAATGGAGTGAGTACTCCTTTTCAACGGAAAATTATCTTCTTCGTTTTTCTTTCTTTTTTTTTATGGATAGTGTACGCGTAACAAAAAAAATATATTTTTTTGTACTCCTCAACGTGTAATTTAATTAAAGAATCGCAAGTGAAAATTATACGAATGACTACCCTCGGGACCTTGATTTTTCTATATAAGAATACATGAACCGCAGTCTATGGATCAAATAAATTCTTCTAAACTTAAACTCAAATTTTAAAAAATATATATAGATATTTTTTTATACTAATGTTTCTTAACATGTAATTTAAAGAATCACAAATAAAAATTATACAAATGACTATCTTTCGATTTTTCCAGAAATACATAACACATCTATAGGTTGATACCCGCAGTCTATGGATCAAATAAATTCTTCTAAACTTAAATTCAAACTTAAAAAAATATATAGGTATACTAATGTTTCTTAACATGTAATTTAATTAAAGAATCACACATAAAAATTATACAAATGACTATCTTTGGATCCTCGATTTTCCCGAGAAGAATACAGAAACACCCACAGTCTATAGATCAAACAAATTCTTTTGAACTTCTATCATACTGAACTTAAAAAAATATATATATAGGTATCTTTTTATACTAATATTTTTAAACGTGTAATTTAAAGAATCACAAATAAAAATTATACAAATGACTATCTTTCGATCTTTCCAGAAATACATAATATCCATAGGTTGATACCCACAATTAATGGATCAAATAAATTCTTTTAAACTTAAATTCAAACTTAAAAAAATATATAGGTATGTTTCTTAACATGTAATTTAATTAAAGAATCACAAATAAAAATTATACGAATGACTATCTTTCGATCTTTCCAAAAATACATAACATTCATAGGCTAACACCCGCAGTCTATAGATCAAACAAATTGTTTTAAACTTCTGTCATACCAAATCTAACTCGAGCAATAATACTCGGAATGAACAGCTCGAGCTCCATTCATCTCCCGCGGGTCTCCAATTTTATAACACATCATCAATCGAAGCGAAATATCATTTACGAACATTTACGAATAGTTGTACAAGTCATTTTCGTCGGAGGCGAAGCCGAACTCGGTTCTCTCATCAGTTTGCCTGATTTTAGAATTCCTTTTTCAAGACGAGAGAGATTTTGGGCGCGTGTATCGTCGGAGTCCGTAGGAAAGTAAAAGTAAAAGTAAAAGTACGGAGGAGACCGGACGCCGGAGTGTAAGTGCCGTGTGGATGTGTGTCTCGGGTCGCGTGAAACGCGAGCGTCGAGGGAAGACGCGCGTTTTGCCGACCTTTGAAATCGCACAGACGCGATTCTAGAATGGCACTACAACTGTTCGCCGTGTACGAGTGCTTTCACCGGTGCTTTCGAGGGGGCACGCTGACGTAACCAGTTTCACTGGAACGCGTCTCTCCCATAACACAGACCCAATTTTTCTTTTTTTTTTCTTTTTTAATTGACGCCAACCTGTTCCGAGGCGATCGCACGATGCAACAACTCGTCGAGTCGAGACGACGGTTACGCAATTACCAAAATTGAGGTTTCCGGGTGTAAATTGTTTTGTAACACGTACTCCAGTGGTTTCGGCGGTTTCTTTTTTTTAGTATCGTGGCCAACGTTATTATTATCTGCGTATGGGAGCGTTTATTGCTATCGTTTGTTAGTCTGCGAATGGTTTACGAGAAAAATATGGAAGAACAATGTTCTGTCAACCTCGGTGATAACGCGAGTAGAGTAGATTTTTTTCGAATTTTTTTTAGTTTTTCACGCATTAAAGAAACTACTAGCGAAAGTATTAAAGAAACTAGAATATTTAAAAATTTTTTTCCTCTGTCATAAGTGGCAACATTTTTTTGTATTATATCACGAACGTAAAAATGTATTTTATATTGTATCGACATTTCACATTCCTCTTTTTTTATTTTTTTTTAACAGATCTATCACTAAAAAAATTGAAAATTATTTCAAAGTAAATTTCTGTTACGTAATACTGTGAATGTGTTTCGTACCTATTCTATTTAAACGAATCTGTCATTTAGACACACAAAAAAAAATGCAGAATACTTGAAGCATGAGCGTGAATTTGAATATATTAATCTATATCCGACAAGAAACTTTCAGAATATTTCTTCCAAGACGCTAAAATAAAAATCGCAATTTTGAAACATTGCGCGAGAACTGTATGAATTCTCCGTGTGAAAAGGGGACGAATTGCACGATGAAAAGGGAACGCGTGAAAATCGAAAGAAAGAAACGCTATCGAATCTTTGCAGCCAAGTCGGAACGATACTTCCGGCCGATAATTTCATGTCATTTCCTATGTTATCTGGTGCACCGCTAATTTTGCAGCCATATCGCCTATCACGCGTCGAGTTACAACCGATTGCGTAATTCTTAAAAGTCGGGGGCAAGAGGGGAAAAAAGAGGGAAAAAAAGAGCAGACGGAATTTCACGTGTCGCGAAATTCTCGAAAAAAATCGAGCAAATGAATTGGAAAAGCAAAGACCAAAATTCGTATTTTGATCGAAGTCTTTTAATCTCAACGCGTTTGAGGACGATTTTTACACTCCCAGTAAAAGGATCTTTCTTAAATCTTAATTATTTATTTCAAAATGGTCGTTATTTAATCGATCGACATTTAATGACACTTAATTATCATTATTTGATATCGGAATTATTAATTTAATGAGAAATAATTATACATCAACCTCGCACAGAATGGACTGTTAACGGATGTTCACAGAAACCCGCATTTTAGTGGGTGCAATTGACCCTTTGAGTGCTCACTAAAATAACCAGTCTAATAATTCAAAGTAACATCTCACTGAAATAACCAATCTAATAATTAAAAGTAACATCTCACTGAAATAACCAGTCTAATAATTAAAAGTAACATCTCACTAAAATAACCAGTCTAATAATTAAAAGTAACATCTCACTGAAATAACCAGTCTAATAACTAAAAGTAACATCTCACTAAAATAACCAGTCTAATAATTAAAAGTAACATCTCACTGAAATAACCAGTCTAATAACTAAAAGTAACATCTCACTAAAATAACCAATTATCTAATAATTAAAAGTAACATCTCACTGAAATAACCAGTCTAATAATTAAAAGTAACATCTCACTAAAATAACCAGTCTAATAATTAAAAGTAACATCTCACTGAAATAACCAGTCTAATAACTAAAAGTAACATCTCACTAAAATAACCAGTCTAATAATTAAAAGTAACATCTCACTAAAATAATCAGTCTAATAACTAAAAGTAACATCTCACTGAAATAACCAGTTTAATAATTAAAAGTAACATCTCACTAAAATAACCAGTTTAATAACTAAAAGTAACATCTCACTGAAATAACCAGTCTAATAACTAAAAGTAACATCTCACTAAAATAACCAGTTTAATAATTAAAAGTAACATCTCACTAAAATAACCAGTCTAGTAATTCAAAGTAACATCTCACTAAAATAATCAGTTTAATAATTAAAAGTAACATCTCACTGAAATAACCAGTCTAATAACTAAAAGTAACATCTCACTAAAATAACCAGTCTAATAATTCAAAATAACATTACATCTAAAAATTTAATATCAAATGAGAATCATATAAGATATTAAGAATGTATTCACTGTCATGTAAGAATTTAGAGCACATTAATGTCGTATTCAAAAAATAAATGGAATCCTATATTTCTCATCGCAAATATAACTCAAACAAACAACAGTGACTCCATCTGTCGAAAAAACACAGTTTCATCCTCAAAATTCTTAGGATGCTCCAAACTTTGACAACAACACGTTATTATTAATCTACATTCTCTAACAAATAAAAATTAACGAATTATTACAAACATTTCGAGTTGTCTGTACGATTCTTTAGCACCGATTGAACATTCGGAGGATCAAAGAAGCGAAGCCTAAGAAGAAATACATTTCATTCACCGCGCTCTATACTAAATTCTAGATATTTCCCAGATATTATTTTCGCGTTACATTCCACGCGTTTCAACATATAAACATTCGCAGCCCAACCGGGAGAACTTGCGTAAAAGACAGTTTAAACGCGATTACACGTTCGAAACTGTCGTTGACAAGTGTTGAACAACGTTCCGATAACACTTTTCCGTTCTTCTCAGGTGGCTGGCGACCAAGCTCGGCTTTTGTATCGCGGACGAATCGCCACGCTCGAGCAGATTTAACGCGTCGTCTGCGCAAGTAGTATCGGCGGTAGCAGCTCGCAAACGGGAGCGCTAATTTGTAAATGCGGACAGGCGAATAAGAACGGATAGAGGGTAAAAAAAAAAAGAAAAAAAAAGAAAAGAAAAAGAGGGAGGGAGACAAACGAAATGGAACGGGCGATGGCGAGCCGAGAAAACAGAGTACACGAAATGCCCTTGACGCGAAACGAGGAGCAGCTTGTATCTTTGTAACGAACCCGCGTAATCGCGCAATGCCACACTGCAGCTGATTATCTGCATTAATGCTGGCGAGAGCTATGAATATTCATACTTGACATCTTTATCGGCCAACACCGGGGGAAATTGGAGTTGTTATACGCGGGCCACCTTTTTGACCCACCTTTGCCACCCGAATCGATACGTAACCCGCCCGTCACGGTGAAGGAAATTAAAAGCTCGCTCGCTCGCTCCCCCTTCTACGTATCCTAGGTGTAGATGCATACGTGTATCTTCAATTTTGCTCGAATTTACGCGACGGCTCGAGATTCGTGGTACACGCGGTAGAAGAACAAAATTACTGTACTACGTACAAATTAAAGTTGTGCAATTTTAGTTAACATTTCCATAAATCGAACGCATTTCTTACAAACATTTTTCTTCTTTGTGCACACTTATACAAAAATACTAGAAATCAGGTGAGTGTCTTATCTATTTTTGTCCACCATTTTGTACGTAACAGATACTTGTACGTTGTGCAAAACATTTTAAAGTATTATTGACATTACAGCGAGGCACGGCTGTCGCGTTTGCAATGCTAAAATTTGAAAATGTACATTTAATGGCTCGAATCGTAAAACACTAAATACAGTATTATTCCGTAGTACAGTATAACATAGCGTTATTCTATACTTTCCACTTGTTTCGAGCCGTAGAGTTCCCCGGATTTTAATCGTACCGTGAATTTAACCCTGCAGCGTACGAGATAACTAACGAGATCTCAGATACAACGACCCGACCGAGAGAAAGAGAGAAGCTTCCTTCGAGCTCGAATAAGAAGGCTGCCCTCGTGGCAAAACGACTTACTTGTTTACCGAGTAATTAGATATTCTTGCTAGCCGGGGGGGAGGGGGGCACTTTGACACGGATTCGCGTGCGTCTAATGGTACGAGAAAAAGCCTCTTCGCTGCTCGACTAGCCTCAACCAGCACTCTCAAGAGCCGCGTTACCTCAAAATGTTCTCTTCGGGTAAGCGCGAGCGCTGCCAAAGGAGAGGAGACAAATTTCAAGAGAAAGTCTTTATCTTGGCTGTGGCGAGAAGGCAGCACTCCATTTAAAGTACAGAGAAACTTTATTCGAACTTATCAGGGAACAAACAGTCTATATTCGTAGATGCGATAAGAGTCTATAAGTGTGATTCAACTGATCAAAAATTTCAAATAAACAAAAAGGCCTCCTATAGTTGAAATAGAGACGGACTACCAGGTAGTCCAAATATTTTTACACAACGCTATTTATCAAATAAACGCGTTAATTCTATTTCATTATTATACACCGTGTGTTATATATTTGTATCAAATTTCGACGAGAATCAAATTACATTTCTAAACCAAAAAAACTAAATTTGTCACGCTGTTCTCGCGTGATTGCGTCGTACCGTTACCGAAAATTTCCGCGATCAATTTATACTCGGTTAAACTAGACCAAAATTGTACCACGTTGAATGCCACGAAGCACGTTCCAGCGAAAGCGAGTAAACTCGTCTCGTTTCATCGGAATATCGCCGTTTCGCGTTCGCAAAGGGTCCGAGTGGCGGTTGCCGCCTCGTTCATAAAGAAAACGCTCGAAGGTTGTCTGTTCTAAATCTGAGACGGGACGTGGCAGCGACCGGGCCACACGACTCGGTTCGCATTTTCGCTACTGCAGAATTCTTTCGCTGCGAAACGCCTGTTGCGCGCAACAGCCACCCGCGCAGCCTGCGCGCAACCCTCCAACGGGATCCATTCCGTGTGCCGCCAGCTGATGAAATTTTACCGCGTGCCAACAAAACGCAGCCGCGCGCGCCCTAATACACGATGGATCTGATTCCACCTACTTTTCTGTCGTTTCTTATCGTCTTTCCCCCTCCCCCTTCACCGATATAAAAAACCACCGTTGCCAGAGGTTACTTCGCATTTTTATCGCCTCCCAATTGCCCGCGTCTACAGCTTCTCTTTTCTCCTTTTTCTTTGCCGTAGTCTTGCTTTCAGGCGACGTTGCTAGGAAACTCGTTCCCATATGGAATTAAGCACGCCTTAGAAACGGCGGGTAGTTTGAATCGTACGGTACGATTGTTGTGCTCGACACCTTCGCGATTAACTACCGTTTAACGATCCAGATATAGATAAAGATTGCCAACGGGGGAATTAACAGATAACAGATGCACGTATGCCGCATTGGTTGAACAGAGAGAGTCGATGAATAGAATTCGCTATCGCAACGTGGGTTTTGTTAACACGAGATGTGATATTAATATCGATATCAACGTTCCTGTTGGAACATAATTGCCAATTCCGCTTGTTGTTGACTGAGCGGTGCGAAGCGAATTGCAAAGCAGAAAAATTACTTCAAAAAAAAAAGAGAAAAAAACTGTGCTGCTGTGCCTGCTGTGTGCTCCGCGCAATGAGGAAGAACGACACACGAGAGTGTGTGTACTTGTAATTTCGGAGGTGAATCGAATCGAATGAGCGATGCAAGTATGCACACGTATATGTACTTCCAATCATGCGAGCAATAGACATAAAAATAAGGGGAAAAGAGAAAGAACAAACACGCGCGAGTGGGAAAGAGAAAGAAAGAAGAGTGAGAAAGGGGGAGGGGGAAGACCGCGCAACGTGCAAACGTTAGCAAGAAAAGGACGGATGGAAGGGACGAAAGACAGCACGCACGAAGTGAGAGAGGAAACGGTTGAAAGCGAAAGCGAAAGCGAGAAGGAGAAAAATGGCAAAGAGTGAGAGTGAAGCATAGAGAGAAGGCAAAGCAGCTGGAGAAAGACGAAGATAGTTTGGCAAGCGGTATACCGCGGCAACAAAGAACTCAAGAGCATAGAAATGAGTGGTTGAGATTACCTGATGCATTGTTCGTTGGCAGATCGGTGATCAGGTTAGCCGGTGGTCGTGAGTGCGTTTGTTGTTGCTGTGATTGCGGTTGCTGTTGCTGTTGCGGTTGCTGTTGCTGTTGTTGTTGTTGTTGTTGTTGTTGTTGTTGTTGTTGTTGTTGTTGTTGCTGCTGCTGCTGCTGCTGCGGTTGTTGTTGCTGCTGCTGCGGTTGTTGTTGTTGCTGCTGCGGTTGTTGTTGCTGCTGCGGTTGTTGTTGCTGCTGCTGCGGTTGTTGTTGTTGTTGCTGCTGCTGCTGCGGTTGCTGCTGCTGTTGTTGTTGTTGTTGTTGAGCTTGCTGTTGCTGTTGTACCTGATGAAGGGTTTGTTGTTGAGGTCCCGGCAAAGGTAAATTAGTCGTGCTGTTGTTTTCAGTGAGAATCGGTACCGAGGAGGAGGAGGAGGAAGAGGAGGACGACGACGATGATGATGACGACGATGACGACGATGATTCCGTAAGGGCCGTCGCGGTGGTGTTCTCGAGGGCCTTGTGGCCCCCACCTTCCCCTGTCCCCGTAGCCATTCGGCCCTCGTGCATTCCAGCAGACAGACAGACGGGGGTCCCTCCTCCTGCACGCCGTCCTCGAGCGCACGCACTTCTCTCGAAACACCTACACACTCTCTTACGTGCCCTCGCTCTCTTTCTCACCCCCGTCTATCTATCTGTCTGTCCCCGTCTCGTTCTCGTTCTCTTTCTCTTTCTCTTTATCTTTATCTTTGTCCGACCAACGGAACCGCGCGAGCTCGATCTCCTTCCTTCTTTCTATCTGTATCTCCGCCCCCCCCTCTCAAACACACACTCGCTCTCTCTCTCTCTCGCTCTCTATCTCTATCTCTATCTATCTATCTCTCTCTCCTCCTCGCGCTCCTCTCTCTGTGTGTATGTTCCCTCTCTGTCACCTTCTCTCTTTCTGCCCGTGTGCGCACGCTCTTGCTGTCCTCCTCTCGTTTTACTACTACGCTCCCCGCGCCGGCCAGCGCCGTCTGAGCGTACCGAAACTACACCGTCTCTTTCAACCAAACATCAGTATATTACACAACAGCGACATCACACACGCCCGCGGAAAAATGAGCCCCGCGCGGATTATTAACCTCCTGTCCGCCGGCTCGAAAAAAATCGAACGTTAGACAAATGTAGGTCTGTAGGCCACTTCACTTACACTTTGCATCGGGACGGGCACTCCCTTAGTCAAGCGAGCGTCCGGCGCACCGTTGCGCTCTGACAGCACGAGTTCCAGGACCGTGTGCTCGGTGCCAGTGCCCCAAGCCGTCGACGCTCTTTATCGATGCCGCGCGCCCAAATCACGCTTCTAATCATCCACCTTTTGGCGACTCTTGCCATTTCTCTGCGACATCTATATCGACCTTACTTGTTCGACTCTCTTCCTCCGTGCCGCGATCGCGCATCCTCTCGATCGACAGGCACAGGCATTCGATTCGAACGTGAAATTGGACGCGGTTTATCTACGGTGCGATCTCGAAGCTCGAACAGGTAAAATAAAAAAATTTCTTTACAGTTCCTAGTTGATCTACGATATACGCGGCAATAGAATCTTTGTCTCAACGAATTTCAAGTACCAGAATGTATCGTCACGTTACAAAAAGAATTTAATTCCCGAGTCATTTCGCTTCATCCATCATTTAATGGCCAAATGCTCCGATAAGTCTATATAATTATAATCTCGAATAAAATTAAAAGACACTTGGTGACGACGCGTTCAAAAAAAAAGATAAATAAAATTTAAATATTCAAACGTAAAAAAGAATTAAAATCGGAGAATGTTATAATCTATACTGTGACACGTCCATTTCGTAAAGATAAGCTAACCGTTTGATTTGCGCCCAATTTTACCATTCGTAGACACGGCAGTGGGTAACGAAAGGGAAAATATTAGCTGTAGCAATCTCTACAAAAATGCCGCATGACGTAGAAAGAGCTTGACGAAATTCGTCGTCTCGAGCACTAATGTAATCAGGTAACCGTTTACTTTTAATTGTACCACATTGAACAGCAACAAAAGAGAAAGTATTTTGAGAGGAGGAGTACGTATCGAGCGAGGTTTTGTGTGGGTACCAGGTTTTACTAATCACGGCACTGTGTTCCAATAATGTATCACGGAAAGACGCAATTTCCGAAAGATTTCCTAGTTCCGTGGTGTTTTCAGGCAGTGAGAATCTGCAAATTGAAAGACTGTTAAATGCGTTTTTCACGTTATAAATGTTGTCAATTTACCACTGTCTTAAATACGACGGTACCGTCTAAGTAGGTCAGGTGTCACAATATCTGGACGCCTTATTATGGAGCGCTTTTACACCAAATGTTGCATAACTCGCCACGCACGACTTCACCAAATATAACCGTGTAAAAACTATGACCTGACGGACACAATGCGATGTAATCCCTTTTCATTGTACAATACACTTGACTAACGCTTTCGAACAACGTTTGCAGCGCTATCTAACACCGATTAGCGCGAAATATGAAATGCAAAATCGCCATGTTCTTCCTGCTTTGCACTTCCCTAAAATAAAATGCAAACATATTTCAAAGTGATAAGACAAAATTAACAAGTTGTAAAATTTTAACGTTTAATAATATATAAAGTGTAACAACAATACAAAATGTTATAAAATATATATGTATGTAGTATGTACCGTAAAAATTCGGCGTAAAATGAAGATCGTAAAAATACATATAAAATACATATAAAATACATATAAAATACTATTCTGCGTTAACGTTGGAAATAAACTTCTTATTTAAAGTATTACGCATTTTTCTGATTAATCAAATAACGCGAGATTATGAGTCTCTGAATTTGCGCAGTACCTTCGTAAATTTGATAAATTTTTGCATCACGCATTAATTTTTCTACCGGATACTCGGTGTTGAAACCAGCACCGCCGAAGATCTATAAATGAAATATCGAATATAAAATAATCGCTTTCGTTTTAATTTTTAAGAAAAATAAATACGTTGCATAATAATGATATACTTGAACAGCATTTGTTGCACATTTGTTAGCTACATCACCAGCGTAACACTTTGCAATGCTGGCAAGAACTGTGGTTGTTGGAAGATTGTGATCGGCAGCCCAAGCTGATTTCATCCAAGCAAGTCTGGCAGTTTCAACGCCGATCGACATATCTGCGAGCATAAATGCTATAGCTTGATGTTCTGCTATTGGTTTATTAAATGTTTTACGTTCCGTTGCATATTTTGTAGCTTCGTCAAGAGCTCTTTTAGCTAAACCAACAGCTGCGGAGGCAATCTATAAATAGAATATGAAACATTTGGATATTATAGTTTTATAATTAACTATCTTTAAATAGTATTTTTATCTACGTGCCATCGGTCTAGTTTTGTCAAAAGTTTTCATGGCGATTTTAAATCCTTCGCCTTCCTTCCCTAAAACATTTTCTTGTGGAACACGAACGTCTTCAAATGTTATCATTCTGGTATCGGAAGCTCTTTGACCCATGTTTATTTCCTATTTTATTACAAAATAAATTTATTTTGTACTAAAAAAATGCAAATTTTTATTCAGAATAAAATTTACTTTTCGGCCGGGTGTTAAACCTTCAGTCTCGCGTTCAACGATAAAAGCTGTGAAAGCTTTATTAGCTGGAGCTTTCGGGTCAGGATTTGTTCTTGTTAATAAAAAGTACCTATATAAATGAGTAATTTTGTTATATAGTAACTATTAACATAATTTAATGACAAACAAGTTATTGATAAACTCAACGCACCAATTAGCAACACCTCCATTTGTTATCCACATTTTTGTTCCATTAATGATCCACTCATTTCCTTTCTTTTCAGCTTTTGTTCTGATACCTGCCACGTCTGACCCAGCTCCAGGTTCGGTTACACAGTATGCCTGTAATTTTTATATTGTAAGTGTAATGAATTGCTACAAATTAATAAATTTAATTATCTTACAGCAACAAGTGGTTCTTCGATGAGTCTTCCAAGATATTTTTTTTGTTGTTCTTTTGTGCCAAATGCAATTACAGGAGCTTGCTGTTAAAACAATTTAAAGCACCAATAGTAATAAGTGCCAATATAAATATAAGAACATTGTAAAATAAACTTACGCCTAATCCTGATCCTTCCAGTGCAGTTCCTATTCCTGTACAACCATAAGAAAATTCTTCTGCAACTAAACAACCATCAAAAGTACCAACATTCATTCCTCCTGTAATAATAATTTATATATTTATAATTTATCTCTCAAAGTTTTATCTCTTT
Organism: Melipona bicolor; assembly: GCA_030673865.1. Classification (NCBI taxonomy): domain Eukaryota; kingdom Metazoa; phylum Arthropoda; class Insecta; order Hymenoptera; family Apidae; genus Melipona; species Melipona bicolor. The sequence continues at coordinate 790,369 of JAHYIQ010000019.1, forward strand.
TTTTAAATGATATAAGTCTATAATTATACCACAATGTTCAGGAATATGTTTGTTCAGTAAACCCAAACTCCATGCTTTTTTCACAATATCCCATGGATATTTTCCACTTCTGTCATATTCGGCAGCTACTGGAATAATTTCTTCTTTTGTAAACTTACGTGCCAATTCTTGCATTTCTCTTTGCGTATCATTTAGTTCTGTGTATATATTTAGTGTATATATTACATATGAGTGTTATGTATTATACATATAACGAAAAATATTTTTATTTTTACAAATATAATTATGTTATTTTTATATTCTATTTGTTGTACTAACCAAAGTTGTACCCTATAGCATAATCAGACTTTGATGATGAAAATGTTCTCAATAGATTTTGGTATGTTACACTTTTCAGCATCTAACAAACCATATAGTACTATTAATTTCATTACTTTAATATAACAATTTAATAAAACAATTGAAGATTTTACATACTATAAAATTTCATATGTTTGTAAAATACTTACTGATCGTGAAAACATTTTGACGTCTATTTGTTTTTACTTTACGTTAGTTTTTTACTAGTAGTTACTTCTGAACCTATTGAACATAAAATTTATGTATATCAAAAACTATAATCGCACTTATTGTAAAGGAAATTTTTATAAAAATTAATAAAAAGATATCGAAGTTATCAGAATTATTGCAAACAGTGGTTCAAAGTACGTTTTCAAATTACACGACTCACCAACTATCCATGAAATATATACATATTTGTGTACATGATAAAACAAAGTATACATTGATATGTATACACACGTATGTGTGTACACCTGCTAATTATGTATCGATATTGTAATTGATCGTAAGTAATTAACCGTTAATGTTATAATTGTATATGTTACGATCTTTTTCTTTTGGTAAATATATATTTTTAGATTAAGTAATTTTTGCAATTATAATTTCCTTTTTATACATAAGATTTATTAAATCTTAATGTCGATGAAATCAATTAAATACTGACGTATCATTAATCCTATATACATGAGTAGCGCGAAAATTTTTGTTGTTCCTCCGACATTGAAATATTTTCAAAAAATTTAAAAATATGAAATAAAATGAATTTAAATTATTTAACGATTTAATACGTGTTTATTTCATTAATAAATAACAACTTGTTGTGAAGAATGTAATATTATATATAAGTGAAATAGGAATTGTTTAAGATGTAATAAGGAAAGGAAATAAGTCTATCAGTCAATGTTGAGCCGTCTTTACCGAGCAAGTTATTATTATTTTTATGTGAAAAATACAATATGAAGTTAAGTTAATACACGTGTGCATATTAAATAACATACTATGTACGTTAATTTAATTGTTTTGTTATTGTAACAATTGAAATTGACGAGCGACTGCCATAATCTTCTCAGCATGAAGATAGAGATTCATCCTTTAACAAACAATCCTACAGCAGCTTGGCGTGAATTGTCAGAGCAACAGAAAGTTATTAAAATAAATACCAAACTTCCAACAACCGAAGCCCCAGATGATAAGGTAAAATCATCGAATTACTTGTCATCTTTTTTATTACAAACATTCGCCGAACCTAACCTATAGTGAACGATATACAAAATTCGTACGTTATTACAACATTAGAAATAATAATAATAATAAAAATCAATTTATCGCAATGTTTAATTATATTTTAGCTTCGTATTGTTTGTATGAGCGACACTCATTCATTAACACCATTTATAAAATTCGACATACCTATGGGGGATGTGTTCATACATGCTGGAGATTTTACAAAATGTGGTAGTTTACAAGAAGTTATAGAATTTAATAATTGGATTGGTAATTTGAAATAAAAAAATGTTCGTTTTCTATACCTTTATACTAATATTTAATAATAACAATTCTGTTATAGGTAATTTGCCACATAAAAATAAGATTGTTATAGCTGGTAATCATGAACTTAGTTTTGATCCTACATTTACTCATCCCTTCTCTTTGCAAACCAGTGGAAATCGTCAAAAACATACAGGGACCAGTATTCTTGACAATATACCTACATTAGGAATGTCTAAGGATACTCTCGCAGAAGCAATACAAACTTCTAACGTTAAAGAATATTTAACAAATTGTATCTATTTAGAAGATTCAGAAATTATAATACATGGAATAAAAATATATGGTACACCATGGTAAATATTTATTTTTACATTATGTATATTACAGAACACACACACACACACATATATATATATATATATTTATCTAAAAAATTTTTATATTTTAGGCAACCAGAATTTTGTAAGTGGGCATTTAATGTACCTCGTGGAGAAGCATGTCTTTCAAAGTGGGAAATGATACCATCGGATACAGACATTCTTGTAACACATACACCCCCTGTGGGACATGGAGATTTATGTTGTAGTGGTGTAAGAGCTGGCTGTGTGGAACTACTTTCTACAGTTCAAAATCGAGTTAAACCAAAATATCATGTTTTTGGTCACATACATGAAGGTATATTGTTAAATTTATTCCTCTATTTCATATGAATTATATGATTATGTTCTAGGGTATGGCATTTCATCCGATGGGAAAATCATATATGTAAATGCATCAACATGTGATTTAAATTATTTACCAAGTAATCCACCAGTAGTCTTTGATATAACATTACCATCTGGTTATTGTAAAACATAAACAGAATCAAAGAATATAGCAGTAAATCTCATTTTTTACATACAAATATGTTAAATTTTAGAAACTCTAATTTATTTATCTATATATTTCTACAAATTTTTCTACGTTATGTATGTACGTTGTATTTGGTATAATCTTATCCAAAACAATGAAGATTACAGGGTAATACAAAAAAATTATGAATTAGAGACAATATTATTTACTTCAAAATATTTGAAAGCATTGAAATTAATTTTTAACATACAGTTTTTACAAATGTAAAAATATAATTATAATATTTTTAGTTATACACGATGACATGTAAATAGAACAGTTTTGTACTTAGGTAAAATTTTAATTTATATTATTTTAAGAGAGTCATAATTGTATGTTCGAATTCTTACATATTGTGTATATATAATATTTGGAATACAAAAATTACACAGTTCATTGTCATTAAATTGTTGCACATAATACTATAAATTAAATTACAAATTAAGTTAGATATTTTTGTTATAGAGTGTATAAAATCTTATCATATCAACAAATTATTTGGAGTTACAGTTGTGAAATATGTCATGAACAATTTCTTTACAATTTTTATTACAGTGTAATAAACAATATTTATAAGTCATATCGTTCAATAATATGTGAGTATTATAATGCAACATATAGATTAATAATAAAATAAACCAACTTGATATTTAGCTAACAAAGTAACTACTCTAGGATATTTGTTTCAATTACATTTTATACACAATATAATTTTTAAGGAAGTAAGATATTTCTAAATACTTAATCAGTATGATCCAACATATTTAAATTAATAATAGAATGATCATGTACATAATTTTTCTATTATAGTATAATAAAGAATTAAAATTACATTTTTCTGAAGATATTTATTATAATATCCAATTCATTTAACAGGTAGCATTTTTTATCAAATTACGAAAAATTTGCACGTAAATTTCACGTGCAAACAATGTATTTATATTGACTTATATCTTCGTATATTGGTCCAAAGCTAACTGTAAAATCACTTTCGTCTGTGAAATGAAGGAACAATTTTATAATAGAAATATGTTCATATAAATAACAATTTTTTGTTTTTAAAAAACTGTAATAGTAAAAGATACTCGAAAAAAATACAATGTCTTTTTGACATTATTTCGCTATTGTATGCCAGCACAATGTAATACATAATATATTACAATATATACTACATTATATCAGAGTTGTAAAAAGCTAATTGTTCTGACATGTTTATCAATTGATACATTGTACATACATATTGCAATTTTTACATGTCATTGTAAAAAAAATTGATATCCCTCTACGGCGTAGTTATCGCATAAACATCCACTTGCACCAGTTACAATACTTTTTATACCTATACAGTTTCACAACTGTCGGGATCATGACGTTATTTCATATCATACAAATTAAGTTAAACAATATAACTATATGTTCTAAGCAGACAATGATATTCTCTGCATGTTAAGTGGCAATCTAGCAAATTTAATTATTTTTAAACAATTTTACTTTAAAGCTTCCTTTTGTATTACCTATCAATTTATTTTTCCGTCAAAATGAACAATATCGTACGTTTTGTCCATCTAACCGTCATTTTCTATATACGTTGAAGAAAAAAATATGTATGATTTTCAAATTAAAAACGAGATATTACTTACTCCAAATTTGCTCTTATAAGCAAATTAGTTTAAACTTAAACTAAGAATAAAAGAAAACGCGGATGTAAAAAGATTATATTCTTCTTACATTTTAAAGAGTATATTATCAGGAAGATTTTGATCTAATACGGTACATTTGAAAACAGGTACGATACAGATTCACCATTATGAGTTCGCCTTACAGCCTCAGCAAACATCATTGATACATCAATACACTAAAATATATAAACATAAAAAAATTTTATATATTATTACTGTGTAATCATAAATAATAATAATAATAAGTATATATTAATTCATTATTTTTTAATTACCTGTATCTTTGGGCAATCCTTCATATGGCCATCTTGAGGAATGGTATTTGTTACTACCACAGCTTCAAAACAAGCATTGTTAATTCTACTAATTGCTGGGCCACTGAAAATGCCATGTGTTAATATGGCATATACTTTTGTTGCTCCAGCTTCTAGAAGTTTTTCTGCTGCATGACAAATAGTACCACAAGTGTCAGCCATATCGTCTACTAAAATAGCAACTCTATCTTTTACATCTCCAACTAATACCATACTAGCAACTTCATTTGCCTTTTTCCTTTCTTTATGTATAAGAGCAAATTCAACATTTAATCGGTCAGCAATAGAGGTAACCCTATTGAGATAACCTTTCTGTAATATATTTGTCTTATATTAATGGTAATTTTGAATTTTACCTTTTAGCACCACCGGCATCTGGAGAAACAATGATACTATTTCGCCATTCTATAATATTTTCTTTAATCCACTTTAAAACAGCTGGTTCAGCAAATAAATTATCAACTGGAATATCAAAAAATCCTTGTATTTGACTAGCATGCAAATCCATCGTAATAATGTGATCAGCTCCGGCTACTGACAACATATTTGCTACTAATTTTGCTGAAATAGGTGCACGACTCTGAAAAAGAAAGATAACGACAAATCTTTATTTAATGAAATTATATGAATCTCTGAAGTCCATTTGCAACTGGAAATATCCTGCAATTTGAAAAAAATTGCCATTAAAATTCTTAAACATTTTATAAAGTCAATAAATGAAGGAATATTAAAAATATATTTTTATAAAAGATATATAACAAAAGTTAAATTTTTATTTTTTGGAGGGGACAAAATATCAATACAATGGCTATGTATTGAAATATTCATTAAAAATATAATGTACATGTGTACATACAGATAAAAACAAAAACAATATGTTGCAAATGCACCCCAGTTAGACTCAGAAGGAAAATGTAAGTAAAGCAAAATTCAAACTTATAAATTACAATACAGAACACAATGCATTTTAATTTTTTAATTCTGCATATGTTTGAAAATATTTAGAAAAAAATAGAATAAATTTTGTAGATAAGCATAGTTATAATCAAAATATATAATAAATACATTGACATGCCATTGGTGTTATAACAATAAACATGGTGAAATTTTCTTTGAACAAATACAAATGCATTGTGCTCAGAAAAATAATAATAAAATCATTAAATCTTAATAAACTTATCTACATAGATAGATACAAATTTAAAAAAAAGCTAATTAATGTTAATATTTTAAAAATAGTATTTCTTCACAAATCATTTTACTGGCATAACATTCTATTGCTAAAATAACACAATCACAGTTTTCTCTTGCCAAAGCAGTATTTCATTAAGATAGGCACTTCATGATTAGTATATTTGGACAACATTTTTAGCAACATAATGATTAGTACCCATTTAACATACAAGTGTATATCCCATTATATGTATGTAGATGATTAAAAATATATGTAGAATGCTATTATATTAATATTTTGCCCTCTCATTCAGGTATCAATATGCTATGACGAAGTAGTTCATTCATTCATTCATTCATGGGGATACCATTGTGCTATATAGCAACAAATATAAGTTTTGTTAGTCCTACAAAGAAAATTTTGAAAACTAAAAATGATATTACAAGTCAAATTGTTCATCGAGTTATAATTACAAACGTTACACTCGACAACATTGTAATTTTATTCTTATACTCACTGTAGAGAGGTCGGGCACAAAATCCTGAAAATACCCAACTATTCAGAAATTTATAAAGAAGTAAAATGAATTTTTTGACAAAAATTATTGTAATGTTTTTTCTTCAGTAGCCGTTTTATTTGGAAATTACTTAATTAAAGCAAAAATTAAAAAGAAAATTACTATATTTTTTAAAAATTATATTAAATATAATAATTCTTACTTTACTAATTAAATTTTGATTAAATCAATATACCTTTATTGTGCTTATTTCTTTTCTAAAATGTTGTATCGAGTATTTATTAATATCTTAAAAAGAATACCTTAATAAGTCTTTTAAATAAGAAATTTGAAATAAACTGCATTCAATGGATAATGATGGTAAATATTATAGTATGAATGCACGAAGGCCCCCCTCGATGAATCCTGACATTAATTTCGCAACATTCATATGGGTTATCTAACTTCTGATAACCTTTTGATAATTATTAAACACACCGTTTCAGTTGTGATACGTATTTGATATTTACAGCTTTGTTAATTATTTATTGCAAAATTATATGCAGTTTTACTTCATTAACATGTGCCACTTTGTGAAATATAATGTTCAAATAAATAAATAACTATATATATATATATATATATATACCACATAAAACTATTTTTTTAAAATTAATTCATGCAAATTGAATATGAAATCTAAATATTAAATAATCCATAGAATATGTATTTTATATTCATGTATAATATATAAACAATCCTATAAAATAAGAAAATGAATGAATAAAAATCCCATAAATTATTGTAAAATGAATGAATAATAGTTTTTTTGATTGTTTGCATGCTTACTATATTATTAAACAGTGTGTATACAATGTTGATGTCCTGTTTTTCTTCAAATATAAAATTTTGCATGTGTATTTAAAACTGTTCTTACATACATGACAAAATTAGATATTGATTTTAATTTATATTAGTTATGATTTTAGAAGTATGAAACAATAAATAATGAAATTTCGGTAAACAAAAGTACCATTTGGTACGACCCAATGATGTAAGCCAAAAAATTATAAGCATATCTTGTATGATGATGAAAACTCATGTTTTGCGTTCCAAAAATGATATTATTCCACTGGTCTGTTGCAAAGCTATTAAACAGTAAATAGAACAAAAAAAAGACCGCTACAAATTACCCTGAATTTCCACTCGTTTGACTTCATGATAATTTGTTTCTTAGAATTTCTGTTGTCACCTCCATCACCACCCTGTGAAGATATCATATAAAAAAAATTTAACTTCTTCTTTGACAAGTATTGTCCTTATTATGTGGGTCATGTTTTTCAGTATTCATGATTACAGAAAACATAAAATGCGCAATTTCAATCACAAATTATTTCAGATATAATTATTATTAGAAAGTTTGAGAGAAATAAGCACATAAATTTAACTAAAGATGTATAGGTATATACAAGACTAAATTAGGAATTCAAGTATTATATTACTTTATGAAAATCATAAGCATAGCATTCTCTTCCCTACAGGAGTATTTATTTTATCTGTATATGCAAAGCAATATACTTATGTTAATTAATGATATAAATCAACAAAATGACTATTATGTGTCTAAAATATTAAATTCACTAAAACATGGCTTTTTTAAACTATTTTGTTATGTGTATTTTATATTCACAATTTTTTATATGTTTCATCTAAAATAATAATTAATTGATTTCATTAATTTTTATCCACAGACAATGAAAACACATAAATATGCTATAAGTAATTGTAGTGAACTACAGATTTGATAATCAATAAAATAAAGCAAAACAAACAAGTGTTACAACACAATAAGTTAAATTTACCATCATACATCATGTGTAATCTAAACAAATAAAATGTTTTGGCATAAGTTTTCTACAAATGTGTTTGTAAAATATAGTACAGAACGAAACATATGTCCAAGTGATCTAGACTTTATCGGTTATATAAAAGTATCATCAATTCCTAAATTTGCAAATTCATAAATTTCTATGCACAATACTGTAATAGATAAAAAAATTAATCAAACACATTATCTTATCAATGTATCCTACCTTATCCTTCTTATCTTGTCTTGCATATGGGAAACAAGGAATTACAGCAGTAACTCTAGATGCAGAAGCAATTTTGCATGCATTGATCATAATCAATAACTCCATTAAATTGTCATTGACTTCTCCGCTTCCGCTTTGAACAATGTATACATCTTCTCCACGAACGGATTCTCCTATTTCCACGCTAACAGAATAAATATAATTATTATAAAAATTGTTGATGCATATAAAGCAGTATACAAAAGGGTAATGAATTTGAAGGCATGTAAATATAAATCCAAAGAATATATCAGTCAATTTACTATATAAGTTTAAAGATATTCTTTTTTGCTCTTATTATTAATAAATTAAAGTTACACAAGAGTGAGATCTATGTATTTCAATTATTCTTGCCCACTATTTGATTTCTTTCGTGTTTGAGATTATTTCAATTAAAAAATTATATACTTCATGATAAGAACCGAACATGAACAATATAACATAGCAGTAAAATATATTTATCATATGGTTGCACGTAAGCTTAAATACTCTACAATCGCATATCAATATTTGTAAAAATACATTAATGTTAGAATTTGTTAGAATGAGTATTAATAATTGTACTAGTTGACCTTCAAGTTAAATATCGCGGTTCGGTGGTATATGAGAAAACCGGCCTTGCGCGACAGGGTTGTTTGCGCTTTGGCAGGGTTGATAAATTAATGGGTATATAAAAAGTGTGTTGTAAGAGTGATGAAAATGCTCTAACGTTTTGTGGAACGACATACCAGAAAAATGAAATTTAAATGAAATTTGAAATGACACGTGGTCAAGACCTTAGTTTAACGCGATGACAATAACGTGGTTATAGCGGTGAATGCAACCATTACCATGTTTCGAGATTGCTGAATTTTTTGGTGACAACTTTTCCAATGTCAATACCGAGTCTGTCGACAATCCGTTGAGCCAAATCTGGATGTGATGTGCCACTGAAGACTTTGATGTTTGGCATTCTGCTCTGCAAAAGTCGCCCGCGAGAATTTTCTAAGTTTGCGCGTAACAAACTCTTGGCACGCACTGGCTGGGACACAGGCATCACTAAAACAGAAACCACAAAGAGACTATCCAATCACAGATCGCTCTTAAAACCGGATGTGATGTATAATACTATGCTCCGCCCATTGAGCGCTGGACATTACCGCGCAAATGCGTTTCTTATTATTTTTTCCTTTTTCTCTTACTAAAATAACAGAGTAAAATACCAACAAAATTGTTTTGCAGTTTAATGAGAATCATGACAGTTTTGAAAATATTATTTACGACAGTTTAAAAATATTATGTTGCGATCCGATTACTAATGTAATCTAACCATTTGTTTAATGATTCTTTTATGATAATAACCAACTTCGTAGCACAATACACTTAAAATTACACGTGTTGCAGGTAATTTTTAGACTTAACTTATACTCCCTGCTTATTTTTCTATCACGTATACTTCAAAATGAATTAGTAACTAGTTTGGTTCCTTATCAGATTTAAATTTATCACGTAATAATTTACACCCTAAATTTTCATCTTTCTAAAGCATATTTGTTACTGCGTGAATTTCAAACGCTCATTAAAAATTACAGAACTATCGAATCATAAATATCGAATTATTATTGAGACCCACGTTTTTTTTTCTTTTTTTTTTAATAATTTATTGGCGCTATAACAAGGAACGACGTGAATCTAGACAAAATTCAAAAGGGTGAACATGAGCGGGTGACAGTCAACTTTTCTCATCAATGTGGCGCCGGCAGTGATTAAATGATAAATTGGATGTATCCGTGAGCGGAGATTTTAGTGTAGAGCACGAGTTAAAACGATCATTTTTCTAAGTAGAAAGAGAGAGTAAACTAACAAATATTATTACCTCAAAGGTTTGTGCACGTTGACGCATTCAACGAACTTTGTTAATCTATTCGAATGACGATGACAGTGTACTGACTGTCTCACCGATTCGGAAGCTATGGCGAACATCGCGGCATTGAGAATCCAACGCGAATTTAAAGAGGTTATAAGAAGCGAAGAGGTGAGTGAATAATATAGCTTTCTATAATTTTAATAAATATCGTTCGTTTTTCACTTAAAATGCAGTTTTCAAAATTTCTGAACGACATCGTACAGTTATGTTGCACTGTTCTGAAAAAGTTTCATATGTGGCGTGACAAAAATGTGCTGCAATTCATTGGTTGATGAAAATCACCGCGAACAAAGCGTAGGCACCTGTTGTGTGATATTCTCAACTGTCATCAACATTTAAGCTCGTTGAAATTTGCCAATTGAATGCTTCTATTTCCATGCATTTAAAAATATTTCCACCAAATATTCTTACTTTGAAGAAAAAAAAAAAGTAATTATGAATAAATTTTTTCTATATTATATAGATATTTCAATGAATCAATATGCAAGTTCAATTATAAAAAATGATACATACTTGTTTTGTGTTTAAATGTAGGATTGATCATTAACACATGCCCTTGCCCACGAGATTATTGAAATAATACATACCATTTGTCTTAAGTTTCTGCGAACACTGACATATTCGCTTGCGCTTGTGTTGTTCTAAAAGATCCATTTTATATGCTCCAAAAACATCTGTTATTATTTCCACGTGTTTATACAGAGATAGATTGCATTAGAATGTCTTAATCTTCATGTTATGATAATATGGAAAATTATCACTGTAAGATATGACATCACTCTAATAGCAGATGATAATGTTAATAGGTCATTTGGTTAAAGTTTGCACACATTCTTCACTTTGTATGTACTATTACAATGTCATATTCTATGTTATTTAATGAAAATTAATAAATGTTTCGTAATTTGTATTTGAAATTATATAACTTAGCATTTATTAATATACATTAGACAATTGCAATAACCCACACTTATGCTTTCATGTTATTGATTTTTATGTTTTTATTATTCATTTGTTTATAGATGTAAGATTAGTTTTGTTTCATGCAAATTATAGCTACATTCACTCATGTAAGTATGTATTTTTAAGAGAACATTTAATAGTAACATAAAAAATTGTCCATGAAAATTCATACTTTTTAATAATTTGTTTATTAAATTTTGTTGTAGGTTGCAAAATGTGCAATTAAAGTTGAATTGGTAAATGATAGTTTTACTGAATTAAAAGGTGAGATTGCGGGCCCACCAGATACACCATATGAGGGAGGTAATTTTGTACTCGAGATTAAAGTTCCCGAGACATATCCCTTCAATCCTCCTAAAGTAAGCACTTTGTAAGTCAATATGATTAATATATGTTAATGATAAAGTATCAATTTTGTACTGTTGGAAATTAAGACAGAATTAACCTAAAACATGACAAAGCATTTTCTGTGTTTTTTTTCTTACACTTGTATTTATCATACTATTTGAATTAGTATAGAATGTACTAGGATGTAAAGTAATTAAAAATATTGTACTAAGTATCAGTTTTATATACAAATATTTGTTTTTCTATAAACGTTCTAGAACCAGAAATAGATGAATTGATTTATATACATTTTCTATAGTTTAATTATTATATTTTATTGATTATATAATATTTTGTAGGTACGATTCATAACAAAAATATGGCATCCTAACATATCTTCAGTAACGGGTGCTATATGTTTAGATATATTGAAAGATCAATGGTATGTAATTTTTTTAAATAAGATAAAAAATGAATTTTACATATTTTATTTATTCGCTTATTTTGTACTTTGTACTTTTTAGGGCTGCTGCTATGACTTTACGTACAGTATTGCTATCATTACAAGCTTTATTGTCTGCAGCAGAACCAGATGATCCACAAGATGCAGTAGTGGCTAGGCAATATAAGGAACATCCAGAGATGTTTCGTCAAACTGCCAAACATTGGACATATGTATATGCAGGTGGTGAGTACAAATTGTATTAATTATGACATGTAACGGCAGTAAACTTTAAATTGACTTTGGTTTTTGGTTTTTGCATGATCAAAATATTTTTCAGGACCAGCAAAGATGCCTGATTTAGATGATAAAATAAGGCGACTAACAGATATGGGAATTGAAGAACATAATGCAAGAGTTGCTTTATCTTCATACAATTGGGATTTGGAACGTGCCACTGAGCAGCTCTTCAGTTAGTGATAACTGTATAGTTAATCTGTCATATAAAAGCACTGCTCATTTTGTCATTACAAAACTTCTGTAACACCATGCCCAATTACTGATACCATAGCAGTTCCATAATCAAATTCAGCACTTGTAACGACAATATTTCAATGACAAAAAAATTCACAGGAAATTCATTTTAGAATCTTAAACAATACTCATTTATTTAACGTGTAAAATAGGCATGAAGAAACAGTAATTAATAAAATCTGTTAAGTCCAACTTGATAGCACATTTTTAAAAAACTGTATGAAAAATATGTCATTTTTCATCTTACGTTTATTAAAAGTTTAAAAATGTTATTTAAGTCATGATGCATTTACTATCATTTTTTTTTTTTTTTCGTTTTAACAGAAGAACACAGTTTTACATGTTAAACGTTTATTAAATCTCTTTGTACGAATTATTGTATATTTCTAAATTTCTTATTGGGCGTTCCTTTCTCTTTATGTCATTGTCTTTCAATATATCTTTCCACTTTACAATGAAAAAATGTTTGCATGAAATAGTACTTAGCAAATTTTTCGTTTTGTTTTTATAAATCAATATTAATACTTTATATGCTTTATTACATTAAAATGAAATCCATGATTAGTTAATATTTTCATCATTAGCTTCTTGTAGATTTCTTTAAGCCACAAAGAGGTTTATCTTAATTAGATCTGATTGTACATTATTGAAATAGATACCAACTTGTTATCGTTAAATGGGATTTGTAAAAAGAATGATAAACATAAATGCTATACTGTTGATATTTAAATTCTGTACATTTTTGGTGAAGGGTTATGTTTCAGTGATCTATAATTTACTGTGTTGTTTATAAATATTTTTTTTAATATACGCATAATGTTTTGTACTCGAAGCTGGAGATGTACATTCCATGTTAAAAAATGCATTTACTACATTATTAAGCATAATGGTACAAAGTAAATTTGGTTTTCAAAACAAGTCTAAATTGAAAATCAGTAATAAAAAGATATCAGAAAGTATGGCGCTGATACTTCCAAGTAATATCGACACTTCCAGCTTATGAAATTTCAAAAAAAATTTTATACTAGAAATATTTAATAAAATTTATAGTTATATTATTTGTGAGAAAATTACCGGTTTATAAATAATTTAAGACACTAATTACTTTTAAGTCCCTAATAAGATAGCAGGTCATGTAGAATATATTTGAAATTTGTTCAAAAAGACTATTTGTATAGCATTATATGTGTTATCCTACAAGTTATATAGATTTTTCTTAATATATTTAAGCAATATTGTATTCCTGGCAGTGCTGAAATAGGAATTTTTAATTTTCTTTTACATTTTCTAGTAATTTATGCAGAGGCTGTGTTAGAGGTGTACTAATAGATTATAATACTATTTGGTTTGTTTGATTTATAATCATGATTTAGATCTAAAAAATGATTACACATGAATTAATTTATGAAAAGAATTGGTTACAGCATCTATATAGATTTTAAATGTAATTTAATACTTCAAAAATATCAATAAATGACATTTTTCAATAAAAATAATAGGAATGCCTGTACAAAAATTTCCTTATTTTAGTGTATAGATGATCTATCAAGTTCAATAAATTTATTAATTAATTTAATTAATTATTAATTATCTTATCTGAAAAATTATCTTAACTTTTTAATATTATTATCCTATTTTAGAATAATGCTTAGGATAACTATCGAAACAGTCTTAAATTGGAGTAGAAAAATACATTTATATAACAAATATTCATTGCATAAATGCATAGTAATAAATATGTATATCTTTAAATAGAAAATGGTAACATCAGAATTTACTTTTAGTATTTTTTCATAATTTAATTTATGTATATGGAAGTTTTTTGTATTATTATTAATAAGAAAATTTATGCTTCACATTTGTGAGTTTAGATTTTGTATTGGTTTACTTATTTTTGTCAACATATAGTTTTATACAAAATAATAGCGTGTAAAAAAATATAACATTAGTAGTTATGTCATGTAATTATCACATTATAAATGTATGATGCATGGATGAAGAAAAAGATATCTTTATTCATTTCTATAGCAATGGCAGTTATCCATGATTATAAATTCTAACTTTTTTTGAAGAAAGCGTTGCCAAGAATAAATTATTAGTAACGTCAATTGCACACATATCCACTACAGGGTCAGAAACAGGGAGACTATTTACTTGTTTTCCAGTGGATGTACTCCACAGTGATATACTACTAGTAGATTCTTGGTGTGCAGCAACTAATGTATCATTTTCAACATTTATGAAACATGGTCGAGACAATAATTGTTGAGAATTACCAGCGTGAAACGTGTGTACTACATTACAAACTGTTGATTCCTCATTGCCTCTTTCTATAGTGCACACTATGTGTCTCGCATGAGGTTGTCTAACGTTTGGTCGAGAAGATATTAAAGTATGATTATTCTTTTCATCATAACACGCAGATACAAACGGACCTTCAAGAAATATTTGTTTAGGTAAATATTTTGAATCTTTCTGTTCATAAGCATAACAGGTGTTCAAACGACATGCTATGAACCCACCCCGAGTAATACCGCTACTTGAATTAGAAGGCACTGTTGCTAGAGAAACTACTGGTGACCTGTCGCCTGGATTATCTAAAATTTCTACAGCACTAGAAGTTTGTCTAATATCAAATTGTGTTATAGATCCATTCTGTGCACCCACAAAAAACACATGTGAATTGTTGCCTGACCAGCAGCAACTCCACAATGGAGAGTCTGTTTGATAAGTATGCATGATAATATGGCTTTGAATATCTAGTAATTTTGCACATTTATCAAAACCAACACTAAGCAGTAATGACTGCTGAGATGTATTAAATGTAACATCTCTTATAACTTGGTTGTGCAAAAGAATAAACTGACGTGGTTGAAATTTATCAGAATCAATTTTTTTAATACCATAGCCTGAGAATAAAGTATTTGTTGATTTCTGTGACACAACTAAGAATCCAAACCATGGGTTGTAATCTAATACACGGCAACCGCCATCCTTACATATTTCTATAGATCGATCTAAATGGAACTTTTTAATCATATGTTTAGATATATTTTGGTTCGAATGAATAGTTATTTCTGATTGCTGACTTTCTAGTTGAGATATCCGATTTTTCATGGCAGCAACTTGTTGTTCAAATAATTTTTGTCTCAAAGTATATTTTGAAAGTTCCATTTCTATACGATTTTTTTCTGAATTAACGCTATTTAATTGTTCTTTTAATTTGTCCAATTCTGTGGTATCTATCGAAGTTAATTTTTTAGCATATAACATTCTGATATCTTTTACAGCAGCTTTCCTATTGCATTGTGGGCACCGGCGATTTGCACTAGTACAAGAAGTCTGCAACCATTTTAAAATACAACTATGTCCAAATAAATGTCCACATCTTAAACAACATAAACGATGATCTCCTGAACCAGTCCATAAATCCATGCATATTGGACAAGATTGATCAAAATCAACATCAGAATTGTCTAAAGTTGTTTCTTTTGCTTTTTTTGCTTTTATTTCATCTTCATCATTGTCTTCTAAAATATCACATGCATATTATTTTCTGAATCTATGACATGTATCAGACATACAAAAGTTAAAATAAACTTACTTGTATCTCTTGTTTGAGCTTCATTTTCTGAATTGTTGTCAGCATTATCATTATCAGATCCTTCTATGTCTGTTACATCTTCCATTTGTACTTCTTCTGCTGTAATATTTTATCAAAATTGTAAATAATTACAATTATCTTTGTATATACAAAATATGCATACATATTTATAAATTTCTTTATTCTTTAATTCATAACATAAAAAGTGATTTATAATGTATATTTTCTTTATAATGTAGAAAATATAAAAGCATTTTCATCATTTTCACATTTAATTATATATGTATATATTTCTATTTAACATAACTTATAAAATATTGTTTCTCTTAACATGCTGTACACTTACAATCCATAACCTCCATTTTACGAAAATCAGAATTTATCTATGAATGTGTCTTATAAATATATATTTCACTGCAAGTGACTAGAATTTCTCACAATTAAAAATGTATTTACATTCTTTGTTAACAGATATAAATCAAATATGGTAATAAATTTGTTTATATACAACAGATATTTTGTGACCTTTTTCGAGGAAATATATTCATCAAAACAATATATATACTAAATGATTCTAAAATAACATTACTTACAGTGTTAAGTAATAAATGATTTTTCTTAATTGTATATGTCGTAATCTGACATTACTTCGTAAACGTTTTCACTTAATTGTGAAAGGTGTCATCCCAATTTTTAAAAGATGCTAAATCGTGTAATGTATTGTAATCATATCAACAAAAATATTAGTTACATCCATTCTAGAGTAATTATTATTTACTTTCTTCGTTATATTAATTATTACAAGCAGTTTAATATATAATCAATAAAAGATTTTGTATTTTTTATTCATATTTACGATATCGGTAAGTTTTTTGACATTTTTAATTTGATAATATTACTTCCTTCAACACAATTGAATCAATAGTATTTCTTAATATTAGTTTATTAATTATTTATTAATATTAATATTGTCACATAATATGTAAAAACAGAAGGATATTTTTAAAGGTTATTTAGTTTTAATAATTACGATTTTTTATATTTTTTGTACAACTGCATACTGATAACGAACTATGACTTGAATACAGTTGATAAGTTCAAAAATGTAACTGTACAACATAAAAATAAAAGACGCATGCTTCACATTTATATTTGAAGAAATTGAAGGTTCTCTTGAGTAAGTGTCATTTGCATATTTTGGTAAAGTTTTATTTATTTTCGTTTTGATTTTGACAAATTTAGCAATTGATTGTTATATTAATGTACCATGTATATTTCGATTTATAGACCTATAAAAATTACATAAAAAAAAAGATAATTTCGAAACAAAAATCGAGAAATCGTTCGACGCGATTTGATAGCGATACCGTTTCTTTAACGAATAAACGGAAGGAAAGGATCATTATTCTTGAGTCTACGATAGTATAGTAAAGACCTTGTGTTATTAAGTAAAGCAACGGTGTTATATCGAAGGTAAAATAATGAAGGTAAAATATTGGTTAAATTTTTAATAAAATTTGCAACTATCTCCAACTTTGAAGAGTCATTTATTCGACGGAGATTTATATCAATTTAATTATATTTCAAAGATATACAAATATTATAAAATATAATTTCGTTTGCTTTAGAAGCGGAGACCGTGTACGTGGAATACATCTCGTTCTTCAGTAAATTCACCGACGTCTCTTCGTACTCGCGAACTCGATGGTTTACCTGTTAAAATCAAAAGTTTTCACGATTTGAAGCGTTTGAAACGAGATAGCCCGAAATTGTATAAAAAGAGTGCGGAATACAAGGAACCTTCATTGAAGAGAGATGCGTTTGGATCGTTAGAATCTTTGTTCGATTTGAAAAAACCTTTAAATTTGCCGGACGTGTGCTCGTTGACGATCGAGCATCATCAAGAGGGTCACATAGTACCTTTTAAATCGAAAAATCCCAAGAATTCTAAGACTTTCTTAAAATTGCTTTCTCTGCAACAAGTGGATCTTGAACCGCACATTCTTGAACGGGTGTGATTTTGGTATTATTTGTATTTAAATTATGCAATAGTTAATAAACAATGTCTTAGTTATATTCACCAGCGCACATAAAAATAAGTAGATTGTTGTAAGTTAATTCAAAATAATTTGTACAGACTTACGAAACAGATGATTTTAATAGTACACCGAAGGAAATTAAGCAAGAATCGAATTTTGAAACATTGAAAACATTAAGAGACATTGAAAATTTGGGTCAAGAAGAGAAAGAACCAGAAAAAAAGTATAAAAGTATTTTATTTTCGGGGGCATCTTGTTAATATTATATATTATCTAATAATAAATTTATTCAATTATAAAGCATGGCTGACGAAGATGTAAAAATACAAGAATTTCCCGACGAAAATGTCGAAGAAGATGTTCGAGAAGTCGAAGAAGATGTTCAAGAAGTCGAAGAAGATGTTCAAGAAGTCGAAGAAGATGTTCAAGAAGTCGAAGAAGATATTCAAGAAGTCGAACAAGTTGAAGAACCATCAAAAGAGAAAGAAGAAATAGAATCTGTAACAGTGTCGGTAGCAAAATCGACACCCGAAGACAAGGAAGAACGGCCTCCATCATATCCGCTTCCTCCTGGTGTTGGCGAAGGTATGATATTGTAAATTCAGGAATCAAAAATGTAGAAAAGGATACAGTAATAATCTGAAAAAATTTTAAAATACAGTTTTTAAAAAACTTATACGTTATTCAGGTGCGCCTATTAAATTTGGTGGACGAAATGAATCGATATTGAGTTCATCTCCTTTGACTGATAGCGCTGTGATGATGGAAATGAAAAAAGCGGACGATCGTTGCGTTGTGCTTGCAAAAGAAATTGAGCAGCTGAAGCAAGAAATAGCTACGCTCACAACTGTAATGATTTTAGGAAAAATAAGCTAAAATGAAATTTGAAATTCAAAACGCTGAAAGTTTAAAGTACGAAATGCCAAGATTTAAAATAGATTGCTATATATTACAGAAAAAAGATTTAACCGATGAAGATACGTTAATAATACATGAGAAGCAGGACCAAGTGATGAAAAAGCTGACAGAATTCGAACAGATAACGCGGAAGCTACAACGACTACTAGGTTTGTCCGACATCTCGAGCACTACTTTTGCTAAGATGTTTGATATGCAACCCATTATGAAATCCAGTACCGTGAGTATTTTTTATCAATCATCGAGGCAAGTAGCGCGGTGAAGTGTATGAAAAAAATAATTTATAGATCATTGCCGAGGAGGAAGAATTTGAAATAATAAAAGAAAAGGTAGATATGATAGATAAAAGGACGGATGTAGAAATAGAGAAGCTTAGAGAACGCTTCGACTTGCCTCAGATAGAGTACCCAGAAGACCAGTATGTTATAACGTTATTTATTTCATTAGAATACGTTTTTAAAATTTATTTGGTTGTTCAATCAGACTTCCAAGAGTAATTGTTTGCGGAAATACGGAAGATGAAATTCCAAAAATTGTTGTGGCAGACAGTAAAAAGAAAGGGAAAGATAGATGTCTTCAGAGTTTGACGGGAAAGTTAACAGAATCGTTGACCATGCAGGAAAAATTGGTATTAGAAAATGCACAGCTTGAAGGTGGCAAGTAAGTTTTGTGAGATAACTTCATTTTACACAACAATTACATACGCAAGTCATAAATGGTCTGTTGCTTTTCGATATAAAAAAAAAAAAGTAGAAAATCGATTAAAATATGTGAAAACTAATCAGTTTCCTTAACGACGTTTGCACGGATTGTTGTTAATAGAAATATGTTAACATGAACCATGTGATCTTGTCTTTGTTACAAAAATTAACTTATTGATATGTTAGATACAAATTGGAAGAAGCATTGCTAGAAAAAGATACCGCCGTTGAGAGTCTTCAGAGGAAGGTATGCGGGCTACAGGCTGAAATGAGAATAGTCGTGAAGGAAAATGTGGAGCTGACACGTCAATTAGCTTGCTTGAATCAACGAATGACTAGTCCTTGTTGTCACACACCTTGTTGTCCAGGTGGAATTTCGTCTGAAGTATCAAGTCCGTCTCCTCTACGTTCAATTTCGTACACCAATACGTTACAGCAAGACGACGATTATTGTCGATGCAAGTGTTGCATCCAACCTCAAACAGCTGATACTTTGTCACCAGTCGCAAATACTGTATGCGGTACGTGTCTCAACTTCTCAAACTTCTTAAGATTTTCCTTTTATAATTTTTTTAAAATTTAGTATGATGAAATTTAATGTGTTACAGTGAGACTGAGTCATACGTATTTACCTAGCGGAGGTGAGCTATGTTACAATAAAAAAAAAAATATATATATATATTTCTGAAAGTATTGATTGAAATATTAATAAGTATTATTATTTTAAATATTTTTGTTAGATTCACCAAGACTCGCAGGTGGCGCGTCAATAACAGGTGTTTGCGTTACAAGTGGTGCTTCTTCTCAAATCGACATGTGTTGCCGAAGTCCCGCCACTGTTAAAACACCATGTACAGGACCATCACCTCCTCCAAGGGGAACTTGTCCTGCAGAAATAGAGAACAAACTTGCGGCTTATGGGAACAGTACCAAACAGCTAGTACATCTTCGAAATATGTATAATGTAACTTCAATTCAATTTTTATGCTTATTTATTGGCGTATTTTATAGGAGCAACAATTGGGTAGCATGGAATGCGAAGTACGGAATATGCAGATAGAGCTTGCCAATGTTCAACGAGAACGTCAACAATTGGAACAACAACGAAAGTTATTGAAATGTACTGGTCCTTGTGCACCTTGTGGTTGCTGTCCTCCTTCACCTTTGACTCTTCAGACACCAAACGGATCTCCTGCATATCTACCTCCTGTACCAGTTGTACAGCCACCTTCTATACCTCTTCCTAAGGTATCCACTCAATATTTCGAATAACTTGATTGTAAATGTTCTCACTCGTTCGAAGATAAAATGTCGCATGTGTCATACATAATTTTACACGAAATAAATATATTTTCCGAAAAGTTTCAGATATTTTATTTTTATTAAGGGTGATATACTACATATCATATAAGATCGTTTTTCGTCGTACGTAGATACCACCTGCTCCTTCTGCAACCTGTACTGGTCCTTGCGTAAATGCTCCTATGGTAAGATTGAACTTCAGAAAAAGATTTAACATGAACTAAAGCAGCTGTTTAAAAAAGGGCGCTAGCACGTGTCCTCAGCAACAGTTACGTGACCTACGCGAACAATATGCACGTCTACAAGATGATTACAAAAACAAATTATGCGAGGTTTCGTGTTTAAGAACAGATGCTGATAAACTGAAACAACAAATACGTGAAGCTATTGAAGAGAAAGAAAAATTAGAAATTAAGCTTGTAGATGTTCAAGAACGTTTGAAGGCGATGGAAGCCGAAAAAGAAAAATACGAAGGTGATTATTTATTGGAGTGCTTTTCAGTTCGAATATAATTAATTATACAATACAATTAATTAAACATTAGGTTTTAAGGAGCAAATGGTCGAGCAGGAGCAAGCGTTGATCGTCTTTAAACAACGTTTTCGAGAAGCCCAAGACGAGCTTGAAGAATTGCGATCCTTGATTCAGGATCAAGCCGCTCAGTTGGAGGATTATCGAAACAAATACCTACAGGTTTTCTCATTTATCATATTTTCTCTGAAATATTAATATAAATAATATATGAAAATAATTATGAAAAAAAACAGGCGCAACAACAAGTAGAAGAACAACGGCGACAACTTGATCTTATGGAGATGGACAATGCACGGATGAACGAAAATGTCACCTTAGAAATTGGCAGAGTAAAAGTATGTAGTTAATTATATAATATCCTCATCAATTTGACACATTTTACTATCATTCAAATAGAATCAGTTCCAAGAAAAACTAGCAGAACTTGCTCCTTTGCCGGACATTCTGAAACAGACACAAGTGAAATTACAAGAGGCGCAACAAATGCGTTTGGTTGCAGAACGTAACTGCGAAGATCTCTCGCGGGAAGTCATAGGTTGTAAAGATAAAATTCAAACTCTGCAAAACCAATTGGACGTTTTGCGTCAAGAGCACCAAGCAATGCAGGTTAATATTTTTTTGTCGATTCTAAAAAAAAAAGTGGTTTTTCGTAAACCGTTTAGATTTGTGTGTAATGATTTTCAGGATGAAAGAGGCCACGGTTCGGGACGATTCGATGAATTGGAAAGAAAAAATACCGAACTACGACATGAGAACGAACGTATGAAAAATACGCTTGCAAGATTTGAAGAGCACGATGCGCAATTACAGAAACGCATCGATGAAAAAATGCATGAAGTCACACAATTGACAGCAATGCTCGAACAAGTATGTTATTGCATACTTTGTCTGGAAACGTATGGTAATTTTAATAAATATCAAAGGTTCGAGAGGATTCTGCGAGACAAGTGGCAAGAACGAAAGAAAGATGTGAAACTATAAGGAGATCTATGCAAGGTCAAATTGCGGAAATGGAACGACAATTAGCTCAATGCAGAGCTACTGCAAGAGCTGCACAAAAAGATAGAGACGAAGTAATTTATCGATCAAAAAGTCTATCTCTTTCTATCTAGATATTAGCTACGCCTTAACTATTATTTTATCTTATAGATTAGACAGAAAATGCAAGGTCAGATAAACAACTTAAATGAGGCATTTGAACAGGCTCAAGGTCGGATAAGATCACTGCAAGGTCATGTAAATTATTTGAAAACATCTTACAGCAACATTTTCAAGGGACAAGGAGAGATGCCACCTGGTGTTTTACCCGGAGAGGCTGGATTCGATTCCTGCGACTGCAATTATTAATAAGACAATTAGTATTTTATTGATGTAGAACTGAAATTTTAACGTCAAATATCATCTTACTGAATTGTTTAAATTACGTGTGAAATATCTTCCCTAGACTGTAACAAAAATTTTCTAGTTCATGTAAGTAAATATATTCATCCAACTGTTGATAAATTAAATTTATTAACAAATAGTTGTGTATAATAAAACTCACGATATTCATTTGTGTTTATATTAACCAATGCCGCAAAAATTGAATCATTATAGTAAAAATAACGTATTCGGTACAATGTAGCATGTATTTTTATTTATGTATTTTATTTTAACAAAATGTCACGTATTCCTCATATGCAATGAAATAGAAGAAGTAAATAAGAATTTTTGATAACAATAGTGCAAAACTCGACTTAAAGAAATTAGAATAATGATCTGTACAAGGAAAAAAGCACTTATTTATAATTGTATAAGTTTCATTAATTTGCATCCACAGAGTGAAGCATATTGAGCATATTTAATATTGCGTCAGATCGCGATCTTACTCTTTCCATTTCCATTCGAAATTCTTCCAGTTGAGACTCAATTCGGCGTGCATATGCATGACAACATCTGTAAGCAAACATATCATACATATCATCTTACGTATTTCATCTGTTATATGTATTGTCTTTACGACAATGTACAATATAGTTACTTGTTGCATTGCGTAGTAGAGCATGTAGGCTCGGGTGTAGGAGATGAAATCTTAATTCGTGGAGGATCATTTATCATATAGGGTGTTTCTTTCTGGTATTCAGTTTTACTTAAACCAGTAGAACTATTATTACGGCAATCTCCACATCCTTTTAGAAGATCCATAAGAATTCCTCTTACTCTTTTACCACTTAGTCTTCGTTGTCTCGTCTACATAGAGAAAAAAGGGTAAAATAACATTTTTAACATATTCGTTAAATTTATAATTATGCTTTAGTTATCTTACTTCGAGCGTTTCACTAGATCGTTTAATTGGAATTAAAGGTTCCTCTTCCCCATGATTTGAAAAGCTGCGACTACATGTGTGTTTGCCAGAATGTTCATGATTACTTGGTACTGCGTCCGAATGATTATTTGTATTGTCCAAGGATGATTTACACGTACATGAAATATCTCTAATAGGGCTGCAACATCTTGAATGTGGTCTATCCGCTACATTTTGAAATGAACATCGACACGCATGATATTTGCTAGTTATATTATTCAGTTCGGCAGTGGTACTCGGATTGTTTTCATGTAAAGAATTTTTCAAATCTAATGTAAATGTATTTTTGCATAAATTCCTACGAACTTCTTTGCTGTGAAATTTATCCTTACAATGCTTAAAGTTAACATCGTGTTTTTGTTTCTCATGATATGAACTACAACTACATTCTTTATCTATGACTTCAATGTGATGCATACAACAGGAATGTAATTTTTCTTGCGAATTCAACGCATTTCTACATGTCCATTCTTTGTGGTGTTTTGAAGAATTACAGTTTTCACAAGAAGGAACACAAATACTTGGGCTGAAAGAATTATTCATATGTCTTTTGTTATTTATATCATCTTCAGAGCAAGATATTTTTGATGAATTTAATGATAAAGAATGACAACATTCAGAAATATTGGATCTATTGAATTTGTTACTTGGAACTTTCTGCTTTTTATTAGTTGAACATACAAGTGGACTTCCGTTAAATCTCGTTTGTGATGCATTTTGCCAATAATGACACATTTTTTGTTCAGATAATTTTTCACAGGCTTCCAGATCATCCTCATTGTCACTTATAGACTCATGATCTATTTCTTTACCCCAAACACTAATCGTTCCATTTATTTCGGACATTCTTACTTCAAGATTACCTAATAAATATGGGCCACATTCTTGAATTCGATTTTTTTCAGTGTCTAATCCATCTTTTGTAGGTTCTTCTGCCTGAATTAAAAAACTTCTATTTTTACTATTTTCATCTTCCCTGTATATGAAACATTTTACACTGTCTTCGTGATCATCTCTCTGTTCTACCTTAGTTTCTACAGGCGTGAAATCATTGATTGAACGATCAATCGAGCTATCTTTATTGACTGATCCCTTTTCTTTTTGTTCAGTGTTTGATACTGTATGTTCCTCAGGATATTTAAATTTTACATCAGATGTATCTTTTCTCTCAGATTCTACAGTTGTATGAGGTATCTTAAAAGGTTGAGTAAACGTAGAAGTACCAAGCATTTCTGTTGCTTTCCTTTTTTTGGAACTTGATGCATGAATTGGAGAATTACATTCTACAGTTGATGATTGATCTATGGAATTTTCATTTAATCGTTTTTTGGTGTTTCTTGCTAAAGGACTTTCAGTTTTTGTCTTTCCTTGTATATTCGAAAGTGTTTGCAAAATTCGAGATGAAGTAATAAATGTTCGAGAAAATGGATGTGCTATCTTTCTTGGAGTAGCTCTATCAGTGAGAACAATACTATCGTCAGAGTTAAGAATTGGAGTCAGATCAGGGAGTTTAATGGATATGGCTGGACTACCAGCACTATCTGCCCATTGATCAGTAGAACTTATTGTAGATGCAACACTACTAGTGGATATTTTATTATTTGTGTCACCTGAACTTACAGTATTTTGATTAGAAACAGGTTCTGCAACTGCTTCAGTTTGTACTGCTGCAATTTTCGTTTCACACGTTTTATTCTGATCCTTATATTTTGCTAAAGATTGTTTTAAAGCATCTAATTCTTGTTTCATTTTCATATTTTCTGCCAATACTTTCTGGTAGGCATCTTGCAAATTAAGAAATTCTGCATCCTTTTGATTAAGCTGACTTTTTAATTCAGTTATTTCAATGTTTTCGACATTCATTTTATCAGCTGCATTGAGTTTTCCAAAATTTAAATTTCCTGTTTCATCTTGCATTGTGCCGATACTTTCAACGCTTTCAATTTTCAAAGGATAACTAGTATTGCTGTTATCAATTTCTTGTGCATTGATCATTTCTGCTTCATTATATATTTCAGATTCATTAATTTTTTCTTGTCTTTGTTCCGGTAATTCTTCTTTTTGTTCGGTATTAGAGGCACCACGCATATACTCTTCATAGCTTAATGTACGTAAATTAATAAATGTGGGCGTTGCCTGATGACCATTAACTGAAGAAGACTGATTTATACCAAATCTTATATTTCTCTCTAAAGCATTTTCAATTTGATATTCAATATGATGAGCATTAACATCTGCAGAACCATTTCGTTTTTCTAATTTATCAGAATTTCGCACACGTTTCATATTTTCTTCCAACATTTTCTTGTAGGCACGTTGCAAATTAAGAAATTCTGCATCCCTTTGACTTTGACTTTTGACCGACCCTTGACTTTTCAATTCACTTGATATATCATTGTATTCAGAATCCTTTCGAATGTATTTATATTGATTTCCAATGACTCTATTAAAGCTTTTGTTATTTTCTCCATTCTCTAATATTTGTGCTGTATTGTACATTAGATTATCATTTTCAGTTTCATCACGTTGTAAATCTTGTATCGCCTTTTCAGCATAATCTTTTATAGTTTTATTTGTAACCTTTATTTTCAATTGTTCTGGGTCATTGTCTATAAGTAAAAAGTAAAAATTATTGTTTATATAGATAACTTATTTGCTTTAAAATGGTTATTGGTTATTCATTGATATGGAAGAATGCCATATTATTTTCAATTTTGTTCAAAATTGATAAACTATACTTTTTTAAGTTATAACATATAAAAAAAGAATATAGATTACAACAATAACAACAAGCATCAGACATATCTTCCAAATATGAATATCCAAATTGTAATTGGATGTACAATTGTATACGAATATACTTCTTACTTTCAGTTTTTTCATTATGATTTTTACTCATTATGAATTCTTGTTCTTTCATACGCTTTTCCATTGATTTTCTATTTTGCTCTTTTATGTCTCTTATGTATTGCTTCACTTTACTCTCTACATGTTGATACTTCATCATTTGCTTCTTTTGTGCAACAGGATACAGCATTGGATTTTGTTGTATACCTAAATAATTATGTCTAAAAATATTTAAACCTTGCCTTTTTTTATAATATGACGAATGAATGTTGTTTTTCAAAGTACTTAGATCTTGTAACGATAAACTTCTTTCCTTATGATGCTGCTTTAATCTATTATTCAAGATAAAGTCATCGGAAACTCTATCAAAACATTCTGGTTCGTACTCTGTCTCAATATCTTCGTCGTCATCATTGTGCAGTCTCAATGGATTCTCCTCATCATCATCATCTTCGTCCTCATCTTCTTCGTCGTCCAACATTGTATTATCATGCTCATTTTCAAGATCCATTTCTTCCATATCTGCGTACATACATTACATTGTAGGAACGAGATCTTATTAAATCAAATAAAACTTATATACCTCATTTACATACCTTCACTATCTACATATTCATCTTCCTCTTCATCATTATACGGATGATTACTGTCATCACCAGAAGATAACACATAGATACTACCTCCTCCTTGATCGTCGGTGGGGTAAGGACTTCGACTGTTGTCTTCCTCTATGGGGATTCTATCCGGCTCTTTTGTATTATTGATATCCGAATCTTCACGCTTTGATGGTGAAGATACGCTAACATACGTTGGCATTTCCTCATCTTCCAACATCAGTTGCTCCGTCTCATTGTTCAACATGCTTGTTTCACTTTTCAATTGTTCTTTACTGTGATTTTCCGCATGCATTTTCGACTCGGTTTTTTCCGAAGTATGTTCGTTTTTTCCCGACATTGTGGAAATTGATACTGAACAGGGCAAACGTATCGCAATTATATAGAATCGCGCAATGACGAAAAGTTCGAAATAACGCAAACCCGCAACGAACGCGCACTATTTCGTTCTTTGGACATTTAATGCCAGCGATTTCATTTTTCCGACGACCGCCATTACAGCTGCTGCTGATCGCACTTGCACTTCAGTTCATCTTCGACATTCTACATTTTCGTCAGATGTAACTTCTTTCTGTCCGACAATAATTACATTTTCAAATATTATTTTTGATTGACGAACTTTATTTTACTATCGACTGACGTTTTAATCATACGCGACGAAACCTTCGTCTCGCAACTAAACTCATAATTATCGAGACTAATGACCCACGAATATACAGGGATGTACTTTGCGTTGGATTTAAGAGGTACACATCTGTTTTACGTTGTATTTAATATAATTTTTTTTTTTTAATACTGATATTTATTAATACTAATATCAAATGACAAATTTGTGTTTGTGACAAATAATCGATGGGACAATTATTTCTTTCGAATTTTACATAATAATATAATATCGTCAATTAATTACGCAAAATTTTTGCAAATTCTAAAATATAAAATATTTAAGAGAGAGAAATATAATTTTTTTTTTAATGTAAATCTTGAATTCGGAAATTCGTGTTTTGCAACATCACTGATCAGTTGAATACGAGGAACATGGAATCGGACTGTAACATCGTTTACGTTGTTTCCATGCGCAGTGAACGATATTTCGTCTGCAATTAGGTAGCAATAATTGGCAGTATTATAGAAAAGACTTTAGAAACGCAATTTAGAAAAAATTGAAGAAAAAGCATGTCTATCGAAAGTAACGGAATTTCAGTGATCATCGAACTTGGGTAATATCAAATCGATACCTAACCTAACTTAACTTAATGATGATAACGATATATGTATGTAGACCAAATTATTCGGTGAATAATTTCAGAGGCGGGGCGGAATTGCTCTTTGACAAGAAGAAAAAACACTCGGTGAACTTACCTGGAAACGACTGTAAGTTCTGTAAAATTTTTCTGCGTGAAATCTTAACGTCAGATTCGTGACATGAAGTTTTGCAGGGACTATACAGAAGCTACTCTTCTGGATGAAAGATAACCTCTTGAAAGAACGTCCGGAACTTTTCATGCAGGACGACACCGTGTAAGTTATTAAATCTTATCATAAAATGTTAATACCAAGAATATCCCAAGTAACAGCTTACAATGTTGTACGATTTGATACTCAGGCACGTATGACTCTTCAGTACATACGCGTTGTATCACTGTATATCAATTCGACTTGCCAATTCTAGTAGTATGTACAATCAACATGGCGGCTTGCGAGGGTTCCACGATGTTACCTGAGAGGGCGGCACAATTCAGATTAAGTTACAAGCCTTAAATTCATTCGGTGCATAAAATTCGCACGTTGAACTTTAGATCAACAACAAATCTCTAAACATATCACATGCCTATTTCATACACTATTTTATATTTGCAGACGACCGGGAATTTTGGTCCTCGTAAACGACACCGATTGGGAGTTGTTGGTAAATAATGAAATTATATTACAATTTAAACAATTTTTCCCAATAATGTTTCAAATTGGACTAGACTGAGTATTTTCTTTTGTTTTCACTGTGAATGCGCACATGCGACAAATTTTCACATTTACACGAGAGAGACTATGAAAAATACGCGATTCGCATGGAGCAGTAATCGAGATGGGGTGAGACACTCGCTTGCGAACGACAATTGACAAACGTCCAGTGAAAGTATTCCGTCGCGGAATTTTTTGCGACCCGCATACTCAATCTACGGTGTGCTTGGTTTTGAGCGCAGCCTGAGGATGGGAAATAAGAGAACATCCGACGGTGAAAGGGCGCAAATGATCTTGAAGGTTTGCCACACCCACGGCAGAATTATCATTTTAATACTAACCGTACTTCGTCTGTTCTTACCGTAACCGGTCCTTTGACCGGTTATGAAATAGACATTTTTTTCGAAAAAAAATTGTCAATTTATTGTTGGAAATAATGCACGACATAACTTTAAAATAATAATAAAACAATCAATTATATTTTCAATATTATGTGTGATGTAAACAAGAGATGAGAGGGATACAGGCAGATTCCATTCAGTTCCTAGAACTCGCAACGCTTTTGTTTCTGTACATTTTTTTATTCCAATAATACGATTACCTATTATCAATAAAAATGTCGTTTTTGTTTTACCAAATATTTCGTTTGGCGTATGCCGTTGGACCTGATACTTGTTTAAAACTATATGATGATCTTCCTATTGTTGGTCCTTCTTTTATTTGTTGCCAAACAGTTTCATCAAGAGCCACTTCAGTGTTTTAGACATTTTGATTACTCTTACTTTCAGAATCTGATAAAAATCTTCGGCGCTTTTGTCCTCTACGGACATTCGAAATATTTTCTTCTTCATCGTCAGTGTCAAACAGATAATCACGTTCAATTTCCTCAGTGTCGAACAAATCACCTTCACTTTCAATTTGCTCATTTTCAGACTCAGAATTTTGCCCGTCTGAACACTCTTCACTTATATTTTCTGTTTTTCAATAACTTTTCTCACTGGACATATTCCCGGATAAAACAAAATTCGAAACCAATGTACTGAATATTATGAGATTTGTTCACTCCTTGTCCTATTTGATTTCTCGTAAAAAAACAAAAGTTGAGAAACTGATTAATCGGATAATGCAAGATTTTGCATAAAGTTAGACGAACAAAAGAAATAACAATGAATGTTCAATTTTGAATTTTATTTCGAAGCCGGCCTGGTACGGTTAGTGTTAAATTTGTAAATCTACAAAACGCGACCGCTATTAGATTACGCTTCCCGAAGCACGTTCGAGGAAAGAAAGAAACGAGGAATTGCGTTAGCTGCAGGGGAGTTTGAGAGCAGACGCGGAAAGGACGATAGCTTCAGCCATTATTATGATAATACCGACGTTTCTCGAGGCTTCGACTATATTGCCACTTTTTGTCCTGTTTCCTTTTCGTTCCACTCTTACACTACTTGCATATACATATGTCGTTCTCTTGCCGTTTCATTTTCGCCGTTTTGATACACTTTTTCGTTTTCTTACGTTGTAAGAAATCAACAAGCTATATCCGATAATGGCAATTTCATTAAAATTTTCAGGGCGAGGGTAATTACAAAATAAATTCAGGCGACACGATAATGTTCATATCCACTTTACACGGAGGATAAGACGCAAGCGAGAAAGACGGCAGCCCAATGAAGAGGAAATCAAATATGATGGTACGCGATCTGACTCGATTGCTGAGCGAAAGTGATGCTTGTTTGTGTAAGGTGTGCGCGCACGTGCACATTGTCAGAGAATAAAATGCTCATTCGCACGACGTACGTCTGGGATGTTCCAAGTAACGACTATGATATTACGGCTGACACTTTGGCCGTTTTCCAAGGATCCTTTGGTATTATTGCCTCTTCTCTTCCTCACCAGTCTTTTCTCGCTACATAGCCAATGGGCCATATCCTGTTCCCCCGTTTCCACTAGCGGCGACGCGACTCGTCTACCTCGGGTACTTAGCTCTTACCGTTCTCGTGCTGGTATACAGCTTTGCGTGCATTATTTCGTAATTAACGTTGCAGAAGACAGAACGAGGAAAGGGTAAGATAAAGCGATGTAACTTGGACGCTAAAGCGCTTGTTTGCTATACGTGTATCAATTTGTTTCGAAGGATGTTTTAGATTCTTGCCTCCAAACTTTGCTTCTTGTTGACTTTGATAAAAAAAAAAGAAGAGAAAAAAAGGAAAAGAAAAAAAGGAAAAGAAAAAGAAAGGAGGAATCAGCTTCCGGTAGCTGCGTCGGAAAATTAGTTTCAATACAAAAGCGGAGATTGCGCGCGTGCGTCGTGATCAGTTCACATCGAGATTTAGTTGTTGGTCCCTGGAAGCTCTATTAAAAGTAACGATCGTACTTTCAGCTTGATAGAAAGAAGGAAGAAAGATAAATAGAGAACGAGAGAGCGGTAGTAAGAAGGAGATCTTTTCATGGAAAAAATGAGAAAACTTGGGTGAACTTCCTCTTCTGTATAATTAATTACCGGTGGTAGTAGTTCTTTACGGTACACGATAAAGATCGTATCGAAGGTTTTTCAACTTGCCCGACCGAGTGAAGTTAATCAAGCCTGCTACTAGCCTGCCGCGATGTCTGCGATTCTCCCCTTTTGCTCATCGATCGACCGTGCTTTTCAGCGTCGTGCTCTGCGTTCCGTTTAAACGTGATACGCGCGAGGGCAGCGACACGTCTCTGAACTAGATTTCCGCGATATCGGAACCAATCAGCCGTCGATGGAGGTCGATAGACGAGTCGCTTCATCATATAATAAACTAACGAGAAACAACGCCGCCAATTAATCACAAGCCCGCATCGCGCGGTGAAATTCGACGAAAACGGTCTAACGATCATCGGCTCCTTCAGTTAGAGGGTCAATCGATGTTACGGTTCGAAAATTTCGAGCTAGTCAATCGTTAATTGTAAACGAGAAACTTTCGACGGGTCTCGACCTTCGACGGACTGTTTTTCATACGTCGAAGCTTTTATACTATAATATTTGTATAAATTGAGAGGAAACTCATTCTTGCGATGATTCGTATAAATTCCAACGAGTTATATATTTGCTTTCAATAAATTACAAATTTAAGCGTATTATCACTGAAAGTGATTTTAGCGTCTTCAGGTGCAACGCTAATGCAACGAAAATTAGTGATTGGTTGATTTGAGTCACGTGATTCGCGAGGGGGCGTAAGGTAGACCTCGAGTAGGAGTGGCGTTATCTGGTACTGAGCGATCGCGCCTGTAATTTGTTTTGCATATCAATAAAATTTTATGGCAAAAAAGTCGTCTTCATTTCCTAGTCGGAACAGTTGCTTCTGGGCTTTTCAGTGAGACGAATCGTACTGGGGTACAAGTCGTGTAGTTTTTCGTTAGTTTGTATTTTCAATTGTTTTGGGTCATTGGAAATTATTCAGTTTTAGAATTTTTTCAATTTAATTGAATTCTGTTACTAATTTCAATTGTAAAATCAAATATTTTAAATTTTAATTGTTGAGTGATAACTCGTTAATTTGTGCTCGAAAGCTTTGGCGCACAAATTAATCTCTCCAACTACTTCAGTTTCATTTTTCTTTTCTTTTCTTTTTAGGTATCTGTATAACGTTGGTGTGAGTGGATTCGTCTGTCGTTTGTGCCACTGTGTATCTGTATTTTGCGCACGAATACAATGCATTTTGAAGCGCGGAGATACGAAACGCATCCCCCTGTGAAACCAAGTGTCCCGATCGCTAATGGTTCGGCAGGGTTGGATGGTCCAGTGATTAATTGTGTCAGCCATGATTACATTACAGAGGATTCAGATCCACTATATTATATACGATCGTGCATGCGTGTAGCTCGCGGCCAGTCCGTAACACGTGCGTCGAACGCACTTGTGCGTGTTAGCCGGATGTCGGAGGAGTAAGCAACGTGTCCACCCAACTAACTGATCGCGTCGCAGAAACGCGCCAGGGTAACGTCCGATGACACTGCTAATATGCAATTCTGTATAATCTATACATATTCGTGTATATATATATATTCCATAACGTGTTATATATTGATATAGAATAATAATCTCTCGAATGGCCAGAAGAGTCAGAATGAAGGAAAAGCGAGGAAGATCCTGGTCAGTCCAGTGATATTGATGTACATAACTCTACATCGTTTAATACGCCGTGGTAATTGATTGCAAGGTAATAATTAACCATTTTCCCTGAAATCTACACATAAATTTGGTCGGGACTGTTAAGTGCTACTGAATAATGATGTAATTTGTTAATTGATGTCCCAATTAATCTTGGTACCTCAATTTGTGACTATTAAATTCGGTAACGCCGTGGCCGCATAAATAATTCCGCAAGAGTGGAATTGCTTCTCGATAATAATTCGCCCGCGCGGGGCCGGCATTATTCTAACGAGTTCCAAGTTTAAAAAAAAAGACGATAAAGGGGAGCGAAAGAAGTAATTAGAGTTGAGACGGAAGGCTTTAACGTCGCGTCGATTCATTTGTGAGTTGGCTCTCATTAGTGGCTTAATTTCCGCGAGATGCTCTCTGACGAAATTTTCGAAATTTCTCCCGATGTCAGACGGTGAAATTCGTATTTTTTGCCCGCTCGAAGAAATTTGGGTGGATCCTTTTGGAATCAGAATCGCCCGCTGGCCTCTGTGGGCCATCCGCGAAAATGAAATCGGGCAAGTTGGTATCGTGGTGAATTAAAGTTTCACGTCGCCCCGCTAACGGTTGTTTCACTTTGAAAACGTACGTATAATTTCTGTTATCTCCGCGCGCCGCCGTGCCACGAAATATAAAATAATAAAGGCCAGGGTGAACGCGAAGCGACCAAGAACTTCGGCTATTACAATGAAACAGTTCCGCGCAAACGCGTCTTCAACTTTTAACGGCTCGCCCTCGTTTTCTTTTGTACCCTCTCTCTTTCTCTCTCTCTCTCTCTCTTTCTCTCCTTTCCTTTCCGGTCTACGAGCCCCTTGCGCTGCTCATTTCCCTTCCCTATCGCGAATTTATTTCTCCCAACGATCGTATTCAATTGTGTTCGGAAAGGGAATCGGCCAGAAAGAGGGGATAAAAAATAATTGCCTAGAAGTATCCGTATTGGTTTGTAACGAGATTCAGATACTCGATAACTTTTAACTTTTTTCTCCGTTCTTCCTTCTTTTACTTCCGTCCGCGTGCGTGCTGTCTATATACAGGGTGTTTCGGTAATTGCTTGTTGATAAATAAGTCATTGTCTCGAGTGTTGGTTATTACATAGTTGTCATTAGAGTGTTGTTTTTACGCATATAAATATTTAGAATATTTATTATAATATACAGTAGATGAAGCAAATTTCTATTTAGGTTCCATTTCTGTGGCTATATTTATGAGAGTTTAAGAGTGCATAATTCGCAACCTAATTACACGAAAAAGTAGTATACTACTTTGTATCACCAAACGTGAAGTGATCCGTAGGCAGTGATAAAGAATTTTACTTAATTCCTGAGCATCGCTGATATCTTCAATACTTCATTATTGTAATACTACAAGAGAATAATAAATATTTGAATTAGGACAAATTTGAAATGACTTGACAAATTAGGCTTCGTTGAGATTAACGATTGATTATTATCAATAATTACACAAAAGTCAAAAGTGAAGTCGAAAATCATTGTACTTTGTTAATTTTCTTAAGATTCGTTTGTTCCTTCCAATTGCTAATAATAAATGCTCCAAATAACACTATTTTTTTTATTTGTCTGATTTCTCGAACAGAGTGCGTCAATTTAATAAAAACCACCTCGAAACATCCTACGCGTACATACTTACATGCACGTGCACAATTTTTCCTCTTGTTGAAAATTGCTAAGTGCTTAGCCGCATAATTACATTCAGCCAGTTCCCCAGCGAGCACCATATTTATTTCAGTTTACCACCGTCTCGCCATTAAGGTACTAATCCACTTAATTTCTTCCTAGCCTCGGTTAGGACTCTGCTGCTCTGTTTTTTGTATTTCGATGCCTCCTCCGCGCGCAGGTACATTGCAATTAAGTTCTCGCGACCGAAATAAAGCCCCCACGAAATCCTCTTTTCTTTTTTGCCAGCACGCGAGAATAAACGTTGCCAAATAAGAAAGTAACGCGTTAAGTGTCGGGGACGAGATGACTGTGTGGTTTTAAAGGACCCTTCTTTTTTTCTTTTTTTCAAGCCGTCGTTTCGACCCGTTAAAATGATTAATTTTACCTTGCGATTATGTCGTTCGTGGAAGGTGAAAAAAAAAAAAAGAGCCGCGTAACACCACCGTGTCGCGTTGATGTCTTCGTTCGTGGTGTGCATACCACGTCCCTTCTCTTCCGGTGTAATATTTCACCGACCCTGATAATTTGCGCAACGGCGGATCCGTTATCGATTTTCCCGCGGCAAAGTGGCTGTAAGTAGTTCGTGGTCGTGCATGGTCGGACGTTTTCCAACGCCAGAGTCGAGGGACGAGATTGTTTGAAGGGTCCAGCCGCTTTAAAATTGCACGCTTGCTGTCAGCCAAACGACATTGTCCAACGGCACGTAGGTTCGATATTTCCTTTCCGATTGATTCCAGTGCAATTGAACTGCCAATTAGCAGAAGTGGGGCTAATTGCAAGTATCTCGCAAGTAGATTCGAATCTTTCAAAACGTGATTTATTATAAGTGTCTCAATTTCTATACAGATTTTCGAAGAACGTTCCTGTTTTTCAATACTGGAAAACAATTGGCAATACGTCTTTTACTTCAGGGAATCTCTGAATATTAGGTGAACGATTTTTCCAAGATTCGAAAGCAGCTTGATCAGAATGAATACGAGCGCTTGATTCAGATTCGTAAATACACGTTGGACTTGATTCCAACAATTTCTATTGATTGGGACATTTTCGATGACGAAAGATCGGATCTAGACTCGTTTCGCTTCTTTTTCTCTGCCTCTTTCTTTCAACAATGGAAACGAAAAAAATCTCGTGCGGATAACGCACATCTGTCGTTCGCGTTTGGCTCCGATGCCAAAATCATCCGAAGAGAAACGAGCCTCATCGGCCTACATCGTTTTTTCACTTGGCCAGTCCCGCTTGCTTGGCCACCCTCTGATCGACGCTAACGTAGAAGCACTTTTCTTCGCCCAGAGATCCGCTCCCTTTCAGCTCTCTTTCTCTCCGCTTTTCTTCGTGCCAATGTCTGCGAGACGCGGGCCATCAGC
Source organism: Melipona bicolor (assembly GCA_030673865.1). NCBI lineage: Eukaryota > Metazoa > Arthropoda > Insecta > Hymenoptera > Apidae > Melipona > Melipona bicolor. Next base: position 827,133 of record JAHYIQ010000019.1, read on the forward strand.
ATAAAACGCGCAGTTTTATGAGCCGTAGCGAGTAGACGATCTCGTGTTACATCTTCCTCAAATGATCCCTCTTGTTGCCTCCTCTCTACAATCGTCCTCGCGCTGGTACTTCTCCCTGGTTTCATCGGCGGAATTTTGGACGACGTGGTCGTTTTTACTCACAGTCCTTTGCCCACTCTCTATTTCGTATTTCTTTCGACGTCCCTCCTGTCTTTGCTCGTACATCACCGGCAAGTTGTTCGTCTCTGTCCAAGTTTTTACCTCTCGAGTCTTATCGCCCGTTGTTCCGAGCGTGAACTGCATCGTTCCGGTATTACGAGTAATTTTAATTTCAATCGCGAGGTAATAAAGCTATAAACCGAATGACCGGAGTAAATGGCGGATCGTGGCTCGTATAAAATCGTCTCGCAGAGGCGAAGCTCGATGCAGGCGGCGTAGGTTGACAATCGCGCGTATTCATGAAAATGGGATTTTATTACGGCGGTTATACGGGGCCGCTCTAGGACAAAACGATAATCTCGCCGTGGGGCTAATATAAAAATTATGCATGCGGTAATGATGTCACGTCACGCGTGTATCCGCGCAGTAAATCGTGCTTTTATAGGGTTACCGCAACAATATCGCGGGAAATTATTTGACCAACGTTGGGTTTATGGAAGTCACCTCGACTGTCGTAAAATGGCAGCCCAACACATGGCGCGTAAACTCGCCTTAATTCGACCTATAAAGAAAAGCGTTTACGTCGAGTGCAGTCAGCGAATCTGTTTCCCTTTTTGTTCGTGCCTTGCCCGTGTTCTATACAAAACGGGCGAGACAAATGAATCTCGTGAAATTTGATATCCCCAAATTTCGATTCTTAGCAGATCCCTTTTAGCATTTACTCGGGAGTACTAATCGATTTTCAATTTGAAAAATTTGCTAACGAAGCTATGTAATCAACATTTTGCAAGAGCTCGTAGAATAAAAGGTACATCCCGTAAAGGAATGTGTTTTTCAGTTGTTGAAATAAGTTTTATCAGGGATATTACACACGAAGAAAAATAAAATAATGGTACGTTTACATAGCTCGGGTGTTAATTTCAAATATTAAGAAATAATTCAGTGAATTACTTGTTAAGAAAGAGAGCGTTGTAGAACACTCTGTTAACGACAGATTCACTTGATCTTTGTTGTCAGTTTTTGTTATAGGCTGCAGCATTTCGCAATAGTGGTTGACGAAAGGAAGAAATCCGGCTCTTTAACTCTTTATCCTCGACGATTCTATATACGGATGGGAGATGAGTTCTTCTAAAAGCTCACGCTATTAAGAATTAAGCAGTCCGTTCGGTTCATTAAGAGCATTGTGTTTACCAAGAGAGACTGGAAGTAAGAGTTCGCCGATGGTAATAACGATTCACCTGTGTGTACGGCCATGAAGAATCGCCTGGTGTTCATTGACGTGGAAGGAAAAGTAGAATTGAACGTTGAAAGAGAACGAAGAAGGGTAGAGGGGAGGAGAGTAGAAGCGAAAGAAGAGAAGAAAAAGAGAATTCCTTCCCCCAATATCTTTCGATCTCCCGTCGAATGCACAACCCTGGCAAATTGGAAGGAATATACTCTTCTCCTCTCTCTTTCTCTGGAATCGGGCGGAATGAGAGGGATGAGAACGAGGAGGAGAGAGGACTGGATTGCACAATGCACGAGATTTCGTCCAGTCCATCGAGAGTCCCATCGCGTCCCCATAGGCAGCTATTAGGGCGTGGGACTGCTGGGAAGGGTGTCCCGCAGGATGGCTGGATAGCTGGATGGTTTGGAAAGCTGAGAAGGGGATGAGGAAGGTGGATAATTTGTCCGGCATCTACCTCTCCACCCTCTGCAGCTGTCTCCTTGTCCCGTTGGTTCCCCTCCTCTTCCAAAAGCTTTGGGCTTCGTCTCGTTCGAGCGTAGCTAGCCAAAGAACGGGAACAACTGTACGCCGCTGACCCGAATCTTAACGAGGTGTCTACGTCTATTTTACTTGAGGCCGGTTCTGATAGGTGTGCAGAGTGCGTGCATGCACGCATGCGGCCAAATCTCTAAGGATAGTACACTTTAATCCTTGAACGAAGGTAATCGTGAAATGATAACTGTGAGCAGTTGACTCGTTACACTAAGCAGCATTTGAAATTGTTATTCTGCTAGGATAATATGATTTTATATCTAATTAGGGGAACGGAACTCAGCATCAAAGAATCAGATATCTCCAGCATATGGATGACTAATAGCTGAAAACCGGCACTGATTTTACGTGATCTACTCTGTTGGAATGTACGTCGGGCAATGTACGCTGGTCGTTTGTACGCCCTTATCCGACCTATCGAGGACTGTAAGTTTGAAGAGATAGGTAGTTCCGGGTGACGATGTTTCAGCGCGTAAAACAAATCCTCTTAGTTGGCAGGGGTTCTCAAATGTGCAACGTTTACCAATGTGTCGTTTTAAAGCGCCTTCTAACAGAGGTTTATGGAGAAGACAGCGGAGCCGCTGCGACGACGGTAAGGACACTCCACGGAGGTTTATGGAGAGGAGAATTAGGAGAAGAGGAATAGGAGCGAAAAACCAAGTTACGGCGGTAGCCATCAAGCTGACTTCTTACTTTGGTAATACCCTCCTAGTGGCTGCTTTCACATAACTGCGTCTTCTGCGTGGCTTCTGCACAAGGGAGAGGCTGGCAAATGATACCGCGGAGAAAGAGACGTGCCGAGGAACGGAGGGAGATGAAACAAGGTCCGGGGAGTATCTAGCAATTTGTATGTACAGTAAGCCTCTGTAATTGCCAGGCCACCTATCTACCCCCCACGAACTGCGCGCACCGAGACCCCTCGATGTTTCTGCTCTGCTCGCGATTTACATATTATAATTTATAGGTCAAAGATATCGGCTTGCCGGGGATGCTGTCGACGTTGTTGTACTCTCTGGAGAGACGCGAGCGTGACAACGCGATTTTTGATCGTAATTTCGCTTTAATGGAGGCTTGTTTCGTAGATTAGAATATTAAATAACGAAATACCGCGACGGGGTTGCGGAATTTTTGAACAAAGTTGGGCAACGTCGAATCTAATTTGAAGGAATCGTAATGAGGAATTCCATCTCGCTTGAAGCGATATACACTGAATTAACAGAGGGACAACAGTGTTTGGTTAATAGAATTTTCGAATAATAGAGCAACCACTGTTTTGACATTAAATGAAATTCAAATGGAGATTAAGAAAATTGTCTGTTTCGTTTCTGGTTGTTGAATTACCTAATTTTTTAAAATAAATTCTTTTCGTACTTGAAATCATTAAAGCCTCATCATTTCCGTTTGCTGTTTCAGTTTGTTTAAACAGCTCAAACTGATAATTTATTATTAATTAAGCACAATGTTTTACACGTTCCATCAGTATTTTTCCAGGAAAATCTCGCGAAAATACGTACTTATAAAATAATTTAGTACAAGAAAATGTATTTAGTGTATTTTAGTTCTAGTAAACTAGTAGAAATTCTACATTTTAGATAAGAGATAAGAGATCTAAGAGTATTTGAATAATGGGGGTTCAGATACGTAAGGTTTTACTGTATTTACATTACAGCGTTTTAAAAATTCTTTACGATCCATATTCCAGCAGTAGCGAAAAAGTTAATACAGCTAAAAGAACAAGAAAACCATTTTCAGGGAGAAAGTTTCAAAGTCGATCTTATCGGGCGTACTTAAGATGATGATCAATTCATTTGCTATCGCGTGCCTATAAGACATTGGAAAATTAAATGTAACTATATCTGAATGGAGAATCATCGCAGATCCCCGGTAAACGCTAAAGGCGGTTTGATCCTACAGGCGGTGCTTCCATCACCCTGGAGAAAACCGACCCTTCCTTTTCCTTCGGATTGTTTCTCCGGTGGCTGGGTTATGTGCTTTAGGATAACGTTCCACGATCACGCGATGACTCTCCACCTTTTAACCCCTCGGCTAAGTAGTTTTAGTTACCCCACGGTGAAAGCCATCCTTCCTTCTCTCGCTCCGTTTCATTCGTCTTCTTCTCTCCGTATCCTAATACCCCCGGCTCGTACATCTTCATTCGCTCTGCCGTTTCTTAAACACTTAGATTTTATCACCGAGTGCAACGTGTTCCAACGGCGCAAAGCCGTTCGTAAAACGTCGATCTCGTATCAACATTTCATTTCTTATATCGGGTAAATTCGGCTGAATATCGTGTAATATTACAGTGGAATTAAACGTTAACATTCTCCAGACAGATGTAAAAAGTTTCGAAATTCAATTAGTCTCTTTGCTCGTGGATTAATTAGTGTAAATCTAGTAAAATATACATTTCTTCTTCAAGCAGTAATGGGACATTAATGACCGTATTCGACGACTTTTGGCACGAGTTACGGTTTAACGACGCAACTACGTCGATGTTAACGGCCGTACGTTCCCATTTCGGAGCTTTATTGCGATTCTTATTTATCTGCGCACGATATTTCTGTGTATGTATTATTCAGTCACGTAGCATTCGTGGTGATGCTACGAATCGCGAGCGAAATTTCACGAGGATGAAGATACCTTTGATAGATCGGTACGCGAGGATAGAGTTGATATTATGCGTCGAGGGACGAGGATACGGTGAGATGAATACGATCGCGTGTAAAACGTTTCTTCGATGGAAAAAATGAGCTCGATCTTGGAAAGTAATTCAACCGTGGGAAATATAAAACGGTGGGAAAATACGACAAATGACGGGGAAAAGGAACGGGGTGGCGTGCAATTCCACGGAAACACGGACGTAAAATTCCACGGAACAAGCTGGAATAGAAACTTATTATTCCTTTGGATCGAGCTCGCGCGAAATTCATACGGTACGCCGTGAGACTGCCGAGAAATATTAAGGAGTTCTGCGTATAAGCAGCAGGATTCTGGGTATACGCACACGTACGTACGTGTGGGAGAATATGTGCTGAGAAAAGGTTTTATCCAGCGCAGTGAGATCGATCATCCAACCCACGGACGTAATGCTATTGAAAAATTGCAATGGAATCTTTTGTGTGCACGGCGAGAAGCGGAACAATCGTAAATACGAGCCGGAATAATAAAAATATCGAGAAGAATTCCGTTTGATCGATAAACCGATAAATATCATCCTGTAATCTGATTTAAATCCTCGGGGCATAGTGGATTAAACAATGCCCCGCGTTTTCAATACACTGATGGGATATTTTTCGATCCTCCTTGAAAGACGAAAATAACTTGTGTTAATCTATTGTTTTCGTTTTGGTCATTTTATATCGCTTCGCACGTTTAACGATTGAAAGTTGAAAAATTTTTTGTGTTAAAAAATTTCTCATCAAGACAAAATTTCTGCGCGACTTGAGGCTTCTTTCATTGTAAAAATTTCGCGCCTCGAAGAATTAGAAGTGTCTTGTCGTTAATTAGGGGGGCAATTCGTTCACGTGCGCCGTAAGGAAGCACTCGCGGGAATGAAAAGCTGCAGGAACAAAGCCGTGATATTAGAGGTATTAGAGAATTTGAAAAGTCATCTCGTAAACAAGAATGTAACAGTAGGGTCTACCGGAGGGCAGCCGGGACGTCGTTCTGGATATTCCGGGCATGGATGTAACATTGAATATGCATTAGCGTCAGTACGTCGATGGTCACAGTTACGAAGGAGGGATGAACGAAGTCGGCGGTGACTCACATTGTGACCGGAATAAGCAAACTATCCTTTAAGGTTGTTCTCCCCCTTGGTTCGACAACGAGGCTTCCCGTGCCCGTTCCCAGTGCGACAGCACGACGAAGATCCTCGATTGAATTATCGTAATCACGCGTTTCCTTGGGCGGTCCTTTTCTTCCTTCCAATCTCATTTACGCTTCAACCCCCCCCCCCCAATGGCTGGAGAAGAAGAAATGTTCTTCGTGAGATGACTGCTTGAGAATTACGCGAAATCAGACTCTTTGGTTAAAAGTCTGACTCGACGAGCCCTCCGGTAATTGCCGAAATACAAATTTCCTTGTCGAGTCTGCTGTTACTTTGTTCGAGCTTTAACTCACGGATACTGGCCTCGAGATCCCATATTAATTTTATTACTTTTGTTCATTTTGTCTGACAAAGCTTTGATTCGATAGAATACGAAATTAAATTTTTATTCTCGTTGTTACTCTTGTTACTCTATGGTGTATCATGTTTCGCACATTTCCGCGTAATTATATATATTGCGTAACCTGTCCGATGAGATGGTTACACGTATCCTTGTAAATGCACACTGGCTATAATAATAAGTTATTTGCGAGGTCGTTCGTTAATTTGTGTCATCAATAGCGTATAATTAGGATAGTGTGTTGATGGGAGGTTAGGTAGCAGCGAAGGGAGCCAAGAGAGAAACAGAGAGAGAGAGAGAGAGGTAGGTAGGTTGGGGAGCATAAAGGAGTTAAGCCACAACGCATCAAGCTCACACGTGGGCGTGCGTGATAACGAAGCTTACCATCGCGATCGACGAATATGTCTTGCACGTGCATGTGCATACAACACGTGCACGTGTAGACGCGTCCATCTACCGTGTGGGTGGTTCTGGGTGGAGCTTCGAAGTTTGATATTACCCTGGCAAGTGTCCATGGCAATCTTATAACTCAAGTGTTCACTACCTATAATGCGTGAACCGTACCCTCGCACACATGCACGTACAACACATACACGTGTATGATACGCGGGCATGATACTAATACCATTTAAGACATTGTCTGTGTCATCGAGCTTCTCCTCTCCCCACCCACCCATCTCCCACTCCCCGTATGGCAACGCGCATTTAGATTGCTCGGTCAAAGTTCTCGTAATACTTTTGGCAGCTGTACGTTCCAAGCGAGCAGCGAGTCAAGTTTAAGTTAAATGAACGTGCCACATCGGATTCGTTTGGAATTGTACGTCCCTTAAATTGTCACGGTGTTACCCTACGCCTAATACGAACCCTCGTTGCCTGTCCGAAATTCTCCCTCCGATCCAAGCCTAACCAGATGCCATTTCGTTTCCGTTCCAGTGGAAATCGCACGGTTATTAGCTGATCATGATAAGCTGATGACGTATTTTTCAGAACGGGTAATTAACCAATAATCTTGTCAGTTTTTCTATCGGACGATATTTACGTGTCGCAGCTTTTTTAAACACGGTCGAATAATAACAATGTGTAAAATACTCGTAAATATCAACGTCGGAATATTTTACCGGCAGTTACATGTAAATCGAATGATTTATTAACACTCATTTCGGCGTAAATGCGCGAAGATTAATGAGCTGCGCGGCACGTTTCGTGCCCCCGGCGCAAATTAACGCAGCGTTTTTAACTTTTAAATCAAGCATCAATCGACAGATAACGCGCGCCATATATCGAATTTCGATACGTGGATTGCTCTTGAATCGCGCGCCACGAGCGCCACCTAGTTGCTCACCGCGAACGGGCACGCGTTACAATTACCGGATTTTTGTTCCGCGTATTTCGCCGCGTATATTTTTACACGTTATCGTTCGACTGAAATATATCGCGCGTCGCTTACCTCCGAACGATACGAAACGTCGTAACGAATTATTTCGTGTGTTTTTTCATCGCGAAGATATTCAACGATATTCGCGATTCTAAAAGTCGCGTCGCATTCGTATTTAAAATGGCGGGTAACGGTCGCCGTTCTGCCTTCTATTCGCGTCGCACCTATTTCAAAAATCGGACCTCAGCGTCGAATCAGAGTGTGATAACGTGAAAGTGAATTACTAATTACGCACTTGCGTGATAAAATGTAACGGGCTGTGATTGTGGAAGGCCTCGCGATCCGTGGGGATTCTTAACGTTGGTTTTGGATCGTCTTGCAACAAGCAACAGGTCCTCCATGTTTGTACCTCTCAGGTATGTTGCGAATAATATCCAAATTATGAAACTCTCGTTCTCTACGTGCGTTTTTTTCTTACTTAAGGCGTAGTTAGTAATTCGACGAAGTTGTAGTCGAATAAAATATATAGTGTTTTACAAACATCGATCTTCATAACCTTTTAGCTTGTTTGAAAGAATAGAACGTTTTTTTTTTTCATTTATTTTCGTTTCATTATCACGTAGTTCTTCCTTCATATCTCATTATTGAACCTTCAAATCAGGGTACAAAAGTTTCGTACTCGATGATTCGACGGAAAACATACAGATGGCGCTGCGTATATTTTTCTAAAAGATTAACAGAACCTCGTCGAGATAACCTTATTTCCGTTTCCGTTTGTTACATCGTTCTTTTCTCACTATTGACACTCTTCGTTCCAATATTTTTCGTCGAAAATGAAAAGAAAACCAAGACTCCGTTATACCCGCGGTGGTTCGAAGAGACTCTAAAGAAAAATATCGTATTTCAAACAACAGGATAACGTTTTATCTCGCGTTTACGTGGATAACTTTCTTTCGGATTTCGCGTGACTTTCGCGTGGTTGTTTGCTCGAAGAGAGAACACCCTTAAAATTTTCTACAAAACTCGGTGGAAACTCTGGCATTGTTAAGTTTGAAATAAGGATATCGTTAGAAGCATAATACTGCTTACTTCGTACGCACATGGTTCGTGTTGAAGGCGAAACGAAAAGTAGTTTCACCGCCAGGCTCAGTGCCAGAGAATCATGTAAAGCTGCACTGTCCATCTCATTACAATAAACCACGAGGATTGCTGTGACTTACATTGTAAACTGTTCGTGGCATTAGATGGCCATGGTATTCACTCGTCCGTGTTTCATCGAGTTTTTTCTTTTTATACTTTATACAAGAGTTAACCTACAATTTCACTGTTATTAATGATACGAGAAACTATTGTGTATTGAACAAAATATTTGTTATGATGGATCAAACGTTATAATTAGATTGCGAAATGTTTTTAAAATCCAGAAAATTGTATATAATTGAAAGAAATGTATAAAAGAAATATGTAAATTCAAAGTATAGTGTTTTCTATAACAATTAGTAAATAAAGACAATTATTCAGAGTCTCTTTGTTTAATTATATTCTCAAAAATATAAATTTACATAAATGTTCGCAGCTTAATTATAACAAAATAACTTTTTTATATAATTTTGTGATATTGCTCTTTCTTTCCATCTTTTTCTATAAGATCTACAGAGAAATGTAACGCTGCTATCTTTAAGGTAATTTCTCTTTTTAATTTTAAATTTAAAGATCAAACATTTTTTTCTTTAATTTAAATTCATTCAAAATTAAAGTTCATTAAATTTAATAAACAGTACTTCCAATTAAATATTAATTTAAAATTTATCAAATATAAACATAAATTGATATATGATTTTATCATTGTAATATCCTATAATTATACGGCATTCTATAGTATAATATTATTTATATTAAACTATATATTCCATAATTATAATTGTATACATAATTTATAATCAATAATAACATATGTTATACATCAAGATTTAAAAATTTTAAATCAATTAAGATTTTCTACTTTTTAATGCTTCCTTTTTATATAACATAATTGAAACTTTAAAAATTATAACATTTCTCATTAAGGATAAAAGAGAATTTTTAGATTTCAATGTTAGATTTGTGTATATATACATATACATATATACATATATATTTAGTATCATAAAATAAATAATAAATATAATAAATTAATTATTATATTCATTAAAAAGGTATTTTGACGGTTTGAGAGGTTCTTAATAATCTATTTATTAAGAAGCGATAGTTTGAAAAGAGATTTTATTACTAAACAGGATAGAAATCGTTAAGTATGTTTGCTAACAAGTAGAACACGTTATCAGAAGCGATAATGTTTATAAAGTTCTTCCCTCCGTTAAACGATACGGTTACCGTGTGGGCGTGTGCGTCTTCCATCGAAGTTTGTTGCAAACGCATGGTAAGAAACCTTTCAGTTCGTAAATTTCCGTAACTTCCAAATAACCGCAACTTCTCGCAAATTTCTGTTACATAGTGTATGTAGAAACTGTTCAAAGTTTCGCCATCGAAAACTGATAGAACATTTCCCCGACGTTTCAATTAAACGTTTCAATTGCTTTGTCTGCCAGTCGTATAACTATTCACAAACGCGTAATTTATCTCGCGACATCGTTTTTCAACAAATTACTGCCTCCGTGTCTTTTCTTGTCTCGCGAGTTTGATTCAAATCTAATTATATTAAAAATTCTTAGTTGAGATAGATCCTGTTGATATTTCAAAAAGGAATATTTTTGGCATGTGTTTCAAAATATGGTTTCTAGCAGAGTTTTGTCAGTCATAATCCAATTATTAATTACAACAATGTTTCAGTTGTAATAATTGAAGCCTAGTCTTTCTTATTTCTTTCGTTGATGAATTATTATTCAGTTCACACTATTACTTTTATTAGTCTTTTATCAGTCATTGTTATACAAGTATATCACAATTCAGTTATTATAATTATAACTTTAATTTCTGTAATTTCTACAATTTTGGATTCTACAATGTACATTTATAGTAGTACATAAGTATAATTTTTGTGTTTTATGTACATTTATAGTAGTATGTAAGTATAATTTTTTATAGTAGTATATATAAGTATAATTTTGATCTTCCGTCCAATTTATATTAAGGAAAACTTTCTTAGTCACTCGCGTACGAGTATAAGATATAGACAAGAGTTAAAATTTTATTGGTCGTGTGTAAAGGGTCGGTCGACGAACAAAAGCTCGACCTTCGAAGTGTTCCTCTTTGTTTTCATCTTCTTGCGCGAGAGACTTCTTAGCCGAATTCGAGTTGGCCGAGTAACGTAAGGTAGATAGCAAAGATAAGGTGGATTGAAACTCAAGGTGTTGGGCGAACAGGTTGAAGTGGTATCGAGGGTGTTGCTAGGTTACTAGCCTGATTCTCTGTATGAGAAAGTAGTTGGCATTAGGCTTTGGCGCGTGTATCCTCGATGGCAGAAAGGCTCTTCTGTCTCTTGCCTTCAAGTCTTAATTTTTTTTCTATTTCTGTCTTGCCTCGATGTCGTCTCGTCACACTCGTTTCACCTGGCTGAAAGATTATATTTATCGTATTTTTTTTAATTTCTTTGAAAGGTTACTCATTATGATATCAAAGGAAATGAATTAACGGTGGTTATTAGATCCATCAGAACGATTTACATTCATTTATATTTACTCGTTTGACAAATCATTTTATTTGCAACTATCTGATACAAGTTGGAAATAAGACACATTGCTCTGCGCAATTTTGAAGGTCGGATCTAAGGATCTTTAGTATAAATCTTAGTTCTAAAGAGAGGACACATTCAAAAACAACAGATCGAACGTCTGTTCTGCAGAATATCTACATACACACATTCAACCATAGATAAGACGCCATTGATTGTCCAGATTTAGGAAGGTCTAGGAGTCGATTCGTAACTCTGCCGAAACATCATCGTCCCGTGAAAACCGGCATTTTACGAGGGGACTGGTTTGATAACAATTTCCATCGGAACAATCGAGCATTTAGTTGCTCCGGCTGTTGACGTTAACAACCTCTTTGCTTAGCTCATTTATCCCGAATGTTCACAAATTGATCGCGATACATTCGGTTAACAGCTGGCCCTGGATATACCGGGGCTGCGTAGAACACCGCTCTGGTCTCGACAACGATAACTAACAACGAACCCTATCAACCTGCGGCCGATAGATACATCCACGATCCGTTATGTTTCAGCACCCCTCTTGTTTCCACGCTGCGGTTACATTAAAACAACCTGTTACCTACGAACAGGTAATTGCCGATCCCGAGTTTTCGAATAACGAAAAACGACCGACGGCTAGTTAACGAGGGGAATTACACGATCCACCAACGATTCTCGTTCGGGTGCAAGCGATCGTCTACGATCGAGATTACCTTAGGCCGTACTCCGCGATAGTTTACCGGCCCCGATATTCTCCCAAACCCTCGTGCAACCTATAGAGAACTCTGATACCTATCGATCTGACGTTCCTTCCGTGAGTTACGTTGATTTCGAGTAGGATAGGATAGCTGCAGCTGGATAAACGATTTTGTCAGGGATGGAATCGAGTATATCTCGCAAATAGGTCCGAACCTTTGCTCGTTTCGATTCGAAACGTTCCCCGAAGGATTTCCAGATTTCCAATGGCACGCTTTCAAGTACACTCGAATTTACGACGGGATGGTTTCGAATACTTCCAAGTGGGCTCGAATACCGTTGGACGGAGACGAGAACGAGTACGTCGCGAAACGTTTTGAGACGGAATTTATTACAAGTATCAATGTCTTGGCTGAAGCATGTTTCTGTGTTTTCGAAACTGAGAAGCAGTTAATGATACATGTATTTTTTGCTTTAGGGAATCGCACGTTACAGGTGGACAATTTTCTTAATTCAAGTTCAGCGAAACGAATGCATTACAAGCGTACCCATTGAAACACTTTTTTTCACTTTTAATTGGAATCGAACTCGACTTGCAAAAAATAAATATATCAGATGCAATGTAACATCGAAACATTTTTCCTTTCCGAGTGTAGAATCCGCGAAACAAAACTTAACAGATGGAACTTGATTCCGATTCGTACGTACGTATTGGGCTTAATTCGACTCGTGACGATGGTTCAACAAAGATATAAAGGAACGTTCCAGTCTCTATTTGTTAACGAGGGAAAAAAGAATTTTTTTCTCAAAAAAGAATTGTCTCTGATAGCTTTCCATAAGGTTCCGGCGTTTTACGAAAACATTTTTCAACGCTTTAGAATATCACCAAGAGAGAGAGAGAGAGACAGAGAAAGGGAAAAAGAGAGATTGGTCTGACGCGATCCTGTACGTATCGGTTCAATTTTCATTCCCGAGCAATTTTCCAGCGGGGCACTCTCCAATCGATTCGAGTGGGTACATACTCGAGTTAACGACTTCATCTGTGCTTCGCTAATCGCCCGGTTCTGCCGGAGGGACAGGCGCCAAACCCCTGGAAGGGCTCGGAAGAAAGTTCGACGAACGAAAGTACGATGATCCGAGAGACACTCGGTGGCCTGGTTGCAAAATTACGCGGATCGAACGCGAGTCTTCCGTTATCTCTGAGTTTTCAAAGATTAATTAATTCGTTCATTAGAAGTGTTGGCGCAAGAGTGTCAAACATCTCCGAGCGCCGAGTCATTTCTTCCCGATCTTCTTCGACCATATGTTCATACTAGATCAAGCACACACGTGTGTCAAGACAGTCGCGAGCCTGTTTTTCTGTAAAAAGTCAGCTTCAACGTTGTAGAAAAGTCTAAAAACGGTTGTTCGAGTGAAATTTACAATAAGAAAGAGTTTTCCATCGTTATCAAAGTATTTTTACGTCCGTCTTATCTTCTCTTTTTACTGCCCTTTACCTTCTCGTGTAATATAACGTCGCGGCAAACGAGCTGCTGGGAAGCATCCTCCAGCGGAAATTTGTTCCAAGTTTCGGACAAGCGCGGGCCAGACAATTGTCCACGCGTTAATTTGCAACAGAACGCGTACCGTAAGAAAGGCTAGCGGAAAATTGGTGATCGATGATTGGCAAGTTTCTTCATGTCGTCATTAGAATTTTATCCCAACATGAGAAAGAGAGAGTCTGTGCTTCGTCGACTTTATATTACTTCACCTGCGAGAACAAGCAGATTCGATAGCGCCGTGGCAAAAGAAATTTGCATTACAGAGGCTACGATACGATCGTCGAGACAGTGACTGGCAGTCAGACACCGTCTCCTATTAACGGGCGGGAAACGCGACATGTTATTTGCCCACGTGGCCGCTCGATGTGCCATGAATTCGAAACAACCGCGTCGTCGCTAGTCTGATAATTTGATTTCCCTGCTGTGCTTTCGTTTTTTCCACCCATTATCCGTTTCGTCGACTCCGTGCTACGTATCTTTTGGTCGCGAACGTAATCTCGACCAAAGATTTCAGAATGAGTCAAACAAGACACATTGTTACGATTTCAGTGCCGACAGAAAAAAAGTCAAATTGATGTGGTTTGATAAAGTTTGAGAAAGAGAAAAGAAAAATGTAATAATTCTGTAAAAACTGATAGTTACAAAATTCAAGAAACAGAGGGAGAATAAATTAAATATCTTGTTGTTGGGTACTATGAGGGTTAATCACGATGACGATCTACCTTGTGCAAGTTTAAGTCACGCTGGCTCGTTCCTCGAACTGACTCTAATCCGTATTACTTCTTTTCAATTTGCTCCTTTAATCTCCTTGGTCAGATGAAATTTGCTCCAACGACTTTCGATTTACTTTCGATCCATTTGATCTTACATCGGCATTAACAGCTCTAGTCCGCTCTAACCTAGTAAATTTCCAGCTATTTCTCACTTATTCGAGTTCGATTCAACTCTCGTTAACTCGAGCCATCCGAGCTTCAATCTTGAATGCGTTTTCAGCTCTAACACGCGCCGGTTCTGTTTCCAACTTGCTCCAGCTCGTTCCAAATCCGTTCTTACTCGCTTCGATCCGCTGCAATCCGGTTGCCGTCCACCTCGACACGTGTCGTCGCGTTTTAATTCGTTACAGCTCGCTCTCTCTGTCTCTGTAACAAGCAAACGGTCAAAGAACCGTTCGTAATATCGCCATACCGACTCGTTTTTCAACCGAGATTCACTCACTTTGAATTGTGCGAGGTTGTTTCGGGACGTAGTACGGGGATGGCGATTCGAATAAGAGAACCAATCGAAATGGAAAAGGGCTGCTCTGCAAAGCGTATTGCAGTTATCCACTTTGAATCTTCTTCTTTTGCCTACAGCAGGTCAAAAAAATATTGTCATACCGTCTTTTTTTATCACTGAAAGTGATTTAGCGGGCGTAATCCAGAAAATCGGGCCTCTTTAGGTGCAACGCTAATGCAACGAAAATTAGTGATTGGTTGATTTGAGTCACGTGATTCGTGAGGGGGCGTGGCGTAGACCTCGAGTAGGAGTGGCGTTGTCTGGTACTGAGCGATCGCGCCTGTAATTTGTTTTGCATATCAATAAAATTTTATGGCAAAAAAGTCGTCTTCATTTCCTAGTCGGAACAGTTGCTTCTGGGCCTTTCAGTGAGACGAATCGTACTGGGGTACAAGTCGTGCAGTTTTTTCAATATTTTCATATATTTTTGTTATAAATTATACTATTCGACGAGAGTAAATTCAGTATTTTTGGCTGTGTGGCAAAAATTTAAATCGATTTGGATTTTAAGAATTTTCAGCCAAAGATGAATATGTACTGTATAGTGGGGAATTGGGCATCTATTATTTAGATGTAATTAAATTAAGTACAAACGAAACATTTCGCTTCCAACGCGAAAATAATTTGCACAAGCTAAAAAATAAAAGAATAGTTATTTTACCGCACGTAAGACATAAATTTAATTGAATATTCGTGGCGTCTGTTAGATTTAAAAATTGAGAAAGGAAAATGATCAATTTAGAAAAGGTATTATTAGAAGAATGGTCAAATATTTAGAATAAAAGAAATCTTATGAAATCGTCAAAGTGATTACGAGTAATAGTTAATTCCTTCTTTATTTATTATCAAAGTTATCATTTCTTCCTAATTTAATCTAGTTTATAATTCAAAAAATCCAGACAGAGAATTTGTCAAGTAACAAAGTAGTTGAAACACTAGTTTATACACGCGAAATATTAAATACTACTTTTGCGCATAATAAAGTATTAGTAACGATGTATTTCCTAAAATCGCAAATGTGTCGATACTTTTCTGACCCAGTGTGCATTCCTCGTTTCCCCGAACTTTTTCTTTTCGGGCTCTTTCTCTATCGGCGAGCCGCGTGCAACTACAAGTGGAACAGAAGTCGCTTTAATGGTCCCACGGAGGACGCAGCAGTTGCCCGAAAAAAACAATTTTCAGTCCTAGAATTTCCTCGAGGTTCAACCCGGAATCGGTCAGCGTTTCCGATGCTCTCCTCGTCCTTTTTTTTGCTCCCCGATTTATCCGCTTCCGACCGCGTCGACCGTACTTTTCTTCATGCTTGTACCAGTTTCTGGTAAAAGAAAAGTTTTCCGTTCGACAAGATATTCTTTGTGTTTTATTGCCGAATGATGTCAGTGTGTGCTAATATGTACATTTAGAAGTATCAGGATAATCGACATGTAGCAACAATGTGTGAATTTTATTAAAAATTTAAATAATGCAGCTTTCCATTGTCTGTTAAAAAATATACCAATAACATATCTCACTGTCACCTTATTTATTTATCATCAAAGTATTATATTGATTCTTTGATATCAACTCTGTAGTCCAGCTTGTAATTCAAAAATTTAAGAAATCCAAGGCTAAAGAATTTGTCAAGTAACAAAGTAGCTCAAACACTGGGTTTATTAATGCGTATCAACTTTTAAAGTTTGGATTATAATATACGTGAGGTATTGCGATAATACAGTGATCACGAGGGATTATTGTGGAATTAACACAATTAAAACAAAGAATAATTAAATTTGATCTTCACCACGATAATACCTACGCGATAATGCAATAAATATTAGCAGATCTGCGAAATCTTCCACAGTGTAATCGTGCAAGTTTCAATGTCTACGATACTTTAGGATTACGAGGCATAATCCTGTAATTAAAATACACGTTGTCAAAAGTAAATGAATCTTGTCGAAATACCTCCAAGCGTTAATTTATACTCCGTCAAAAGAATAATTCTCGAAACGTCATTTTCACGCAGAATTAAAGTACATCGACGGGATCAAAATGGAAAACGTGCGAGAAATTCTCGACACTCTAATGCATCGTAGATCCATGAAATTTCAACTGGCAGGAAAATTCCCCTTTCGCCGCTCGCGGATCGCTTTACTCAGAATTAATGGAATTTATTCAAAAGAGATTATCCCCGTAATTCTACAGTTTCTTTCGTCGAAAAGCAGGTTTGTTAAAGCGACACTTTGACAATTTTTTTCTCTTACCAATTCGATTCACGTTCAATTTACCTCAGTACGTTACTTCAGAACTCTGCCAGCGAAACGTTGGCGGATGATCCACCGTCCTACACGTCGCAACCCCCCTCTTCGGGCCGCGTGATGCATATTCGAGCGCGATAAAAACTACAATTCAGGCAATTAAGATCGCCGTTCCTCGATATCTGCGACTGATTAAGCTGCAGTTCCACTTCTGGCCCGAGGAATCCCCTGCCACGAATGCCACTGAATTTCCAGAGATAAGTTTCCCCGGAGTTCGGCGAGTTTCCAAGGGACTCGCGTGTATTTTTGTGTAAGTGTACGAGAGCAGGAGGAGGAGGAATACTCCTCGGGGTTTAAGGGTGAGGTCAAAGGGGGAAGAAGAAGAAGAAGAAGAGGAAGAAGCGAGAGGAGAGAGAAAAAAAAGAAAGGAAGAAGAAGAAGAAGAGATAGGAGAAGGAGAGTGCCGGCGTCAGGCGGGCAGGGCTCGCCGCGAACTTTCGCAGATATTGAATATCTCGGACCATCAATCACCTCGGCGCGGCAATATCCGAAAGTATTGGTACCCTTATATTTGTTTCTATATCGCGCGCCGATTTATGGCTAAAGCGCGCCCTTCCGTCAGATCCGGAAATCATCGATGCCCCCGTACGGCTACGATGATACGAAGTTTATGTTACGAGTCCTGTCTCTATTATATTCGAAACTTTGTAGCTTTGTTCCCAACGCGCGCAAGCACGGCCCGCGTAGAGAGGATGGACGGGGTTGGAATACAATCTGAGCTGTTCCGCGAATGGAAATCGTATAAATCTCGAACGATGTTTAAATGGGTATAGGCGCATGGGAAAATCCACAGTCTGTTCTGTTCATTCGAGAATGAGATCGGATGATCTCATGATGTTCGATTAAAACTGTGTCACGTGTATTAGGAAGAGGACCATAAGAATTGCACATAATTACTTTTTGTTTTCTGCAGTCATGTGTGATACTGTGCAACCACAAAGATCTTTCAATAAATCTCAATAAGTTTCTTTGCGTTTGATATTATTACGAAAATTTGTTATTTATTCTCGATTGTAGAACACAATATTTTCTATAAATTTATTTCTCTTATTTCTCTTATTTCCCAGCCAACTAATTTTGACACGCTTATTCGTCCAATTTTCTTCAAATTTAACGCATTCCTCCTTCACGTTCAAACCAAAGCAAACTCCAAAAGAAGCGAATATAATACGTCACTCTCGAATTTACGCAGATTGTCGCATAGACGTAGTTAAACATTCACACACGAGAGACGTACACGGTCTTCCTAACTCTCTGCATTTTCGTATACACGTCGGAGGTTCAAATTTATCGTAGCTTTTTCAACACGGAGAGCAGAAGAACACTGTTCGCCGCTCTCCACCTTTGCCAGCACGTTCTCTTTTATTTCTTCGCGCGTTGTGTGTCATCGTCAGTAACACGTGTGCCTGCATAGCACGAGCACGAGAAAAAACGGTTTTATTCTGTTATTTGCTCGGCCGTCGTACGTTACCCCGCATTGAAATTCTAGCAGTTTTTCTGCCAGCAAACCAGCCAATTGGTCATCAACTCCTCTAGTTTTCGTTTGCTCTCTCTATTTCTCTGTTTCTCTTTCTTTTCCGCGTTTGCTTTTCACCAGCAGCGAATTTTTTGATACGCCTGAAGCTAACAATCACTTTGGGCCTCTCAGGCCCATAATATCATGTTTGGAATAAATTATAATAGTAATGGTAATTAATACTAATGGTAATTTATTTCTCCGTAAGTAGAAGAACGTAGATTATATTCTTTTGATTTTCATGTAAGCAAACTGTTTCACTGTTTCATTATATACGATAATAATCATTTTCAGTCGATTGAAAAGTCCAATCGTTTCTCGATTTGTTCGCTTGTTAAAAGTGTATTTAGTCAACAAACATTGTTTAAAATAAAATTGTTGTTCTGATTTGACGACGAATGTATTTTATATAATTCTGACGGTCGTTTATTAAATTTTTTGACGAGCACTTTTGTGTAATAGATTGCATTTTAAAATACGAAGTTACACATAATGCTCACAATATAAAAAAATACGTAATATTATAATATTGTGTTATACATTGGTCTCTATAATACTTAGTAAATGAAGAAGCTTTCTACAGTGACTTCATTTTCTTAATTACAATTCTCGAAAGTGTGAATTTGCATCGAAGTCTAATAAAATCTGCTTCTTACGTGTTTTCTCGCACGGAAGACTCGGTTCTTTTTTGTTTAAAGTCGCATCGACAACGAGGACTTGATGGAGTTTTCACAATATATTTTGGTCTAGGAGTTGCATCTCTTTAGAAAGCTGATAACATTTTTGTTGTTTCTGGAAGATTAGGGCGGTGTTTGAGTTTTAGTCCGTTTGCCTTTTAGGTTTCGATATTTTCATGAAGTGGGTTTTTGGTTCAGTAATGGTGATGGTATCTACAACCGCATTTATGTTTATAACTCTATGTTCCACACGCTGCTTGCTTAATCATCGAGATCGCTGGGACCTCGACGCTAGGAGCACAGCCACTCGCGGCTTTTATCGGTTCTTTTTACTCTCACACTTTCTCCACTTTCGTCGTTCCATTCCACTCGTCTCATCGATTCACGGAGACACACTGGCGAAAGCCAGAAACCCATGACCTTGAAAACTCTGGAGAAAGACCTCGAAAAGTAATATATTCTCACCAGTTATTAACTTTTCGATTGTTAGGCAAAAGGTACTTTTCGTATCGTCGCAATTCGCAAAGACATTTAGAAATGGCCTCGACTAAATGGACCAGCCTACGTACATACATACACACGTACAGCATCAGAAACGAAAGAGGCAGAACTTTGAAATGAGAAAAGATTTGGCAGGATGTTATCCCAGGCTTATATTATAGGACGATCCGGCTTGATATCGATACGAATGCCTGATTTCGCGACGTGATTCTCGACGAGCGCTGATTTCAGCCGAATATGAGGACGGCGACTTGTTCCACCATCCCCCGGCAGTCGGCCCATTTCCGTCGACAGATCGCGGCAAAGTGCTTCGCATGTAGACACCGTGTGAAAAACGTTGGAGCCCGGATGGGGAGTCGTCGGATCTCTCAAGATGGTGCATCTTGCCACTTTGCCGCTGCTGCGAGACTCCTCTCTCTCTCTCTCTCTGTCTCTCTCCCTCCTTCTCTTTTCTTTTCGTTCCTTCGTAGGGCATATACGGCAAGCTGTTTCTTCCTGCGAGCGAGTGTTAGCCGGCTCTGGCGTGGCTGGTTCTTTCTTCAAGACGGCTGAAAGAACGGCTCGTAAGAAGGAAGAGGAATGGAGCGGTCGATGGGACGAGGGAGGGAGGGGGAAAATGTGAGACGGAGGAATCCGTTGAATGTTCCAAGTTTCTTTATTAGATCGGGGGATGTCCATTCGTCGGAAATGGACCAAAATATCCTTGCCCCGTCCTCTTCTAGTTCACTGACACCTTCCAGTCCTCCGGCGTCGTTTCTTATTCGCCTCCGTGCGCCACGCTCGCAACGAGGGTGTTTATACCGAAATGCAAGATCCTAGGGTGCACGAGGCTTCGTAGAGTCCTTCGTTCGGGAAAGGGATTCGCTGGAATTTGAAGCTGCGTGCACATTTGTTATTGCTTCGTTGCTAGAGCTGAGATTTGGGTACCCGTCCCATTGCCGGGAAAAAGCAGACAACCTAGAATGCGACGAAGCAACGATGGACTCGAGTTGTAGATACAGATAACAATGTCGGATTCCGGATAGAGGAACGACGCTAATATTGTAATTCTAAGAAGGTTGCAACGTAGTGGTCAAAGATGATACTACAAGGTCTGCTCTTCTCTTCTCTCGGCACGTCTTCTTATATTTTTGTCCATGGCAAATCGAAGGGAGCGCAGATGACCAACTGCTGCTGAATTTGCCCTATGAATAAGTGTTCGTAGTTCACTTTAGAAGAGAGGCTATTACTGACTCGTTGTCATCAGTGTTAGCACCGAGTCAATATTGTCAAAATTGGTCATCCAACAACAAATTTTAGATGAATTAATTTAAAGCGCGTCGAATCTCGTTACTAAATAAAGCAACGAATACGGGGTAGCAAGTGTGTACGTAGTTTATGTAATACGGAATAAGGATGAAATCTCAAAGTAGTTTCATCGGAAACTGGCGTATCATTGTTTCACGTGTGTGCCAAGCTAAAGTGTTTTTTTTTTCTTTCCTCTTATCAAATATTGCTCCGTCGATCGGCTTATTCGCAGAATTGGTGACCCCCGATATACACATACATATATATATATATCAGTGGCGCAGGTCGCCTATGGTGGCTATGCGCCACCATTTTCGAAGTAAGCGCGTTCCGGCAACATGACGCCAATAAAATTCCGGGGAACTTCACGAGCATCTTCGAATATTAAGCGCCATATGAAAAAGACGAGGCTGCGTTATGCATTTTAGAAATACACCGGATGTCTTTCAGCGCAACCGTAAATTTCACGTTGCATTATTAATCATCGAACGTTCTCATATCTAGGGCACCATTAGGACGGACCATTAGGTGATGCGGCTGGAAACAGTCAAATATTTGAATAAAAGGTTTTCGACTTTGCAGGTTCGTCGAAAGTAACGTTGATTAAATAATGAATTTTGAATGAAGCAACGAACGAGTTTAATAAATAACGAATCGTTTGTCTTAAGTTTAACAAATGGTGAATTTATTATACATTATATATAATAAATTCTATTATATATTATCGAATTTAATAATATTAATAAATATTATTGTATATTATCGAATATATTATATAATATATATTACATTATATATAATTATATATTATATATTATATATGATAATAGTAACAAATTTTGCAAAACCGTCTTTTGGAAGAAAAGGAGCGGAATTCCTGCTTTCGTATTGTCCTTGTCCCAAATTAATCGACACACGCATTGGTTTCAATCTGTTTTGCATCGATGCAGAAATTGTTTTCAAATAATTTAGTAAAAGAAAGAAATAAACATTCTATTCGAACAGCAGAGAATGTTCAGGCAGCAGAACAGATTTCGAATTTATAACTCCGTACAATGGAGGTTCAAATATGAGAAGCTCTGCTGTTTTTTTCTTCTCTTTGGCTCGAAATATCCACGAAAAGAGAAGAAATGATAATTCTTGGCTCGTCACGACGAGCGAGCAATTCGTGCAATTCCACTCCATTTTCTTCCGCGATATTTATTTAAAACCGAAGGCAATTCCGTTTCTCACGCGTCTGGCCACGGTTTAATCCGTTGTTTCGCGGTCTCCTCCAATTTCTCTCGAGGGAGTTCGGCGAAGTTTAAAGCCACTCTATCTGAAAGATCGGAAAAGTACCATTCCTATGCTAACAAGAGCTTCTTCAATTATACTTTGTCGTCTCTCGGTTCTCGGCCGATTGTTATTTGTCCTCCTCTTTCCACCTTCCTCCCCGAGCTTGATTTCCCCGTTTTGCATAATCTAATTTCGCCTCCTTACCGGGCCAACCGGGCATTTACCTTTATTATAATTAGCTTATTTCCGAGGAGTGGAAGTTTACGATGCTGGCCATCGATAGTCCCAGCCCAACTTCCCGATTATAATATTTTATGTCTCTCTCTTTCTCTCTCTCTTTCGCGAGCCGTAATTTCATTTTCCAAGCGCGGAAGTTTCGAAACGGGTGCCTCATTTCGTTCCTAACGTCGAATCGCCTGCCTAATTGGAGTATAATTCTCGCACAGAGAACTCGCGCCGCCGCTGTTCAATTTACGTCTGTTCGATCTCTTCCGTAACACAATTTACGATTGTTCCGGCCAGATGCTAGAAAAATGACGAGATCACAGGTTTGAGATAATCTCTAAACATTTAAATACATAGAGTCTACATATAAAAAATTTTACATTCCTTCTGTGCAGTTTCATTAACCTACACAACTGATTATACAATATATTTTAATCACAGCTCTTTGAGACCCATGTTTTTATAATGTTTTTTAACGTTATAAATATTTACATAATATTAATTTTTCAAAAATAATTTACATAATATTAATTTTATTTATTTATTAAAATAAGTTACGTTAAAAATAATGATCAATTTATTGAAATTATTGATCCTAAAGGTGGCAAGATTCATCTTCATTCATCTTCAGTAATAATCAGAATATTCATATTAATCCTAAAAAATGTTGTGGAAGGAATGTTACATTGACACCAATAAATATTTAAAAAAATTGATTTATTAGTAATTTTGAAATTAAAGGAAATCAGTGAATAACTCTTTCAACGATTAAAAATATTTGTCCCATGGATAATACAGATTTGAAGAAAATACTAAAATAATATAGTGATAAATAACTGGTCTCCTTCGTTGATTCATTTGAGCATTATCTATTGCCTACTACATTGAATATAATATTTATTATTATACAAAAATCTGGTATAAATTGAAGAATCGAGTGAATATATTGCTTCAAGACGTTTCAAAGGAATAATCATCTTCGGAAATTTGGTTATTTAACTCGACGAACTCAATTAGAATTTCATGTTTAGATTCTTTAGCAGAAGATAATATCCCCTCTGTACTGTATTTAATAATAATAATTTCCGATATTTTGTTTGCGTCTTCCAAAGAAAATGTTATCTTCCACTAATGGGGACCTAATTAAATAACAATTCTCCTGTGTATCTTCATGCCCTCAAATTTCAAGCTTGAATGAAAATTTGATTTTCGTAAGATTTCGAAACTTTCAAGATTAAAGTTTGATATTTCATTTATTTTCAATTGCCTTGTATTGCCAAATTATATTTCTTATGGCGTTACGAAAAGAAATTTCAAGAATTCGCGTAATTGATTTTCATCGATAGCTACGTCTTTCACCCAGATTCTATAAGTTTGTGAAATTTCAAGGAGGTTCAAGTACGTAACTTAAAATATTATGATAAATTATTAAAATAAAGTCCGTGTACAATGGCTCACGGAAGTATTCGAACACTTATTGTAGAGTTTTATACTATACAGTTTTATAGTGTACTATATAGTTTTATACTAGTTTTATATTATATAGTTTTATAGTATACTATATAGTTTTATACTAGTTTTGTATTATAAAGTTTTATAGTATACTATATAGTATATATACTATACTATATACTATATAGTATACTATATAGTATAGTTTTATACTAGTTTTATAGTATATTGTATAGTTTTATACTAGTTTTATAGTATACTATATAGTTTTATACTAGTTTTATGGTATACTATATAGTTTTATACTAGTTTTATAGTATATTGTATAGTTTTATACTAGTTTTATAGTATATTATATAGTTTTATACTAGTTTTATAGTATACTATATAGTTTTATAGTAGTTTTATACTAGTTTTATACTATATATTAAGTATAATTATATTATATTTACATACATATGCAATTAAATCTGTTGCACTTACATACATGTACAATTATACAGCTTCATTAACACCGTAATAAAACCAATTTGAAATTACAAGAGATTTGCAAACATATATAAATAATATAGTAACATACGTTACTATATTATTAAAATATTATTGTTATTACGTTACAAACAGATAATGATAATAAAATTAGTGTAAAGCACGAGTAGATGTTAAACCACTAAAACATATAACAAATGTCAAAGATGAATTCCATTCCAGACTAAAAAATTTAAACACCTTCACGATATCTACGAAATTCAGTATCTATATATTAAATATCTTTCAATTTCTATAGATAGCATGTTTTTAAATTTACTTCAAACCTGATCAAACAATTTACCCGACACTTGAGCGTCGCTGTGATGTAAGATTTAAAAAAAAAAAAAAATTCGAATACTCTCGCGAGCAACAGTGGCTAATTGAAAAATGACAGTACGACGAAGAATAAATATGCCGGCGGACGGTATAAATCGGAAATAGTATCCACCCGGCGTGGAACCCTATAGCTACTCGTACGCGTTCGCTCGTTCTTTTCGTCGCCTATAAAGTCATGGCGTCCTCCACGGTCGGCACGGAGGGCTGAAATTTACGGTTCTTTTATGGGGATTTTTATCGGTGTGTAAACTATGCGATATCCTCCCATATCCGTTTCCGCTCTTACGGATGGCTCCGACCTTTATCCCTCGTAGAATCGAGTTAGCTCTCCCGGAGACGATGAATTCTGGATAAATCGTTCGATTCTTTCGCGGTCGTTAAACGTCGATGTCCTCTTGATTTCCCATAATACGAAATATCCATCCTTTCTCTCCTTCGAATTAAACCTTATGTTCGTGCGATTCGACCTAAATATAATCGAATTGGATATTGGTCTCTTGTACACCAGTTGAAGTTGAATTCGAATACAGCGGATATCTGATCCGTCAAGGAGTTGAACCGGTTATTGTCTAGCCACGTCGGTTTTACTTACGAGCTCTCTCAGTCAATTTATGATCGATCTGCGATTATGAAAAGTACGGTACGCGTACGATATTTGCATGAACTGGCAGTGGAACGGATAGTTTGTATAATTGGAATTCACATATAATAGGAATCCATCGACTCTTCCCTCAGCGATCTTTCGTTCGTATAACAGAACGGGAGTTCAGGGGTTCGGGAGTAAATGGATTCAGCCAGCAAGGGTTCATTTGATCGGGTATTGACTGAAGTCAATTCAAATAAATGGAATCCATACAAACGGAATTCCACTGTAATTCTCTCCGCATCTTTTACCCTCGCTATCTCTCCCACACATTTTCACATTTTCCACATTTACGAAACGAAGCAACTCCAACGAGCAAGTTTTGTTCAACGCGTAATTCGACTTGCTTTAACTCGCCGTCGTTCGTTACTTTGGAAAACTCGCAAATGAAACGAAGCATCTTGATTGATCTCTATCGACAGGAACGAAAACAAGAAGTTGAAACGCAATGGGTGTTGCTCAAGAAGATTGAGTTTGAGTAATTCGAGTCAATTTGGACCGGATTTCCAAACGGTTGCTCTTTACGAGTGGAATTAAAGCCGGAGTTAATTATGCCGAAGATCTCCGCGTGTACGATCAGACCGATAAATATCAAGCACGTTCGAGGAGAGTGAAAGTTCCGGCGTTGGCGCGCTTAATAGTCAATAATTGCTCGATTGACTTTATTGGAATCTCGATTGCAGGTCTACCGACTCGGAGCGGTTTCGCAATTTTTGCCCGTGTGTACGCTGCAAGATTTGACGCCGCGTCAAATTGCCCGTAAAGATAAATACAAAACCAAATCGTTTCCTCCCACGTACAGTTTGAAAGTGTTTGAACACTCGTAGAAATATATTGCGCGTGTTATATGAAAAACAAATTTCGAAACTTCGTGACACGAGACTGGATCGCTACGATTATGTCATATTGAAGTTTGAAACAATTTAATGCATTTTATATTTTGCATAATAAATTTTTCCATTGTATATAAGTACGTACTGAATATTAAAAATGAAAGTGTCTTAGATAGTTTTTGAGTAGGAGTGTGCATGTTCCAAAAAATGTATCGCACTCTACGAAATTGAAATTACAGAGCAACGAACGTTTCGCATCGACACGCGTCGATGTTTGAACAGGGACGGACAAATAGAGGGAGGATAGGGGACTAACCCCCTCCCCCCTTACACCGCTTCTGCGGCTAACATTGCGACGAACTTTGATAATCTATATCGGTTGCAGTCCGTGTCTCGACACCCGGCCTCACTTCAGACAGAAAAGTTGAAGATTTCGAGTTGGCTGCTGCTTCTTCTTCTTCGAATTTTCCTTACCGTCGTTCCCACGTGGAAATCGAAACGCGGCTGGCTCCGCCGAGATCCGACGCAAACTTTCTCACCACTTGTTATGAGATTGCGTATCATTCCGCTTGGATCTTTCGCGTTCCACTGGAAGGAGTTCGCTCAGGCATTTTTTGTCTTTTTTGGTCTCGTTCAACCCAGTTAGTATCAACTGTACAACAATTTATTATACTGTGAACTGAATTCCTTGAAATTTTATATAACTATAATTGAGGATAAAATTGAAAGACGTCGTGAGATGGAAAAACAAAAAGTATTTGTTTCTGTATTGATTCATAGCTACAACATTGGCAAATGGAATTTGATGATACAAATTGATTGGAATGAATTTCAAATGAAATACTGCGTCAGCTCGATGTCGGGTTAATTTATTAAAAATTGTATTTTTTTAAGTTTTTTAAAATTGTACGTAGATATTTTTACGTTAATTGTTAGATGGACTTTTTTTTAGAATCGGTTGAGGCTTGATTGGAAATTGAGACGTTTCTATGAGATAGAAGGTTGCTTTCTTAGAAAGGAAAGATTCTTTTCTTGTGATTTATAATGGTGATTACAATTAATTCGAAAGTAACAAACCTTGGTCTGTGTAGGATGGTATAATATTTATAAATTACTTCAGATTCTATTTATTGTTGTCGTGGAAGTCCTTAGTTAAAGAAAGAATAGAAATCTCCAAGAACCTTGATCATCTCCTTCGTATCTATAATATTAGACGTTTATTTTCAATTAATTTTAACTAATATTAGAAATGTATTTTTCTTTCCTTTTCTCTCCATTTCGTTTCTTTCTCAAACAGTACCAGAGGACGTACGATAGAAGTATGTATCGGATAATGTGGCGTCTATTTATATGTATCGAGCAATACACTTTCTTTTCGTCATCTTTAGTCCTCGTTCACAATTTCTCGGAATTCCTGCAGCTATTAAATATCTATATTTATCGACAGAAAATATTCCCTTATCATTCTTATTTAATTGCAAAATTAGCAATAATTTCCTGGAACTTCAGTAAGTTATAGTTACTTTGTTCTTTATAGTTCATAAAGTTACAGTTCTTTATAGTTTATAAAGTTATAGTTCTTTACAGTTACTTTGTTCTTTATAGTTATAGTTCTTTATAGTTACTTGGCTCTTTATAGTTATAGTTCTTTATAGTTCATAAAGTTATAGTTCTTTATAGTTACTCTGTTCTTTATAGTTATAGTTCATAAAGTTATAGTCCTTTATAGTTACCTTGTTCTTTATAGTTATAGTTCTTTATAGTTCATAAAGTTATAGTTCTTTATAGTAACAAGAAATTAATTAATTTTTAAAATACGAAGATGCAAAATTCCGTTCATCGAGCACTACAAGACACTTTTTTGCTCTGTAATATTACATACTAATATCGCGCAATATTGCATACCAACATTTAATTCCGAATAATGGTATGTTAATGTTACATAATACTGTAACGTATTATTTTATCATTATTAAGAGCGTCGAAAACTACAGACAAATATCTCTTAAATAGCTTTCCCGCAATATTTACTTACTTATTCACTTACTCAGAGTGCTGAAAAGAACAGTCTCGAAAGATGTAATTCGATACTCGAAAGCACTCTCTGAAAACTCGCCAACCGAGCGAATCTTTAATTTCCCAATCGCTGGCGCCGGGTTTGACGAATAGTATATCCATTCCCGTAACTTTCCTAATGAAACGTCGTTACACCATCCATAATGTTTGGTCGTTCATGCTGGAACACGGACGAAGAGCTTTTACGTGAGCTTCTCTCCTGTGGTTCCGCATCGGATCACGTGGGATCTGAAATTTTTCTTCCAATATTTCCGAACGAGCCTCGTTACTATTACTCCCATCGACTCTCGCGGTTCGATGCGAGAATAACGCAATATCCAGGGGCTCGCGGGTACATTGTAACGAGCCTGACATGTTGAAGTTTCTTTTTTTTCGCTCTCTTGGATCGAGAACTTGCACTTTGCTCGCGATCGTTAGCGCGTGCACGATTTTATCAACACAGATCGCGATGTATGTACGTTTGGTAGAATAAGTTCGCATAAGTGGATTATGAGATGAGAAAGTTCGTTGGATGTTTGCACGAGGTCTGAAGAGAGTTTTGAGAAAGAATTTTAAATTCTGATTGTAGTTTTAAACCTTTGAGTTGTTAAGGAATAGTCACTTTTTATTGTTGACAATCGGAGAAAATAGTTTAAATGTCTATACCTAGGATAAGTTTGCATAGGTGAATTTTGAGACGTGAAAGAATTTCAAATTCTGATTATAGTTTCAAATCCCTGATCTGTTGAAGGATAGTCATTTTTTTTATCACTGAAAGTGATTTTAAAGTGGGGGTAACCCGGAAAATCGGTCTTTAGGTGCAACGCTAATGCAACGAAAATTAGCGATTGGTTGATTTGAGTCACGTGATCACGTAAAGGGGTGTGGGGTAGACCTCGAGTAGGAGTGGCATTGTTTGGTACTGAGTGATCGCGTCTGTAATTTGTTTTGTATCGATTCAAATGTTTGCATATTAATAAAATTTTATGGCAAAAAAATCGTGCAGTTTTTTTTATCATTGATTAGAATATTACTTTGTTCTATATTTATAATTTCAATAAGTTAGAATAGATCGATTACGAGATGAGAAATTTTCTTGAACGTTTGTACGAGAGTTCTGAATTCTGAGGAAGAATTTAAAATGCTGATTATAGTTTTATATCCTTGGTTTGTTAAGGGATAGCCATTTTTTATTATTGATGATTGGATGATTGAAATGGTTTAAATGTCGTTTTGTCTTTATCTTCAGGTTGCTAGATTAACCTCACATAGATTAGTTCTTTGAATATATTTATATAAGATCTAAAGAGAATTTTGAGAGAGAATTTTAACTTTTGATTATAAAATTTGACTTTTAAAGTTTAAAGTATTTTTTTAGAAAGTCGTGTAACTGTAACTTATGTTAAAGCATGATTCAAAAGTCAGTTTGTTTTATGTTTATAATGTGGTAAAATAGATTATAAGATGAAAAAATTCTCTGATCTGGAAAAAATTTTGGAAAAGCATTTTAAATCTCGATACATCCGTGTGCATTGAAAATGAAAGAATATTCAGATCTTTTGTATCTTCTTAAATGGATCTTTAATCCATGGTGGAAAAATGGCGAAAATAAGCGAGAAACACATACGTGGGGAAGTTTCATACGCACGTAAAGAGAGTTACGCTTGAAGTACGTAATAAACTAGCAGATAGAAAACTGAAAGATTATTCTTGAATAATAATTATCGAGGAATATCGAGACCGCAGCTTCCATTTACATCTTCCACGTGAATCAAACGTAAAAACTAAACTCATCAGTTTTATGAAGATTAATTATTTAATTCCAAAAAAAAGAAAAAAAATACGTTCGTACCGGTATTAAAATTGAAAAGCTTTGAGCGTGGCTCGTATATATTACAGAATTAATTAATCTTCCATACTCTCTAACGTCTCTGTTATTGGCGTATAAATCTATCCTGCTTCTACATGGATTATTACACATGTATTATAAAAAACCATTGAAATGGAACGATGAAAACGCGAGTTACAATCGAACGTAATAGCTAATAGTCCGCGATAGTTAACAGTTTGAACGTAATACCTGTTTCAACGTAAAATTCATATATGTTACGCATGTGTATCCCGATATATATATCTTCGTATTCAGCGTTGCTGTTCACGTTGTGCCGGCAAGAGGCACAGCGAGAGATCGATTACGTTGTCTCTCCTCTCTTTGCGAACGCGTGCGTATGATAAGAACGAAATAACGAATGGAAACTCGATTTTAATTTAGCTTCGACGGTCGGTTCACCGTGCCGTTTTAACATATTTATGCAGGTCAGCGTCAGCTGCGAGCCCACAGCTACGCCGGTGAAAAATATCGCCGATAAAGTATCGCGGCTTAGCATGCCGGAAAATAATTGTGGCCGGTGGTACGTACGGCTGTTTCAAATGCGTCTTCGTCCCTTTTTCAACCCGCGATCGCTGCGCGGCTATTAACCCGTATGTATATTTGCATGTACGCGATATTGTACGCAAAGGAGTTGTTATTATATTTCTTCCTATTACCAACTTGTGTATGGTAATATACCGTTCCATTTGTTAACTACTGGAACTATTACCATTTATTAGCTATTACTGCTACCAGCGACGAAATAATGGCCCATTCATAATTTTTCGTGGGTTCGTTGCGGCGAAATGTATGTTTGATGATTATTTGTTTTCTTTTTACTATTCTGGTTGTTTGAGGTTTTTTTTAATGAGAATAGTGATAGACTGAAATGAGTTGTTTAGATCTATTTTTTATATCCGAAGGTTCAAATTGCCTCAGTTTTCAATCTTAATTTCATTGATTAACTTTTATTTCTTTTATTACTTTAATTCAATTATTTCTTTTATATATTGGAAATATATTACATACAACCACATAATACACTTTGTTATAAAACACGTGTTACACGTGACCAATGAGCCAATACTCTCTGACCTACTCTATGGTCAGAGACCATAATCACAGAATCAGAGTTTACCAAAAGAGAATCAAGTTGTAAATATGATACGATACACATAATTCATTGCTAACAAGTGCAAAACGACATATCCGAAAATAACAATAACTCATAATTGAATAGACACAAATTACGGCCATAGAAAAAGAACACATCTCTTTGTACTCGGTTAACAAACGAAACTCTCCAAAAAAGGAATCAATTTTTCGTATTACTGTTCCATTTTCGAATTCTCGCTCAGCCGCGTGCAGTTTTTCCAATCACTCTAACACGATCGGGGATTAAATTTTAACGGGATTGAATTTTCCGTTTCCCATTTGGTAACGGTCGTTCCTAATCGTTGGAAACGAGGATTTAGGTACGTAATATCCCTCTCACTCTTTTTATGTGTGCAGATTCGCGATTTCAATCGCGATTTCGAGCCGATATAATGGCGCAACGAGCGGCATCTGCACGAATGCACGTGGTTTCGCCGATGAATCCCTGACGACTGAACTTTTCTTTTTTTTTTTTTTTTTTTTTTGACGAGTACGCGTACGTAGCTCCGGCTCGCGATTCAATCGCGCGCACATCGGACCATCTCGAGCACACTGGCCAATCTTATTTCTACTCGCAGAGGAAACGATGTTCCACGGGTATTAAGAGGCGATGCAGGTTGCGCGTACAGGGTGATTCACGAAGCTACAACCGTACCTCTTTTTTTATTACTGAAAGTGATTTTAGCAGGGGTAACCCAGAAAATTGAGCCTCTTCAGGTGCAACGCTGATGCAACGAAAATTAGTGATTGGTTGATTTGGATCACGTGATTCGTGAGAGGGCGTGGGATAGACCTCGAGTAGGAGTGGCGTTATCTGGTACCGAGCGATCGCGCCTGTAATTTGTTTTGTATCGATTCGAATGTTTGCATATCATTAAAATTTTATGGCAAAAAGGTCGTCTTTATTTCCTAGTCAGAACAGTTGTTTCTTCAGTGAGACAAATCGTACTGGGATACAAGTCGTTGAAATTAGAGAAGGATAACGGAAACTCGTGAAATTATATTTTCTGGGCAAGTGCAACAATGCACTTTGTGTATTTTTAAAATGGAAATCCTCCCTTTTCTTGTTGCATATATCAGAGTCGTTCGTCATTCTGTGCATAAGGATTTAAATTAATTATGATAAATAACATCATCTTAACCAAATATTACGTATAACACTTGATTCACCAAACGTTTAATTCATAATTCCCTTCAATCAATTTATATCATCGAGGTTAATTAATTTTGCGAAGAAAAGTTCCAGAAATTCTTGATATTTGTTTCATCATTTCGTAGATTTACATAGATACTCGTCTGGATCCTACAATTTTATTTCTTGATTTCAAGAAATCAAAGTATTTAATAACATTACGATAAATTTTAAAGCAGCGAACCTCTTCCAACTCTTCAGCGTAGTCAGCTGTTAACTTTACTATATTAAGCAAAGTGTATGCACGAGGCACGTTAATGCACACGTTATATGTGCATGTACTTAGATCCCTGGTTAGAAAGGTAATGCGGTAATTTTCTTATACGCGCGTAGAAATGGCACGCCGTGAATCAGCCTGTACATTATCGGAGAAGCAGAGAACGGCACGATTCGAGGTCAGAGAAATAGAGAACCATTCTGGAATCATACTAGATATCATCGTCCAATCGTATCCCCCGTGCTCGCTTATCCTATTCCGCTCTCTCCTATCCGACAGTCATCCAGCGCGTGTATAATACGTCCCTTTTCCACCGAGTACTTCTTAACCCTCTCTTGCTCTTTCAGTTTTCTGTTTCTGTCTCTTATCTTTCTCTCTCTCTTTCTCTCTGTTATATTCGCGGTCGTTCCTCAAAGTGGGCGCGTACTCGTGTCCAGGCACGATTTTGTTAAAAATACAGGACGCCCGGGACGAAAGTCCGCCTTCTCTCTTCCGGGAGAGATTGAGGGACGCTTTTAAAGGTATAAAACGTAAGTAGCCTGAAGGTTGCTCGACGTTGCAAGGGACGTTGCGTACGGCGACAGGTTTTATCATAAATAGGGATGTCAGAGAGGGATGGAGTTGAACGTGTCGGACGATAAATCCGTCTATGTGTGCGCGCGTGTGTGTGTGTTTGGGCGCATTGGGTTACGCGATGCGCTTGCTCTTTTGTTCTTTGTCCTCCTCGCAGAAATTTCGTTATTTGCGCGGAGACGGAGTAGGTACTCGGAAACTTTTTGTTATTACATGTATTATGCATTAGCACTGTTGTGAGACACGACTGCTACGACATTGGTAAAGTTTGAAACGATTTTGGAAAATTTGGTACAAGCAGATGGATCAGCAGAGATAGCGAAAGTTCATTCTATTAAGAAAATAAAGTTATATATGTATAAAGCTTTCGATGACGAATATTCAAATATCTTTGTGAGCTGAGAATATATTCCACTTTAAGAAACTTTCAAAACCAATTATAGACAATTCATAATTTTAAAAATGGAATTTTGGCTGCCATTCAGGAAACTTTGGGCACAATATGGCAGTATTCTTTCTCAATCTAGCATATATAGCTTGAAAATCGCTCGAAAATTAAAGGAAACGGTGCAAGCGTGACTTGCTTTGTAACAAAAATTGTATTGTAATGTTCGAGAATATATATAAAAAGAAAAAAAAAAAACATACAGAGAAAAATGAGATGCGTTGACATGCAAAAGGATTATATTGAAAAATGTTGTCGTTAAGATCTCTATTTTAATAGATTTTATAATTATTGAATCACTGGTATAATAATCAAGCAAGTAACTAAGATAACTTATGTCTTCTTATAGCTCCATGGCGTGCGTTTTCATCAATAGCGCTGTCATTTCAAATGAAATTCCATTTGGCCTGCACTCGAGGTTATCGAAAACACATTGATTAAACAATCACTTCCGGAGAATACGATATATCGGCTGGTTTTTATTTTCCATGGATCGTCATCTCCGGGCGGCAATTTACTCGCTCGGTTTTTATACAACACCCGTGTAATAAATCGCACAGCGCGGAGAATTTTATATCGGCCCCGGAGATGTAAAAAAACTTGGTCCGAAGTTTCGTCAGATTTATGGTGGGCCGAAGCGGGTAATTGTAAGAGTCGCTTCCCACGGTCGGTCCATTTTGTCGCGCAGGAACGACCAATTCTCGCACCGATTACCGAAATTAATCTGCATTAAGCGCGGTTACCGCTTAGATGAATGACCATTCGGGAACTTGGTCGAGTGCCGTTGGCATCTGTGATTTCCCGGCCACCTGAAACACCGGTGGAAACCTGGCTAATGGCCACGGAACGAAAGAGTACACTTTCCAATAACCACCGTCTGTCATACAGCCCCGTTCGCATAAATTCCTAAACACTTACTGTTGGTGAAGATAAACGTGCGTGTGGTTGATATAATGGCACAATTAATTTCTTAATGAAATCGTTGACTGACTCTAGAAATCTATTATCATATAATATGTAGTATTAAAAAAAAACTGCACGACTTGCACGACCCCAGTACGATTCATTTTCTCACTGAAAGATCCAGAAGCAACTATTCTGACTAGGAAATGAAGATGACTTTTTTGCCATAAAATTTTATTGATGTGCAAACATTTGAATCGATACGAAACAAATTACAAATTACACGCGCGATCGCTCGGTACCAGACAACGCCACTCCTACTCGAGGTCTACCCCACGCCCCCTCGCGAATCACGTGACCCAAATCAACCAATCGCTAATTTTCGTTGCATTAGCGTTGCATCTGAAGAGGCCCAATTTTCTAGATTCTTATTATTGAGTAGTATAAAAACATTCGAATCTTAGATTAATCCGCCTTGTTGCGAAATGATCGAATCAACCGCGATATTTGTTCGATACGTTTTTTAAAAATTTCATATCTTCTTCGACTTTTAGATGCCCGATCTCGGTCTTCCAATTTAATTATTAATTTCTCTAATTGTCTGAAATATTCTCACTATGTTTTGGGATCGTTCAATGAATGATACGATGGTTCTTCCATGAAAAGTTCTAATTACTGTCAGTTTTATTTAATAAATAACTGTACTGCTATATCGTTATTTATTTTTTATCTGAATTCGCTGAATGTTCGGGAACTTGTTCCGGAAGGAGGAGCGTAAATCTGCACGACCAAGATGATACTCGTGAAAGTGGACTGATCACAATGAATTGTAGGATCGTGCGTGGAAAGATACGGCAGTAAGTAAGGTTTTGCGAAGAGTTTATCGCCAAGAGTTGATCAATGGAGTTCAAACAAGTCGCTAGTCTCGCATTGACTTTACGTGGTTAAACGAGTGGTGATCTCAATTTTACATAATTTTCTCGTAATCTTCGTTCTACATATACCTTGCGTTATCTTTTAATTCGTCTCCTATTCACAGCAGTTGGCTAACGTTGTAATTAAATTCTAATCGAGCTGATTGATGTTTTTTGGGGAAATATTTTATTGTTCAATTATCTGGATATATTAAATAGTAACAATTTTTTACCCCTTTTTATGGTTCGTTTACTTCTTCAGTGGATATTTTTATCTTTGTAAACGTCTTGTACTGTACATCTTTTTGAAGCTTAACATGTTTCCTTTCATCGTGCACACACCTAAATGTGTGTGTTGTTTTAAATGTATATATTACAAAATTGTATGAGAAAACTTGCAATCATTTTTTATTCTACGTATAGAATTATTGAATCAAATTTAAATTGAATTTCGTTCAGAATTCATTTTATCTTTCAATTTGTACAAGTAAATTTCGCATTCTTCCAAACTCGGGTTTGAAAACACGTGGCAAATGACTCAAATTGACAAAAGTTGGAATTTCCAGTTGTGGTGTCTAATTTAATTTCGTCCTACAGAGGTTGCGTCGCCGTTGCATTTATTAAAGAACATAAATTTACGCAAATGTCTGCGCGAGAAAGAAGGAAAGAAAGATCTTGACGCAATTAAAGAAATTAATTGCGACTTTGTGGCGAGATTTACTTCTAGAAAATTCAGTGAAACTGTGTCACGGTTGCGGTCTGCGGCGTTATTTATTCGGCTAAAGGATACGTCCACGTTGTAAATGTACATGACGTACAGTCTCGTGGTATTTTCCATCTACGGGTTTCGTGGGCGAAAGGGTACCCAGCGAAATCTTATTTCTGTGAAATTATAGGAGTGCCGTGCGGCTGCAGCTGCAACGAGAGCAAAGGCAAGCGTCGCCGTTTCCTCGAGAGCGCTCTTTCCGCCCTCTTCAAATAGGAAACGCAGCCGTCGAGTGTTGTTGCATTTTAGTGGATTCTTTGCGCGTTCCTTGCGCCAACCAATTAATTTGTAATTAGCGCGAGATTCTTTAACGTTGTATATACCTCGTCGGCAAGGATGCTTTCAAACGCCCGGAGAGTTTAGGACGATGGGGAACTGGAAAGCAAAAGGTAAATGGCCGGCAACAGCGTGATTAAACTGTGATTAAACTGTCTGCGTGATATTACGTTGAATCACGTGGGCACGCGCGGAAATAATAATGAGATGTTTCGAACACTTGAAGAAACTTTTTATGTTGTGTACGTGTTGCACGAAGCATTTTGATATTTCATTGGCAGCTTAATGAGATTCGACATGATTATGTTGGTAAAGTTTAGAATAAATCTGGAAATGTACAGTGGCTCATGGAATTCAAACACTTATATATTATATTATTGTATATTACTGTACAATATATTAATATATATTGTACAATATTATTGTATGTTACTTTTATGTTGCATAAAGCATTTTGAAGTTTCACTAACATTGCAATGAGATAAGGTTTTCATGATTACATTGGTAAAATTTGGAATAAATTTGAAAATGGTACAGTGGCTTATGGAATTCAAACACTTATATATTATATTATTGTATATTACTGTATAATGTATTAATATATATTGTACAATATTATTGTATGTTACTTTTATGTTGCATAAAGCATTTTGAAGTTTCATTAACATTGCAATGAGATAGGGTTTTCATGATTACATTGGTAAAATTTGGAATAATTTTGAAAATGGTATAATGGCTTATGGAATTCGAACACTTATCATACAAAATATCTATATAATGTATTATTGTATATTAACATATACTGTATAATATTGTTGTATTTTATATTATATACTTAATACATATTATATTATTGTATTTTTATTGTATTTTACAAAATTTTGAAATTTCATTAACATTGCAATGAGACAGGATTGTCACGATTACATTGATAAAATTTGAAACCAACCTGAAAATATACACAGAACAATATTTCTTCCAAACCTACATTTATCGAAAAATATGTAGCCTCGAAAAATAACGTGATTACGGTGTCAATGAAATTTCGAAATGTTTTATACGCGATACATGAAATGTTTCTACAAGTGTTGAGATACTTTTATAAACCATCTCGATAGAAAAGTTCTGATCAAATTCGCCAGAAAGAGAACAAAGAAATCGAGTAACGGTATTCGAACAAATGTTGATCAAACTTTAATTCATCGAAACTTCGAGCGGTTCAAGATTTCGTTCTCCTTTCTCCAGTAACTACCGAACACAGCAAAGTACCATTACTCGAAAGTTCAGCGCGTTATTTCTCTTTCTCTCTCCATAGTCTAATTGCAACTCCGCATATACGAAACTCCGTTGTAACTTATAATAATTTCGTCGAACCGGTTTACTAGTCTGAGTGATAAAATTGCTCCGATAAAATGAAATAAACACGGGATAAAGAGGAGCAAAAGCGACAGAAGGAGACAGTAAAAGTAAAAACTGCACGACTTGTACCTCAGTACGATTTGTCTCACTGAACAAGCAACTGTTCTGACTAGGAAATGAAGACGACTTTTTTGCCATAAAATTTTATTGATATGCAAACATTTGAATCGATAGAAAATAAATTACAGGCTTAGTACTAGACGCCACTCTTACCCCACGCCCTCTCGCGAATCACGTGACCCAAATCAACCAATCGCTAATTTTCGTTGCATTGGCGTTGCACCTGAAGAGGCCCGATTTTCTGGGTTATCCTCGCTAAAATCACTTTCAGTGATAAAAAAAAAAGAGAAATACTCGAAACTTCATAAAGCGCGAGGAGGGGGGGGGGCATTAATTTCAACGTTTAATTAAATCTCGACCGATATTCCAATTTTCTTGTTACGGATCACGAGGGCAGCGACGCGTGCTTGATCCAAAAAGCCCGGCAATATTTAATTTTAATGCTCGCACCTAGCGCGCACGCCGGCTGATATACGAGCGTGTCATTCGTGGAACGGCGTGTGCGCGCGACATTATATATACTCGCCTTCGGTTCGGTTTATTTGGCAACGAGCCCGGACCCGCTTTTCCACCCGCTCGAACCCTGCTACGTACCGTGGCCCTATTCACGATTGGGATGGCGCTGCCATTTTCGAACAATCGCTCACGATCCACCCCTCGGCCCCGTCCTTATTTCGTACTTGCATGCATGTCGACCGAACGGCGAAAGAGGGGGAGGGGATACCACGTATACTCGTATAATTCCGTTCTTTTCGTACGTGCCGCATGTTATATCCGCTTATTTCGCCAGAACGCGCCAGCCAGACTTGCCTGCCCCCGTTTTCGTCGACGGTCTGTGTCTTCCAGGCACAAAGCACGGAATTGGAAGGACAACGACGGCAAGATGCCTCCTGCACACACTCACACGCACACTTCGTCGGTGGCAGGAAAATAAGGAAAATCCTTTTGCGCCTTTTGTCGCTTGTGTCGAGACGTAAGAACGCGTACGTGTTCCGTCAGGGCTGATATCAGCATAGATAGATGAGGAACTAATCTGGTGTGTCTAGAATCTAGAACTTCTTCCTCCATCATAAAAATTAATTCCCATTTCGTTTATTCTGTCTACTTTCCTCATCTTCTTTCAACTTTAGCAGCTATAGTAAACAAAACAGTGGTGGGGATAGCGTTAGCGATCAGGGAAATAGGGGCAAGAGCCGCCAGTTAGCCATCTCTAATTTAGATTTTATCGTATATGATGGTGATTGTGTCAGTATGCTTATCTTTATTTCCATGTTTTTATATTAGAACAAATTATAGAAACGAATTTGTAAAAATAAAAAGAGAGTATACGATAATACGGGCAGTTATTCTACTTCTTGATTTAGAACGGATATCAACTTTGAATTTTACGCACGGTTTGTAAGCGAAAAATAGTCGTGTATAAGTATTTTCAAGCTTTAAGTAATTTAACTTTGATGCCAGAAACAATCAAGCAGGTAATTAATCCAACATCAGTCTGCACATTTGGTTGAACTGAGCAAGAGATATCTAGTACTACAATAGAACTCTGTTTAGACGAACATTTTGCATGTTAATTTGTTTGAGTGGAATTTTATATGAAAGAAAAATTCGAGTAAAGTGAGTAAACTAACGTGCCTCGATAAATTCATATAAACAAAGTTCCACTATTGTCTTTTAAATGACACACGTGACACACATATTCTGCACTGTATCAAAGTCGATCATCTTCGTCCAGCAAACGTTAACACAAGATCGGTTAAATCGTACAAACGTTTCGATATCTGAAATCAACTCCCCCAAAATTCTCCCACCTCCATTTACATAAATTCTCACAGCTCCATTTCTCTTTCTCTCCCAAGAGACATTACAATCCTCGACTTTAGAGAAACGCTCCGGTCGCCGTGTATAAATTCCCGTGGATGTTTTTTTTTGAGCTTCGACACCTCGTAGAAACTCGCGGCAGGGTTTTATTCGTTCAGGGAAACGGTTGTTTGCGAGAAGACGTCCCGCGGGATCACCTCTCCTCGAGAGGGAGAAACGAGGAAGCGAAGCGAGCGTGGCCAAGATTTGTAGAGTATAGGCACACGACGATCGAATAACGATAATGCAAGTAACCCTCCCCATAGTTCTCTCAGCGGGGGGAAATATTATTCGTCGGGTAACTCTTTTATCGTTCTCTGAAAAATTCCAGGGGGAAAGAGTACGATAACTGTCCACCCTTCCGACGAGATTCGATTGTCTTACTTCACCCTCGTTTCTAGCTTCTTCGTGCCATCTTCGTTCGCGTGTAAGATCGGTTGGCAACGCAGGGTGGAAAAGAGAGGCAATTGAAGAGCGGAGGTGAGAAGAGGGATGAAATACGATGGACGGGCCACGAACCGTAAGAGCACTTTCTTCGTGGGACCTATGAAAACATAGTTTCCTCTGCTTTCCTACACGTACCAGACCGCCTCTCCTCTATGACGTGGGGGACCATTAATATCGTCGCGGACCGTACATTTACTTCGATACCCTCAGCCAGCGTGAAATGAAACTTGGACTCTGTTAATGTTATCTCTATCGAGGCTTTCAGTCCTGTCCTACGTAGTTTTTCTACTTTCACTCTCCCTAAAAAGAAACGTACGCGTACTTTATTCTGGAGATTGGAGTTTTGGACATAGTACAGGGTTGATTGAATTGTTGTCCGTTTTCAAAATAAGATGCACATTACTTACATAATGTGTACAATTGAGTAATCTTGAAAATTTTCTGCTTATCTTTTAAACTATATATAATTGACCAAAATGTAGTGACTTTTTCGGAATACAGCGTGTTAATATAGTGTTTAGAGGTTGTTACACTTTTATTGTGAGATATTGTCGTATCATTATAAAAAACCTATCACTCACAGACTACTAGACTAGGTGACTCAGTTTTCTAGGGAAGAATCACGAATATAGTAGTATATAGTAGTAAATATTATTTTAGGGAATCGTGACACGTGAGATGTATATTAAGGAATTAAAGATCCACGTTCTTGATACAAGCG
Source organism: Melipona bicolor (assembly GCA_030673865.1). NCBI lineage: Eukaryota > Metazoa > Arthropoda > Insecta > Hymenoptera > Apidae > Melipona > Melipona bicolor. Next base: position 868,241 of record JAHYIQ010000019.1, read on the forward strand.
TTTGTAACTTTAGCATTACAAGTTTTTTCATACGTTAGATATTATATACGTCTTTAGCTTACAATTAGTGTGCTTTAGTTCAGGGAGTCCCCGGACGTTACAGGTGAGCGATTTTTAATGCGACGAAGCATGTTTCTCTGCTTTTCCACGAGAAACGATTTCAAACGTTCGCTTATCAGGCGACATCCATGTATTAAAAATTGCACCGATCGAGATCCGGATTTGGAATTTCCTACACGTGTATTTACGCGCGATCTTTGCTCCACTTAAATTCATGCGACCCTGTCTGTATCGATTGCACCTGTATCGGTTAGGCGGCCGTTTTTTAACGTCGACGGAAGCCAATCCCCTTCGATATATAAGCAAAACAGAGTTACATACGGTGGGAATGGTCGGTTAGCTTCGGATATCCCGGTCTCTAGCCCGATTTCGTCTGGATTCGATATACCGACGGGTGGCTGTATCGGCTGAAGCAGCGCGAAGAAGCGGAGAGATCCGATAAACCTCTTGCAGAAGCACGGAGCCAGCGACAACAAGCTGATATCTACGGATTACGGACACACACCGTATATACTTTATCCCAGCTTCCTTTCTATACGTATTCACCGGTGCTGACGCCCGCCACTTCTTCCTTCTAAAGCTGCGTACACATTCGTCACTTAATCTTGTCACCGGCACTCGTATTGCTTTATTTAGCGATGCAAGTGTCGTTATTCCATCACTCGCAAAATTCAACTAGTCTCAAGTCCGGTCCAAAACGCACCTTGTCTTACCGTTACGTCGTTACTCCACCGAGAACCTGTAAACAGGACATGGTTCAACTCGTCGTAGTCCGACGTGTTCGCCAAGTTTCATACAATCGTGTTTTTCTTTTTTAGCTGAAAACTCGCGAAGTGTATTAACCTCTTAGCTGCGATGGCGAATGCACTCGTCAAACACAGAGTATGTGCAGCTGCTGTGAAATTGAATTGAATTACAAGGAAACGACGCCAGTTTTTTTTTTTTTTTTGAAATAAATAATTTTATTGTTGACATTAACAGCAAGAAAATGTTTAGAAATGTAAAATGAACTAATCAAGTCCAGTCTCAAAGTGTCTAAAATTTGCAAGTATGTTTTATTTTCCACGAAAAATTTAATTCAAGTAACAAATCGCGATTACTTTTCTCGCATGACGAGTGTCTGGTTATTCACAACTAAGAGGTTGACAAAGTGATTGCAAAATGAAACTAGGCTCGACATAGTTCATTTATCACCATGATACCAAGTAATAGACCAAGGTAACGCAAACAAATGTGTACGCAGCTTAACACACATTCGGGTCGAACTTGCGCGGACCCCGGTTTCCTTTCGATGCATCCATACCCCTCTTGCGAGAGATTCTCTTCCCTGTTTTTCGTACATATCTCTAGCCAGGGAGGAAGGAAGCAACCCTCGAGGAGTTACGAGACGACGCGACGGCCATCTTTAGCTAGAAAGTATCCTTCCTTCCTTTTCCGTTTTCTCCTCTCTTTTCGCACGGTCGTCCAAGAGAAGCCTCGAGAGAACGAGGTCGTAGCGCCGCGCCAGTCCTTGCGCCGCAACGTTCTCTATCGTTGAGAGCCATACATCATCATCGTGTTGAACGGGAGAACCGGGCGCCTCTAAGTGCCTCGAATCGACCTTCGTGCCACGGTCCTTTTATGCCGGATTCATCCCTGGCTTTATCGGTGTGGCACTCGCACACCGCCACCGTTCATCCTTCGTCCCGTGGACGACCACATCTTCCTCCGTTTTCTTCTTCTTCTTTTCCTTACGTTACACTTGCCACGAATTGCAAGAGTCCCTGCGGTGCCGTATCTTCTCGTTTCCTGATTTTTCGTATCCGGTGCAACGACGCGTTCACCTGTCCCCGTTTCTGGACCTACACACGTGTAGCTGCACATATATGTGTACTCACAGACGTACACATACACGGGTGTACATACATTTCCTACTAGGACACATGTTCTCTCTGGTCCGTTTAATTCATTTAATTCATTTGTTCAATCGTGCTCGGACAAAAATATTGTACAGACACCAACGTACAGTTGTAATTTTCCTATTTTTCTTTGAAGATACATACATATGTTTTTTTAGATTATTAAACCACTTTTTTACATTAAACCACTTGTGTGGGTTATTAGCAACTTGGAACTAAATCTTGTAGTTTATTAAAGGTTAGACTGTCTTAGAAAGCTTCCTTATTCTTTTGGTTGTAAGTCAGGGAAAAATGTTGGTGTATTTTCTGCACTGAATAATAACATGTTCCACCATCAACTGAACTTTGCACAAATTGGGGGATCTTTTTTTGAGGAGATACTGGTGGGTAAGTTTTATGTGGCCTATTATGATCCTTGAGATTACAAATTGGTCAAGTCTTGGTAGAGAAGAAGATACTTTGTCTTATATTTTCTCTTGCAAATATTTTGATGCAAGATAATCTTGACCAGAATATTTTACAGACGCCAACGTAAATTCGTCATTTCCCTCTGAAATTCTTGCAAATATTTTATGCAGATATACTCACTTCCAATTGATCTGTTACATCTCTAATAATTTAGACGAACATTCACATTCCGCACGAGACTGAGTATCAACACTAGAACCACCGACGACTAAATCGTAAAATTTCCATCAGAGATATTAAAGTAAAAGAAGCAGAAAATCTTTGTAACACTTATAAATAGAGTACACAAGTTTTTACTTATGTATTTTACGAAGAATCATTCGAGTCTCTAAAAATATATCTTTCTTTTGTATCTATAAAATATCCATAATGGTCATTTTGACTAGTTTGGTAGTTCTAGTCTCCGCGCTTTTCTACGTTACCTCAGTCTAGCATCAAATTGTAATTACTTTTCTCGCGTGAGTACACCATTACTCGTTACCATTACAAAAAATTGCCACTTCTTCGTGGCTCGTCGCTCACAGCTAAGAGGTTGACAAAGCGATTACAGAATGATCAAACTCGGCGCGACGCGGTTCATTCATTATCGTAACAGTGTTACGAGTGTTTTACGTTTTCGGGGAGCCTTCTACCGCGGAGAGTTCGGGATTTAATTAAATCTTTCCGATCGAGCAATTCGCCTTCGTCGGCACGTTCGCCCTCGGATCATATCGCACGTGCGCGCGCGCGAGACACAGCCAAGAAAACGTAGCTTCGCAGTAATTGGGATCGATCTTCCGCCACGCGGTTTCCCCGATGCAATGGCACTCTGGTTTCTCTTCAACGTGTTTGTTATTTAGCCACGGAAATCGATATTAGGACCCCGGGAACGGTTGGGAAATCATTATCTTCGGATAGATAAGGACCGCCGGATTAGAGGGTGCGTTTGGTCGTTCGGCACGCTTGCCTCGCTCGGGCAGCACGCGCGGCCCGATTGGCGCACGCTAATTACACCGGCCAGCGTAATTCCATTAGCGTAATCGCATCGCGGGGCGGTAATTGAACGGATGATTAGATTAATTTAAAATTTCGCTAATTCCGGTGGTCCAATTAGTGGATTGTACCAGGCGAGGGGGTGGAAGTGGGAGTAACTGTTATCCGCGTTCAGTCACGTTGAAGGAACTGTGTTTGAAAAATCCACTCTTGTTGACGCGTCTGCGAGTACGACGGAAGGAAGCGGGGAGAGGAAGGTAGGGATGCGTTCGTTCTCTTCCAACATGGATCGCTTGTCTATTAAACTGTCTTCTTGTAGCAATAACGTGAGTACACGAAGCTGGGGATTGTTTCATGATAAGAAGAGGGAGGAGGAGGAGGAGGGTTCTGGGGACGTTCTTGGGGGAGGTTGGAAAGGGCGGGAAAATTGAATTCTGCCGCTGCGCCTCCGAGAGAAAGTGCGGCGTAAGGAGGACGTGCCACTCCCGCAAGTAATTGACGCTGATTAAAATTCCACGGAGAAGAGCCCACCGTCCCTTTCTCCGTGACGTACGTGTTGAACCGGAAAACCCGATCCCCGCGACCTTGTGCCCGCTCTTCCGGAAACGCGATTATATTCGCCCGGGGTTTCCCGCCGGAATGTCTTTCGATCGCGCGTTCTCACATGTGTGTATGTGTAGACACGTTTGTCAAATTTTGGATACTTTTGAAAAAGGAAGAAAAGGGTCTTGGATATTTTATGAATTTTAATTAATCTTTCAGAACGTTTTGTCATATTTGTTTGTAAGTTGAACGTGCAAGTTGATCACGATCTTACAAAAATTTGTATACAATTGCTACGTCTACATGGTATACAAAAGTTTAGAGCATGTTGAGATTTCAAATTAGTTCAATGAATATTTTATTCGTATTTTCTTGCAGTACCGAAATTTCTATTAATTTAAAAATCAACGTTATAATGAAAATAGTCTTGTTCTTTAGAAAAAGTTTGTTTCGTTTGAATAAATTTCAAGAACACATTCTGCGCACTTTAATATAATCACGATGATTACATAATATCGTTACTTTTTCACAATAATATATAGCTTATCAATAGTAATAAAAAATACATTGGTGTCTATAATATGTGCGAAATCCTACTTTTCTTTTAATGTGACTCCGGAATAAAATATAGCACACTTTATATATATTATTACTGAAAGTGATTTTAGCGGGGATATCCCAGAAAATCGGGCCTCTTTAGGTGCAACGCTGGTGCAACGAAAATTAGCGATTGGTTAATTTGGGTCACGTGATTCGTGAGAGGGCGTGGGGTAGGAGTGGCGTTGTTTGATACCGAGTGATCGCGCCTGTAATTTGTTTTGTATCGATTCAAATGTTTGCAAATTTTAGATATTAGATATTCATTATCATGTCTATATATCGGGGGTATTCATAATAAGTAATATCGTTTTCTGATACTGTACAAAATTTTGTTTGATTTAAATTATTGTCACTAAATGGCAATGTTTATTAAATTTGAAAAAAAAACACGATTACATTGCAATCCTAATATAACGAATCGCAACAGATAACGAACACGCAATAACGGTTTCGTTTAATGCCGTGTCTCGACAGACGGATTTCTCTGAATGGATCCGCGTTGTTCGCAAAGTTCCAAAATTTCCGTGGACAGGCTGTGAAGTTAATGCCCGTAGTAATGCGCAAGCAGTGACTCGCGTATTTTGCGATTAATATTCCATGCAGTTAAATACTGGAAATTCTCTCTGTATCCCGACTGGTTTTACGCGTGTGTAGCAATCAGCGGTGCAAAGCCGCTGTATAGTTGGCAATAATACGCGTCCCCGTTGGCTCCAAAGCATACCAGGTTAATGAAATCTATTAATTGTGCGCTGCTAAGCTTTCGATGTATTGCGAACTTCATTAATCATTGCGTTCTCGGTAATTCGGAAACGCGACGACACGTTAAAGTGTGTTTAATGCGAACCATCTGAGCCGGGAGACTCGATTACGATTGTGATATATATAGATTTCTTTTGTCATTGATAATTAGTTTCAATTTCGAGCAACAATACCCGTCAGGTGACGACCGATCCATGTGGTCATAATCGCGATAACATCGTGTCTAGACCGTTTATTCTACCGTGTTCGCGGGTATCGATCACGGCTCGATCGATTCGTTGCAATAGAATATTAATTTTACCGAATTATGCAAATTATTAGGGAATTACCGATTCGAAGCAAAGCTCGACGGTCTTTAATGGTATTAGCGTGTTATAAATTCGAGTTATCTCGCATGAAATTCGCCCAGTGGTTAAGTTAAAATTGTACAGTGGTATTTATTGACTTTAAACATTTTACTAGCGATGCAATATTCGTTCTCCAATGATAGTGATTAATGATTTGAATGTGTAACTTTTTCTTTGAAACCTTATCGGTGTAATCACGGCGATTGAGTCTTGCTAGACTGTTGATAAAATTTCGAAACGTTCGATACAATATAGATATATTCATAAAATAAATATTCGTAAAAAGTACCAATTATTCGAATATTTCCGCGAATGATTGCACATTATCCATCAGCTTAGCAAATTTCCTACTTGCTTGCTGGTTTAGAAACTTACCTTCGTACCTACCTGAACGCAAAGTAAGACAAAAGGAAGCGATTACACGTCGCGATGAGAAACGGTTGCGCGAATTGCTGTTGAAATCACCAGTTGTCAGAGGGGTTGTTGTTTCCACTCTCGAGACCTTAGCTCGTGTTCCCAGTTATATACATACGTAACGAGTGCATTATCCCGCGTAAAATCCGAGATGCATAATGTATCCGTTGTGTAGGTATCTGTGTCAGCCATCCAGCACGTAAACTACTTCTCACTGCGTGTTCGCACATTGCCACCGTCGTCGACGAGGCGTGTTGAACAACGTGTATCGGCGTAAATTTACACGCGGTAACGGGCTAAAGTTTAAGATGATTGCCTCCTTGATAGATTATTCTACATCATGAATACCAAACGACGAACAATATACAGAATTTCTGATTTTAATCTTTTTCTATATTTTATATTTTATATTTTATATTTTGTAAAATTGATTGTATGAAAGATGAAAGAAATTCGTATTTGTCCTACTAAAGCTAGGATATCAGGTTGAACAGATAGATTTTTGTCGCTAAATTTAAAGAAAAGTATTTGTTTAAAGAAAAAAACACAATTTATTTCTCAATCTAAAATATATGTTCTATATGTTTGGTACAATTGTTTGCCACCTTTCTGGCAACTGCTCCTTCTTGTAAAAATCCTCTCTCTTGCTACGAAAATATTCGTCTAGAGAGTTGACACAGGGAGAACCACAAGAATACTAAAAATTTATATCTCATTTTATTTCTTCTCGAATGCATGTGAACCACAGCTGTCTGATAAAAGATGAAGCCTTTGAAAAAATTTCACAAATCCATAAGAACCGAAAAATTTTATTTTATTTTTTTGATGAGTGAAATAATGCGTTGCGTCGATTAAAATTATACGATGTCATTAAAAAAAAAAAAGATATATCAGCATCATTCACAGGGAAACTAATTACACCGTATTACGATTCTATCGAAACCATTCACTTATTCTTATCTGAACTATTTTTTTTATATAATTTAAATAATTTACCAGTCATTTGTATTCGTACATTAAAATAGGACACAATTTTCTTTTCTCTTTCCTCGTGATCACGATTTTGCTTTCGAAACTTTCCATTGTTGTATCTTCTGTCTTCTATTTTATCACGCGAATCTACTGATTCACACGCATTATTAACTCATACTCATAGATAGTGTACCAAAATTAAATTTTTTTTACAGTTATACCCTAATTGGAGGATTTGGAAATTTTGGAATATTAAAAAATTTCCAAATATAAGGAATATTATTTTTTAATATTAAGGGATATTAAAAAATTTCCAAATATAAGGAATATTATTTTTTAATATTCCTTAATATTAAAAAATTAAAATATAATTATATTTTAAAATTATATTATATTTTATATAATGTAATAATGTAAAAATATAATTATATTTTAATTTTTTAATATTAAGGATCTCCAGATATGGCATTTCTGCGAATGAATAATATTAGATCTCGGTCTATCAACGTAACAACGTGTAGACGCCACCTCATCCCCGATGTCTCCCAACGATTCCCGACTAGAAGGAATTTTTGCGACAATCTATCTTTACAGTCGTCTCGAACTTTTTGCTCGCTGCTGTACATTCGCGATACGGGTGTGCACAATGCGGCCTCTCCGACGAAGGAACGAGAGGTTCCCCTTTCCTTGTAACGTAATATACAGTCGGTCTTTTACCAAGTCTTAGCCTCGCCTTATTTTCGCGGAAGCGTCGTCCTGACCCTCTTTCTCGTTGTCTTGGTCCTCCCTTCGCCCCCCCCCTCCCCCCTCCGCGGCGGATTATCCGGCTTTCGAAAATACGTCGTACATAAAATATGACGTTGAAAAAAAATATATGGCCCTTTCATCCGGCGTGTAGCGACGAGGATGGAGGCGGTGCTGCCCATCTCCTCGTAGGATTTACTGTTTATTACGATTACCAGGACGTAGGAATATAAAGAACTTGGCGAGGGACGACGGCTTTCGCCAACGTTGCGTGCGTGTTCCGAAAGGAAGATAACCGTGAAAATTCTTCAGCTACGAAAAATTCCTCCGTGCTTCTGAATTCCAGTGGTGAGGTTGGAGAGAGATCCTGCGGCTCGATGGGACGAGGAACGATACCAACGCGAGAATAACAGAATCGCGGGTCGGTGGCGTCGTTTCCGATTCGAGGAGATCGAGTTTGAAAACTTTGCCTGCGCGATGCTGTTCGAAAGAAATTTTGTTTCAACCACGTATTTTCTATTTAATTTGGCCAACATTTTGTCCATGGAATACGTAAATCTTCTGAAGTAAATATGAGTACACGCTTCGAATATCAATAGCGATTTTCTTAGTGTGAGTGTTTTCGAGCATTGAGTATAAACAAATGAATATGTGTATAATCATAAAATAATGTATTGTCGTAGCTAGAAAATCAAGGAATCGACACAAGTATAAACAAGTGCAATGGCAGATTTATTTATTTCATTTACATCTTGTTCTGATTTAAAGATGCTTTTTATCTTATATTCTTCGCAAGTAATTTATCTTATCCAACTAACGCAGTAACCATAAATTGACAATTAATACCTAATTAAGCTCTGGATGTCGTCAAAATGCGTGCCTTACTCTGAATTTTGCTATATTCATAATTATATCCTTTAATCCCTTTTTTCGTTCTCTCAACGAAGGATGTTGTTCTACTTGAAAATAAATCGAAAATATACGAATATAATTTCATCGTTTAGGGTCTCACTTTGCAGAGAACAGAATTTAAATATATTACTTAGGAATTAGTTTCGTTAATTTCAGGCGGATAACCGTACGAATTCAATTTTCCCGGGAATGAAACTTCAGACGATACAATTTTATTCTACGTTCTCGCACGTGGAATAACTTTCCGTTCATTATCTGCTGCTGTCTAACTGGAAATTAGGCAAATTCACGTATACATGGCAAGTTTTCAAACTCGATTCCTCTTCGAGAACGGAACTCCTAACGGAATTCTTGATTATCGTCTTATTTTCAGCTGTAGAATCTCCTCGTCTTGGCTTTTAACGCGAATTTTATCTGTGCATGCTGGCTACGGAAAATATCATCGTATCCTCGAGGTGAGAGATCGTACTTTGAGCTGTCGTAACTTGTGAAAAAGAAAAGAATTTAAAAACTTCAGTATTCGAGAATTTAGTTACGAATAAAATTTATTAATACCCGTACGTTTGTTTGAATTTGTAAAATTTTCTAAAGAGGAAGTATCTTTAACTATCTAAGTGATAAAGCAACGAGGACATCTTTGATGGAAAAGAAAGAAAGCATTATTGTGAAGAGTGAAAGTTTTAAAATGAAACCGGTTGAATTGTTGTTCTATTTTCTAACAATTTTTCATCCAGCGTAACAAATACCATCTGTGGCCACTGTACATGAATAGCGAATAATTATGTGAATATAATTTATTTACAATTATATATAATTCATTATCAATAAATAAATATATGTATTGATATTATATAATATCGATGAAGAAAACGTCTGGTAAAAAAATTATTGATTCCGATAGATACGTGTACGTGTTATGGACAATGCGATAAATCCGTCATTATGAATAATGCTTGAGCATTATGAATAATGATAAAAACGACCGGCCTCGGTCTGATAAATATCATTGATTTATTACATTTGACTGGTCAATATGAACACTGCTACTATCTGTCCGGATAAAGTGATAAGAATAATATCTGTACACGCATGCATACACACATTCATGTAATAGATTTTCGCTACTACATTACATGACTAGCTGACTAATACCAGTGAGTAATTTCTAACCCGAATCAATACCGATGTTCTGTCTTCTAGTCCTCTCTATTAACTGTCGGTAAAAATAATGGATTGCTGACAAAAATATGTAAAATATTTCTCTTTCTAAACTAAAAGTAGTCGTGAGTAGTGTAAAAATTTGAAAAAATTTTTATCTTCTGTAAATTTGCTGTATAGTTACTTGTCTGTTTCTTTGAAAAAAAACCTTTAAAACTGAATATTTCATAGTGCAATTATTTGTCGTATTGAGTAACTAAGAAAATTCTGTCGTTTCTTTCAAGATGCAGAAATATGAAAAGGAACGTAACTCCTTTTTATTTTGATGAATGATTCTTTACACTCTTACAAAGTTGAAAAATTTTCTCGATTCACGTTACGGTGAACGAAACAGTGATAATCGTGTAAATACGACTTAGTACGACCTATCCCATACGATTTGCCTCACTGGCCCAGAAGCAACTGTTCTGACTAGGAAATGAAGACGACTTTTTTGTCATAAAATTTTATTGATATGCAAACATTTGAATCGATATAAAACAAATTACAGGAGCGATCGCTCAGTACCAGACAACGCCACTCCTACTCGAGGTTTACCCCACGCCCCCTCACGAATCACGTGACTCAAATCAACCAATCGCTAATTTTCGTTGCATTAGCGTTGCACCTCAAGAGGCCTCATTTTCTGGGTATCCTCGCTAAAATCACTTTCAGTGATAATATGATATATATGTACTGTAATAAAAACAACCATTCTAGAAAATAAAACGATGCTACTCTATATATATTTCTGCATCATTCTCTCCAGAGTTAAAAACAGAAATGACAGAATTCTTCTAGTTGCCTAACATTTAACGTTTCTAGCTTCGAAGTAAATACAACATGTACTCGTTGTATGTACTCGTCTTAAAACTTTTTGAGCGACTGTGTGTATTCCACGCCGTAGGTTCTTCTTATTGCTGTTAGTTTAACCACACGTCCGTTCCACGGTCGCAAGTATTAAGCCGCGAAAGCGCTATTGTGTTTGACGAAGGAGAAAAGAGAAAGAAGAAAAAGAGAAGAAAAAGCGCGTACCAAAAGCAGTTCCAAAATGGCCAGAACAAATCGGGGGAAAAGCGTTAACACCGAGGACAATTGTTAGACGACGTTGGGTATTGTTCCTTTTCTTTTTTTTCCTCCCTCTCTCTCTCTCTCTCTCTCTTTCCTTTCCTCTTTCTTCTTCTTTTTTCTTTTTTCATTCTTTTTGTCCTCGTCGAAAAATTATGGTCGGGTCAACAGAATTTCTCTCCCATTGTTATAGCCGAAAGCTCGTATGGTTAGACTATTGAATTCCCGGTGGATCCTTTTTTTCTTTCTTTTTTTCGCTCGCTTTTTTACCCGCTGGAACATTACACCACCCTCACACACACATACACACACACACACACACTGTTCTCTCTCGCGTGCACACGTGAAAAGGGACGAAGAATGGGTTCTAATTCCGTTCCTGCTGGAAACGGAGGTGCTGACGTCGCCATAATTTGTCGGATTTTCGCAACTGCCGATGTGTACGCACAATTTCCAGATACAAATTCGTACGTGCGTATGCACATGATATAGTCGTCGCGATGAATTCGACGATTCCCTGTTTATCCATTCTCGCGCGACGAGTTCCAAGAATTTTGACAGTTACTCTCTAAAATAAAGTTAAATTAATAGGTCACGATTTTCGATTTTGTACATTTTGACAACGTAAAGCTAGCTCAGCTAACCATTTTTTGTGTCACTAATTTTTGAACGACGTATACTGTTTTATTCTTCGAAGCTCATTTTTGGATTTTTCCGAGCATTTCATTCAAGATCGGTATTGCGTTTCTAAATTTTGAATATTCAACTGACGCTAAAAATATATAAACAGTATCTGTCTAATGTGGAATAGGTATTCAAACATGAAACGCAGACATCGAGTGTAATGATCACTTCTTATTGATCACACCAAGAAATAAAAAAGTATCAAAATTTTTATATTGCGATTTTTTTCCAGCGTTTTATCGAACTTTGAATATTAGGATTAGACAAAAATTCAAGAAATCCTTTTTATTTTATTCAATTTTTATTCTATGTTTATTTTATTTTATTTTTATTCAATCGTAATGTTCATAGTTCAATAAAATGGTGAACAAAATCAGATACAGCAGATTTTAAGAGGTAATTTCAATCTTCGAGACCGCGGTGGATTCAGTCACGAAAAAATTTTCTTTTTCCCCATCCTGTACATAATGTCAAATCATCTATAGAAAAAATAAACTCGAGACAACGAAAAAAGTAAAGGTCTCAGGTTGAATTGTTATACGATTTTCTTTTTCTTTTAACGGAGTTGTCAATTATTCACGATTCTTTACGCTCTTTTTACGCTCTTCACTGTAAATGGTTAAAACAGTTTACTTTCTGTCCCAAGGCGAAAGAGAAACAAGGGAGAAAGCAGCCGTAACACTTGCGCTTAACGTTATTTTTTTTTGATACTCGCTCGGTTTCTGTTCTATTGCTTCAGCGTTGCGACAGTAATAAGGATAACTCCAACAATAACGCGCGTGCATAGGCAAGATTCCAGCGGAAGAAATTCCCTGGGGTGGCGAGGAAGAGCGGGAGGGTAGTTTTCCTTCGAACGCGCTTGTAACTTCCGCCAGTCGTTGGTATCGAAAGCAACGTTTCCCCATGGTCCGCTGCCTCCGAATTGTACGAGCGTGCTGCTCTGCTATAACGAGTTTTGTCACAACCCCTCGACGACAACCCGCAGTTAAAAAACAATCGTGAACGCGTACGACGTTCGTCGGGGAGTGGTACGAACTCTCGATAAAAACGAAACCACCTTGAGGGAGGCAAACGGTCCACTCGCGGCTATTAGGTTGTGGATTTTTACGCGTTTATGGGAAATTGAAATATGTAGCGTGAAAAGTACAAAATCGCACAGATTGCGCGTAATAATAACGAAAAATTGTACAAAATTGCGTAGATATAATTCTTTCTACAATATTTAGTGTACACGAAGCAATTTTTCTTTTTTTGAGGATATGTTTTCTTTATATTTATACTCTCGAAACAATTAATTTAAAAATTAAAATATAGCATGAAAATTAATCTATTCTTTGTATATAATTATTATCGCATATGCGAGTGAATCTTTTATTTCATCAATGAAAATATAATACAATGTCATTATGTTAAAACATAAGTACAAAGTATAGATATATCCTGACAATGTTATACATGATATAAATGCGCGTAACAATATTACATTTATATTTTTTACCCTTCATAAAGTTCCTTATAGGTACTTTAATCTCTGACTTTCAACTACAATATTTTCTTTAACCGTTTTAGCGCCACGTAGCGCGATCGCGCCGTTTGCGTACTGTGGTGAAACGAGCCGCGATGTTTGGTCACGATCGTTAATTCGCAACGTATAAATTACATCTTGAATTGGAAAATCAAAAGCTGTTTTATAGAATGTCATCACATAAACAAAACGTAAAACACGAATATTTATAATATTAATATGATATGTCTGATATGACTGATAGAATGAAGCGCGATCGCGTCGATCGGCATTGCTCGCAAATAAATGAACGAAGCACTATCGCGCTGCATGGCACAATCGAACACGGATTTTAAAAAATCCCTGGCACTAAAACGGTTAATTAATCTTAGAATACATAAAAATACACAATAAAAATTAATGTGCAATGCACGATAGAACATGCAGATAGTATACGTATAACAGGAGCGTCACGCTGGCGCGTAATTTCTGTTTGCCGCTTCGTTCAAAGGCCAAAAGAGAGGGTTTTCCAGTTGAGTCGCGCCTCGAGCGCTGATGTCCCCGCACAATTCTTGATTTCGTATCGTATAGACAAGAATTGCGTTTGGACAATCATAGCCTGAGACATTCAATTCCCCGGGGGTTGTTTCGTGTGGCGTCCAGAGAAAAGGGGAAGAGCAAAATATATATATATATATATATTTCTTCGACGTGATTTTCCGCGTGGCAATCCCCGCGTGCCGTATCCGGTTGAAGAGCCATGGCTGAAAAAAAAAAGAAGAAAAGAAAGAGAGAGCGTTATATATTTATTTTAGATTAGTCGTCGTTGACCCAGTTTCCTTCTCGAGCGTGTACTTAGCCCACTTTGTCGCCGCTTCACGTCCTCTCGTTCACGTCCACGTTATTTGGGAAAAATCTGCGCGGGCATGCACGCCATGCATTTCAAGTTTGGTGGAAATTAGACCGTCCTAAATGGTATGCAGCGTACGGATAGAAATTACCGCGGGAATGTAGCTGGATTACGTTCGTATCTTTTTGTTCGTTTCCCGCTTGACGAGCTTTCTTAGGAGAGCTGCATGTGGAATCTCGTTTCTCCCCTCGGAGTTTAATTTCATAATAGTTTTATATACATATAATTTATAATAATAGTTTTAATATTATTGTCAGTTGAACTCGTCTGAAATTAACGTCTGCTTTTTATCGGTTTCGCTGCACAAATGTACGATTAATTCTCTGCTTTAAAAAAAAGAAAAAACGATCGATCCACTGCGAAAGATACACTGAAAAATACAGTTTGTAATGTGATTTTTGTCGAGTGAAATTGAGAAAAATGTACATATATCATGTATATCAACACGGTTTATAATTAAATACTATAGATTATATTTTTATTCATTTATGAGAAATTAAACAGATGCAAAGATGCATGGTAATTATACAGATCCCTTCCTGGATCTTGCATGTTTCGTTATTTCACACAAAAGTATGAGTCTACTCACTACGAATATATGATCGAAATGATCAAACTTAAATTATAAAAATTCGTAAACGTAGACTCAACACACTCAGAGTCCCGTGTTCCGTTCGATCCAGAAAATCTTCTAACGCGTCAATTATTTTCAAACGAAGCTACGACGAGCTTCGTTCTTCAGCAAGAAAACTTTTTGCCTCGCAGATTACATTCGAGTCGCGTAAAAATCTCTCACGCTCTTGCTGACCCGATACATTATCTCGACGGAAAGGTGGCACGATTTTCGTTGAACGTTTTACTTGCTTTCCGCGGAATTAAATCGTCGATCCTCATTGATCGGCGAGCGTCGAAGATCGACAAGAAACTCAGAACGTACGTGTGTGTGTGTGTGTGTGTGTGTGTGTGTGCGCGCAAGAGAGAGAGAGAAAGTATTTGGATCACCGGGATACGTAATTACATTACTTCGTCTTACTCAATCTTGATCAATCAACTGCTATTCAGAGCAAATTAAGGAGAGTAGAAGGAGGGAAAAAGCTGCGTCAAAGGACCTATCGCTTCCACTGCCCTTCTTCTTCTTCCTCCCCTTTTTTCCTTCTTATCCCCTTCCCTCTTCTTGCCCCACTTCGTATCTCAATAACGCCGAGTGGCGTTCAATCACACACGCATTCTGCCCTCGATGTTACGCCATCTCGCCGCCAGTGTCCCCCGCGTGGTTCGCTAATGCGAAACAATGTTATCCTAATTGGCCGTGGCACGAAATTGCGCGCTCGATTTGTCAACGCTCACCGACGAATCCGACGAACCTTCTCTCTCTCTCTCTCTCTCTCTCTTGTTGTTCGTTTAATTTTTCATTAAAAACACGATACCGGTAACGAGCCGGCGTTCTCGAGATCATTTCCATTGGTCGTTTCGTTTTTCCTCGGAACGTAACGACCCTCTTTTGTATTCATTGGAGAAAGCCAACGACGCGACGTCCGCGGGGACGGAAGAACGCGATGGTAACTGCTTTCGAGACAATTGGACGATGATGAAAAAGTGGACGCAACGGCGGCAAGACTGGAGGAGGCTGGTATCCATTTTTTTGCGTATTAGCGTGGGAGTGCGTGCGTTGCATCGTCGTGTATCAAAATTTCAGACGACGACGAGCGTTTGAGTAAATGACAGGATAAAATGGGGTTGATCTTGAAATTCAACCTTTGTATTATTTTTTTTTAATTAAATTATTAATTTAATATTATTTAATATTTACTCGATGCGGTTAATCTTGAAATTGAACCTTCATATTATTTTATTATTGAATTATTTATATTATTTAATATTTGGATACTTGGGTTATTCGAAGCAGTTAATCTTGAAATTCAACAAATTCATAGTATTCTTCATTATTTATATTATTTAATACTCGAACACTAAATTGTTATAATTTTGCAAAAGAAGAAATCGCGCCTGTTTCAAAGCTTCAAGCCTCCATTTTCAAAACGCATTGTTCATTGTATTCTAATGATAAGATATTTTTACTATGCTACTATGTAGCACGTGACAAAGTGAAAACATTTTTTTTTTTCTCGAAAATGCTATAAACATATTTTTCAATTTTCGAATCTACGATGAATTTTAAGATTGAAGATTGAAGTTTACTCATCCACCCGCTGCGTGATGTAAGAATAATTTGGAATAAAGTAAACGATGTATTCTGAAATTGAGCCCAAGTTTATTGTCGTAGCATTTTTTTTTTTTTTACAAAATTATAACCGTTTGAATATTAATAGGAGTCACTGTATATATTATTTTGTTACGTATTTTTCATATATATTATTTCCATTATTTTATTATTAAATAATGATAAAATATTGAATATATTATACACAAAATAAATAAATGCATTGCAACATTTCAATAATAATTTAATAATGGTAAGATAATTGAACTTGTATATTATTAGACCTTATTGGTCTTTAATATCGTAAAGCAAGTTATGTTGGGTAAAATTTGATAGAAAAAATTATTTCTCGCTGTTACATCAGAGAAATAGAGTAAGATAAGGTTGTTCAAGCAGGCTAATCTTATTTTTAAAATTCAACTTTAAACTTTCAACGGAATAATTAAACTTGTTACATATCACAAGACACCATTAGTCTTTGATATAATAACGAAGAAAAATTGGATTATACACGGTTTTAAAGTTTACTCCATTGTAATTTATATTCTGTAATACCACTACGTTCTGTGTAGAGAATTTACCAAAATAATTAAGTACCAGAAAATTAGATAACGTAATTTAAAATTCTGTGATTATCTATGAGATAAGGTTTGACAAAATTAGACCAACAAACGAATCCTCCTACCATTTACCGAACAAATTTTAAATTTAATATTTCTGAGATTATAATTAAAAAAAAAAAAACAGAACCTCCTGTAGAATATTATTTTCCACGCTAAATATTAAAGAAAATGGAAGTGTTACGCTTTGGGTATTTCGTACATTTTTTCTTTACTTAGTTTCTTTCACTTTAAAATTCCTCGTGAATGCAGTGGAATGAAACAAATTTGGTCGAAGCGCGGAATGAACTTTAAATTCGTTCGCTTGAAATGAAAACGCAGCGCTGCGTGTACGATTAACGCACCGGAACTTTCTGTAGCACCTATTCCCACCGCAATCGGTCAAATGACCGATTGTGAAAATAATTTCTTTCACGAAAATAATTTGATATTTTCAGTTTAATAGAGGAGACAGTGCACGGAATAACTTTTAGATTTTAGAACGAAAAGAAATTATAGAAGTATATTCGTCTTTTTCATGCAAGAATGAGCAGAGAATTTGATCAAATTTGACCTTTGGACGTTTAGTGTTAACATGCAACAACGATCACGATCACGATCACGATCACGCAGAAAAATAAGAACGACCGAGGTGGAAAAGTGCCGAGATGAAGACGAAGATCTGTCGACGAAGACAGGGGGTAGGCAGGCACGTATTAAGTAGACAGATGAACGGAGAGAGAGGGTCGATACGCGAGTGGTGTGGTCGAATGATTAGGTTAGCCGCTTCGGATATAACTTCGTTACTCGCCAAATGAACAGACAAAACCCTACCGAGCTAACCCTACCTCCCTCTGGAGTCCTCTCCTCCCTCGCCTTTGCATCCTTCTAGTCTGCATATCCAGCGCACCTCCCGATAGCACTTTATCCCGATCAAAGACGACGCTGCAGGCTCCCTCAGCCAGATACCCGTTCAATCAATTTCGCTTGATCGTTCCCGCTGTTTCTCGATCAAGACGCCAACGATGAGGAGGAACCGGCCGATCGTGAATACTGTCGATAGTTTCCGAGAGAAATGGGATCTCTCGGGGAATGGTTTCTCTCGCCGGAGGAACGATACGGATGATAAATAACCTCTCTATCACACTCTCTCTCTCTCTCTGTGGTAGTTTGACGAGCGTCAATTTGGATCAGCAGATCCTGGTAAATCCTTTCGAGGCGAATGACCAGTGATCTTACTCGTGGATCTCTGGACTGATGTCTCTTCACGAGCGTCGGGCTCGAGTTTTTGTGGTCCAATTTCGTTTGTAGCGCGAAAGGAAAGGTTACGATTTTATAGTTGCGAGGTTAGAGCTGCGATAATATCGTTAACCGATAACGCAATCGTTTATTTGCGGCAATGGGAGAACAATTATTCACTGCAACGAATTAACAATGTAATAAAAACGAATCTTTTTTTCTTCTTACCTCTGTCGTATAAAATACAAGGACAACGTAAATGTCATATAAGAATATCTATAGTAGAATATATAGAGTATATGTAGAGTAGAATATATATAGTAGAATATATAGAGTATATATAGAATAGAATATATATAGTAGAATATATATAGTAGAATATATAGAGTATATATAGAATGGAATAGATATAGTAGAATATATAGAGTATATATAGAATAGAATAGATATAGTAGAATATATAGAGTATATATAGAGTAGAATATATATAGTAGAATATATAGAGTAGGATATATATAGTAGAATATATAGAGTAGAATATATAGTAGAATATATAGAGTATATATAGAGCAGAATATATATAGTAGAATATATAGAGTATATATAGAGCAGAATATATAGAGTAGAATATATATAGTAGAATATATAGTAAAATATATAGAGTAGAATATATATAATAGATTCTACAGAATTAAAATTGGAATATCAAGATCAATCAAGATCAATTAAAAACGTCTATCAAGCAGATGATTTTCTTTAATAAATATCGAGATAAATTTATCAATGCATGTTCATTTATCAAGAAATTATTAACTTTGAATTTGAGCTTCTTTTTGTCCAATAACAGTCGAGAAATTTGAAGAAACACCCTGTGTACATCATTAAACTCCAAATAATGATAAATTCTTAAAATTAAGGATTAAGAATAGAAAAATCAACTGATTTAATTCGTATCGAAGAAAGAGGACCGTTTTCCACGCGAAATCAAACACTCTGTCACTCTATAGCGGCGAAATACTCGCGGTATAAGATCTTTTCCTTCACATGCTCTCTCTCTCTCTCTCTCTCTCTCTCTCTCTCTCTCTCTCTCTCTCTCTCTCTTTCTCTCTCTCTTTCCACTTGGAATATTCTTACGCGCAGCCAGCCACAGTTCCTTCTCCCGGCTGTATCTCGTCTATTGTGCGAACGGTTTCAATCTCAATGCCGTCCGACGTCCCGCGGAATACTTCGTGATGTATAAATGGGCCCGGACGTGATTCGGTTTCAATAATTCACAGGCAGATTTTCAATGGTTTCCATCGATATGTGCCGATCCGGGAAGGAGGAGATGGATCCCTTATCCCGCTTTCGTAAAACGAGAGAAAGAGTGACAGAGGGGGAGAAAAGGACGACGTGAAACGGTATAGGGCTCGGGGAATACAGAAGCGGAGGAACTGGAGAGAGAGCCGAACTTTTGCGACATCGAGAGGGTGGGCGAAGATGACGATGGTGAAGGAATGGAAGAGGGTGGGTCGACTGTCGTGGCATTGATCGGCCACGCTACCGTCACGGCATTCTTCACTCTGGTCTCTCCAGCAGACGATGGATTACCTTCGGATTTCGGGGCCACTAAATAGGACACAACAGTCGCGCAAATTTATGTTTCTGTTAGTGTAATTTGAGAAGCGAAATCTAGATGGACAGTTGTTTTATTTGGGTACTAAATATTACAGTAGTGCAATAATGTAAACTACGAGTTTGTCAATATGTGATGTATATTCCATTACATACAAGTACACATTTATATATATTTATTATATATTTTTCTTATGAATTTATCTTGGTAAACTCGAATCGCATTGCAATCGAAAATCACAGTGAAATTTCCTTTAATACTTGGTTTAATTGCATTTAAGAGATGGTATACTAAGAATTGTATGAATTAAAATATCTATACATTAATACTTTCATAACCGCACATTTTCCTCATCATTATTCTTACCGGCGATATTTACGCAAAGTAATTAATAATCATACGATGTTTATTGATAAAAGTTAGCTCGCTACAGATTAGTTAGCATTCACATGTCTCAAGTGTGGATAATGTAGAGAATTTACTACCAAGTCCCCCATAAGTCTCAGTTAATTTCGGGTGCGAGGATTCTTTTTCATAAATTTGCAAAAGTGCGTATTAAAATACGAACGTCGAATTCGAGGCCTGAAATCATTTCTGTACGCGTGTCTCATAAATATATGACAGTGCAAACTCACATTTACGTGGTCGACACTGTGTTAATTATACCTGTACCCGTGTATTCAACTATCCTTGAGATAGGAGCCACTAATGGATACGATTCTTCCACTGTTGGAACTCCGCAGCTCGCAACTCGAACCTTAGCCTAACAACGGGGCGTTGCAGTCGTGGCAACGTTCTCGCTTCCGGTTTGTACGACGTTCAGAGCAGAGGCTCTTGCTGAAAAATCGAGCAGAAACGATCCGACCGACAACCGACGATCTCTTTTCTCTCCCTCGGTGATGCAACATCACCGGCTGCTCTGCCCCTTGGCTCCCTTTGTTCCATTCATCGAGGCTTGTTTCAGCCCCTACCACTCCTTTTTCTTTCTCGCGGCACGTTTCCTTTTCCACCGGTTCCCTCTTTATATCCCGAAGATGTCTCTGCCTCGTTACCGGGAACGTTCGCCAACGAGTTCAAGCGGAATTTCGAGGAGGGCCGCAAACGACGTCACTTCCGCCCGAGATGCTCGACGATATCGGACACAGAGGATCGTCGTGATGGATCAAGGAATCGTCTATGGCTTGGAAAACGCAACCCTCTCAGA
The DNA here is from genome assembly GCA_030673865.1 of Melipona bicolor. NCBI lineage: Eukaryota > Metazoa > Arthropoda > Insecta > Hymenoptera > Apidae > Melipona > Melipona bicolor. The sequence goes on from JAHYIQ010000019.1 coordinate 889,171, forward strand.
CCTCTCTCTGTCGTGTCTACCTCCCTCCCTCCCTCCTCTGCCCACCGCTCTTCCGCCCCCTATATTTCGTGCGTCTTTTCGTTCGGTTCCTCACCGGCCGATCCGGTAAGAAACGATCGGATTATCGTGAGAAAACAGCGGCCCTGCTTCCAGACGCTCGACACTCGACGTTTTCGGGGCTCTCGCGGTGGAAATTGATTTCCATCGTGGTGGAAACACACCATGGGATGTTGAGGAATTTTTCGTGCCATCGAAGAATCGATTTTGAACGTAATGTTTGTCTAGAATCGACGTGTAAATGTTTCGGCCGAGTCAAATTGAACGTACGAAATTTTAGTGATTTACAAAAGACATCTATACAAGGTGTACAAAATTTTATGATGGAACGATAGCGTTCGAGGGATAAGTTTCGAGTCGTTTGTTGTTGCTGTTAAAGGAACTTTGGTTTGCAACGAGGTGTGAAAGATTTTCGATTTTTGACGGATTCGCATTTTTCTCCAGCTTATGACTGTTCATTCACGCATAAAAATATGAAGACATCGTGCTCGTAATATAAATTACAGTTTCGATCTGAAATGAAAATTTTAATTCTATGAAATTTCAATTGGGATTATAGATTTATAATTTCTTTAATGTGACCATTGATAAATAAAAATTGTACATAATGTTTAGATACTTTGTGTCTAAAATAATGTTGCAGTTTCAAGAAGTAATAAATTAAAAATTGAACAAATCACAAGGCAATGTATCAATAAAGATGTTATATATAGATAAAAATTATATTGAATATACTATAACATGTATAATGTAAAAAAGACACGTAATGCTAAAAGAATATGGGTTCTTAATTTCCTTATAGGTCCTTAAGTTATATTTTAACCCTCGAAAACATTCTTTGTATCATCTATTAACAATTTATAAAAAGAAATAGTGACAGAAGTATATCACTTTAAATAAAATGACATAGCATTAGAAATGATCATCCTGTTTAAATGGTACTTGGCATGAAGTTTTTGTTGATTGTATTTCTTTAATATGCGACTTCGTTTAAAACAATCAAGTATAGTATGTAGAAGTTAATGATACATAATCAAATTTTTCCTTCGTCATTTTATAAAACCATTTTCGTAAGGAGCAGTAAAAAGTTTAGTTTATGCGAATTATCTCGAATTATTCGAATGATAATTAGATCCTTTAAAATTTTTTCTCTCACTGAAATTTTATTACACCTTTTACGTCGTTATACTATATTACATCATATCTACTCCATACCTACGCTCGTTATAATTATCAGCAATTATAAATTTGGTCAAATTTAAGTATGATGTCCCTTTACACGGGACATCAATACATTGTAACACACCAGTTGAAAACCATCGTGATCTCTACCAAAGATCAAAATCTTTTACAATGCGCACGCGCCTTAAGAAGGACAACGGCGCAGAGAGGCGAGAAGAAAGAGCGCGACAGTCGAATCGGGGAGGGAAGCGGGTGCTCTCCTCTGTGGCCAGAGGAGACGAAGGAAACGGCGAAAGAGAGCGAGGGAATTGAAGCGTGCGGCTAGTGGTTTTCCAACCCCGCCTCAGTGATAATGCCGGATAAACGAATTTATTAAGGGCATGTCGAGGTTTTGCAGGCAACGCCGCGGGTATTTCATTTCGTCCGGGCCTGAAAACACGCCGTTCCAACAACCACACCTCTGTACGAAACTTCCGTCGTGTCTCGTACGCGAAATTCTCTCCTCGCTGTTACACGGTCATTGGTACCAGCAGCCTGATACATCTCTGCGTCCTGGATATGAAATAACATTGTTGCGTGCAACGTCGTTGCGTTGTCGGCCGGGGGAATTTTTTCGTTAATGCACGGGGTTTGCTCGCAGTCTCGAGAAATTGGGTTCCTCGCGCGATGTTTCACTTTTCGGAAGACGTTTAGCACGAAATGTCGTCTTGACGTTTTGGTAGTAGATACGTAATTGAAGTCGTTTGAAGTCGTTTGAAGTCGTTTGAAACATATTTCGATGTAAATCCTTTACTCTGTATAATTTACGTATGTATAAATGTGTTTTTATGCATTCAGTTGTATGAAACTATCGATTTTAAGAACAAACGCCGTCACTGAAATGAGAAATTTCAATAAAAAATTTAGTTCGATCTGGTTTGAGCCACTTGCGCTTTCAGTAAGCTACAAGTAATTTCTCTCGTTTTCCGACCTACTTCAATAAATCTTTACGTCTCGTGGCCCATCAAAGACTTTCAGTCGGAGTTTCTTATTGTCATCAAATCTCGATTCATCATTGTTCTTTCTACTCTGCGAAAGTCTGACTTTCTTGTCGCGAGTCAATCGAATCCTTTCCCGAGTCGAGCCCGATTTTCCATTCTCTCCATGTTTTCCCAATCGTACTAGCTTTCTCAGCGTTTACTTTGTACCAAAGTATCGTGCTGATAATCTGCAATGTTTAAATTAGTTCACTTATTAAAAGTCCAAAGTATTGCGATGTATTTAAAGATTTGAACATGCTTTTCAATATTTTAAATCAGGAGTCGATAACGTATATATTGGGTTGTCCGGAAAGTTCGTGCCGATTTAATATAAATTAAATTTAATATATTTAATTATATTATGTTATATTTAATAAATGTTGTAATTTAATATATTGTAGTTTAATATATTTAATTAATTATATTATATTTACTAAATGTATACTAAAATTTAAATCTTCTGCGTTTCAACTTTCCTTCAAAATCGGCACAAACTTTCCGGACAACCCAATATAAATATAAAAAAATAGCTGTTTAAGAAAATGCGCATCGACATATTTATACGAATCTCTCTTCTCAAACATTACGTCTACGATTTTCATTTAGATTACTGTCCAAGAATTAAATAAACTAGCCAATGCCAAGTGTCGCGTAAACATTTTTATTTGATGTTTTAACAACATTAAATGCTTAAATTTCTCTCCAAAAATTAAGGTGAAGTGCCCTTTCTCATAGCAAAAAGCTTGCCTACATCTGTTTTGGTACTTTTCGTAATTTCACCGAGCAGTCAAAGAGTTAAAAAAAAAAAAGAAAAATCCACGAGTTTCACCGGTGGTTAATTCTACAAAGAACCAACTTCCTCTCCGCGAACGAGCGATTGGTTAATAAAATTCACCGCCGGAGAATCGTCCGATCGGATGGTAAGGAGAAACAAATCGAGAAACGTTAGATAGGGGTTTTTACGAGGGAATTTGAACGGGCCGTTCCGACGGATCGTGTTTTCGATCCTTGAAATTGAAAAACTGTAGGCGCGGCTCGTGCCAGCTTACCTCGCGCGCGCGGCCAAACAGTGCTCGCCCCCGTAAATTGCGCGTTATTGCCTTTATAGATCCGAAGGATCCAACAGCCCTTTAGAACCCCGAGGTTTTAAAGGAAGAAAAAAAAAAAAGAAAGAAAGAAAGTTAGCTCGACGAAAGAGCGAGAGGATATAGACCTCTGATACAGCGAGAGTGATAAAAATCGCGCACCGTGCGTGAAACGCATTCTGTCTCCGGGGGCACTCGTGGCGTAATGTCTCATGAAAGTGGCTATCAATTTGTTTCGTATTGCAATCGTTCAGGAATATCGTTGTCGGCGTCTTGATGGCGTCTTCTCACCCCCTTCCGAGTATTTATCCTCGGTGAGTCGCGTGTCTCTAAGATTTCACGCGCTAGGAATATCGTAGGAATGTTGGGCCACGGGTGGCGAGCTTTTGTTCGCGAAATATCGAACGAGAGACGTTCGAATTGCATTGTTTAGAATCTTTCCGGGGAAAGATTTAATTTTTTGCGTGAAAATACGTGTCTGTCTCGTCGAGTTTTGAAATTTCTCGATCATGATTAATTCTTTAAAATTGATCTTGTGATCGCACTCTCTATTCTCGATCGTTCAAAGTTTTCAAAAATGCTTCGGAAATCAAGCCGAAAGATTTAAAAGAACGAAATTACCTCGTCTATAGGTGCCTCTAGATAAGCTAATACAGCCTATTTACGAACGTTCGCAACGTGTAACAATAATACAACAGCAGCAGTAATAATAATAAAATAATACAATAACAACACAGTAGTCTGTAGCTAATTCAATCTATTGAAATCCCAGCACAAATTCTCAGCGTAATTCCACATTCGCAACCGATAATTCCAACGTAAATATTCGTCCCCTGAATGTTCGACTCCCCCCCGATTCGTCCAGTGCTCGGATCCTTTTCGAACGTTCGTCGAAATTCAGGCGAATTCCATCACTCGGACAATTTTCCCCTCTCCCCCCTTGAAACTTTATCGATCGTCCGCCCCTTTTCGCGAGGAGCGAAAACTCGCCGGAGCATTACGGTCGCCGAATAATAAATAACAGGAGGCGAATAATTATGAAAATTAGAGATTTCAATGCGCGATCATTATCACGGCGGCACGAAGCGGAGGTTTATTATTGTAATCCGGGTGCGCACGTACGGTTGTACCGCATCGGACTGGATAGGGCTGGATTGTTCATTGAAACGTTAAAATTACGTCTGCAACGGTGCTTAATAAAATCGAGCATTTAGTTATTGTGCGAACAGAGCGACTGCCGAGCTGTTAATTCCCTGCATAAATATCGCCAAGACTTTATTACCGTTCCCCGTTCGCCGATACACCAACTGGGAATAGTTAATGTCGTTGAATCGCCTCGGTCGTCTCTCACTTTCCCCGTGAAAATCGCGCCTATGTATCACGCTGTTACGCATTATCAATTACCGTTGCCAGTGCACGCGTGTACCCGTGTTAAACGATGATTAACGTGTCGACGAATATTCTTTGACGGCGAACGTCCATTTGCTAAATACTCGTAAATGACGTGTTTGTCGCGGGTGATTATACACATCTGCACGTACATGTGTGTGCATGTATGAACGTAAACGCAGATTTCGGGAGAATCGTCGCACATTCGTCACGGGGATACTTTTAACGTTCGTGTTTTCTGAAACGTTTTGAAACTTAGGTAACGAGACACGATTGTTGAGATTACATTGTAACCAGTTGTATTGTGAAGATGCATATGAAAGTTATATTTACTGTAAACAAGTATGGTCCCATCAAGTATTGGAACGTGAATATACATAGTAAGAAGATGCATAAATTGGTGTATAAAATAATTGATAACTCTCTACAACAAGCAATAATATCGTTCTACTATAGTACTTGGAAATAAAAGGTAATATTAATCTTTTATAGACGAGAAGATATTTCCTTACGAGGACGGTTCCATCACTCCGATCACTCTAATTTGTTGAAGACCAATAATTTATTGTATATAATTAAAAGTATAATTCAATATATATATTTTATCACATAAGAATGGTTTTCTTATATTATATAAGACAATATTATATAAGTTTTCTTATATTATATAAGACAATATTATATAAGTTTTCTTATATTATATAAAAGTGTATGAGAAGCAAAATCGAGACGTAGTCGAAAGCTTAAAATCGTCTTCTGTATATGTCACAATTGTTTAATTTTCTTTTTCCATTTTTTCTCACTTCTCAGCTATAGTCCTCAATTACGCGGACCATCCATGTAAACTTTCACCTTATATCCGAAAACTTTCGTAAGCTTGTGTATCTAAAGGGGCCTGGTGTGGCTGACGGCTAGTAGTGAAACTGGCCTATTTGTATGACGGATCGGGGCCAGCAGCTAGATCGCTAGTATGGTCACTGCATCAATATATTTCGTTTCCTACTCCATTGAGTGTACCAACTGTTTCCCAATAATGGTCGATTCTCCGTGTATATGTACACACACACACACACACACACACACACACTTATATATATATACACTTATATATCGTATGCATATTCCTGCATGTACATATCTGTCACGTACAGACATACACGTATTCACGCGCGTATGCTAGAAAACCGGTACCACGTAACATAGTCTTGATTGTTACGGTTTATCGCGAGAGCAAGTCGGACAAAAGCTTCAAGAACTTGGGAATCCGAGGCCTCGGGAGACACACGGGGCTTGCGTTTCGATCAAATTTTCAGGCGACGCCGTCCTACCGCTGGCAACAGGTTGAAACAGTTGCAAATACGATAAGATCCGCGCGGTGTTCGTGCCTGGCAACTGTCGCGAGGGAAACGGACAGAAGCTGATCGCTTCGCTTTGCTTCCGCCGTCACTCGGAGGATGTGTCTTTTATACACTCTCTGATATCGATTTCGTAAATACACGGCACTGTTATTTGGGGGAACCATAGTTATTTGGGAAAGTAACACTTTATACTTCCGGCGTGTAACTCTCTTGGTGGTTTTTACGCGCGCGTGCAAAAGTGAAAAATATTCAAAGTACAGTGCTCGTTTCAAATTGCATATTCATCGTTCCGGGGGAAAGTTCCGAGAAAGAAACTACAATTCCCTGGCGGGCGAGCAGAGAGATGCAACTCGGAATTGTTATAATTAGACTGCGGATCTTTATGCAAATTCGCGTCTTCCAGAGTGTGATAAAAAAATAGAACTTCGATGGGAAGCACTGTTCTTTGAATATTTTACGAATTTTTTCGCTTTACGTACGTTAAGACTTTCTATAAACGTGTAAAAATCTGCTGACTTATAATATTCAAATTCAAAGCGCAATGTAAAATTAGGTGTCAGATCGTGGCAAATGAAAGTTGATAACGTTCCAAAATATAATTACAGGTAATCATATTTTTCTTTTTTTAGCTGAAACTTGTATTACTTTAACTGAAGTTAGACTCGTACTCCTTTATTTCGCTCACCAGAGAACTTTTTGACTGCACAATATAATTTCTATTCGTCAAAGTAACGTCCACTCAATGAGCTTTCTCGTGTGCACAGATACCTTTGATACAAAATCGTATCGATTTAGTTGAAACATGGTACGTTCTTCCATTTAAAAAACCGGCACGTGAAGTTGAAAGCACGAGGTTGAAAAGCACTGGGCTATTAATTAAGAGGGGTTTTGTTGGTGGGAAACGAGGCAATTTGCAAAGTGTTGGAGACAACGGATCGGTGTTAACGGGCGAGAAAAAGGAAATCGAAAGGGAGAAGAGAAGTCGAAACCCTCTGCGTCGGGAACCCTCGTGACAGAGTTGACACGAGGGTCGTTCGGAGACCCCGGACACACCGACAGACTTCCGTGTTTCCAGCGGAGATCTTACAAGCCTGTAGGGAAACGTTCTTGTTGTCACTGCCCCGAGCGCCCGACAATAAGTAATTACTTACGTGACGCCTGGTCGGCGAAGCGCTATTTGTTCTCTGAAATCTACACTGCGTTTTAAAACAAGAACTTGAAAAGGCGAGTAATCGTGGAATATAGAATTTACGCGTTTGTCGCGATGGATTCAAGAGGATAACGCTGTTTCATCAAAATTTAATGTTTCGCTCATGCGCAAAATGAAAACGCAAGTTCACACAATTTTGAGAATACTTAGATTTTTCTACATATTTTGTGCAAAACAAAATTACATTCCATATTTTTTATTTAAGTTGCAAAATGGAAATTAGGCGTTCATTGCGAAAACAAATTTTATGGGTTCAAGAAAATAGTCAAAGCTCAATTCAATCTAAAGTCTAGTATTTCACTTATACGTAAAAAAGAAAAATGTCCACAAGATTTGGAGAATACGACGACTTCTATATATTTTGCATAAAATAAAATTACATGCTATATTCTTATTTTATCACAAATAGCACATTATTACATATATATACACATATTTCAGGTAATCGTATTACAAATATTTACAATTATTTTATCACAAATAGCACATTGTTAGATTACATGCACGAAAAGAAAGAGAGTGTTACAAAGTGGAGAAAATAGAGAAACATTGCTGACAGAAGAGAAAATAGAGAAACATTGCTGACAGAAAGAACTAATAAAGTTAGGAACTTGTGTAATGTAAGTTTTAATTTATATAGTAATGTAATGTAATGTAAGTTTTATTAATGTAGTATGTAAGTTTTAATTTAAATTAATGTAAGTTTTAATTTATATTTAGTTTATATAAGTAGAGTTTTACAACACAAGTTAGGAACTCGTATTGTACAAGGAATACACTTTATTTCGAGAATGACAGCACGTGACACGCGACATTTTTCCCGGCAGTCGCAGGATCGAAAAATGACGAACGATTTTCTTTGCCGGTTAGCTATTTCCGTCGCGACGCAATCCGAGGCTACGGAGAATGGGGGGAGGGGGACAGTTCGACGAACGAATTTCGCGGGTCCTGATGTTTAAGTTGCGATCCACCTTGCGCGAGACTCGTTCCGTGGATTTAATTTCAACCGAATTACCGAGCCGGGTTAATCGAGAAACTTAAATAACTGAACTGCAAAGCGACGTGGAACTTGGATATTCGAGTTCCGGGGATGTGTGAAGCTGTCTCGGTTTGTCAATGGCGCTTTGATGTATACTTGATGGAAGTGTCGACAAACAGTTTCACCGACGCGTCTAGAGGGAATTTCGGCCGAGTATCACTGATCCAGACCAACGTGTAGGATTCGATTGAAAAGTTTGGAGATATTATTCGTGAGAGAGGGATCTGAGATTTCGGAAAGTTTCCAGTCTTTTTCTTCTCGTTGCGAGTGTCGTGGTTTGTTTGATTAGCTTGTTTCGCTTGTACGAAGACCACACATACAGAGAAACGTGGAAACAATCTGTTACTATAGTTAAATAAATATATTACCCTACTTCTACAAAAATGTTTCTACATTCTTTTTCAATTTTATGAAATTTTATGAAATGTAACGTATGCTCTTTCAGATGTTGAATCCATTAGGGGTTTCCATGAGTAATGTCGTTTTTTTCAAATTTAACAAACACTGCCATTTAGTGACAATAATTTAAAAAAAATTAAATTTTGCACCAAGTGTATTAGTAGCCATTTAGTGACAATAATTTAAAAAAGAAATAAAATTTTGTACCATAGTATCAAAAAACATTACTTATGGGTACTCCTATTATTTAGAATCACAGTGATTGTTGACAGTGTAATTGAAAAGTTTGGAGATATTATTTGCAAGAGATGACAGAAATTTGAAGAAGACTTTTGCCTTTTTCTTTTTGTTATGAATGCTACGTGTCTCATTTTATAAAGAAAATATGTTGGAAAGAAGAAAATAGCCAGCTTATGCTAGATGTTAGAGTAAGATATATTTATGACTAAAACGACACGGAATTTACATACTATCTGTTTATTAAAATCGATGGAAAGCTTTCAAACATTGGTATATTTATTCAGCTCTTTGAAGATTCGAAAAGAAGATTTTTCAAAGATGTACAAAACCAAAAGAATATTCCTCGAGAGAAAATCATATATTTATAATTGGATTTGCAGATTTCTATGCGTTTGAAGTTGCAAACTACTCATCTTTTATACATCTATAAAATATTCGACGCGTTAGGTTGGCCAAAAAGTAATCGCGTTTCTTTTTGTGTGCAGACGAAAAGCGAGCTTTTCACGAGAAACAAAATACTTTGACCATTTTGTTCGATTACCTTTTGCCATCTTTCAGGCAACTTTGTGATTCCGCGTTCAAAAAAGTTCTCATTTTCTTCGACAGAGAAAAGTTGCAAGAACGATCTGATAACCTTGTCAATAGTGAAATTTAGCAAACCAATTTTGACCCTGCCGTAATTTGAAGACTTCTTCACCATATAGATCAGATAATTTTTGTAATTTTTGCACGTAAAAAAGCGTTCTTTGCCCTTTTTGAAAGTATCTTCTCTGATTTTCCATTTTGAAGTCGACGTCAAGCAAACAATTTTTAACGAAATCGTGCATTTCCTTGTTTTTTAAACAAGCTTGACTTTCTTTTCCCAAATCAGTTATCCAGCTGAACAGAATAAATTCGCGATTAAACTTTAAGCAATTGTTTTTCAAACGTTACAACACTCCTTCTAACATTCAATTCATCCCCAATGAAAAATACAAAATTACAGTCGAAAAACGTCTTCATAGTCAGAGGCATCTTTCATCGACGACACGAAACTAATTTCCATACGAAGCAACGGAACTTTTCCTAAGGAGGCACGGAAACTTCCGTCGCGTCGTCCGTCGCGAATCGAGGGATATTCACTCTCCCTCCCCTCCCCCTCAAGGCCTGGAAGTGCTTGCACAGCAAGCACACAGCCGGCGCTATTTTTCTTTTGGAGTCTCCCGCGATGGAATAGGTATGGCGTCGGCGATTTCACCATCGGAGAAAGAGAGAGAGAGAGAGAGAGAGAGAGGGAGAGAGGGAGACCATTGTAGACCGAATGATTTTTCCCCCGACGGTCCGAACGTCGGCTGCATTATCACCGAGGGTGAAACGAGGGTGGGTGGGTTGCTCGGTCAGGAATGCAATCACCTGTAATTTCTCACACCGCTCTTTGCTACCCCCGACGGGGTGGGGGAGATCCGATCGATAGACGCAATGTGTTTACGGCAGCTAGGCCGCGCGTCTGATGCACCCGATGCGATTCTCGTTAAAGCCGCGTGTGGCCCCTGCTGCGTGGCAGCTCCGGTTGAGTTCCGCGTGTGCGAACCTGCCGGGACCAGCCACCGTCTGGCTATGTTTCATGCTCGTAACGCCACAAATTCACATTAGCGCGCGACACTGCCGGTTTCGCGGCCGGTTAATTTATTTTCCCGAGGCTGGAGCCGCCGCGAGCCGATTTTTTCCCACGAAATCACACCCCCGGCGCGCCGCTTCTCGACGGGGGGACGGGTGATCCCGATCGACTGCCGATCAATCCGGAATTTTCATCGGGCAAGGGGAAAGGAAACGCTCCTCTTCCTGGTGTATATGGCGAGACCGAAGATACGAGCAACTCTTTCTATCGAAATTCGATGCACGTTTTAAAGGTGAAATTGTATTCCTTGCAATTTGTTTCGTATCGCAGGTAAGACTGTATTGTCTCAGTGGAAAGTGCGGTGAATATAAAAGCCGTTGTAAAGAGAAAATGAAAATTATACAAATGCAAGATGACTTCCTAATATTATACAAGACTTTGTTCTGAAATTTTTTCATTTATATTTTTGCTACGTGTAAATTAAAAAGGAATAAGTAGACCCTTTGAGCATTCAGTTCGTATAAAATGATTATTTTCCTTTCTAGAGTTTCAAAAAGTATATAACATGGTACGATATATTAAATAAATATATCGAAGATGTATGATTAAAGATTCGTTATGTGCTGTTCGTTCAATATCAAAATTTTTAACTTTTAGTAATTTCAAACATGCAAGGAATTAATAAAAATCTTATTTTTCTTCAATATTTTATGAAAAACCCTTCCATCTTCTGCCGAACCATTTGATTTCACGCTTCAAAGGACGGAACATATTTTTTCGGCTTTAAAAAATTGAAGAAATTTTAATCGTCGTGGTAGCTACCCCTCTCTATTCACGTCAATTTCCATGCAGTTTTCATTCGACGATTTCTACCGTTCGCACGATTCAAACTTTTTTACCGGCGCGGTGTGCTCACGGTTTTAGGGGATTGAATTTTTCCTCGCGATTTCTCATATTGCTTTTCGTCTAATAACAAGTGGAACAAATCGTTCCGGCCACTTCAGCAGTATTTTTATCGAGTTGAAACGTGAATAGAATCCCAGTGTTAGGTAAATGGGTTTTATCAAATGTTGGAAAGCAGAGTAATAAGTGAGTTTCTTGGAAACTAAATCGGTCAACTTCACTTTTTGTCAAGTTCTTCATTCAGTGATACAGTATTAACAACAATTTTCGGTAATAATTTTCACCAAATAACTTCCACTGACAAAACTTGATTTCTAATATATATAAAAAAATAATAAAAATTGCACGACTTGTACCCCAGTACGATTCGTCTCACTGGAAAGCTAAGAAGCGACTGTTCTGACTAGGAAATGAAGACTTTTTTGCCATAAAATTTTATTGATGTGCAAACATTTGAATCGATACAAAACAAATTACAGGCGCGATCGCTCAGTATCAGACAACGCCACTCCTACTCGAGATCTACTCCACGCCCCCTCGCGAATCACGTGACACAAATCAACCAATCGCTAATTTTCGTTGCATCAGCGTTGCACCTAAAGAGGCCCGATTTTCTGGGATACCCCCGCTAAAATCACTTTCAGTGATAAAAAAATAATAAGATAATAATAATAAGAAGATAAACGCACTAAATATGTAAATAAATGAATATATATGTATAATACATGTATTTAAACTTGTAACAAAAGTTATCGTCACCGATCGTTATGATGTTAATATTAATATTAATATTTTGGAGGAAAGAAACGACTTGTTTTCACTTACTTAAGTTCATTCATCGCAGAGAGATGATGCAAATAATGGTAAATTCTAGTATATGCAAAGTTAGTATTTAAAACACAGTATTTATAATATTATCACGTTTTCGTATTTTCCAAATTATAAAAATTAATCAATTGCGCTGTTATCACGTCGTTAGGTTTATTAGAGTTCAAAACTAGAAAAAGATGATCGATATACGGTATTATTATCTAGGTCACTTGCATTATATTTATTGCAATTATTAAGAAGATATTACCGAGGAATTGGAAATGTTAAACAGCGTGATCAAGATGGATAAAATACATACAAAAGCATCGTCGTCGCGTGTAAGCCTTGGAGCACGATTACCGTCCAAGTATAATATAAAAGGGATACCGATGCGGCAATATATAATAGAAAAGCGTTCCATTTACAATTCATTAGCGTTCTAGTTCGATCACAATTTGCTTCGGTGAATCTATTCACTCCCGACTGTTTCACCTGCGATTAACTTAATCTTTGCCGGCAATCGTTAACATTTTATCATTAATATCTATTTGTTTGCTTCGTTCTATTAGCCTTGAGCTGTTTTGTTTAAGAAATCCACCCGATTCATTAAGAGCGGGCAAGAATTTGTGCATTTTAATTTCACGGTCTGTTGCTTCAATTTAAGTGGAGATATCTTGCTGTTCTTCGGTGGGTGTTCTGTAGCATATTTCACTACGTTTCGAGTTTTGTTTCACGTATGAACGTTTCAAAATATTTCTCAGTGATAGAATTGTTGGGTATATTGTTAAATATAAATATATTCTAATTATTACATGGTACATGAAAAATATTATTTGTATTAGAATATACTGAAAATTATTTCTCTGTTTTAACAATTATACTGGTCAACAGTTGACCATAACAAGTTTTTTCTATTTTTAACTGTTTTAGATTGAAACATTCCTTTTTAGTCAGAAAGTGAACGTTAAAATAAAATTGCACGACTTGTACCCCAGTACGATTCGTCTCACTGAATGGCCCAGAGGCAACTGTTCTGACTAGGAAATGAAGACGACCTTTGCCATAAAATTTTATTGATACGCAAACATTTGAATCGATACAAAACAAATTACAGGCAACGTCACTCCTACTCGAGGTCTACCACACGCCCCCTCGCGAATCACGTGACCCAAATCAACCAATCGCTAATTTTCGTTGCATCAGCGTTGCACCTGAAGAAGCCCGATTTTCTGGGTTACTCCCACTAAAATCACTTTCAGTGATAAAAAAAAAAAAAATGCGTATGCAATACATATCAATAAACGAATATAATTTTGAGATATAAATTTTACAAAGTATACGCAATTTTGCACAGACATTCAAATATCTAGTTTGTACAAAACAAAAAGTACAATTATTCTCGCAATAAAATGGCAAATTAAACGTGAAAGAGACAAACAAAATAGGACAACAATTCGTTTGTTTCACCAAAGGTTCAAAAGCTCGACTTCCTTCTAGAGTTTTCAATAAGCGGATTCTCGTATCCGAAACTCGATTCGAATCTTAATACGGCCGACGTTTAACGAAATTTTCGTTTCGTCGTCCATCGACGACAATATTTAAAGGTCCAATATCCCTTTCCCCTTTACAGGGGATGATTTCTCCAAGAATAATTCAATAACCGGTCGGAGCGTGGCACTCTGCCGGATCGTTGTCGATCAGTCCGGCGATCGATTGGTTTTCCTCTCTTGCGAAATGGATTCCATCTAGTATTCCGGTTTGAAGATAGGAAAACGAGGAGAAGTAATGGTAAATGAAAGGGTGTGTGCTCAAGTATTTTACACTGTTGACAAGAGTATTACCTTAATGTATGTACTCGCGAGGAAGTCATAATCATAGACCATCTTTTTTTTTAACGTTGACGTATTTCTTAATTGCCGACCGTAGACAGATTGGAATACTTATTATACTGGAAAATTTTAAAAAACTTTTCTCGTTACGTTACTAGCATTTGACATTTGACGCGTCGCGATCGTTTTGTACTATAATTTCATATTTAAATTATATAATTTATATCGTGCATAAATTATACAAGTTGTATTACACGTTATTATAAATTATTCATAACGCAGTGGACTGTTTTGTAATTCATTCTAAAGCCTTTGTTCGCTATAGATCGCACATATTTAACATACGATAGAACGCACATTATTAACGAGATACGTAAAACTATATTGTACAAATATGCGTAAATTTAATTTATTCTATAATTTGTAAATTTAATTTATTACGTAATTTGGATTTTATATATTACGCATGTGTGTTGCGTAATATATGCATTTTTATTTCCTTTGTTCGACATATTATTTATGTCAAACGTGCCGAAGCAGTATGTAAACCAAGATGTTTATCGAATTCCTATTCGTCGGTTCTGATTTCTCGTTGAATTTTAATTCCATCGCTGGTGTATATGCGCACGCGTGTGTATGTATGTGTGTGTGTGTGTGTGTGTTTACTCGGTGAACTTTCGGTGTTTGACTTACTGAAATTTTTACGAGGGACAGGCCATTTAAACATTTATCTTTCGGTTCAAATAAAACCGTTGGACGCCGAGGGAAAAGCACCGGAAGCTTTGGTGCACCCCCATGAAATTAAATCAGCTTGAAAATTATCTTCCTCTGTGAAAACGTGAGCTCGCAACAATGTAGGCCCGAGCCCTATTTGTTTTACTATACATTTTACTTTTTTAATTTGTTAATATTAATGTTGCAGTCGTGACTATAATATAATTAACACATAATACAACATTTGAGACTGTCAATTTGTGGGTCACAAAGTCATAAACAAATAATTAAAGGAAGTAATTATTTTTTGAAAAAAAGTTAAAGCACGGTAATCAACATAAATGCAACAATCATTTATCTCATTAAATAATAAAATAATATAATTTATTTTCATATTTTGTAATCATCGTTAAATTTATACTAATGATTATTTGTATAATCAAATAATATGAAAGAATCTTTTAAGAAACTGTGTTTTAAATATAGCGACAATAACTATTTGTCACTTTATCATTTATCGTAATATAAATACAATAATCACTTATCTTATTAAATATAATTTATTTATTTAGTTAGATAATATAAAAGAAACTTTTAAGAATATTTTAGGGATCGAAGCGACATTATCATTTCGTTCATTCACAAAAGAGTTGAGGCCTAATCCCTCAATAAGGATAATTTATTCATATCCAAATAACATCACTAAGCATTCAAATTCACCTCAATTCACTTTTCGCGCTAACAAGTGTCGCGTGCGTGATGACTGGCACTTTTGGCATCGTTTAATCACTCGCGGATTACGCGAACCGTTTACCGAAACGAAGTTCTCGATTAACCGTGCATCCGCGAATGGTATTCTCGAGCTCTGGGCTCGGGCTCGTTTAAACGTCAGAAACTGATACCAAAGTCGGATAGAACTTGGGAATCAACGGTGGTGTGGTTCGCTGTATCTCGCGAATCGAGTGCAGCGTTTCGGACTTTCGGCTGGGCAAAACCCGAGAGTATACACGCCGAAATCCAACTGACTGGATTTCACCGTTAGCTGACGTTGAATTCATTGGCGGATCCGCTGACCTTAATTCACCGGGGGCCATGCGAGCGAAGAATTTAATAAAGGCCCACCACCGCCACTTGTTCTTACGACTCGGGGCGCGATTGCCGCCTTATTTTTGGGATTTTCGCTTTTACGATTCATCGGTGCGCAAATTAATTTACGGGCCCTTTTTTTTTTTAACAAAATTGTTTGCAAAAGCCCGAGAAATGTTCATATTTTCCTTTTAAACGATTAGAGTTTTCTCTTTGGAAAAAAATGGCAGTTAATTTTTCAGTGAAAAGACTCAATTACGATTTCTGCAGTTGTCGGTTGTTTGAAGGTGTGTATCGATCAAGTGATTTAAAAGAGGTGGAAACAATTGTAAGAAAAATATATTACTTTTGCTATTCTTTTGCTGCACACGATCATATAATTTTCAACGTTAATGAAAATGCAGTATTTGATATTTGTTGTTCATCAAATGACATTGTGAATCATACTTTTCTGATTGAGATTATGTAGTTGACAATTATTTCATTTGAAATATTGTTATTTCACAAAAAAATTATTAGAATGAAGTTACAGAGGATAAATTGCGAAGGCCACGAATTAATTCGCAAAGTAAAAACTCTCGTAAGTTTTAGAAATCTTCTGTATTTTCGTCGAATATTAAAATAAACAATGTTACTGTAAACAAAGTTGGAAAAGAAGAAATAGGAGCAATGTAAATATTAATAGTAATATTATATCAAGAGTAAACGAAAGAAGAAATAGGAGCAAATGTTTATTACTAGCAAAATCAAAATGTAAAATCAAGCATTAGAAATAATGGAAATATCTTTACAATAGTATAATTTTAGCTGTGAAGTTTAAATTAAATCATTTTATCACTGAAAGTGAGTTTAGCGGGGGTAACCCAGAAAATCAGGCCTCTTCAGGTGCAACGCTAATGCAACGAAAATTAGCGATTGGTTGATTTGGGTCACGTGATTCACGAGGGGGCGTGGGGTAGACCTCGAGTAGGAGTGGCGTTGTCTGGCGCCTGTAATTTGTTTTGTATCGATTCAAATATTTGCATATCAATAAAATTTTATGGCAATAAAGTCGTCTTCATTTCCTAGTCAGAACAGTTGCTTCTGGGCCTTTCAGTGAGACGAATCGTACTGGGGTACAAATCGTGCAGTTTTTAGTATCTACAGTATTCGTCATTATATTCAGAATACAGTTTACATTTTTTTCTGCCCACTGAAAAATTTTCACTGAGTATTAAAATAAATGGTATGGTCGCTATATGAAACATGGAAGAGGAGACATTTCGGTAGTTGAGAAATTAAAAATTAAGGCAAATAGTAAATGAGGCACGTGTCAAAAAGTATAGAATAAATCTAAAGATTTGACGTGATTGACAATAATGAAATTTTTGAATGACATTTTCATTATAAGTGTTTTTAATATTGAACGTACAATATTTGTACTAAATTTCTTCTTCTTTAATACAATAATAATTGATAATAAAATATTTAATAGATAATATTTTTTGTCAAATTCAAATTTTAGAAGAATAATTTATTAAAATGAAATTTACATTCTCTATATACATATAATAAATTCTTGCTCTTTTAACGCGGTTGATAACCAACGACAGAATAAAACTTAATGGATAATATTCGCTTAACAAATCCAAATCCCAAAAGAATCACATTTCACACGCACCAGTTAACATATATATTAAAATCTACAATCTTTTTCACGGTTGCACACGATGGTCAGTACATTTTCACTTTTGTAATTTGCAGTAAATTTTTTTTTCGTTGTGCCACCGACACTAGCGCTAGAACAAAATTTAACGAGCAATCTCTTTTATTTCAAAAAATTACAACGTTTCACGTGCACATCAGTTTAATATATTTCAAATAACATCCACCTTCTTTCTCGTTAAAAATCCTCCAACACTTTTTGTACGTATATACAGAACCATCTCTTACCATTAGAACTTTGAAAGCTCGTTAAATGATGGAACACGGGAAGAAAGAATCTTTAAACCGTGCAAATCCAATTCAATTCCGAATACTCTGGCGAACGGCGCGGCGATAGGTATTCCAACGATTTTTATTCAACGCGCGGTAAGCACGAAAAGCTCTTTGAAAATTATAATGGCGGACACGTTGGCAGCGCTTACGAAAATCCGAGATGAGAAGCAGTCGATAAATTAAGCACATCTCCGGCTCACCGCTTCCAATATCCCTCGGATAGGTGTGTATCTGCAAGCATACGTGCAGATGCACTCTTTATCTCGCTCTCTGTGTATTCCCTCTCTGCATCTCCTTACCTACTTCCATTTCACCCATTTCGACGACTCTTGGAAGGTTTGCTTCGAAGGGTATGGAGGATCTAAGGAATGGAGTCAGCAGAGGATTGGGGTCTGTATCGAGCGAATTTCTCGCGAGGCAAGCGGAACTGCTATTAGAGGGAAACGAGCCGAAAAATGGCCACGTAATAAGACCAACTATATCGATATTAAGCGTGCTGTATTGTCAGAGATGCTTCGATACTGGAGTCTGCGTTCTTTTTTTTGAACGCTTTTGTTGAACTTTATCAAACGTTAAAAGATTCGTAGAATAATAAGTATTCTCGTTGTTCTGTGACGGTTATCTCGCGTGAAAAATTTTTTAGAGATTTTAATTGTTGTTCTTTGTGTCGTTAAATTATTTATTTCGTCAAAGGACTGATAAAAATTTCTAAAATAATGTTTTCATATATGAATATGAAGAGCGTTCTTTGAACTACTTTTGCTGAATTTTCTTAATGTCAAAAGGATAGCAAAAGTTCCTGAGAGAATATTTCCGTTGCTTTGCATAATTCCAGTTTGAATTGGAATAGTAAAATAAGTAGTGTCCCTGCAACTTCTATTGAATTTTTTAAACTTTTGACAAACTTGTGAAAGAATTTTTTCTACTATCTTGTACACAGACAGTTGGCATTATTTCTGAGATAAAGATTTACAGTAATTATGTGAGAAATATCTCAGAGATTCCGATTCATTAAAATTGTTTTCTCGTATTACTTCGAGTTTTATATCACTTGTGTCTACACGTTCTTTTTAATGAATGTATTGTGAATCGAATAAGGGACGAAGTAATATTAAAATATATATATTGAACAAACACAATTAGATACAAAACAACGACTTGTACTCCAGTACGATTCGTCTCACTGAAAGGCAACTGTTCTGACTAGGAAATGAAGACGACTTTTTTGCCATAAAATTTTATCGATATGCAAACATTTGAGTCGATACGAAACAAATTACAGGCGCGATCGCTCAGTACTAGACAACGCCACTCCTACTCGAGGTCTACCCCACGCCCCCTCATGAATCACGTGACCCAAATCAACCAATCGCTAATTTTCGTTGCATTAGCGTTGCACCTGAAGAAGCCCGGTATTCTGGGTTACCCCCGCTAAAGTCACTTTCAGTGATAATAAAGCTTTAGATTCCTCACTCTCTCAATCACTCACTTTCTTCACTAGTCTGAACTTGCTATTCTTTTTTCTCAGATCCTCACAAACTGATTCCTTCTCAATGAATGTCTCCTCCCGGCACAGTCCAGAAACAAAACACGACACACATATACATATTATACATCTACACCACAGAGTACACTCACATTTACACACATAAAGCTCAATACTCACATGTCTGAACATTAATTTTTATTGTAATCAATGTATTATTAACATCGTCTCACTCTACCAAGTCTATAAAATTGTTTTACTTGATATTTCTAAAATAAAACTTTTTACAATGGTTTATTCTGTATACATTTTTTAACTCACAACCAGTTCTGTATTAGATTCGTTAATACTAGAATTACCAGTTATAAAGTGGTCAAACTGACCAATTTATAATTTTTGTTAGATATTTTTGTAGGCAGTGTATTTTTAAAGATTTAAATAATTTTTCGTCAAAAATATAAATAAAAGTTTATATCATAAAGTTTCTCTATTTTTTGAACTTCAATGTCTCTGATGGAAATTTTACGTTGGTAGTCCCAATGTTAATTGTTAACAGCGTAATATAAATTCGTCAAAATTGTTAATTTTAAACAACGCATTTATTAACATACTTTAACTGGAAATTTCAAAAAGCACACAACGATGTAGTCACAGAAGTTTTGTACAAAAAGTTTTGGGAAACACGCGCGCAAACGTACTCACGTGCAATGTTTAACTGAACCCGATAATTTTTTTTA
The DNA here is from genome assembly GCA_030673865.1 of Melipona bicolor. Taxonomy (NCBI): domain Eukaryota; kingdom Metazoa; phylum Arthropoda; class Insecta; order Hymenoptera; family Apidae; genus Melipona; species Melipona bicolor. Next base: position 909,288 of record JAHYIQ010000019.1, read on the forward strand.
ACGAGTTTCCGCTTTGTTGGCCATGCTCACGTGAAACGCAAATTTGCATAAACACGCTGGTGACGGAGTCGCGAAATCGCAGTTGTAAATTAACGACGCGAAATGAAATCCGGGGCCCGGGAAACGGTTAATCGAGCAGGTACGTTTTAAGTGTAACTTCGGTGTAACTCGTTTATTCGTCGCGGTTATTCGGGCAAAGTCAATAGCACGTGATACGAATACCGGGCCAATTGCCCGAGTCTGGCGTATCAAGGGGGAGCATCGCGTTCGCGAGGTACATACCTCGGTGAGGTAGCTAATAGGATCACGTTGCAAGTTATGCATCAGATAAGTTAGCGTTACCATCTGACAAAAGGTTCTTCATCAGGTCGTAGCGACATCGGGTTTAACTAATTGTAAGAGGAATTACATGCTAGAAGTGCTAAACACTGTTGTTGTGTAAGTTTAAGACGGATGGCAGTGGTATATTTGGATTTGCAGCTGTGCGTCGTGAATGTGCCGTAAGAGTCTTGACACTTTCATGGCAGACGTGACGTATATACGTGATTTTGCTTGCTCAAGTACCGGTGCAAATAGATAAAAATATTTGTTGCGATAATGGAAGAAGAAATAATAATAATAGAAATAATATAATATAATATAATATAATAACAATAATAGAAATAACATATATAATAATAACATAAAACATAATATAATATAATAATAATAATAGAAATAATATGTATAATAATAACATAAAATACAATATAATAATAATAATAGAAATAACATGTATAATAATAACATAAAATACAATATAATAATAATAATAGAAATAATATATACAATAATAACATAAAATATAATATAATAATAATAATAGAAATCATAATATAATATAATAATAACATAATAAAATAATAACATAAAATATAATATAATATAATAATAATAGAAATAACATATATAATAATAACATAAAATATAATATAATAATAATAATAGAAATCATAATATAATATAATAATAACATAATAAAATAATAACATAAAATATAATATAATAATAATAATAAAAATAACATATATAATAATAACATAAAACATAATATAATATAATATACATATAATATTAACATAATTCTCTTATGTTATATATAATATATAACATATAACATAATAATAATAATAATAATATGATTATTACACCATAAGATTTACATAAATTACATAATGATAATTTATGCAGGGTGATATACACGGATTTACTATTTTCGTAAACGATAAATGCTACGGAGAAACGAAAAAGGACAAAGTTGTTTGTTGTTTTTTCTTTTTTTTTTTTTTGTAAGCAATACAGTGGTTCGTAAAAATTTTTTCTAGTCACGCGCAGTTTTTTTGAGAACTGTAGTTTTTCAAGCGGAATGCTGCAACGACAAATTTTAGTAATCGTTTCAAAAATTTTACGCGCTGCTTGCGAATGTGCAAGCAGCGAAATTTTTGCTCGAGAAATTCCACCGGGAAAGCGTTGAAGTGAAATGGCCGTTTGTCGATTGAATGTGCGTAGTCGCTCGATGTTCGAAATAAAATTGTAGTTGAGAAATTAATTAAAATAATCGTTACGAAGGATTTTTAAGGAAAATTATTATCTGTTGATCGAGTTTGTTTCAATATGACTCGTAGTTTCTAAAAGGGAATTTAACTAGAAAATCGGTATATAAATACTAAAATTGAGAGGAAATATTTTTAGTACTCATTCGATACTTAAAGTAATTATTACACTGGCAATGATTTTGGAATAAAATTGTCTAAATGTCACTGAACGTAATCTGAATTGAAAAGTAGAGGAGAATTTATAAACATTTTTTATCCAACATAGAGTATAAAAAATCATTACATTATTCTTCTAATTTTGCAATTGCGCGCATTTTAGTCAAACATTACACATAGCTTAAAAAAATCTATACTAAAGTTACGAGTGACACGGTGTCTGTATATCAAAATAAAAATGCTACGGTGCTCGACGATCCACAATCGATTTCTCTTACTCGAGGGAAACACCAGCTCGAAACGAAATAGAGGACACTAACGGAAACGCGTAATTCACAGTCGATTAAAAAGAGCTCTCTTCCCAATCGTTGGCCTACAAAACAATTTCCCGCGCGTTCAATTTGCCACGGGGTTGAATTTAATCCGGCGCAGTATTTAATGATTATTCAACGAGAAATCGAAGCGTGCGTCCGCTTTGTGTAACGGCCGAAAAAAGAAAAAGAAAAAAAGAAAAGGAAAAAGAAAGGAGAAAATTCGAGCGCGCGGCTGGACGAACGAACTGCGTTGAAAACGGGCCGGAACACCGCCGCGAAAGACGAATAGCGCCGTGGGAAACACGCGTAATGAAATCCACCCTTTAAAGGTGTCAGCGACGCGCGACAATGACAATGCCGCCCGCGCGCCCTTTTAATATTCATTGCGCCAGCGGCGAAATATAGAGCACGAGGGAGACACCAGGCAGCCACCATCTAGGCTAGGATTTTATAGTTACAACGACGTTATCGGGCCACGATTCACAGTTCAGCCCCGGTTCGGTTACCCGCGCTTTCGAGTCCCAGGCGTTTCGTCTGAATTGAAATGAACAAAATTGTTTGCACGCGTGATTCTTTTACCGATCGATCACTCGCCGTGTACTATTAAATATACAGTAAATCTTTTTAGTGTTTTAAAGCCTTTATTTTCACTAACAAAGATATATACAATAATATGATTGCGTCTAAATATAAGACAGTGTACGAAAGTAATTATTACTATTTAACGCGAGAGCTAAGTAGGAGACACTGTTAGACTGCACACTCACAACACGCGGACCACTTAGTACTAACATGCGGATAACTGATCTTTTGACGCATTGGAGTCAGTTCCTTTATACCCTGACTCTCACTATGTCCTTTCCCCTCAAGGGGTCGAAAAGCTGCTGTTGTCTAGTGGTGTTTATGGTTAGGCCCATGAGAGGTTTTTGACAATTGCCTCATAGTAAGTGCCCGATACTGTAACCTGGGTCCACGTCGTGGGAATGTTTATACTGCAGTCTGGGTTGTGTCCCCTACAATCTTGAAGAAAATTTGAAGGAAGTTACGTACCTTTGAATAGTTGCAAAATTCAAGGACCTTGCTGGAGAATAAAATTATATTTCATTAAAGAAATAGTAATGATCTCGTTATGTGCTAAAAACTTGAACCAAATATACAAAGGTAAGAGGACACTGCAGTCGTTTAGCTACTTACGACTTGTGATCATAAGTAGTGATCTGTTGCGCCGATAGCGTGGCTGAACTGATTGAACGAATTGAACGGGGGTGATTCGATCGTGTTTCTCGTGGCCTCGGAACTTCCAACGTACGCTGGCTTGGCGATGCGAGGAAGAAAAAAATGAGAGAGGAAAAGAGGAGAGGTTGAGGCTTGCATATGCAACGCGAGCCTCTGTAAACACCGTGCACCCGGCGTGTTCTCCGTTACCTGTTTGCTTTCAATCTGCGGCTATCGCGCATCGTGTCTGCTTGGCTGACAACACGCGGAGAATTCGGTTCGTCGGGCGTTGCTCGCGGTGACGGGCAACTTGACGTTCATTTTATTAACGGCGTTAGCGATTGTTAACGGTGTAATGGATTGCAGAAACGGAATTCTCGCGTGCAACACCCAGTTTGCATCCCATTTTATGGGTTATATTTCGGAAATGTCGTGCTCTCTCGTTCGAGCGGAACGAGTTCCTTTGGACAGTTTTCTGAGATACAGGTGTATTACATTACAAATTGCCTGGTTCTTGCATCAAGATGTTAGAAATTTGCAGAGCTAATAAGTCTTTCTTAAATGATAAATAAAAAAACAATTACCGGAATGAGGAATTTGATTTTTTGAAGCTTTATAATCAAATGGTTTCTTCTTCGGTGTTTTGGGTCATTAATTTCAATTTGATAAGAAGTACATCAGTTATGACAAATAGCTTCTCACTTAATTTAGTGAAATTTCGAAAATCCTGCAGAGATCATATTGGATAAATTCGAAACTAACTACAAACTCCTGATTTGCCCGATTCTTGCACTAAAGAATCTTCAGTTCATTCTCAAACAAAAAGAAACACATATGACGTGTCGAAACTGAAACAGAAAGAAACAGAAAACACCGACACCGCTTGCAGGTAGATTTTTAAAATTCCAAACAGCTCGACTACGTCCTGAAAATTTCTCGTCAGTCCAACGACAAAAGTCTGCTATTCTCAATGAGAATTCGACAACGAATTACCCTTTACGCGCGATCCTCGCGGTACAATTTTCTACCCTCTGGCGCGCGAGTTGCACTCGGTTGAAATCGGTTTGCAAATAAGGCGGTTTGCGAGAAAGGCTCGGCCGTACGTATGGCGTGCAAAAGCCTGTTCGTAGTGCCATTCGTCTTGGAGTTAAGCGGTCGGGTACTCTCATACAGTGACAAGCTTTGGGGACTGGGGGAGGATGGCGGTGGTGGTGATGGTGGTGGTGCGTCAGGGCAGAAGGGACGCAGGGACTGGGAATTGGGTGGAGGGTCTCCCTCGCCTCTTCCAGCCATTGTCTCCACGAGTTCCGTTGTTTCGCCTAAATCACCACTGCCGGCACTGAGAGCTTCTCTTCTTCTTCTCCTCCTCCTCTCTTCCTCCCCCGCCGAATTCAACCCTCTTCCATCGGCCGGTCGGCTATACCGCACACCTACCAGCCCGCCGCCCCTTTTGTCCTTTCCTCCTCTTCCTCGGTTCCATTGCCCCTTTTCCAAACCTGTCTCCTTTTCTCTTTCGACTTCATTTACGCTGCCAGCCAACCAGCCAGCCAGCCAGCCAGCCAACCAGCCAACCAGTCAGGGGGACGTCCTAACATTTAAATACCAAAGTATCTGTGCCTCGCGGCTTATAGAACTGCCTTTAATGCCCGTCGCTGGCCCGTCTTGTTCAAGAGAAAGAGAGAGTTTCGCGATTCTTGTCTGTTCTCTAGGGGAGACCGAGAGAGGGGGCGGAAAGAGGGTTGGAATTTATGCAGCGACGTCGCGCCGCCACTGTTTCTCGTTGCACATCGTGTTCCTCTTACCACCATCTTTCTACCCTCATGGCCGCGAGACCCATATTTCGTCCCCTTCGTCCTCTTCCTTTTCGGACGCCTAGATAACTCGGCCCCGACGTCACGCCACCGGGAGGTCTCTGGCCTTTGGTCATTTTTCTTCCCTAACGCTGCTTCTAATCCTGCCTTGATTATATCTCAGGGGCCTAGATAACGTTGGATCCTCCGTGGATTGCACTTTATACCTCCCCGCGTTTTTTTTTGTTTTCTTTTTCGTTCGAGAGCTGTCGCAATTTCGCGTGATTTTGATTATAAATATATATTAATAAATATATTAATAAATATATATATAATAAATATAGCATTTTATTGCGAAAAAGAAACGTTTCGAAGTGTCAAATTAAAAAAATTATTGATAGTTTGTTCAAGGACTAATTTAAAATTCAATAACTTTAGTAATTTAATGAGGCTTAATAAATTTTAATAAATTTGACAATTTAATAAAAATTGCCAAGAACAGTAAGATTTATCGAAAGACAAAAACAACTTGAGAAAGACTCGTTCCACTCTGCGAATAATTTATTTGAACTTCTAACTTCCCCATCGCTTCCTCCCAATTATATTTTAACATGAAACTTTATCGTTACCGAGGTGGTTCTACAAAATTTACGGAGTAGAAGAAGTGGAGCACAAACAAGTAACAACGGGCGAAGGAAGAGAGAGAAAGGGGGCATTGGAGCGATAAAATTTCCTAAAAATATAATTAGTCGTGCCATTACGAGATAACTATCGCAAACGGCTTAAGAGTTTTACGCAGCGGTGCAGATTAAAGGACAAAGGAGAATTTCTCCGACACCTTTGGCAATTTTAATATTTCATCCGGACCGAGTTGCCCGGTGTGGAAGGGAGTGTTTAAGGAGCCTGAATTTCGTTCCTCGCTTTGAAACGTCCCCAGATAAGATATAACAACCCCCGACTGTTTGCGATTCTTCCACGAAATTCTTCTTACGTTTGCTGAGCTTATTAAAGTTCCCCGCTTTATCGTACGTGGTCGTATAAAGCAGAGACCTCGGCGTTTCCTCCGGCCAGCCATGCAAAATATTGCGTTCTTATACTCACACAAACAATGGTCACTATTGTGCCACTTGTAAATAACACAGTTTTGCGATAGCAAATGACGAACTTTGCGCGCGGCTGAAGAAACGCTGTTAAAGTGGAAAATATTATTAAACATTAAATTGTTATGATATCAAATATTGAAATGAACAAAATGCTACTTCTTTAATTATATTTATAAAAATGAAAATTTACGTAGGTTTTAATTTCATTGTTACATTTAGCATGTGTAATTGTATATAGATCACTGTTTTTGTCAGTAAATTGTGGATGTTTGTACATTTATGGAAAATCTCATAAAATATTCCTTGTAATATATAAATTTTTAAAATAATATTAAAAGTCAGCTACAATTGTTATAATGTTCAATCGTGGAGACAAGTTTTTGATTTAATCAATATCAATTTTCATTTCAATTTGTACAAAAACATGAAACACACGGAAATCTGCTCGTAATATTTTCTCAGGTGCATTCAGTTTTCAATTCGGTGGACAGATATTGAATAAAAATAGTAGTTTGTAAGTAGCAATTTTTCTAATTAATAACAACAAATAATTGGGACCTAATCTTAAAATATCGAAATAATATTTAAAAAAAAAAGGGAATCTAATTCTAATTTCGAATTGTGATGCGATTTCACTTTTTCACGTTTCATCCGAATCAAGTTTTCCGATACTTGAATGAAAATTTTGAACGTCTCAGTTGTTTCATGACTCTCTGGAGTTTTTTGGTCGGAAGGACGATTTTGTCGTTTATTCGTGGATCGTAAATACATTAATCCGCGGGTGAGACAACTCGTTCTCTTCGACTAATAGTAATAACACCGTCTAGGACGATATTTCATACGGGCGACGTTGATTAAATTCTCGCGGAGTTTAGGTTTACGTTTTATGCGCTGTGAAAACTTATGACCGTCGCGCGATTTCGATACGCTCGCCTCCACTCGAAATTTACTTTTATCACTGCGTTTCTTTCCTCGACTTATCGTCGTCGTATTTTCGCGAAGTTATGCGACGAATTATGCGCTTTGGTTGGGAAAGTCGTCCAACAATTTCCCTTTATTATCTAATTGCGTGAAACGGATGCACAGCGGGGGACAAAGTTTCACGAACGTGAATAATCTACTTTAAAGTATTATCTTCTTTGTTATTTCAGTGATGTAGTAATCCATTCTGTTTGGAATAAAGCTAAAAAATATACAAAAATAAACAAGCTAAAAAATATACAAAAATTGCAAGGTATATTTGATACAAATATATATTAGGCAACTAAGAATGTTTCTTTATGATGCAGAAGTATGGAAACATTTTATTTTATTACTTAAAGCAATTATTCTTAGTTCGACGAATGATTCTTTTAAGTGACTAGTAAGTCTATTACAATTTATGTCCTCACCGCCATGTCTTGTTTTGAGAGATCATTTCAAGTTCTATAGCTTTCTTAAATGAAATATAAATAGCGGTTAATAATAAAGTTTTTATATTTCTATTAAAAATCTTTTTTAGACTGAATACACATGGTTTATAGGAAATGCTTTCTTCTTCAACGTGTTTAAATTTAATTAAATTAAAAATTTGAAAATTAACTAATTGAACCTTAAGGTTCAATAGTTCTCAACCAGTTGAAAAGATACATGTTTGTCGATAATCTCGATCATATTAGGTCTCATTAATTATGTTTGTTATAATATAAATTACCACAAACATCCAAACATTCTAGTTTGACAAAACGCATTTGGAATTATGTAGTGAAGAAAGTGCAAGTACAATATATAGGGGTAACCACAAGTAATATCTTATTTAATTTAAGAGTTAATATCTATAGAGTTTCAATCTATAATACAATTCAACAATAAGCACATTAAATGTCAATATATTTAACAGGATTAGAATACAGGTTCACTAGATGACAATGTTTATTAAATTTGAAAAAAAACGACATTAATTGCCTCTAATATAAGAATATAAATCTACAATGAACTCTACCTTCTTTTCTCGACTGTCAAAAATTAAACGAGAGCTTCTCAGGAGTTGCAAATCAGAGAAAAAATATAGTGTCGCGCAATTTTGGGTTGGGAAAGTCAGACTCGATTCTTCGGGGAAGACTGTCTCTTTGGAGAAGGAAGGGATGAAACGAACAACGAAGCAATATTTCTCGTATTCTGTACGCCGAAGCTGACTTTATTACGAGCTGACGCGCGACAAAGTGTGCCCCCCTCTCCTCAACCTCTCTCCACGACAGTTGTTCATTTCTGCTCGTAATGTGTCTAATGTAGCTATGGTCCGAGCTGTTTCTGGTTGAGAGGCTTTTGTTCCTTGTTCACGAGCCCGCGGGCCGTGCATTATGACACCAGTCTACGTTCACGTTCTCGCGATAATCACCCACGAAGCCACGAAGCCACGAAGCTCGCTCGCATACGCGAAGGAAAAGTATATATCACTGGCGAACTATTGTTAACGCTAGAACTAGCTGAATGATCGATAAACGACCAGCTAGTGGGAGAATTCTCGTGGAAATTTAAAAAAAAAAAGTTGACTCATTTGACAACATTTGAGGAAAGTCATCTGGACAATTTTCAATCCGTGAATTACCAAAGTGGACAAAATAACCAGTTTATAATTTCTTTTAGATACATTACAGACGTAAAACAGTATATTTTTAGAGGTTTAGATGATTTTTAAATACATGAACAAAAGTTTGTGTATTCTATTGCATTCCTACTTTTTTCACTTTAATATCTCTGATGAAAATTCTATGCTTTAGTCATTGATAGTTCTAGCGTTAACTGAAAGCAAAAACTTGAAAAGGAAAATACTCATTTTGAACTTGACAGCTCCAATAGGCTTGAATTTATCAGTTGAAAAATGTCGAAATAACTGTTTACATAATTATCGACTATTTTGATAATTTAATTTCTCAATATACATATTTTAACCGTTTTAGCGCCACGCAGCGCGATCGCGCTGAATAACCTAACCTAAACCTAACCTAAACCTAACCTAAACCCCTGGCGCTAAAACGGTTAAAGAAAACATATTGAAACAATGTTTCATATGTTTTCAATATGTCTCAATTTGACAATAAATATAAAATACAGTGTAATTGCAGATTTTTTCTATAATCCTGAAACAAATACAATGTTCAAGTCATATTTGACGTTTAATATTTTTAATCCTGAAAGAAATACGACATTTCTCATATTTCCATTCATTTCTGTCGAGTATTTCTCGTTTCTGTTTCTGAACATTCCCGAACATTTCCAGTTAATATTTGTAATCCGAAGCAAATCCGAAGCGTCCGGAGGCTTTCGAAGATTTCGTCGTTATTGCGCGCGAGGCAAGCGTGCCGTTGCTCGACTCGTAGGAAGCGTCGAGGAGGGCAACAGGGTTGCTTGTTTTACGAGTAAGACGAGCGTACGTGATCGGACTGGCTGCGAACGTCCAGGCCGAAACTTTTTTTTTTAGGGACCATTTCGTTTCAGCGCTCGTCACGCTGCTGCGGATTTGATTCTCGCTAAATTTACGAGTTCCCTTCGGTGTCTTGATTCCTCTTCGGACGAAATGGGGATGAATTTACGGACCGCGGTGGCGCGTGCGTTTGACAGGATTAAAAGTGACGAGCAGAGATTATGACGGTTGCAAGTTTGTCTTAATTGAAAGGAACGTGGCGAGATTATTACGGGGTGTTTCGAGTGGTTGATTGGTGAGGGGTGAAATAGACGGGGAAGTTTGGACGAATTTGGGTTAGGGAGCGATTTAATGAGTTGCAAAGGATCAAGAGTCTCTTGTTCATTAATTGTTGATTATCGTGTACTTGTGGTTCCGAGAAGTTTTAGGTATTTCGATACTATTATTTTATATTTAATAGTTGTAGAAACGTTTTCAAAATAAATTTTTGAACTTTCTAGGTTGACACATCTTCGCGAAACTAAATTTTAACTCGAGATTTTTTTTTATCGTGACAGCGTGCAAAGAGTGCAATTTGTATCATACATATTGCAGGAAATCAAATGTAGTATGACACAGAATTGCAAAATATGGTAGCAGATAGAGAAAATTTAACGTGTTAATTTTCATGCAGAATATGGTTTATTGTAGTATTTATAATTATTATATTTTAATTCATATTTTATATTTAACTCTTATTTACAATTATATTTTATTATAATTTATTATAATAAAATATTATAATATAATTTATTATAATATAACATATATATATAATATATATAAAGATAATAATTTTAATATAATTTATTATAATATAATATTGTAATATTGTAATATTGTGTAATATATATTTATATATTATATTACACAATTGTATTATATATTATAATATATATTTATTATAATTTATTATAATTATAATATTACAATATTATAATATAATGTTGTAATATTGTAATTTATTATAATATAATATGTGATATATAATATAATTAAATAATAATAATTTTATTATAATTTATTATAATATACCTTATTATAATTATTATATTTTAATTCATAATTCATATTTAACTCTTTCAAAATATTTAGAAAATATAATATGCGGAAATATATATATTATGTTACAACAAAAGTGCAATGAAAGGGCACTGTTCATTTTAGCAACATCATTTTACAGCAATATCTAGTTGTCGCACAAAAAAATGTTATTTAAAATTTTGTTTATTTACAGGAATACAAACGCCGCTTGCTAATGACTATCGTGGCAGTCAACGTGTCAAAAGCCGAACGGTATCAGGTAAAATATTATTTTTATAAAATGCTTAACAAAAGCATTGAATAGATACAATATATCATGATGTTGGTAAAAAAGCAATAGATTACTAATTCATATATATATAATTATATAGATAAATATCAGTTTTAAACTTCCTTCATCGCAAAATTTTGGAAAAGATATTTCTAACAATCCATGCAATATTCGATATCATAAATGATGAAAATCCTATTAGCAATAAATATTCAGCTACAAAATTGAGCAACATCACCGTGTAAGAAAATGCTTGAAAATATCGAGTAATTGGAAATACAAAATTTACATCGCACGAAAATTTTTGTATAATCTACGTAGTCCGTACAATCACCCATAATAATTCATATAACAATCCAGATAAATTTGTTAATAATTCACGTAACATTCACCTGACGTGAATAATGAAAATTCGGTAAACGTATCGATTCGGAAATTGGCCATGAAACGAAAGAAATGGAGACAAAAACTACGAAAAGTATGAAATAACGATAACGATAATGATGATTCTTCAACGAACGAGAATATCGACCAATTAGAAATTTCATCTCATCGTCGATACACATTCCCGGGCACCCTAAATACGTAGATATATCCCCGTTCATTTTCACGATGAATGGAGATTCTCCGCGGCAGAACGTCGCCGAAATTCCGGCCTCGGACAGGTAGTCTCGTGAATTTCAATTATCTCGGTCCTATCTCTCGTTCGGGGCGGCCGTTCGATGCTCTCGCTGCGAGGGAGGCCGGGGCGGAGGTTCACGGTTCGTCAGGCCTGGTGAATTCGATTCGGCCGCAAGCCCTATCTCGCTGCCCTTATTTTTCCCTCCGACAGACAGCGGAAAATCCGCGAGGCAGCAGGGAAATCCAGGGGACCCGGCGTCGAAACGAAGAAAAGAAGGGAAGAAAAAGGAGGAAAAGAGCAAAGAAAGAGAAAAAAGAAGAGAAAGACACGGGCGACTCTGGTCGTCCGTCTCTGTCTATCGTCTTTTTCTCCCTAGGGAACGAACGATCAGGGGGATGAAAGGAAATAGAAAATAACACGCGTGCGCAGTCTAAGCTTGGGTATTATAAATAACATTAAAAATTAATTCTGTGCCGTTTTTTTAGATAAAAACTTGTCATTTGTTTATTTATTTATTTTTTTATTTCGCTTCGCGATCATTGGCAATAGGGAGTTGCCTTTTATAGTTCATCTTTGAGGGAGATCTTCATTTAACTGTTCGAGTTCTTCGGATTTTCAAACTTTCAAATTTTCCTGTCAAGTATTATGTTTGATCAAACATACTTCAATTGTGCGTTTCATTACCGAATATTTTCATGGTCTCCAAATTTTCCTCTTGAAGCTGAATTCCCTTTGTGTCTGACGACTTCTTAAAAACTTGCTGTACAATTTTTGTTGTTTTTCTTTTCTCAATTATTTCATCGAAGTTTGAACAAGTTTGAAGATCTAATCGATCGGTCAATCTTCGTCTAGAAGAGAAAAGAAAGTGTTTCAATGTACCGAGAGAGTTTGAATTTTCATAATTTCCCGGAGATAAAAGTATCTTTACTTTCTGATCCGCTCCGCGCGATGCAGAAACATCTTCGAAAAAGTCGTCGCGTTTTAAAACGAGGTCGAGTCGATTCTTACGCGACTTGTATTCTCGTACAAGTTTAAGCAGTTTAAAGTATCGACAGCTTCGACAGTTTTTATCGAGCTGGCGAATACTTTCGTCCGCCGGTGTGATTCCGAAACGACGATGATAAATTAGTCGTAGGAATAATTGTTATTTCTCATTTTGTTTCGGGCAAAAGCGAGCGAAAATAGAGAGAGGAAGAAGGGAGGAGAGTGGGGAGGAAGCCGTGTCGGAGGAAGGTAAAGATGGAAAGACGCAAAGTCACGAGCCGGCAGCGTGACTTTTTCAGCGGGCTAGGGGCAAGCCATTAAAGGCGCTCGCAAAACAAAGCTTCGTTATAAACCTCCAGAAATGCCTGCCATCTTCTTGGTTCTTTTTTCGCTTTTTCCTCTCCCTCCTGGGATACAGTTTTTCCTCCTTTCTTCTCTTTTTCTCGTGCGCAGAGAAAGAAGCTGCAGCTCTTTCTCTCTCTCTCTCTCTCTCTCGTCCGCGTTTCTCCGCGCAATAATAACGAATGCACAGTCCTTTGCCAGAGAGGCCTAGCCCAATAACTTTTCGCAGCAGCCCGTGAAAAAGACCTCGAAACGACGCCAACGTCTCCTCCAGATCCTGCGATCTCTTTTTCCTCTTACTCCTCTGTTTTCCCTTCCGCGAGTACGGGAAATCGTCTCACGATTTTGCGTTACAGAGGAAAGTAGAGCGAAACGAATGCCAGTTTTATTAAACCGCCGTTCGTCACGAAGAATGTTAAGAAGCACGAGAGATACCTTCTTATACAGAGTGTCCCGTATGAAGCTATCCACGAGATTTTCTCTTAAACTATGTATTCGCTATAGAGCAAAATAAAGTTTCAAATAAAACTTACGGTTGTTTCTTATGGGGGCTACGAACCTTGTCAATCGTGTGGTCATGCTTCCAAGATTTCAAGGTGATTTTTTTTTTTTTTTTTAATGGAATTGTATATTTTTGAGTTCACAGTCTTGTAGCTGACGTTAAAAATTAAGACGAATTCAGCGATCTGGATAACGTTGGTATTCCAAGGTGTCATTTAAGGTCATTCAACGCCACCTACATGTATAGCAATTTCTCGTGCTTGAACATCTCTTGCTTTGTGTAATTCTAGAATTCTATTAAATCTATTGAGTCTGTCGAATGGTTAATGATTAAATTTCAATTAGCGTCCCTTTCTCGATTAATTGTGGTGGATCTGACATAGCAAGTTTTATCTTTTATCTTCTTGCAATCAACAATTTTGAAAGCGAAGTAATATTTCTAGTGTCATGTTATCTTTGTTTTGAATTCTTGAAGAACAGTAAATTAGAGTTACATCAACTTGCTACATATCATATTGTGATGACGTGCATGTTACAGAGACTGATACGTTTATCGATTTTTAATTTTTGTATTTTTTGTTTGAATTAGAAATTAATGTTGCATTTACGCGATATTTCACTTTTCAATTTTCACGAGCGAATTCTGTCTTTCAATGTTTTCGGCTGTGAAAGAAAATTTCAAAGATTTTTTAAATGTTTTCTTCTGTTAATATTTTTCCATCTATAATTCTACAATACTTCAAAGTTAAATTATTCTACTTCGACCTTTGATAATTTACTTCAAATTCACGGCGTGTCAAATTATAAAAATTATTTGCTTCATCTTCGTTCGCACTCAACAATTTTTAATATTCAATTCTTCCTTTGGTTTCCTCTTTCGCTTGAAAGTCGAGAAAATAATTTTAGTTTTAGTAGCTTTCAATTAGTGAGAATGTTTTTCATTACTCGACTTGTAATTCTTCTTATCCTCCACATAAAAACAAGATTTTTAATAAATCAAATTAATAGCGTTTCGGAATACACGTACCTGCGTCTAATACTTTAATAATCGAGTCGTTCAACGTGAAAATAGCGAAACAAGTGAAAAGAATTAATTTCTGGATAACGAGAGCTGAAACAAAAGGTTCTGTAAAATACAACAACACCAAAGAATATTAGACCTTCAAAATTATACCTTTCAAAATATCGCGAAATATTCAAAATTAAATAGGCAAAAGGTCGACTCGCTGTACACCACTTTCGCATTAAGCGGCTCGATCGACGATAATTGCTCGATTAAATAAATTTCGCTCCAACTTTTTTATTTTGCCAAAATAATTGCGATCCTGATTTAGTGACTGGGAACCACGGCAAGCTTCGTACACAGTGTACAGGTAATTTCGTTGTATCAACTTGCCTCGATCTCCTCCGCTCTCCCCCTCCCAATCCCCGTTGTGCGCTCGAGTTTCATTAAATTGCACAACACGAGGGTGGAGGGGAAAAGATTCGTTAATTGAACGGTGGAGATTACCAACGGCACCGAAGGAACACCGCTCGGGGAATTAACGAGGGAATTTTTTCCGAATTTTCCTCCCGTCAAAATGAAGCGTAAAGAATTGAATCCACTTCGCTTCCTCCGTCTTCGTCCTCGTCTCCGCGTTTTTCCTTCTCTGCGAGGCTCTCCTCACCCGGGGAAAGACATTACGAAGTCGCGAATGAGACACCCGGAAGTTTTTAAAGTCACTTTGTCCCGCGGGGAGGGAGGGGGGGTGGGGAAGGGCGGGGGACAAAGGTCGAGCTCCCCTTGAGAATAATGGATAATCGACGAGATCCTTGATTCTCTATTACGGCGAAATAAAAGAGCAATTCGTCGAGAAGGTAGACTCGAATATCGGCTTTCCCTTCTTTCAAGGGAGCTGCTCCTGTGTTTCTCTCCTCGTCCGAGATAGGGAACGCCAGAGGAGATCCTTACGACGCAAGAATAATTCCCTCGTAGTTAAAAATCTCCTTGAGATTATTCTCATTGAAACTGAAGACCGAGGCTCACAACAGATTTCCTGCTTTTCTCTTCTCAGTTTCGTTTCTCTTTTCTGTCGTCCCTGTTTCGTTTCGAAGAATTTTCAGTCACCAAAGGAGAGTTTTCAAGCGAGCAACCAAACGAACGTAAATAAAATAGCTTGCACGTTATTCCAGGTCAGATTTACCACGCAGATCAGAGTAAATGAACTGTTTTTTTTATTATTTAATTAACGAAAGTATGGTTTGTTGTAATTAAACTTCAAATGAATAGAGATTTATCTTTTACTTGGTAAATGTCACAATAAGTAGAATATTATCACTGAAAGTAATTTTAGCTGAGGTAACCCAGAAAATCGGGCCTCTTCAGGTGCAACGCTGATGCAACGAAAATTAGCGATTGGTTGATTTGGGTCACGTGATTTGTGAGGAGGCGTGGGATAGACCTCGAGCAGGTGTGGCGTTGTCTGGTACTGATACTGATCACGCCTGTAATTTGTTTTGTATCGATTCAAATGTTTGCATAACAATAAAATTTTGTGGCAAAAAAGTCGTCAGTTGCTTCTGAGCCTTTCAGTGAGACGAATCGTACTGGGGTACAAGTCGTGCAAGCGGATTGTTGGATTTTCCCACGTCACAGAAAATTTGATTCTGAGTCGAAGATCGACGTCTCCTCTTTGCATCGATCTCGCAAAATTTTTTACACAAATTTTCTCCAATCGCCATATATTTTCTCGCACTAGCTAATAAAATTCCAATAAAATTTTTCCTGTAACACCACAGATGCACGAAAGATTTCCGACAAGTGTTGGAACACTTTCGCGAGCAATCCGCCTCGAAACGGAAACGAGGTCGATTTGCCTGCGAAATAATCATCAGGCGCAGAGTCGGCGGGGAACGAGTTCGCGGAAAGATAAATGGGACTCGCATGTCCTGCGACGCGGAAGATTTCCCCCAGGTTTTCAGGTATACGAGAGACGTTTGACGTACGTGGCGGCATCGGCGTAAATGCGAGTTCACAAGGCAAACCCAGGGCGATCCCCAGGCGGGTTGAAAACGCGACGCGCGGTAGTGTCTCTCCGGCCGGTGTCGTCGTGCAACCGTCCAAGATGGAATCCGGCCCCGGTCATTTCGACGAAAGCCGCAACATTCGGGGAACAACGAGCGACCATATGGACAGGCTTCCACGGCACGTTTGGGAGCTGCTCTGTCCATTAAAACCGTGCATCAGTAGATTAAAACAGAATGAATCGGGCGACGAACCGGCATTCATTTTACCGGCTGAAATTCTCGAAATGCGAAATTGCGAGCGTTGCTAGATCATGAGAATGCTCGTACAACCGGATCTGCTACGACCTGCCAACAGTTTTTATTGCGCCTGTGTGTTCTTTTTACCGGATTGCTTTAAAAGTTTGCGGGATTTTTGTTTTTTCATTGAATGCATACTGCTGAGGACTGTATATACATCCAGTTATATTTATACCGACATATATCTGTACGACCGAATTGGTGGTACAATTCGAGATGAGACTAGTGTACGTAATAAAATAACAATATTTTGTTATTAATTAAAAAATTCCTTGAAACATTATGAAACATGCAGAGAGTATTTGAACCAGCGATACAAAGAAAGATACATCTACGTGATAAAATAAGTTGAAAATATAAGTGTTCCTCGATCGTTTAGAAATTCTCTATTATGCTACATATAAAATATGCAGCTCGTGACAAGTCGAAATGAGACAAATGAAAACGCTGTGCTTCGTACGAAGAATCACTTGGAAATGAATCGATGTTTATAAATTCGTCATTTGTTCCTTTTTTCTTTTTTCTTGTTAAATTCACAGAAATGTTACCAAACGTTACCCATTCTTCGAATTTACAGACCAATCAACCTTAGGTCTTTCCGCGAAAACATTTCTAATTTCTTTTAACAAAATCGGGAAAAAATCCCACTCGCTGCAAACTCGAGTTACCGTAAACTCGATATCGCGATTCTTTTCCACCTTTTTCCTCGGCGACTCGAGAGCGGAGGAGACGGGTTGAACGGTCCGCGAACGAGCTTGTCTCGATTTACAGCCCGCCAGGGAGAGATTTCCGCTTTAAAACAATATCTTGGAGACTTGTCGCGCTGGAAACTGGATATCGCAGGTAGGAAAGAAGCGCAGAGGGGCAGAGGGTGTATATTATTTTTTCCAATATGCAGCCTATGGGATGGGCAGCGACGGCGAATGACTACGAGGGTGGCTTTCAAGCCATGATACCTTGGCTGTCCCCAGGGGCGTGTAAACAGCGAAACTGACTCGACACCCTGTCAATCCGCTGACTTTCAGCCTGATTTTCTCTCTCTCTCTCTCTTTCTCCTTTTCCTTTTGCTCTTCTTTCCGTATATCAGTTATCGAGAAGCGACTTCGACTGGCTATCCCCGACTGTCAGGCTCGAGTTTCACAGACAATGGATCCTCTCTGGCGGCTCTTCGTGGTTTGTCCACGTTCTCGAATTCGAGGGAAATCGAAAGTGGCTGAGAGAAAGAGGCGACAAACAGCAACGCGCGCGTTGCGCAATTCGACGTTGGCGAAAGCTTCGAGGGCCGAGTCGCGTGTAGTGGGCTAGCAACACTCGATGATAACGGCGTTGCTAGGCTCAACGGCAGAGCTGTCAGAGCGGTCAGTTGTAATCGAACGATCAATTTGTTATTTTTCGTTCGGAAATTTTTATAGGCAACGATTTTGAGAAATTTTATAACAACACGGACGACAGCTTGTAAACTTCGGTCGCAGATGTCAGTCATTCCGCGGCTAAAACAGATTGTGAACACTTGTAATTTTCGATGGAATTTTATAGATTTACAGATTCTCAACGATCTCGAGAAATTTTATAATAATGAACAACAGCTTTGTAAACTTTATTTTGCAAACTTCGATCGCAAATATCGTCATTCCGAGGCTGAAACAGATTACGAATGATGTAATTGGACGTTCCAAAATCACCGCGTCGTTCAAGATTTTTGATTATTATTTTTATGATTTTACTTTTGCAACATCATTTGAAATTTCGGTCTCGTGATGGAATTCGCAAGAATAATTCAGCTGATTTTTCTATCGTTCACTTTCGATGGGATCTAGGAGCAAAATTAAATTTAAAAACACAATTAGTCCAGAGCTATCAACGTGGTCAAACGTTGACAATTCTCCACGGAAATTTTGAAGATTCGTAAGAGTGTGTTCTACAGAAATCTCATGTTCTTCGTTAAAAACTTTGTAGGTACTATGATGATAATTACTTCATTCATAGTACTACAAATAATTTATTCCGTATTATTTTTATAAAATAATATATTTAATATCAAATGATAAGGTAACTTATAACAAAACTTATAACAAAATATTTGATAACCAAAGATTGAAGAATGAATAATGAATGAAGAAAGAAGTACGAAAGAAGAATGAGTTAATATGTTAGATATCAACTATATATATAATGGTATAAACATCTCTATGGTGATAAATAAATAAAATATCAATTTACAGATTTTCTATTGTTAGTGACTTTTAAGAAAGTTGACATCGGTTTATCGGAAACGAATTCCTCGGCGGAACGATTGAGGAAACGCAGATGGCGTTGATTTTAATTCTGCCGAGATAACGCTATAACTTCACCCTGTTTCTCGCAAGTTTTACTGTTTAACACTAGAATTACCAGCGATTAAAACGTAAAATTTCCAAAGATATTAAAGTAAAAAAAAAAAAAATAGAAAACTTTATAATACAATGTAAAAGCACACAAACTTTTATTTGTACATTTTACGAAAAATAATTTCAATCTCTAAAAACACATAGTTTTATATCTGTAAAATATCCAACAAAAATTGCAAATTGGTCAATCACGAGATACATATGCTCGAGGTTCATATACCTGTATGTGTTCTGGTGTTAGTCGTCAGTAATTGCAAGACCCGTTTCCACGAGGCTCGAAGAAACTTGATCGACGAAAAATTTCCCGAGGCACTCGCTCGACACGTAGCGAGTTAAATAATCATTTTTTCAAATATTTTGCTCAAATAATGCCTGCTCGGTGCTTGGGTGTACACCGTTCAACTCCATTCGGTCGTACGTACGTGTACACAGATAGACTGGGGTGTGACGAGGCGTTTAACACGCAGTCCAGCAGATGGCCGGAGGGCATCGAGGGTGGGCAGCGGCAGCCCGGATCCGCCACTCGCGATCGGCCGCAAATATAAATATTTAACGCGGTTATACCGAGGAGAGGGAAGGGGTGGGTGAATAAAATTCCCTTAATTTATTACTTGACGGCTGGCAAATTGTAAAACGCTGATTGCTCGCCTCTTCTCCCCTCGCTGCCCCCTTTCTCTTTCGACGAGCAAGCGAGCGAGAGAGAGAGCGCTCGTAATCTCGAGGGGCGAGTTTCGTCGAGTACTCGCCAGGAACGGGTAAAAAGGCGCCTTTAGCCAGAAGAATGAAGAATTGCATTAGCCTGGATTAAATCAAGAAAAAACGTTGAGCAGCGAGAGGCTCGCCCGCCGTGAGCGGTGGGTTATCGCGAGCCGCGAAAAAAAGCTTCTCTCTCTCCTTGGCGCGGACGCCCTTCTCTCCCGAAACGAGCACTTCCCTCCTCTCTTTCGGGGGGAGAAAACAGCTCGAGAGAAGAAACGTCCCTCGCCGAGAGACCCGTCGTTTCTCTTCGTTTCCTTTGTTTTCTTCTTCTTCTCTGCGAACTCTGGGTCGCAGCCCTGCGAGCTTACGTTCATTACCGATTACCTCGAAATCAAATTTCGCCCCTTCCAAATTGCTCGACATTTTGTCTTTCGATTATCGAGTCGCATACTTCCTCTATTCTCCAGTCAAGTTTCGTTGTTTACTCATAGGCAAATTTCTCCTGTCGTTGAAAATCTTTTTTTTCTATTGCAGAAAATTAATTATTCACTGAAACTTTCAATTATAATATAACATTTGAATATTAACACTTTACCGACCGCTAGCGGTTCAACAGAATACGCACGTCCGACCGACTGCTCAGCCACAGATTCTCCAATACTATTTTTTTCGTTCATCGCGAATGGTAAGTTTTTCAAAATAATATAAAAATGTGGGAGCTTACAGAGCAACGCAACTAGTTTAACTTCAACACTAAATTATAAACGACTGTTTATATAACGATACAGACTGTTCATCAACATAAAAACCGATTAATTCGCGTCGGAGGCAAAAAGCAGATTAATAGGCTATCGGTCGGTAAAGTGTTAAGAACAGAGATTACACACAAAACACTAAATTATAAACGACTGTTTACATAATGATACAGACTGTTCATCAACATAAAAACCGATTAATTCGCGTCGGAGGCAAAAAGCAGATTAATAGGCTATCGGTCGGTAAAGTGTTAAGAACAGAGATTACACACAAAACACTAAATTATAAACGACTGTTTACATAATGATACAGACTGTTCATCAACATGAAAACCGATTAATACGCGTCGGAGGCAAAAAGCCGATTAATAGGCTATCGGTCGGTAAAGTGTTAAAAACAGAGATTACACACAAGATTCTCTTTTGAACGTTCAGTCTGTACTAAAGTTTCATAGTTTGAAACAACCAGTTTACTTGTTAGAAGTTCAAAGAGGAAGATGCATGCATCGAATGAATTAAAAGCTTTATATTTAAAAGTAATTTATTATAAACTCTTAGACTTTTGGTAATTTCAGAGAATACTCGAAAGTTGGTTAAAATCACGTCTGAATAATGTCAATGATTTAACATCGAGGATGACGATGGAACAAAATATGCTCAACGTCAACATCCGGCTGGTCGGCTCGTAACCTCGGTGATTGAAGACGATGTCGAGAAGGTTTATATCGCGACCCAGATTCCTCAAACTTGACGTCCCTCATAAATTTTCACGTTATTGTGAGATACGTCCGTCAGAGCGAGCTTTTAAGCTTGGATTCCCTGAAATCGTTCCACGGAGGGAGGATCCACACCGGGCGAAAGGGAAATACGCTAAATTTCACCGCGTGCACGCACGCGAATTTCCACGAATGCATCTGCAATTCAAAATATTCTACACCGGGCTGGGATAGCGCGCGGAAAAATGGGTATCCGGGTGTGTGTAAGTTTGCCCACGATCGCATCGCGGGCAAATATTTTATTTTTATTTTTTTTTTGTCGGCGTTGCTCTCGATACATGTACCTACTCCCATCTTGTTGTATGGCAAAACATGAATGCGTCGACAAATAAGGATTCGATGGTAGAATGAAAGCCAGAAGTTCAGTGTTTAGGATTTAACATCGTCAACGGATGACTATAGCGTTACAATTTAATTTCATTTTGTATTTTATGTCTCTGCAGCCAGACCGACGATTAAGTCCAAAAATTCAGCAACGCGAAACAGACATTTTTATGAAATACTTTGGAAATATCCGATGCTTAGTAAAGGATTAAGTTTACTTCTAGGTTTATTTTTAGTTAAGGTTTTTTTTTAATTTTTGCGTGACGGGTATAACTTACATAGAGAAAAGATAATATAACTGTATAAAAATAATACAATTCGCACTTTATTTATAACTCAATTGCTGTTGAGCTTTAGATACTCGCAATTGATCAACTTTTGTTAAAATAAGAGAAGGCTTCCAAATTCCTCGATTATTCTTTGGATAAACGAGACTCCTTTTTTCACACAAATCAATTTCGTTCGAACATTTCCCCGTACTGCTCGCAAATACGCACAATCGTACTCGAGGAATTTTCGAAGCTCGATTCTCGGAAAGCTTGATAACGAGAAACGAGAAACGAGAACGTGTTTTATTTCTTTTCTTTCGACTTTCGATCTATTCGATTTTTATATGCAGACTCGTCTTTCGATCACTCTGTGTACGTTGACGATTGGAATTATTATACTATGCGCAGCACGTTTTATGGAATCAACGTGTCTGTGCATTATTCCCCTTTTTTATTCATCGAATTACCGGGACAGAGGAAGGGTAAATTGAGGTCAGAAGGGTAAGCGAAGAGTAGATGAAGATTAAAGAAAGTCGTATGAAGAGGAAATAAAGGATAACCGGAGGTCGGGCGAAGAGATAAAGGGGACCCGGTTAGGTAAATCAAGAGTTAAACGAAAGACAAATGAAAGGTGGATGAAGGTTAAACGAAGGATAAATGAAGGGCGAATGGATGCCGGATAAAAGTTGGATAAAGGCCGGACGGCGATAAGATTCAGATTACAGTGCGAAACGAAAATTGAATCTGACTTGGAAAACAAGAGTTGAATGACAGTAACGTGCAAATACAGTAACACTTTTGATAAAATATTCTGTTTAATAAAAAAACTGCACGACTTGTACGATTCGTCTCACTGAAAGGCTCAGAAGCAACTGTTCCGACTAGGAAACGAAGACGACTTTTTTGCCATAAAATTTTATTGACATACAAACATTTGAATCGATAGAAAACAAATTACAGGCGCGATCGCTCAGTACCAGACAATGCCACTCCTACTCGAGGTCTACTCCACGCCCCCTCGCGAATCACGTGACCCAAATCAACCAATCGCTAATTTTCGTTGCATCAGCGTTGCACCTAAAGAGGCCCGATTTTCTAGGTTACCCCTGCTAAAATCACTTTCAGTGATAAAATTCTATAAATATAAAAAGCACTCTGGACGATAGTGTAGCTTCTGGCGTAATCGCATAACTGTTGAATTTGTTTTCAATGTCAATGCGAAAAGCGAGATTTTCTGAATGTTTGCTGTGCGTTGTGACAACGATTAAATCTTTTAGCAGGGGTAATATACGTACGCTTGTGTGTACATACGTCAAATATTGGGCAGCAGTAGTAGTGATGATTATGCGAGTCAACTATCGGATATACACTGCAAACTCGACGTATGTACGTACATGCGTACATATCTGTGAAAATGTTTCGTTTTCTTTTTACAACTTCTTTGTCAGATGTTCCTAATTGTTTAACAATTGCAATTAATCGCATTTCCTTTAGGGGTTCGTAAAGATTGTTCGTAAAGATATTTCTGGAATGATCTATCGTACACGTTTCCGGCGTGTTGGTGTTATTTCTATTAAACTAAATCTAAATCTATCGAAAAACATCTACCGATTAACAGGTCAACATCGCTGAAGCGCAACGTCAGACGGAATGAATAACGAGAGGGATAAACGACGCGGAAGCGAGTCGATCAGGATAAAAAAAAAGAAAACCGACTTGATTAAAATGTAAAATTCTCCCCCCCGCCGTGTCGTCCGAACAAATTGAGTAAACGATCTCCTCGTTCGCGCGCGCGAGGACAGTTTGCCCGGTTTTTATTAAACGACACCGGGCTCGTTCTCCGCCCGCCTTTGAATTTAGTTCGATTACGCAGGCAGCGAACGCGAGTCGTCGTTTCATCTCGCGTGTAGAAATTTATGCGTGAAAAAAAACTATTTGTACATAAATGTAAATACACGTGGGCGGTATCATCGAGATCGATTGACGAGCGGTGTGGAGCTGGTATTTGCGCCGGCATTCTCGCAACAGTGCAGATACGTACGTGCGTGTGCGTGAGATGCGTGGGTGACGGGAATTGGTCGAGAGCCGGTTCAGAGAGAGAAAGAGAGAAAGAGAGAGAGAGAGAGATGTCCAGGGTTGCTGATGGTAGGGGTAGTCCCCGACCTGACCGAGGGGGTTCATTCTATATTTTATGGCGGCCAACCCCCCGCAGTGGGATGCTACTAGCTGGGTATACCCATTGGCGATAAGGTGATAAGCTTGAATGTATTGGCTCCCATCAAATCGTGCGCTTTACTGCTATAGCCAACCCCATAAACGCCGCTCACCCTTTACACGGGTTGGGCCACGGTTGCGTACGTGAAAAAATATTTCTCACGGAAAATTATCGTGGATACTGGAGTCATTACGATAGTTGCTCGTTAGCGGGTGAAAATAAACGCCAAATGTTTAAAAAAGACGAGAGAAGGAAATGGAATTAAAGTGAAAGCGAAACAGCTATCTGCACGTGAACTGGAATGATAACTGCAGCTATCGCGTGAATCATTAAAATATCACGAAAAATATTGTGGAAGCATTGCGCGCAAACAGCGCAGTCGAAACAATTTTTAAAGGTTGCGAATGTTTTTATTTGCCCGTAACGAGAGAATTGTTTTCCGCGTTGCACGAGTAGATTGTTCCGTCGACGTTGCATCAAATGGGTGGTGTAACAAACCAATGCGCGTATAAAGGTATTTTTATGGAACGATTGATTGGATGCAATTGTAAATACGCCGCCTTCCGAAGAAATTATTTCCTCTAACGCGATCGGGTATCCTAGCACGCGGTAAAAGGAACGTAAAAATTTATAGCCCCGGCAATCTCAACTTCCTTCTCATTCTATATTTTCTAAAGTGAAAATTATAAGGTTCTTGTAAACCTTATATTATTGATCGATATCGATCCTTGAATTTTTCAAGAAAATTATTGAAGAACACAGTGATCGTCGTTTGATTAAAAATTTTAACTACAGCAATTATAACTTTGTTTTATATACAATGGCCAAAACGTATCGAATTTTTGAAGAAAAGTGGAATAAAATTCGTCTCGATTATCTTGATCATCGATTAAAGATGTCAGCTGCAATTGTAACTTTGGTTCTTGTAAACCTTATAATGTTGATCGATATCGATCCTTGAATTTTTCAAGAAAATTATTGAAGAACACAGTAATTGAAAATTTTAACTATAGCAATTATAACTTTGTTTTATATACAATGGCCAAAACGTATCGAATTTTTGAAGAAAAGTGGAATAAAATTCGTCGCGATTATCTTGATCATCGATTAAAGATGTCAACTGTAATTGTAACTTTGTTTTACAATGGCCGGAACGTATCGAAAAGCGATAAATCATACGATTAACATCGTTTTCGAGGAAGGTACAAACTGGTTGAAAGCTAAAAGTTTCATAAAGAGCTCGATCATTTCATCTGCAATTGCAACAACGATTACAGGAAAGTATCTACGTTCACTGGTCCAGTGTATACGCGGAATGAAAACGTTACACTTTTGCGACGTGTACGTCGATGATGTCTTCTCTTCTCTGCCTCTCTTCTCTTCGTTCCACGTGTGTGGATGTATATAACACATCGCGGTGCCTTTCAATGGACATTGCTCGATATTAAAAGGCGTTCTCGTAATGTTCTCCCGTGTCGAGCAACGAACTAACGAGTTTTCCCCGAAAGATTCATCGTGTTCCAGCAGCGGATAACGCACAGAAAATTGAACTTCGGTCGCGGAAAGCGCGGCTGCGATAAAATTGCAAATAAATTACGCTTGAATTTCCATCATCCAACAGGGTAGGGGGGGAGAGAGAGAAACTACACGTTTTTTTCCTTCGAAGAAGGATAGAAAGAAGTGGCGTGTGCGAGAGAAGATAAAAGGATTGTGGAAAGAGATAAGACTCGTGTCTTACTACTTCTTCCGAAGTATATGACGTATTGTACATAGTGTGTTTCACAAACCATGGACAATCGGCTAAGGGATTCTAAATACAAAAAAGAGAATCAAATTTTTTCATTTGAGCCTTTGTTTCTCGAGAAAATTGAGCTTGAAAATTCATCAAATATTATAGAGTGACTTGTATGACGAGTAGATAATTAAACTGTATCTTTGTCTTGTGAACGAACATTTTTTTTTTTTTTTTTTGAAGATTTAGGCTTGTTTAATTTTAGCAATCTCGTCATTTGTATTCTTCAATGGTGATTGAATTTTCTGAATTTCTTAACTCGTCTCGTTCACGCCTAACAAAATGGGCAAACTTTTAGAAGGCCGAGGTTCATTAAAGAAATGTAATTTTGAAAATAAATTTATTCTAGAGGCCACTGAACGCGCCTCAAAATACAAATTGTAGATGTCAAGTAATAAAACTTAACTTAAACTCATTGTTCAATCTCATAAGAATTATTGAACAAAGGGAACGTAGTATCCTTTGTTCAATAATCATGTATCAATGTACAAATTTGTCAAGTATCCTTTGAACGTAGTATCAGATATCAGAAAAAAGGATAGTGATTTTGCAAAAAATCTGTGGGTTTGAATTAGAAATTTCAACGTGAAGAGAGAGCATGATAGTTAATTTTTCGTAGGTTCGAACACTACTCGACAAGTATACTTAGCAAATCTTCAAATTTAACTTTCTCAAAAAAAAAAAAAAAAAAAAACTGCATTCTACACTTTTGATTTATTTTCGCAGGTCAGTTCAATATACCTGCTTGATCTTAAACTTTCAAATTGTTTTCTTCGAAAACGAAACCTTGACCGACTTTTGCGCGTATCAGTAGAATACGAATCTTTCGCTCGATTGTCCACGTTATATATATATATAACGCAAGAAGGAGCCTCGAGAGCCAATAATCAGTAAGCCAGCCGCTCGTTAGGGGTTGGTTAAAAATACGAAGGAGCCCCGTTCTTCTTTTCTTTTTCAGCCTGCTCTTCTCAGCTCTTCGTTGCTTCTAGAGTTCTCCCTCTTGTCGGGGGAAGAACTCGAGAAGGGTTGGCAGGGTGCCGTGGAAAATAATGGCTAGCCGTAATCGACGGCTCTTTTTCAGCCTGGTTAAGGCTCAAGGACGAAGTCGCGCCTCGCTCGTTTGTACCTCGGCGAATGCTTGCTTCCGCAAATGCGTTCGATTAAAATCAAACTCACAGCGATGCACGTGTACACCAATCTATACGCATTCTTGAAAATATCTGAAAGAATTTTTTTCATTCGATTATACGAAATTGTTGGCGAGGATGTTCAGCACGATACGACAATTTGTCACGAGTAGTCACTAGATTCGGGATTTTTATATATTATCCAGGAAATTTATAATTTCGAACTGTTCAAAATTTATAATTTTGAAAGTGTTCTCTATATTTTCTACAGAAGCTTTATTTTTTTTTTTTTTATTATTACTAACCATAGATTTTGCATGGGTTCCTCCTTATTAATATTATTATTATAATATTGAAATATACGAAAAATAATAGAAAGATTTTGGACAATCAAAATCGATAGAAACCACTTTATAATATCACAAATTTCATTTTCGCAATCGAATTCTTACTAACCATAGATTTTGCATGGGTTCCTCCTTATTAATATTATTATTATAATATTGAAATATACGAAAAATAATAGAAAGATTTTGGATAATCAAAATCGATAGAAACCACTTAATAATATCACAAATTTCATTTTCGCAATCGAATTTTTCAACTTTAATATCCTGCTAATATTTATTCTATGGCCTTTTAATTTTTACGATGGCTTTATCGCCTATTGGAACAAATTTCATTCCACTGTTCTTCGATTCTCTTCAGAGACTCGGTTCGAGAATCAATATCAGTAGTCTTACATCTTTTTTTCAATATTTTAATAATTTCTTCACAAGAAAGGACTAATTTCTTCATCTGTATCTAATTAATTTCCCCGTAAAACATTTTCATACCACCGTAGAAAAACGAATAATCCTTATCACGGGTAAATGATAATAGACAATCACAGTTTTGAAGGATTGTTTAAATTAGCGATAATTGTGCAAAGTTGTTTCTGTAACGTGTATTTGTTATTATTAACGAGACAATGAAGAATAATTTATAGTTGTTACTCTTCCCGCCAGATCCTTAAAAATATTGTATCTGCGTCTTGGCGATCCGGTGATCACTGAATAATCTGCTAAATTAACAATAAGCGATCGCAGGAACGCGAGCCACGCGCGATAATAATCGCGACGATGGGAGATCCGATTTCGCAGCAGCGGTGCTCCGATTCGCGCAAAGTTATGGTTGATTAGGCATTAGCCCGTCACTCCTTTAATCTTCTCGTTAGGGACAGAGTTACACCCCTCGGTTTTCTGTTCGTGAAGTTCCCTGGCGAAACCGCGTGGGACGGTAGTCTTGACGGTGACTTAAAGTGGCTGTAATTAAAGATGGCCGTTTGGAAGAGGGTTGCGACGCGAGATCAGGAGGGACTGCAAATCGGATTAAAGAGATGATGCGAAACACAAACAACGGGAACGATCGCTTTTCTAGAATTTCTCCTTTTCCTTCCCTCTGTGCGCTTTTTTATTCTGCGCGCGTTTCTCCTTCTTTGTCTTTGGTCTTCTTTTCTGTTTCTTTTTTTTTTTTCTTCTCTCTTCACCCGTTGAATAGAATTTTTTCGTTCTCTAGAGAAAATTAGATTTCAAAATTTACCAAGCAACAAGTACTTATTTTAATTTGTCCACGTACAAAATTTATTTCCTTGAAAATCTATCAATTATTCTCCGTCTAGTCTGGATTTAACCAAATTTCAGTATTAGAAGGTATCCTAAATATCTGCTTTATTTTTAATAATATGAAAAATGTTTCAGACAGTGTTTGAATGTTTTCATAAAGAGAGTATAGTGTATATACATATTCTCATATACGTATTCTTGTATACTATACATTCTTTTTTCGTGATCATCTTTTATGCATTTTTTTTACGCCGCCGATTTTTCGCTGAGCAGTATTCTTTTACTATACCATACAAAACGTATTAAAATATGCTGATAACTTTCAACATTGTAACTTTCAAAGTCGATCTATTTTTGAAGCTAAAGCCTTAAATCAAAAACTGCACAACTTGTACGATTCGTCTCACTGAAAGGCCCAGAAGCAACTGTTCTGACTGGAAATGAAGACGACTTTTTTACCAAACATTTGAATTGATACAAAACAAATTACAGGCGCGATCGTTCAGTACCAGACAACGCCACTCCTACTCGAGGTCTACCCTACGCCCCCTTACGAATCACGTGACCCAAATCAACCAATCGCTAATTTTCGTTGCATTAGCGTTGCACCTGAAGAGGCCTAATTTTCTGGGTTACCCCCGTTAAATTCACTTTCAGTGATAAAAATCTCCTTTTCGGTTGTATCACCAGATTAAAAATACTTCTATACACTATGATTACATTCACCTTTATTTGACGATTACTTAGTAATAAACGATTAGAATCCATTCATATTTCACAAAAAAGTTGATTGTTAACAAGATAAATTGCATCTTCTTAAGGATCTGAATAAATCCGATACCTCTGACGGTTGTTAGACGATCCATCTTGCGTGGATCAATACGTTTGTCATCAATACTCAGTGTACACGTGTCGCGCTTTAAGATTAATTCCGACGTAATTCTAAACAAATAAATGAATAAATAAATAAAAGTCACACTTTACGTTAAATTAATGTTTGATATTAAGTAAATTTCGAAATGAGAATACGTCGTGTTATTAAATACGCAAAATTGGAAGAAATAAAACACTGAGTGCATCTGATAACGAAATAAATCGACCTGAATTCTAAAAAAAGTGCAGATCCAAATTCCCGTTGCTTTTAAAAATCGCGACTGTATTGCAAACCTAAACGCTTTGAAACAGCATACTCTCATTTTCATCTCTTTTTCATTCTCTTTCATCAATCCTCCCGCGTTCCGGTTCAACGAATCGAGCCGGTTTCGGGTTCGATTATACGGCGCGCAAAGTGCGGAATCTCGCGGTAAAATGTGATCTCTTTGCCTTTACGGCTTTAAATTACCTTCGTTAAGTGGTCGCGCGGTTTCTGTGCGGTTTCGAAGTGTCCGAGGAAGTCATTCTAGATCGCTGTCGATATTCAGCTCGCCAGTAATCGGTTTTACCAGCCGGTGGTAAAAAAGCGAATTGATTGTTAATAAAAATCTAAAAATTTCCTTCTCTTTTGTCCTTTACACGTGTTCTCCTTTCTCTTTATTCGTTCTGCTCTTCTCTTTTTTTTTTCCTTCTCTCCGAGTTGCAAGACCCCGTTCTCATTGCAGGGGAACTCTTTCCGAACAATTTCAACCGCGTAATGAAATTTTCATCGTGCGCCGCGGTATTGTTATTACTTCCGCGAGAAAATGTGAAAATCATGATTGGACGGCGTTTGTTCGTTTGCTCTTTAGTTGTCTGTAATCGAAAGCCATTGATGCACACGCCAGCAATATTTGAACACTTACTAGTGTAACTGGGTCAAAAGGTAGACGTTTCTGTTATATCAGGGAAGTTATCGTTGTGTCGAAAAACGTTTCTCTGTTGTTGATCATTTTTTATTACTCGGCGTAGGCGGAATGAAAAATATCGTACCATTCAGTTGCACGTTCAAGTTTCGTGTTTGCTTATTTGCAACGACTGACGACTTTATAAAATCAACACAAACGTCGAATATTATATGTCAAAAGTGTTTGAACATTTGTCATTGTGTCAATATTGATTTCATAAATATATAACATTACGTTTTACGTGCTATGCATGTAAAACGTTTTCAAAGTACTTGTTCCTACGCTGCTGCATTTTATCAATGCACTATTACAAAAATACTGAATGATTCATTTGTATATCAACGCTATAATAATTGCTAGTTTCTAGATTTTAATTCAGATCTTTAGATTTCGTAAATAAATGAAACTCTAGTTGTAGAGGTTTCATATCTTGATTATCCATACTGGCAAAATTTGAAATCGATACATGCATATTTGACAAAAAAATCAATATACGCCATTGATTCTACTGAATATTGAGGTTTATTACCATAACGAATAATCAATGGTTTAATTATTTTAGTGATACTTGTGGAATATTGTATAAACTTGTGAAAAATCTCCTGTCATTTTTATATAAATATGAAATTATGTCTTGATGAAATTTTATATAGCGTACATAGAATAATTATAACGTGAGCAAAAAATTATTATATGTATATTTCAGTCGCTCCAACGTTCCAACAGATATATTTAAAATTACTTAAATTAGTTTGTCTCAGCTAATTCTAAAAATCTAGAAACTAATAAATATCATATTACAGTATACAAATAAATCATTTAGTTATAAATAAATTATCATGTTACAAATAAATCGTTCTTTTCCACGAGAATTATTAAATAATTAAATAAAATAAAATTTTATTGATGTGCAAACATTTGGATCGATACAAAACAAATTACAGGCGCCCAGACAACGCCACTCCTACTCGGGGTCTACCCCACGCCCCCTCATGAATCACGTGATCCAAATCAACCAATCGCTAATTTTCGTTGCATTAGCGTTGCACCTGAAGAGGCCCGATTTTCTGGGTTACCCCCGCATTAATTGAATTAAAAAATTCGGGATAACTCGAGAACACTTGCAGTGAGAGCAACGTTTTTACGGTCTCACCCGGAAAGCGTGCCACGTATCGAGCCAACGAAATTCAGGAAATTCTCCCCTTCCTTCCCTTTCGTTGACGAAATGTTTGTAATCGCTTCCATCCCACCAAATTGGATTTTTCCAGGTGCAGCTTTCAGCCGACGTGAAGTAGCGTGTTGAGCCACGGATTTATAAAGGAAAGCCCGTCCCGTGATATTCGAGAACTTTTAGAACGACTTTACTTCTTAATAAGATTCAACGTTCCAAAATGAAATTCGAAGCTGTACGTACGACGAAAGTCGTTTAGTGGCAGTGCCGCACTTCCGCCAACTTTTCCGGGCGAAACTTTCAAAGCTTCCTCTGCGTTATTTCGCCCTCTTCTCTCTGTTTCTCTCTCTCTCTCTCCTTCTCTTGCTCTCCTTCTTTCGCTCTTTATCTCCGTCTTCGTTCCATCCCTCTGTCGCCACTTTTCTTTCTCTTTTTCTTTTCGTTTTTTTAAAACGTGGTTTAAGAAGAAACGCTTCGCGAACTGACGCTGAATGCATTACGATGCTTTATGCAAAGCGTGCACTCTCTCTCTCTCTCTGTCTGTGTTTCTCTCTTCTTCCTTCGTCCTTTGTATAACGACATATTTCGCGG
This sequence comes from Melipona bicolor, assembly GCA_030673865.1. Classification (NCBI taxonomy): domain Eukaryota; kingdom Metazoa; phylum Arthropoda; class Insecta; order Hymenoptera; family Apidae; genus Melipona; species Melipona bicolor. Next base: position 941,500 of record JAHYIQ010000019.1, read on the forward strand.
GATCTCGCGGAAGCTTCTTCCCTTAATGTTTTCTCGTTGTTGCGCCACTTCATGAACCCACCCGTTTGCTCGAACGTCTTTCCGTAGCCCGCGTTATTTTCCAGCTTACGACTCATTTGTTTATCCAGCGAAGAGAAAACAGGATGATGAAATATCGGGAGAAACGCAGTTTAAACGCATTTCGTCCCTTTTTTTTCCTTTCGTAATTTCGAGCAGATTTTGGGCAGGGAATTCTGGAAGGTGTGCGAAAGGCGTGGGAAGCAGTAACGACTCGAGCAGACTTTTACGATAAGTAACTCGAGAGTTTTCGCGCAATTTTATATTTTTGCGAAGATTGAAAAAATTTAGATAGGATTTAGATGAAAAATTAGTTAGGTAGAACTCAGATGCAAAAATTGGTTCATTTATTGAACGTTGTGTTAAATATCAAATTAAATACTACGAGGAATATTATGCTATTTTCTTGTACTATTTTTGCATCTTTAAATTTTTCAAAAAAAAAAAAAAAAAAAAAAAGATATAGAAGGAATCTAATGAGAGGAATTATTGAGAATTTGTGTAAAGAATATATTTTTGTTTGCAGATTGTAATTCATATTGGTAGATTTATCCCGTAGATTTAAGTATATGTTAGAATGTTAGATGAATATTTCAACAGTGTCTAAGAAAAATATCAGCTGGGCACATGATATTTTTAACCTCTTGGCGTACAAAGCAAGTCTGGCATGTAAATCTGTTATCTGTAGATCAGAATCAAAGAATGAGAGCAAAATTGAAACAGAAAAATTGGTACAACCCTGTAATCACTCTTTGTCGTTATAATATCCAGCAACTTAACAGTTTCTCGAAAGAAAGCGACGAAAACGGAATAATACGAATATTGAAGGGAGATCCTCGAAATCTTTGAATTTGAATAGTATGAATCCTCTTCAAAGTAAAACGAACGTTAAAAAAAAAAAGAAAAGATCCTCGAAACAAAAACCGAATAGCGCTGCCGGTGAATAGACTTTCTTCGGATCGATCCCTGCTTTATAGACATCCGTCGGTGAAAGAAAGCCAGCACATCAGAATTCTGCGCCGTACTGATAAGTATTTACTGCCGTGGGACCTCTGTTCGACGACCCTTCTTTCCTCGAACCAACCTCGCGCACACATAAAATCTCGTTCTATCTTCATTTCCACGCTGTCTGTTCGTTCCTTTCGTTTTTTCCCTTGCTCTCACGTTGCATACATCCAGGAAGCAGGAGGATCCCTCTGTCGTTGTCGGTCGATGAAACTAACGCAACGTTGGCTCTCACTAACTTTGCATTCGAGGAGCGAGCCAATCGAGAAACGAACAACGGAGGGCCTAAAACTGAACCAGTACCTGTAAATCTCTTTTTATTAAAGTGCTAAAGTCCGTGTTAGAATGTACAAAAATACGCACTGCAGAGGAATTTTGCACGCAAAGGTTAATTTGAGGACAATTTTTCAAAGTTATGAATTTGTCTATTTGTATAAAAAAGATACTTACAATTAGTTATTTTTCATTATAAGGACCACATTGACTGATTGCATCAAATAAATGGTACAATAAGTTAAAAATATTTTATAGAATAATTTTTTGTTATAAAATGGTCAAGGCGATCCATGAAAAAAATATACGAATAAATGATATATATATAAATTCGAATATATTTTTTAGAAGACTTTGAAGACTTTTTCCCAATACAGCAAAAACTGATGCAAATTCTATTTACTAGATTATCACGATAGGTGCTCTACTTGAATAGTTTACATATCAGTTTTGCATATAACAATCTGTGTAACTTTTAATTTCTCCAAAAGTACCAGAAACTATTTGAAAAATTGTTCGCAGAAACAAAACGTGGGATGACGTAGAAAATTATTTTATTTAACGACCAAGTGAATGAAACAATTTCGAGAAAAATCATCTGCTTCAAATAAGCTACGCGAGGTATTAAGTTTAGCTATTTAATAAATGCATTTTTAGGTATTTACGCGTTTAGATATTTTTGCCTATATTATATTATACATTTAAATATATATATTTAAAATTTATTGCCTACATATAAACTACCTACGTGCTTAGGTATTTAATAAATAAGAATTTATTAAAATTTTTAAGTATTTAATAAATAGATAACCTAAACCTAACCTAAACCTAGCCTAAAATTAGCGAGACTATTTCAAAATAACATCCAGTTAAGCCAGAAAAGTAGTATATTTTTCCAGTATTTTTTAAAAACTATTTTTTAAATTTGTTGTCCAAACCCGATACGAGATCTACGTTTGCTGATTCAGCTGTTCTCTTGACTAGTACCATCTCTGACTGTTACCATCTCGTTGTATCATCGGGTATATCCCCGTTTCCGCAATCGACTCGTGCATCCGCGTAAACTTGGCCAGAATGGACGCGTCACAGCCACAGTCCTGGAACGTGAAATTGACTTCTGTTCGTGGGAGATGATCATCGATGGATTCGGTATTCGTGAAGTGGTGCAACAATTCCAATAACGTCGCAAGTTCCTCCATACAGGATCGCTTCTGTCTCGTTTTCGTGGTCCTCGGGCGAACTTTGACGAATTTTCTTCACTGCAATTCCACTACCGCGTCTCTGCGAGCGTCTCTGTACGAACGAACAGTTTATTCAGTTCCGAGAATTTCGTGCGAAGTTCCCTAGCGAAGTTATTAACCACTGGTTTTATCGTCAGTATCGAAATAAAAGGGTAAAATACCCGTTAGACAAAGAGTTAATCCAGGCTCGGTTTTCTCTTTCGTATCGCAATACAGATTCTGTTCTTTCCGTTATTAGAGTGAGACGAATATTCTCCTTGATTGAAATTCAGTTCACGAAGATATATTTATTATATAACTTTTATTTGAAGGATATTTTATGAAATATAGCGGCTGCAAAAGATATTTGTCTTGTTTCATCGCGTGTTCACATTTCCTTTTTGTCAAATGTTTCATATTTCATTTTTCTGGTCAATTATATTTTATGTATTTATAATATGTACAATATTTCATTGTAATCATACGAAAATGCGATTAAATTATGGAAAATTTAACGGATACTTGAACTAGATCAAAATGTCATTGTATGAGTAAAATTCTACCTTAATTTGGTACACTATAATATCACAGCAAAATATCAAAATTATTACGACTTCGTTTACGCGTTCAATACATATATCTTTCCACTACAATATTACCTGGTCTAACATGGTTTACAACTTGTGACGGAAAACAATGAAAAATAAAAATAAAAAATGAAGCAATTAACCCCTTCCTCTGGCAACTGGTTTGCGGACCATAACGAGTGACCGAACCGTACACAATAATTCGTCGCTTTCTTTTTCTTTTGAAGTCGTCGGTATGATGTCACTGGATGGAAATTATTAAGAAGTAATAAACTTATCATTTTTTTGCCTGGGTTACATTTAAGTATATTTAAAACTGAGAAAATGTTGCAATTTGGAACAAAAAATTTTTAACGTGAGTGACGCGTCATTCCTAGAGGTTAATATACACGTCAACCCGTCGCCAAGTCCAAAAGAACAAAAAAAAAGAAAAATTCCACTAACAATTCAAAGCATCGTCAATAAAATTCAAATAAAAATTCTGAATATTAAATCGAGCAACTGCGAAATTCCCGGCGGAGGCGGAGGAGGAAGGAGAAAGAAGAAGAGACACACGGTTGACCTCGTATCTCCGGGAGAGGGGACGCCGGGGAAGCGATTTTTCTTGCTCGGTACATGAATCCCGCGGAAGTATTTCCATCGGCAATCGGCCGTGGACCGTGGTCATTGAACAGGACGGTGAAAATAAAGTATCGACAAGACGATGGCGGGGGCCTAGCCACTGAGGAGAATCAGAGTTATCGACCCTCGAACGACCGCGGCAAGGAGAATGAATGGAACGAGCCAGCCGGGGGCGCGATAGAAAGAGAAGGACCAGACAACCAGCGGGAAGTACAATCGAATGATTCTGGTTCGCTGATCAATTTTATACGCTCGAACTTCTCTCGCTCGGGTTATCCATCACCGGAGCATTTGACCCCTCGTTTCTTCCATTTTTCGTAACCTTCCGGCACACCGTTTCTTCCCCCTCGTTTCTTACTTGCTATTTCTTTTTCCTATCTGTCTCTCTCTCTCTCTCTCTCTCTCTCTCTCTCTCTCTCTCTCTCTTTTGCCGCTTTTTCTTCTTCTTCTTCTTCTTGCGCTCTAATATCTTCGGAGAAGTGTCACGATTCGTCTAGCGAGAAGTGTTTTTTGTAAATTGCCACGAAGGGACATCGATATCCCGTTCTCGAGTCGAGACGGGAATCTCGTGTAAACGAGATGGAACGTTTTGTGCTCGTTCGTGGGCGTTCTGTTCATTTTTGGTTCACGTTTGTCGATGCAGAGTGTTGCGAGTACTCTGGAATAATTTCTTTCTTTCTTGAGTATTTGCTTTCACACACTGATGTTTCTGCTAGGTCATCGAGGATTCTCATTGATATTTTCGTCTTTGCTTCCTGCGATTTATGGAGGACTAGGAGAGATTCCGTTTGGAGAGATTCCAAGAGGATTTTTTATGAGGTTTCTTTGGTTTTTCATAATTAACCTCTCGATCACGCTTAATTAAAGTGTAGCTTACAAAAATATTCAAATACTCGCTATAGAAAAATTATACATACTACATAAGTATTATATGAAATATTTTAAAATTTCTGCAATGAGAAACGACCGTCATGATTTGGAACGAATCTAAAAATTTATCATATTTATTATAAACACACATTTATTAAAAATTAGTTATATATATCCGTCGTATGTTACTATATTTGTATCTTCTTTTTTTCTTCTTTTTTGTTAGTGTATCTTGAAGAGATTCTCCTTCTAGAATAAATAAATTGTTGAAATAAAAAAAAAAAATGTTAAATATGTATTGAGGCTTATAGAAATAATTACACAGTTCAATGGCTTTTATCAAACATATATTTACGTGTATACGATTTTAAATCGTTTCAAGTTTGGCCGATATCATTGACAGTCACGTCATATTAATGGTGTTAATGAAACTTCAAAATATTGCGTGTATGACACATGTAACATAAAATGTTAGAATACTTTTGTGAGCGACTATAAATCTTGATAGACCCTAAAATTTTCCAAATCTGATTATTAAGCTGATATTTACGTGAATTCATGTCTTTACACGTATAATTAGAAACTAGAAGCTGGATAATAGAAAAGTTATTTTATCTATTGTATAGTATAATTTTGATATAATTTGATCATCATACATCTTTGATACATGTTGAGTTACATTCTGTGGATTTTTTCTACTTTTATATTTTGAAATTTTCCATAAATGTCCAAAAGTCTGCAGACTTATGCTAATTACGTCTATTATCCCGATTACGAACTGAGTTTAATCGTGCTCGTCACGCAATCGAGAGAGAAACGAAGTTGGCCGAACGATCGCAGTCAGAGTCGACGAATCGTCAAAAACTGGAATGATAAATCCGACGAAAACGAAGGCGCAGATGTTCGAACGAAACGATTCGTAAACCGGCGTGTACAACATTTCGGGATCGAGCGGCAGAGAGTCAGGGAAGTTTGCGGAAGAGATTAAACTCACCCGGAAACTTGAACGTTCTTCTCTCCTGGTGACTGGCAACGTCTCCGCGTTGGAAAGCCACGAGCCACTTCTGTAAATTTCTGCAATCAGAAAGGACGAAACGTCGATCGTTAGTACGCTGCGGTTTTCGAAGTGACAGACCTTCGAGCGCGAAGACAATGAGAACCTTGTGGTTCGAGAATCAACACTCGATCGATATCGTTGGATATTGATGACCGCAACAATTTAGAATTTTAAACGGCTTATTCTTGCAAAATCTTCATTTCAATTGAACTTTATCGATCGAGTGTTGAATTGAATTTTGAATTTATTTGATTGACTTTTTCATTTAGTTGGAACTTTTTTTTACTCGATGTTGGAACAGTAAAGTAAAAAAAGTGGAAAAGCTTTACAATACAATGAATTACACAGGCTTTTGTTCACTCATTTTTCGAGAAATCATTCAAATTATAATTAAAAATACACTATTTTATGTCTATAAGATTTCTGACCAAAATTATGAATTTTGATTATTTGGCTATTTTGGTTCTAGTGTTAATTGAAATTTATTACAAAATACCAAAATAGAATTGAATATTATAAATTTTTTAAAATTATAATAGGGTTTCATTATCATTTGTCAAGAAGATTCCTGAAAATTCGCCTATTTCTCGATTTTAAGAGACAGAGAAATATTTTTGGAACAAAAGTTACTTCTCGTAATTAGTCACATTTGATGTATTCGAATGTCATCGTATTAATTATTATCATAACTCTCATATTAACTATTATTGTTATAAAATTATATTTGCTTTTTTTGTAAATATATATCTCGCCTTTCCTCAAAGATCAAGTCAGTGCTCAAAGAAACTCACTCTTCATCACAGAAAATATGAATTCAAATGATGGAAATTCTCAACAGTATTATTAAAACATGATTTACAAAATTGTTTAAGATGTTATCAACGTCGTATGCGGTTGTGTGTCAACTCAGAAGAAAATTTCAAAATTTTTAATTTGACTTAATATTGTTGTTAGACTTTATCAGAGGTAATATAAAATAAGAAAAAAAAAAAAAAAAATTAAACACTTCAAATTTCTGTAATACGACACAAATTTCATCTGTAGTGAATGCTCGACTAGATACTCGACTAATTGTAAATCATCGTCACTACATAGTAAACATCCGAAGATGAATGACTAGTTCTCGTTTTTTTTCCCTTTTTTTTTTTTTAACTTAATATAGAACTTTTTACGCGATGGTTAAACGACGTGGCGACTTCATTTTTGAGATTGCGATCTGCCATGTTCCCAGAGACTGTTGGATTTTGCGGCGGCAATAGAGGAAAACAGATACGTTGTTACGTTGGGAACGGAGGTCAGGGAGCACACACGCTTGGCCAGATTCATCCCCGGGGATGTATTCGCGAACTTACGCCGCTCCTGGGGCCAATAGAATTCACCAGGATGCGACGCCGGGTCCCGCGTAAAATCTGTGCCGCTTTAAATCGGGATCTCTCGTCTGGTTTACTGCTGCATCAATTTGTCTGGCGAAATCGGGGCCAGGGAAATAAAACGTCAGACAGAGCGGTGCGTTGCTCTTTTGTAATTTTGGTGATTGACTCTGTTGTTCGATTTTTCTCCTTTTTTTATTTTATGGGAAATTGAAATTTAAATGTGCACGTTATATGGAAAGAAATATTGGATAGTCGACAAATGGAACTTCAATTGTTGTTGAATTAATTAAAATAATTTTTGGTACACTCACTCTTTTCATAATTATTTTGTTTGTTAAAATTACGAATTTTAGAATTGAAAAGGTTCTAGAACGAAGCTGTTGTAACTTCTTTGTTTATAAATGTAGTTGAGGATAATTTGTGAATTGATGACTTACTTGGGTAAAATTAAAATATTTTTAATTTTCTCCTAATGCTGTATTTACGTTGTAATCTTGATAAGAAACTTTCTAAGGATTCAAATTGTACAAATATTCTGATTACAAGTTTCAATCTTAGATTTCAACAAATTCTAGTGATGCTAAAAAAAAAAAAGAAAAATACAGTAATACAGGAAAATTCATAAAGGTCATTTTATAATGTAGCTATTCCATTACTTCCACAGGAATTAAATCTATTTATAAATTACAATTAACTTAATCTAATCCAAATCTTGTCATAAAATTTATCTAAAATTCTAAAATATAACATGTTTCGCATTCTGAAGTTCTAAAGATATATTCAAAGTTTTAAAAATAATTTTATTTCACGATTTTCACAAACCTCTTTCTATCTCAAACCTAATTTAATCCAAAGTTTAGTTATGTACAACATGTTCCAAGTTCTAAAAGTATATGTTCAGAGTTCTAAAAATTATCCTGGAATATACTGTTCCATTAATTTCATAAACCTTTTTCTAGAACCTCAAACGTATTAATCCAAATTTTATTTACGACAAAATTACTTAAGTTCTAAAAGTATAACATGTTTCAAGTTTTAAAGTTCTAAAAGTACAATAAAGTACAAAGTTTCAAAAATTATCTTATTTCATTAATTTCACAAACCTCTTTATACAACTTCAAACCTATTAATCTAAATTTTATTTACGATAAAAATTAAGTTCTAAAAGTACAACATATTCCAAATTTTTCTAAAAGTACAATATTCAGAGTTTCAAAAATTATCTTATTTTATTAATTTCACAAACCTCTTTATACAACCTCAAATTTAATTTAATCTAAATCTTATTTACCATAAAAATTAAATTTCATGTTCCAAGTTTTAAAATCCTAAAAATATATCTTCAGAGTTCTAAAAATTATCCTCAAACATACCTTTTAATTTCATTAATTTCACAAACCTCTTCATACAACCTCAAATTTAATCGAATCCAGATCTTACTCGCCACATTACTCTCGTATCCCCACAAACAAACAATCATTTCGTACAAATCACATCCTCTTTTCGTTTCAAAAATCCCATTACGTCGTACTCTCTCATCTTGCCATCATTCCGATACGAAGAATCCGCTTCACAGGAAACAGCGTTAGGGCGGCAATCGAGTGGAGGCGTGCTTGTTAAGGTCGTTACGTTCTGTTTCCGTGGTCGGTTCACGGTTGATAGAATCTTTTCGCCGCGACAGAAAACCTTCCACGTCTCCTATTCTACCACGTGTCTTCGAATCTTTTATCCTTTCGCGGGATCATTGTCCCCGCGGTTCAATCCTGATTTACGTCTCGCGGTTAAATCGAGTTTTCCGCGATCTTTCACGCGTGTAGGCGAGCCTTGATCGATGGCGATGGCGACGTGTGTCTGGAACGCGCGACAAGTTTCGAAAAAATGTTTCAGTTAAGATTAGTTTCACATGCAGGTACCACGATGTAGCTCAATTCGCGTAATCCTCAATACAAGTGTTTGGGTATTTTAACATACAGGCTGATTCTTAATTCATTCGGTGAAATTAAATACACTAAAACGAGCGAGGAAACGTCATTTGTTTTACGTGTCAGTTTTCAAATAATAAATAAACGAAATTACAGTTTAATGCGGCACATCTGTTAACTATATAATCAGAGAATTCGCGAATGTGGATCTTTGATTTCTTAACACTAGAACTACGAACGACTGAAGTATAATATTCGTAGCAAAGGAATTAAAGTGCAAGTTTTATCGAAAATCACTCGAGTATCTAAAAATATACTGTTATAAATACACAGAATTTCCATAGAAAATCATGAATTAATCATTTTGATCACTTCTAGTATTAATATTGGTGCCAGCTGTGGCAACAAGATTCGTTTGATACATGTTTCACACGTCACGTATAAAAATACGAGTTTCAAAAATGTTGGTTTCATGTGAAACGTGTCCTCAATTTCTAATTTGACGATTCTCGAGTAAGAATTTGTCTCATTGATACATAGTAAATCCAACCAACGTAGTAGAAAAATGTAGGGATTGTTAACCCCATAACAACAAAAGTAAATCGAGGGATTTATTTTTCATTCATTGTTCATTCCTATGGGATTAGAAGACAGTCATCTAAGTTGGTCGCAAGACATTTTTCCAGCGATATAACGAAAATTCTTCGACAATGTGCTTCGAGTCATTGTCCTGGCAAAAGACACTTATTCAATGTCTGTCGCATCTTTGAGCGAAACGGGCACAAAGTTCGTCTCGCAACTTCAGATCGTCGACAACTTTCCCGCCAGATGGAAAAATACCCGCGCGTCGCGAAAACGACGGGGTTGGAGGGCGATTCTCGTTAACAGGGCGGCGTTCAGAGGGGAGTTGAAATCGCGTCGCGATGCAAAACCGAAGCGAAGGCTGGAAGCGAACGCTCGCGCACAGGCTGTGCACATTGATCGCAACAAATGAGCGTTCGCTTGTATTGTGTCCCGGCGATGTTTTCCGCGAAACGTGGCCGGTAATTGAAGCGAGCCGTGGCCCTCGGCTCGCTTTAATTTGCAACATACTCCTCGAAGGATTAGCGGCTCTAATTGGGAGAAGGGAGAGAATCGACGTCGACGAGTCGGTGAGAGGGTCGTTGACGAGTTTCTATAAAACAGGGGAGGGGAGTTAAAACCGAGTCGAGTCAGAACGCTCGTGATAAATGTAAAGTACCGTGCAGAGTATACGTTTATAGGCAGAACGTAATTAACGATCGAGGATTATGTTCAACGCGACTTTCCCCGGCTATCAATCAAACGATCGCCGATTATTAAATAATCGGTATTCATTGGTCGACGAACGAGCAATCAAAGTCAAGTTGCAATCGAATTTGAATATATAATTGGATTTGAATAATGTAATTTGATGTAATCGTCAGTCGCGAAATGTTGCACTTTTGATTGTGCTCCGTTCAGTTGTTTGTTCAATAGTATTCTTTTTTTTTAGTCTTCTGAGATACTTCATCTATATTTTGAACGATCAAGGATAATTTGTAAATTTCTTTACAACATGATGGAAATGATTCGGTCGAATTATTGCGTATTCAGTGTTATTAAATTTTCTAAGATACTTTACTTGTCTTTGTTTGAATAATCAAGGATAATTTGTTAAATTTCTTTACGATATGATGAAAATTGATTATTCAGTGTCATTAAATGAAATGAAATGAAATTAATTGTTAAATGTAATTAAAATTGTTCTGAAAAAGATACGTGAAAATCACAGTTTATTGCAGTTTACAAGTATTTTAGAATTCGTAATTTGATCGGGTAATAAAGGGATTGAAAAGCGAGGAATTTCACATTTCGTATGCACTCGTAATATTACACATATTGTATAATTTTCAGTACACAAATATACATTGCAAATTCTAACGAAATGTGAATTAATCACTGAATCATTTAGAAATACTCGATTTATGATTAAAAATCACGAAAATTACTCGTTACATCAACAACGTTTAATTGATCAGTGTTTACCGTGATAACGATTGAATTCAATAATTGATTACGAAACGATATGCCGTGCTCGTAAACGAATTGAGTTTCCCATTAGTCGTTTCGAAACGTTATTTATAATTATTTCTCCTTTTATTTTGACTATTTATTCAAGGATTGTCGATAAATGTATCGAAATTCCCAAGATCGGCCATTATTATACTCTAAACTTTTGCTCCCGCTGATAAAGTGTATTGTAAATATTTTGTATGTACACATTCGCAAAGGAAAATAAAAGAAATATATATGTGTATATATATATATATATTATACAGGGTGATTTTACGTTTTAACTTGCACACCCGAAATATTTTTAATTACGCGTTAATGAAAAAACTGCACGACTTGTACCTCAGTACGATTCGTCTCACTGAAAGCCCCAGAAGCAACTGTTCTGACTAGGAAATGAAGACGACTTTTGTGCATTAAAATTTTATTGATATGCAAACATTTGAATCGATACAAAACAAATTACAGGCGCGATCGCTCAGTACCAGACAACGCCACTCCTACTCGAGGTCTACCTCACGCCCTCTCATGAATCACGTGACCCAAATCAACCAATCGTTTATTTTCGTTGCATCAGCGTTGCACCTGAAGAGGCCCGATTTTCTGGGTTATCCCCGCTAAAATCACTTTCAGTGGTAAAAAACATCAAAATCATCGACAAGGGAATGCTGCAAATGTTGTAAAATGGAAAATGTAGAACGTATTATTTTGTAAAAATTAAATATTAAACAAATTCAATCAACGTGTTAATAATCGTCGATGTGAAAGTTGGAAATTAGATTTTGTTCTAATTCTGGGTTACCCCCGCTGAAATCACTTTTTTCAGTGATAAAATTGTTTAATACAAAAGTTGTATGGTCAAGTTAAGGGAGACAAAATATGGCGTGTGAATTTTTTGTGTGTTGAATGATTTCGAAATTTTCAAAGTAACCTCTATTTTTTAAAATTAAACTATACTATATACTTTTCTTCATCACAGATCGAAAGGACGTTAAATTTTAAGCAAAAAATTAATCGACATTGATCCTAAACCTGATGGTTGAGATATTTTACGATAATTTGTCTCGAGGATGAGAACATATATGTATATATATTTTGATCACGTCTCGAAGTGGATTTAATCAAGGAATGTTTTACCTGTCTACAACATCTACAATCGCTACTAAACCCTACCGTCATCCCCACTTTTTGTTGGAACTTGATTAAGCGCAACTGTATTCCACTCCCTGTCTAACTCACTCGATTACCACGTCACCGTGAATTTGCTCCGGTAACCTGGTTACCGCGACGAGTCGACGGGTCGAGATTGAAAATTCGCGTGGAAAAAGCCCGGTTACACGCGATTGCATAACGCGAGCGACGAGTGGACGTTGCCCGGCAGAGTATACAACGGTCGCGTGTTCTGACGAATTGTCGTTTGTACGGACGAAACGTACGAAGACCAAAATGCACACGCTCGTAACGATCTGCATATACACACACACGGGGTGTCCCGGGACAAGAATAACTTTGCCAGCGTGTTTGATACACGTAAGAAAATGGCGAAAAAAATAATAACTTCTCTTTGAGTGAAAGTTTCTGCAAAGAAATTTATTATTTGTTTCTTCCGCACGCAGAGCACGTACGAAAAATAAAAAATTGTTTCTCTTTTTTGGTTGTGTATAAATGTAAAATCTGTTTTTTGAAATAAATACAATACGAACGAGTCGAAACTCATAGCGCGTATGATTCTTTTTACTCAGAATGCTTTACCAAATGTACTGATAAAATTGCTCGGTTTCCTCCTGGAACACCCTGTATACAGGTTTATTTTGAAATATATACAACACTCGTTATCGTAAAAAATTTTTACAAACGTGGGACGAAGTGACAATAGCAGATCGTTATGAATTTTTATATATATTTTCAAGGAAACAAATAAACATGTAACACAAGTCGTCATGTTAATTGTTTTAAATGTTCAAGAGGAAAATATATTTGTAGCAACTTAATTACGAACATTCAAATTCGAAATTTCGTTATATAATATTGTAATAAGATTATTATAATTATGCTAGTACGAATTTGAAAAAAATGTATATATATATATATATATACACATTAAAAAAAAAAGAAAAATATATATATATATACGTGCGCGTTAAAATACTTTTGTGAGTCACAAAATCAAATTCTATACGAAATTCTAAAATGGACGTTAGTACACAATTGTTTAACGACGCGTTAAATTCGAAACTCGCTCCTCTCGCATCGTGTTTCACCGCTTCGATACGTATTCGCGCTCCTGAGAGCACGCAGCCACTGAAACCCTAGTTTCTCTAGCTGCGTCTCTTCCTCGTCGAAGAGGAAGTTTGTCGTGACACGCGTCGGTTGCCCATGACAGGTATATAACTAAAACTAAAAGGAAAAGAGAGAAAAAGGAAGAAAGGAGGAGAAAAAGGGAAGAAAAGGAGAGAGAGAGAGAGGGAGAATAGGCAGAGCAGCGAGATAGAAGGAAAGGAAGAAAGAAGGCTGAAGCAGCGTGCGGCGAGATCTCTGGCAATTTGTCTTATCCTCTTTCTCTGTCCCTCTGTCTCCGTTCGATGCTCGCCACCTTCCTCTTTCTCTTCTAGAGCAGAGGGTAGTGTGCCTATCGATCCAGCAGGTCCTTCGAAGGGTGTGGTTGTGTTACTCGGCGTCGCGACGCCTCTACTCCCCTTTCTGCTCTCTCCCTGCTGCTCTGCTTTCTGCTCTATCCTCTCTCTTTCTCTTTCTCTCTGTCTGTCTGTCTGTCTGTCTGTCTGACTGTGTGTTACACGGTTCGTTCTAACCCGTTCGATGCTCCTCTGCCGGATCGAAACGAGATCGCCACGTGTCTTTCGCTCGCATACACGCGACACTCGGCGATCTTTGCTCCCCTGTGACGATGACCGCGATGTCGTTGTTATTTTGCAATAATGGAAAGTTTGCTATACGACATGGAAAATTTTGTTTTTTCCTAATTTCTAATAATATTAAAAATTTTGTTTTTTCCTAACTTCCAATAATATTATTTTGTGTATTAATAATGTGTACTTTGTGTAATGTTTTCTACTCTGTGTAATATTCCTGTACAAAAGTACAGTATTCTTATGTTTACTATCTGGCTTCCATTTTTTCAATAATCATCATACAAATATAAAATTGCATTAATGGTTCTTAGTTGATGTGATAAATAGAAGAAAGTATAATATTAAGAATATTATTATTATAATATTTTTATATTATTTTATTATTGTTATTTTATATTAAAGTTTATACTGTTATAATATTATAACTTTAATATTAAGAATGTTACATTTAATATAAGAAAGTTTGACATTGAGATAAATGGTACCTAAAATTATTTTTGACAAGAGCAGTGAAGTTCAGGATAAATTACTGTTATCAATATGATACTAAATACAATATTTAGTAGATTATTGACACGTATGGTATCTGTATTGCAAAGTTTCTTTTGTCCAGCATTGTAAATCATATACAGAAATCAGAAACAACTAACAGTAATACTTCAGATAGTTATTTCTTCTATTACCTCTGTCTGATTTATACGAGGTTATACTACTGAATTCGTTACTGGCACCAAGTAAAGATTCTTTAATATTCAGCTCATTTATTGCACTGGCAATCTCATTATTTTACGATACGATCAACAATTGTTAGGCTTCTTCACGAGACTATGGATATATAAATAGATATGAATATACACAGATATAATACTACACAGATGTAGACAATGCAGTTGTGGCTTTAAAATTGTTTCAAACAGAAACTCACTTGCTCAGGGACGAAAGAAAGTTGAAGAAATAAGAACTTTTAAAACGCGGAATTATGCTTAAAAAGAGCAATGAATTAAGTGTAAAATATTAGTGAATGACTCGATAATTTTATAATATTTCCAAAATGACAGCGCATGTTTGTAAGTAATGTGGTTTTTTGATACTGTACGAAATTTTATTTTATTTAAATTATTATCATTAAACAACAATATTTATCAAATTTGAAAAAATTGACATTACTTATGGGTACTCCTATTTTATCATTAGAAATGATAAACGTTCAAATTACAAAGCCGACATCGTTGCAATATTGCAACGTCGTCTCTTTACCATGGCCTGTACTGAGAATCAACAAAATTCGATAAACACTTGTTCGAATCCTCGTCTAGACTAGATAGACTTGCCTTCCAATTATTCGAGGCGCCGAGGAGGCGAAAATTGCTCTAAGTAATCGCAAAGTCTTCGGGCTCGGGGAGTATAGACGGCGATTATTGATGGGAACGAGTTCCAAACGAATTTCGATATTAAGTAAAAATGGGTCAGCCGATCGTTATCGGCTGGATATCGTCGTGGAATTTCGTTGGCCGACGTGGATTTAACGACGGCGTCAGATATAATTGGAAATCGATATCCAGGGAAATTCTATCCATCCCGCGGACAGGTTATTATCCTGTTAATTTGTTCGATTCGATTTCGATTGGAGGACAGTTGTGATTTTTCAAGCTCGTTTGCTCTTTTCCTCCAGTAAAAATATCCTCCACTGGTTCCCTCTTACCGATCTTATCAAACGAAGATCATTTTGTATACTTCATACAATTTGTTTGATGCATTTAATGAGAAATTATATAAATGCAGTATGAAGTGTTTTCTTAAGCGTATAATACGTTATTTAGATATAGTTTCATTGAATATTAAAGTTTATTGATACAATGTATAATTGTTTAATAATTTTATAATCTCCGCGAAAAATATACATTTTGCTTTCTTAAATTTGTTTCAAACTTTACAGACATGATGAACACATGATGAATATAATTAGAGAAAATCAGACATTATAGAACAAGTATCATATTCTGTGCATTTTTGCAATTGAAAATTTCCCACGAATGCATAAAAATCAGTCGAGTCTCTTTATAGTAGTAATGAAACACAAAAATGTTCTCGTTTGTATGAAAGATTTCTAAAAGCTGTCGAACGTTCTCGCGAGCAACTGTATAAAGATACGCTGTCAGTTTCCTGTAAAGGTTGAAAAAGATTGCGACACACACGTATATATATATATTTTCTTTGCTTTCAAAGAATCTTCGGTTGGATCCTCGATGTTATACTTTCTAAGAGATGAAGCTCGTTCGGCATAATTTCGGCACCGGGGAAGCTCGTTCTTCTCTTCTGTGCCTTCTCCTTTGATAGGAAAAGATCGACGAATCAAAGCCAAAACGGGAACATGGCTCTTATCGCTCGAGACTCTCGGATTTAGATATTTCTCTCGAAAAATTTATCCAAGCTCCTGTAAACAATCTTTGAAACGGATATTATTCTTGTATTCCCTTCGTCGTCTCGACACTTTACGTTATTTAATTTGGGCGTTGAAAAAGGGTTAGAGGGTTAAAGTTACATCAAAATGTGTCTTTTGACAAAATATACGTATTTTAAAACTTTGAATTTATTAAATATTCCTACCACTGATAATATTCTTTGCTATTTTTACTAATTTAATTTAAATATTATTATCAGCAACATTGACAAACTCAGTGCCTTTTTAAATTTTAAATTCGCGTGTGGCTTCCATTTTTTGGTATTATCATTCAGGTGCAACGCTAATGCAACGAAAATTAGCGATTGGTTGATTCGAGTCACGTGATTCTTGAAGGGGCGTGGCGTAGACCTCGAGTAGGAGTGGCGTTGTCTGGTACTGAGCGATCGCGCCTGTAATTTGTTTTGTATCGATTCAAATGTTTGCACATCAATAAAATCTTATGGCAAAAAAGTCGTCTTCATTTCCTAGTCGGAACAGTTGCTTCTGGGTCTTTCAGTGAGACGAATCGTACTGAGGTACAAGTGCAGTTTTTTCTACATTTTTTATGTTTTATATCTTTTTGTAAAAATATTTCTTTACTTAGTTTTGTTCGTTACTCGATTTTGAGAGTAAAAGGGATGCATCGATGAAAGCAACAATTGCTTCTTGAATCAAACAGTTTATTCAAACACCTGTAGATGTTCTTTAAATTTATCTCAAACAACTAACACAACTCTTGCACATAGACAAATTTCTTTTTTTCATTAGTCTCATATTTTTCCACACTTTCGATTCAATTCAGAGGATGGAAAGATTTTTTTTCAGATTCTTCCTTTACAAGATCCTTTTATCGTTGTACATAAGATTTTCGCCTCTACATTTTCCGTGAAACTGCCTGTTTTTCAATGTTTTGTTATTCGATTCGACGAGAAAGAAAAAAGGAAGAACGGAGATTTGATGAAATCTCGTATACGGTAATAAGCGATCCTTAGTTACATCGGAGCAGGCTGGCGTTTTCGCAATTCCCTGCCAGACGCGAGAAAAATCGTCAGGAAGATCTGCAAGCACGCTGCTTCTCAACGTTCCAGAAAAATTGCTCGAGAACTCGTTATACCCGGAAGCAATCGATTCGCAAATGCTTCTTTCCCATCGATCAGTCTGCCAGCCTGCGCGTCGCTCTCAAGATTGAGATATTTATGAAGGCGATCCCGGTGGACGCAGCGGAACGCGTGTGTATTTGTGCCGGCTACATCATAAAGTGGAACTAGAGGAGGACGCTTACATAATCGCTTGTATATATATATATATATACACACACACACCTTCTTACCAAAAAATGCTAATCAAGGAGAAACTTCGAGAATATACGACTTACGTCAAAAATGTCCTGAGGACACTTTATATTTTTAATACTCGGTAGATGTATATACATAGATGCATAGATGTCATTTTGTTGTTAATATGCTGATGGTTTACAGGTCTTTTTTGTATTATTAGTATTATTTGATTTTTTTATACATGTACATTATTTATTATTTATTATATATCATATGCGTACATATGTGTTATATCATGTATTATATATGCACATTATACGAGTATTATTTAATTTTACTAGTACTAGTATTACTTAATTTCTCGGTCTTGAAATCAATGTTCTAATTCTTGCTCTAAGATTTTTGAACTTTGATATTGTATCGAATGAGAATTAGTATGTTGTTGTTTCATACCCTCTTTTTTTGCCCACATTTTTAGGAAATTTTTTGAATATAGTAAGTGACCTCAAACATGATATATCTCAGCAGAAAAATCATTTTTTATTAATTTACGTATTAACGTAACTGACATTCACGTTTCGTAACTGAAAATCGAACGAAATATCTATAAATGCAAACGACAGTGTGCTTGTGTACATAAATTTTGAAGATGGAACTACCAACGACTGAATCTTTATAAATATGGTTTACAGAAAATCACAGAAAATTCCCCGGGATATAAATTCTCTACGAAATTACACGAATTAGTCATTCCCGTCGTTCCAACAACAATCCAAACAATCCAACGATAACTCCCCCCTCCGTGCTCTTATCCTTATTTCTCCTTGTTTCCCAATTAATCAGCGGAACAATTAAACAGCGTCCTCGATGTGTAATTACCTGGCCGCAGAAATTCTTGTCTACCTATTTTCCCTTATTACGTTCACCCCGGAAGTTATATCCGCCTAGCTTGCTGCTCATGTACAGGGTGTTTTCCGTTTTCCCAACAAAATGTTAGGAGCATAATCTACAGGTAAAAATAAGAAGAAAAAACTGCACGACTTGTATCCCAGTAGGATTCGTCTCACTGAAAGGCCCAGAAGCAACTGTTCTGAACTACGAAATTAAGACGACTTTTTTGCCATAAAATTTTGTTGATATGCAAACATTTGAATCGATACAAAACAAATTACAGGCGCGATCGCTCGGTACCAGACAACGCCACTCCTACTCGAGGTCTACCCCACGCCCCCTCGCGAATCACGTGACCCAA
Organism: Melipona bicolor; assembly: GCA_030673865.1. Taxonomy (NCBI): domain Eukaryota; kingdom Metazoa; phylum Arthropoda; class Insecta; order Hymenoptera; family Apidae; genus Melipona; species Melipona bicolor. The sequence continues at coordinate 960,400 of JAHYIQ010000019.1, forward strand.
ATCAACCAATCGCTAATTTTCGTTGCATAAGCGTTGCACCTGAAGAGGCCCGATTTTCTGGGTTGCTCCCGCTAAAATCACTTTTAGTGATAAAAAAGGAAACGTTACTTGAAGTTTGTCTTGAAATTTTGGGAAAAATAAAAGAACACGCGAAGAATTGATATTTCAACAGCCGAGGAAAATTTAGAACGGATGTAATAAAATGAAGCTTGCAGCAACGCGAAAGATGGTCATTCCTTCAACTGAGGATCGAAACATTTTCAACAAACCTCACATATTAAGAAGAAATGCCTTAAATATCTGTTATCTTAGTACATCTCCGAAATTTACAATTGTCTTTCAGAATTTAGAATTTCGTAAAGTTCACAAATAAGATGTACTTTTTTTTCTTAATTTCACTTACGGATTGTGTTGCTGACCGTTGTATTTCGTCGGTAAGGTAGGAAACACCCTGTGCATGTGCAATACTTGCGTAAACGTCAAGTATATACAAATATACGTACGTAAAGAGGAAGCCACTGACGGGGATGAGGATTAAGGGTGCGTTTAAGGGCTGTTTACGGTTTTGCGGACGGCCGGCTATAAGCCTGCGTACGCGCGGCGGAATTTTGGATGGTGTGGTTTATGGATGGCACGGAGGGGAAAATCGGGACGAGGTGCAGGCAGGCAACTGGATAAACGTTCGCCCGTTTGTTTGTGCCGGTGGATCGCGTAAGAGATCACACGGTAATTCACGGTTAAGTCATTGTAATAAGCTTTGTCTACACGCTGCTCGGATCAGAGATTCGACGCGTAATAGGATTTCGTTGCGTGTTAATTCGGCCCGATTGAAGCCGGTCTCTCCCGCCTCGCGAAGATTAATTTAATTATCAAATCTATGCGTGTCAGTCGCCCAAGATAGTTTCCAGTACCGTCTTGATTGATATTGTTGACTGGTGGTTTGAATGATTTGTCGAGGAAACGCGAAGGTTATGCAGGTGCAAATATTGGAATGTTTGTCGATACTTTGTTATACTGATGAAATTTGAAATAAGTATACGCTCCCGTTCGAAAATTTGGAGCATGTTTAAGATAGAGAATGAATAATGATTTCTTTGAATAAAGGAATATTTCTTTTTTATAGTACTGAGATGTTTATCGATTATATTTAGAAATGGAAGTTATGATTGTAATATTCATCTTTCCTAGAAAAATTTAACGCAGGTACACACATATGTATATTTTTCAGAGATCACAAAATTATTATACTTTTAATATTCAGAAAAATTTTATGAAATAATTATTATATTTTTAAAATGGTCATTTATATATGTCTGTTATTTTTCTAATGGGTAATTATGTACATGAACACGTGTGAAGATAATGATATTAGATTATTATTATGTAACATTCATAACGTGTACATTCACTAAAGCAATCTTTTTAAATTTTTATTTCAGATGGGCTACATTTCAAAATGGAACAACGCGTCGCACAATGATGTTCCAGAGGGGATGAGGTTAGTTCAATTTTTTAGGTTGTATGTATAATCGTGTTTAAAGATATTTAAACTTTCTTTTGCATTATTTTCTTATCGTTTTTTTGTCTTTTCTATATATTGAGTTTTGTACAATCAGAATTAAAATAAAAATTGTTATGTAATACAAATATTTTTACTTTAAAGAAGATCCACATATACATAGTTCGTTACATTACTTATTTAGAAATTTCTTACGAAATTTTCTTTTATTTTTAATTATTTCAAAATTACACTCTACGAGATGGTTAGATAATTCAGCAATGAAATTTTAAAATATGCAGTTTAATATCAGAAAAGTGATTGTTCTACTATCCAAAAATTTCACACACTAAACACTTGTGTCTTTTCCTTAATTCAAATATGTACTTTACTTTACTTTACTTTACTTTCATTTACATATGAAGTATTGTTTAGCTAAATTTTCCTGTATCCTCAAGGCCTTCGATCTGTAAACCTAACAGGTTTTATCACATATTAAACTTCTCCTGTTTAATCATAAACTAAAATTGTTGAAAATTAATAAAACAGTCATATTCATGTACTGTACTTTTTTCATGCAAACATGCAACACGCAAATAAAATTAATTTACGAGCGTATAGTGTTTACATCAAGTCCTACAACCTCTTCGACGCAGTAAATCCAGGTGAATTAGCCAGACAGTTTATGCAGTACGCGCGATGTATGTGGAAAGTTGGAGACGTTTCGATTTGACGGCGTCCCTTCGACGAATTTCTGCCTGTCGTGTTCGGCTGTTTTGAAAGTACACGAGGTCACGTGGATCCTTAGTGGTTCGTTAAGCGCCAGAACTTCTAATTTCCACGTGTCTAGCGCGAGCCAGCTGCGCACACAGCTCCGGGGGTGGAGCGTCATTGTTTGCGACGCTTGACTGAACTGTATAGTAATGAGCTTTATGCCGGTGTTTGCTGAGAAAGCAAAGAAAGCGTCTGTTATCACGTCTTGAGAGACAATGTTAACGACGAAATTTCCTGGATGAACCCGTCGCCTTTCTGCTGAAATTTATCTCTCGGTTCTCGCCTCTACAGCGTGCTCCGACTTTTTCTACTTAATGTGTATATTATAATGCAATATTTACTGTTTACCCTTACAATAGTTTATTCGTGCGATATTGTAGTATATTATATTATATTATATATTATAGTATTATAGTATTATAGTATAGTATATTATATTATATATTATAGTATATAATAATATTTACATGATAATTAAATGATATTATGATATTTATATGATTGTATTATAATCGTCTAGATTTTTTTCTATTTAATATATTTTATATAATATTTACTTCTTTTTATTTTAATATTTACATTTTTATTTAATATTTACTGTTACTCGTTCAATGTCGTTCGTACGATAATTGTATTGTATTTATATGATATTATAATATTACAATCATATTCATATGATATTTACATATCATTTAATTACATAATACACATAATGTAATAACTAATATAATATTCGTATATTATTATTTTTTAACAATAAAATGTATGTAGAATATTATTCAAAATTACACGTATAGTATCTAAAGTATAGTGCTTGTTACAATATTTAATACGTAGAACAGTCTTTTTCCAAGTTCTATTTTTTAAATTCCATTCATAAAAATTTGAAAATAAAATTGATAGGCTAAGACGATAAAACGTGTATATAATAATTCGTGATTCAAGTTGTGATAACTAAAAATATCACCGTAAATCTATAAATTTCTCGCAGAGTATTACAAGTTCTTCAGTTTCGCCATTTTGTTTTTACAAGTACAGTACAATTCCGTTTATCTGAATGAAATTTTAAACAGTGGCCAGATTAATCGAATTCTTGCCAGTTTGATTAAATTATACTTACATTATAAATTTTCGTTAGACAAACTATTTGTTCGAGTCTTGACGACTGTTCACGCGTCTAAAAGGACTAAAAAAAAATTGTAGCACGTAGAATTTAGATCGCCTGGTACAGGGAGGCATCGAAATTCTCGTTTCCTTTTCTGGAACTCAACTTCACACGGAGCGTTTCCAGACGATGGGAGTCGCAAAAAATACAGGATGGAATACGTCGCCGTAGTTAAGCACTGTCACCGTTGTCCGCGGTAATTGCTTTTTATCGGATTCGCCAGCGTTTTCGATCCGCTTCGTTCAAAGAAGAGAAAGAGAGAAAGAGAGGAAAATTTAAAAAAAAAAGGACGACGCACTCTCGCGCGACATACGCATGCGTAATCCCGAAGTTTTCCATCGCTAACGAAGGAATTTCATGATCGCGTGTGTACAATATACGAATCAGATTCCCTCTCTCGGTCCAGAACCATAGATTGGATTCATAACGAGGCGTATCGTACGAACGACGAGTATTAAGCTCGTCCGGTCCGAAATCCCTTAAGCCAATTTACGTATCCAACCCGGCTTTACCACCTTAGTCCGTTGTCAGTGTCGATAGATAACAGCGGAACGACGCGAGGGAACTCCGGAGATGTTTCAAAGACTTCTGCTTTTTATTTTCTTTTTTTTTTTTATCACTGAAAGTGATTTTAGCGGGGCTAATTCAGAAAATCGGGTCTCTTCAGGTGCAACGCTAATGCAACGAAAATTAGCGATTGATCGATTTGGGTCACGTGATTCGTGAGGGGGCGTGGAGTAGACCTCGAGTAGGAGTGGCGTTGTCTGGTACTGAGCGATCGCGCCTGTAATTTGTTTTGTATCGATTCAAATGTTTGCATATCAATAAAATTTTATGGCAAGAAAATCATCTTCATTTTCTAGTCAGAACAGTTGCTTCTGGGACTTTCAGTGAGACGAATCGTACTGCAGTTTTTGTTGGTTTGAGTTAACGCGTGCATTTGTTGAGGATAACAGAAGAAGTTAACGATTAATTGAGAAATTAAAATGACAGATGATAGAGGAATATTAAGGATAGGAAGATTTGAAGAAGATTAAGAATAGAAAGGATAAAGGATGAAGAAGATAGGGAATTGTCAGTGTTGATAGATAAGGATGAAAGAACGTGAGAGATGACTTTATTATTTACATGATAGATAATAGAAAGATGTGGAATGAGGAAGATGTCGTGAAATTGCTAGTGTCGACAGATAATGATGGAATGTTCACTGTGTTTGCTCAATGCAACGTAGGATTTAAGAAATCTGTGGAATATGTAATATAGAAAAGAAGAACATGTTGAGAATATTAAGGATATGAACTTATCAGATAAAGAAACACAAACAATTCCGGAAATGTTTTAAGAATACTGTTTTTCATTTTTGTTTGATATAACGCAAGATTTTGGGGAATTTGTTGAAGGATACCTTGAGAATATTAAAGATAGAGTATGAAAAATTCATATAAATAATAGAAGATTATTCTTTTTAGAGTGCTTATTGACGCAAAGAATTGTGACTGTTTTAATGTTTGAATATTCATAGATTGTTTGTTTATTTATTTCCATCACAGATGAAGTTTCTATTAAAATATTATAGGTAGAAATACGTTTTGAAACAAGAGAATCAATTATCTAGAAAAATTTTGGAATAGAATGCTCACAATTAACGATTATCATTTTATTTTTGTTTTGTATGTAACGAAAAATTTGAATTATTTCAAGGTATTGACAAAATATTAATCCTGAGCCTTAGTACAAGTGATTTTATATTTTTCTTGAAGATAACTTACAAAATGGCATTTAAATTTGTAATTTAATCTGAGATACATGAAAACAATGCAAAAATGTTCAAATAATTTTATCTACCCGTTAATTAATAAAATAAAAACGACGGCGCTAGAAAAAAAGAGTTTTGTCCGTGTGATATTACGAGAGACAAGTATGAATTGGCATTCAGCATGAAATTAGTATCTTTCATGCTAGAAATTTTTTTTCATCGCACATTAGTAATGAGTACCTATTTCGGGGCACAAGTTACATTCGTCATACTCGTCAAAAAATATTCCATTTTATAAAATTTTCATTTTACAAAATTACTCTGGTTGCTTTTGAAATATTCTTCTGTCTACTATTGTAAATATCCGAGCGTTTGATGCTTGCTCGCGGAATAGCAGCAGCCAAGTCGAATGGATTCTCGTTAGGGAAATGGACACGGGGGTAAACGATGAAGTATCGTTACGCTTTTTATGGGGCGTCTAATATGATAATGCCCCCTTTGTTGCATAAAAATACATCATATAAAACGTTATGGGTCATTTCGTTTGAACGTCGTAGGAACGGGCGGTGAAATTCTCCTTGCTTTTCCTTCCCGCGGAATGTCGTAAATGTCTTAAGCAAACGATATCTTGAAAAACGCCGTATAAACTTCCTGTCTTGAGCCTCGTTCAGATTAGTCGAATTACTTGAAGCCTCGTTCGTAAGTACCCAATCGCTGAGATTCGAGCAATTTGAATTTAAGTAATTCTCAAGTGGTTATATTTATCTATCGGTAAATGTAAGTAAAAAAAACTGCACGACTTGTACCCTAGTAGGATTCGTCTCACTGAAAGGTCCAGAAGCAACTGTTCTAACTAGGAAATGAAGACGACTTTTTGCCATAAAATTTTATCGATATGCAAACATTTGAATCGATAGAAAACAAATTACAGGCGCGATCGCTCAGTACCAGACAACACCACTCCTACTCGAAGTCTACGCCACGCCCCCTCGTGAATCACGTGACCTAAATCAACCAATCGCTAATTTTCGTTGCATTAGCGTTGCACCCGAAGAGGCCCGATTTTCTGAGTCACCCCCGCTAAAATCACTTTCAGTGATAAAATGATATTATCTGGTAATACATTTTCAAGTTTCTACTAGAAACGAATGTATTGTTTCTTTTACTGGAAATGTATCTTCAAAAAAGTAGGAAGAGATCCTATTAATTACGAGCGAATCGATGTCGAATCCTCGAATTTGAGATGAAATATTCTTCCAGATAATATTGAGATTCTTTTAGCCATTTATTAATTTAGTATTGTCTGGTGTATTGTGGAAAAGTAGTAGATTGCGAGTTTTTAGTATTTTTATATGTTTATGTGTTTTAAAGAGGACGTAAATAGTTCCAATAATTTTACGTTCATCTTTTGGACATTAAATTCGATGAAATTATAATTGGAATATTTTTTGAACTACAACGTCTTCAGACACAAGACAAGTGCATTGATACTGTTGTTTTTAGACTAAAGAATCCATCTACTGTCATTCATTCAAATCATTTCACTTAAAAAAGGATTGATAATCTTAAAATCTTATAATTCGTTCCTAATTCCTTTCGTAAAACTAAGTGCATTATTAAAACTACCGACAAGTAAAACATTAAATTTCTATCCGATGACGCTAAGGGAAAAGAAACAACAAAATCTTATAATACACAAGCTTTTATTTGTATATTTTACGAAGAATCATTCGGGTCTCTAAAAATACACTGTATTATATCTATAAAATATCTTAGAATATCTAAAATTTATCAATTGGTTCGACCATTTTGGTAGTTTTAGCGTTGATACTTTCGTCATTTTAGAATAAAGGACTCACCTATCGTTACTCATTCGAATCATTTCACTTACAAAAAATTATCATCATTGATAGTTTAAAAATCTTATGTTCTGACAAATTCGTTCCAAGATTCAAACATCGCGCTCTCTTACTTACTTTTCAGTTTTCGGCCGAAATTCACGAGCTACGTAGCAACGCTTCGCTTTTACTCGAACAGGGCGCAAGATGGGAGAGAAACGAGCTGCGAGATTCCGGTCGATCCCGCGGGAGACGAGAGGCGTCGCGGTCGCGTTTTAATTTAACGTTCGTTTAACGGCCGCGCGAGGAAAAACACGTCGCGCGGCCGGAAGCGGATGCGAAACAGAACGTTAATTGTACCGTGATTTTCCGGCGTCGCGGGCGAATTATACGGCGAGCGAAAAAGGGGATAGAAAGAGGGGCCAGAAGTCGTTGCGGCGCGGTTTTAAACGCGGATGACGTTCCATGGGGGGAGGGAGTAAGGAAGGAGCGTGGCGGCGCATAAATCAGACATAAATCGACGGTGAGACGCTCAAAAAGTCCTGTTCGCGGCGGCGAATACAAACGAGCAAACGCAAAACCGATGGGAACGAAGCGGACTGTTTCAGTTATCAAAAGTTAACGAAAGTTGCGAGTTCTAGGCATGCGTGCAGGTTGCATATATGAATCATCGGGCGGGAGTGAGTAAATCGTTGTTGGTAAAAGTTGTTGATCATCGACCAGCAGCAAATCGATTGTTCTGTATTTCGGTGTTCTTTTTTTTTTGAAACATTGGGCACTGCACAGAGTTGCAAATACAAGCTGTCGATGTTTTATCTACAATTTCTATTCGATCAAGTTATCACCAATAACTTTTACGCAGTAGAAGAATTTCTAGACGAGCGATTGAAAAAGATTCAGTTACTTTCTTTTAGTTTGTGACGACATGTGAGCACAGAATTAATTTTTAAGACACAAACTTATGACCATTGACACGAATTACTTTTGATCAAATTCCTACGCTAATCGAGTAATTTAACAAAAGTTGCTGATAACAAACTTGAGTTTAGATTTTCAAAATTCACAGTGGCAGTCTAACTAATCTAAATTATTTATTTATCGACGCCTTTAAATTGTTCGTTGAATAGAGGATAGATAAAATATTTTTGAGATTTCTTGGACTTTCGACTCGTTGGACGATTACTACCAGACAGACCACTATGCGTGGGTCAGAATGGCTAATCCGTCGTTGAGTTGATCGAGGGAAAACATGCAGCTGCGTCCACAGTGAATGGAAAATTTGTTTATGGAGTCGAAGATCGCTTCCAGGATCGGTCGGTCGTCGAACGGCTTCGTCTTCCTGTACTTTCTGACCTTTCCGAAGGCGTGTCACGATCAATTCTTTCTTTCGCCCTCCATTACGTCCATTGTCGTCTCTTTATAAATTTATCGTTTATTGACGTCGCGCGAGAAAATCCTCGACGCGTATTTTCCTACGAGGCTTTCGGTACATGTGTATGAGATGCATGCAAAAATATAACACAACGAATGGAATAATGCAGGTTTTGTGCAGAATTTGAAGATGAGCAAACGTATGCAGTCGTTGTAATATTTAGTAGAAATAAATTACGATTAGAGAAATATACGAGATCTACATTCAGATAGAAGCTGAAAATCCTATTTATTTAGTAGAATCTAAATAGAATTTTTAGATTCTAACAAGTAAAATGGGAATTTTTAGATTTTGAGAAACGTATTTGAATTCTATTTAATTCTTCTTAAACTTCTGTTACATTTAATTAATTTCTTTGATTATAAAAAGTAAGACTCTAAATAGGAAAAGTGTCATAGAATTCTGTTTAATTTTTAATTTTTGTTTGACTAATTTTTAGATTCTATAAGTATATTTGGAATTCTCTGTTCTATTATATTATATTTCTTCCTTGGTGCGGATATGTAAATAGAATTTTTAGATTCTAACAAGTACAATGGGAATTTTTAGATTTTGAGAAACGTATTTGAATTTTATTTAATTTTTCTTAAACTTCTGTTACATTTAATTAATTTCTTTGATTATAAAAAGTAAGACTCTAAATAGGAAAAGTGTCATAGAATTCTGTCTAATTTTTAATTTTTGTTTGACTAATTTTTAGATTCTATAAAGTATATTTGGAATTCTCTATTTTATTATATTTCTTCCTTGGTGTGGATATAAATAGAATTTTTAGATTCTCTTATATAGTTAATCATTAAATATAGCGAGTATTCTAATTCTTATTCTCCGTATAATTGATCAAATATAATAATATTAAACACAGAATCGTATTAAATATCAAATATAAATATCAAATATAATAAGCTGTAAAGGTATGAATTTGCCTCATTATTCGTAAAGAATATTTATAACCATCCAAATATCACAGAACTCTGCATTATCTTATTCAAAGTCGTTCGCTTGAGACGTCATACGTCGCAGGAGACGTCGTTCGTGATCTATAAAGCGTCGGAGATCTTGAAGTGGAAGTGCTTTCAGTTGATCTGCCATAACTTCTCCAAATCACATCCATAGTTCTGAGACGACAACCTTTGAAATCAGATTTGACCTTTAAAGCTAAAAGGAAACCGTATGAATTCAGGTCTCTGGTAAGAGATTGCAGAATCTAACTCAAACTTCACATCTTGATTTCCTGTAATCGACTCGAATTGATAATACAAATTGATATTATGGTATAAATATCGCTCAACTTGGAAAATCCTGACAAGATACGACAAAAAATATTAAAGTCCTAGCAACTTCTTTTTGTACTCCCGAATATTAAAAGTAAATAAAGATTGAAGAGAATTGCAATAAAGAAAACTTACTCGACAATTTCCAACAGCTTCGAGAAATAAATTTCTTCTTTCTTTATGTTTTTGATATCGACGTTTCTATACAATCTATACGTATGTAAGTTCCAGAACGTGTGCTTTTCAAAAATCCAAAAGTTTAATATTAAAAACGCATTCATCTTCAACTAAATAATTTTTAATATATTTATTCAATACATCAAATATAATACCTCATCCTCTTTGAGCTTTTAATAAGCAAACCAATTATTTTATTATTAATTACAAAATTGTCTGTACAATACTCTAGTGCGAATTAAACATTCAAAGGGTTAAACTAAATACTTTTATTCACAAGGAGCAAGAACCAGACGGTGTATCGTTCGTCGTCTTTCAGATAGAAATTCAGTCCCGTTTCCATTGCTTCCAAAGACTTATCTACAAAGACTATCCCTCTGAAGGCTGCACGAGCTACCGGCCAGAAAGGATGTTCCGCGGGAACAAGCGCGAGATATCGGTCCGGCTTCCCTCGAGTGTGATTTCGTTGATGCTTCTTTTGTGTGTCCCGGTGTTTCGCGCCGGTTGACGGGATCGGACGATAGAATCGCAGTGGAACGCGATAGCAGAGCGGGATTCAGGGTATGGTGGCATTAGAGGGGGAGAGGCAGCTAGAAGATAAAGAGAGACAAGGAGTCGCAAATAGAGGCCGAGACTAATCCTGAAGGACCCTAAGTAAACCGCTTCTAATGGACCCTGTCGCTGGGCTTCAGGACGCCCACCTTCTGTGTACTTCACTTTGCCGGACCGCCAAGTGACGATAATAATGGAGAATCGAGTGTGAGAAGAGAACGAAATGAGGTAAATGGAGGGAACTAGGGTAGGCAGTCTAGGCTCCCTTGCCTGGAAAGCGTGTAGGCGGTGCTGGAAATTAATAGGGTCATTCGAAAGTCTCCAACTGTCCGTGACAATGGCCCGTTTGGGCCATTAGATCGGCGTCGTTTGGGTTACGTGTTGCAGGATAGGTGTTCGACCGCTGATCCTACTGACACAATTTTTATCGGAACTTCCTTACATCGGACGACCAGCTAAAGCGATAAACAAAGAACGATTTCTTAAAAGATGGTGATTTTTTGTTGTGTTACGAGACCGTGTATAACTTGAAAGTTTAGTACTCGTGTCCATTGATATTAACCGAGTTTAATAAAGTTTTGAAAACTTTAAGTTTGTTTCAAGACAATCGAATGGTTAGGGAGGATTTGAATATTTAGATATGCTCTTTCTCGCGATGATTTTTATTGTGTCCATTGTTATATTTATATTATCAGTTTAATAATCAAACGCTTCTGGACAGTTTGATGAGCTACAGGTAACTGAATGGCTCCAAGAGAATTTATAATTTAAGTTAGGAGACGGTGATTACATGAACGTTTAAATGCATTCTTTTTGATGACGACTTTCTGCGCACGACTTGAAAATTTACTCCACTCTTACATTCGTATTGTCAATTTAACGAAGTTTCAGAAACTTTAACGAGTTTGAGGTGATTACTTGGATTGTACCCTTTTCGATGATGGTTTTGATTGTATTATGAACATTATACACACCTTTGTAGTTTATCATTAATTTAATATCATTTGTTATTATTTATTATTATTTTAATAACTGAGGAAAGAACAGCTTTAGAAACATTCAGTCGTACTGAGATTCTCTATATTTCATTCCATCTTCTGTTTTTCTTACACTTCTCTTTCTACGTTATTCAAGCAATAAAATATCAATCGTTCAATTGAACTGTATCAGCTATTAAAATGACGTCAAATATATACTCGTGATAATCATGAGAATTATCTTGAATGAAAATCCTTTCGAAACAAGTGTAAGAAGATCTATATTCTATTTATTTTCTACGTTATCACTGAAAGTGATTTTAACGGGGGTAACCCAGAAAATCGGGCGCAATTTTTCAGGTGCAACGCTAATGCAACGAAAATTAGCGATTGGTTGATTTGAGTCACGTGATTCGTGAGGGGGCGTAGGATAGACCTCGAGTAGGAGTGGCGTTGTCTGGTACCGAGCGATCGCGCCTGTAATTTATTTTCTATCGATTCAAATGTTTGCATGTCAATAAAATTTTATGGCAAAAAAGTCGTCTTCGTTTCCTAGTCGGAACAGTTGCTTCTGGGCCTTTCAGTGAGACGAATCGTACTGGGGTACAAGTCGTGCAGTTTTTTTATTTTTCTCACATTTCTCCTTCTTCCCTTACTTTCTACGTTACTCAAACAACAAGTGTCGACACGTGACACACATCTGGCGTTCGCGAAATCTTTTTCCATTCAATATGCGTCTCGTTTCTCGTTCGAATTGCGCGAGTCGTACGGACAACGCGAGTGTAAATGCCGCGTCGTTAAAACGCCGCGAAACGTAATTTAAGTACAGCGACTGGTATTTGTAACTGGTGTTCAAAGTTTACGTAACAACCAGTGGGGATCGCGCCGCTGCATCGCGCCAAGACACGGGGAGGATATGCATGCAAATGCGGGAGAATAGACAAACGGGGGCTGTGGCTGTCCGTGTCAGAAGTTCGTTCGAGGATTTCCTTGCGAGAACAGACGAATTTACCACGAACGGCGACGCCGGATTTCAAGTAAACGAGCCGGGCGAACGAACGCGTGCGGCACGGGCCGCATACGGCAATCAGAGTTTACCGGAAGTTTCGATTTGAACGCGGCGGAGGCGTAGTTTGAAGCCCCGTGTCGAAGCGTGACGAGCTGCCGAACCATCGTTCTCTTTCGTTACCACACTCGGTTAAAACTCCGTGAGAGAACGTGGTCGTAATTTCCCCGTTACACGAAGATCGAGAACCACCTCGTCGATAGTTTCAAGATATTTTTTTAAGGCTTCTTGTAAGTTTTCGTTGTGGTCGTCTCGGTTTTTCACTTTCCCACGAGTATTGCTGATCGATTCGTTCGACTACGTTCTCGGAACGCAACGTACGTTGTCCTGCCTTTTCGATTTTTCCATATTTTATTCTGAATTTTCATTTGCATTTTCGCGTTTTTGATGCGTGGACAAACAGTGGTGTTTGACTGTAAATGAACTCTAGAGTGGAAAAGTTAATATACAGACTGTAACTTGAATTAACACACAGTGAACTTTATAATTTATACACAGACTGTAGTTTGTAATAAAGACATACTTTTTCTTATTTAAATACTTTCATTCGAAATGAAATTATTTAATTATTAATCATATATATATAGTTGCCAAAATTGTCTGAAATACCTCTATTAAATAATATAATAGATTATTAGCAAATAATAATATTCGATAGTGTTAGGTGATAGAGAAAATTGACCAATTTTAGCACTTTCTTTCAACTACGTTCCAATCTCACAATGGTAAATTACAACTACATCATACTGAAAAAACTGCATTTGTACCCCAGTACGGTTTTCTGACTAGAAAATGAAGACGACTTCTTTGCCATAAAATTTTATCGATATGCAAACATTTGAATCGATACAAAACAAATTACAGGCGCGATCGCTCAGTACCACACAACGCCACTCCTACCTTACGCCCCCTCACGTGACCCAAATTAACCAATTGCTAATTTTCGTTGCATTGCCTGAAGAGGCCCGACTTTCTGGGTTGCCCCCGCTAAAATCACTTTCAATGATAATATGCGAAACCATTCTTGCGACATATATAATGTAAAATATTCCTGTACAAAATTCATCCAGCGCTTCTACATTCACATATTCTACGTCTTGAAAAATCCATATTCAGCTACGTTTTATGTCACATTATTATTCTATCACGGATTATTTAAAAAAACAAAGAGTATTCATTCAATTCAGTTTCCTCCGTTACTCTAATCAATTTTCCACCCAAAACTTGTTTCATATTGGTCATACTTTCACATTATACACTGAACATTTCGTTAACAAAAAATAAATATTTTTAGTAAAGAGTGATCTACCACAATCATGTCTTGTGATAGAAACTTCTTTGTTTCCCTCTTCAGGGTTTTCTCCAAAATGGAACAAAAACAAGCAAGTCTCTAAAGAACATTTCTCCTTAGTTCATCAATCTCCCTATATACTCTATATACTGAAAATCCTACAAATTCCACCTTCCTTGTAATTATCAGTTCATCGATTCCTCTACACGGTTCCCGAAATGTTAACATTTCAATTCGGGACAGTATATAGTAGAAAATGCTACAAACACCAACTCGTTTGACAACCACGCGATTACGTTACATTCAACGCAATTGTCACTGCCCCGGTACTTCCCTCGGTCTTCTGCCGATCGTCAGAATTCAGAAAAATTTTCAACGGACCGACAACACCAATCACACACCCGATTGCTGGCTGAGGGACACGGGGTGGCTGGCAACGGCCCTGGGAACTCCGAATGTATAGCGACGAATCAAGCGACAAATTAAGCGACGAGTCGGAGAAATTGTATCGAGCAGTCGAAATTGTCCAATCAGCGGCACATTCGAATCCGCGACGGTCGGAGACAGATATCCCGGGTGGTTGTCTGGCACCCTTCACGCCGCGCCGGCTGAGGATCCGCTCGCGCGAAGACGTCGTCGTCAGGCGACGGCGGCGGTCTGGAGGCAGCAGGCTGCCGTAGTCGGAATCCTCATCAGCAAACTTCCCCGTCGACAAATTACCGTCGATCCTAATAAGGCCTCGTCTCCATTGACACGAGGCAGGCAAAGGTTTCCGGGGCGTGGCCGAGGAACACTGCCTCGAGGTGGTTGCTTCGACAAAGGCTGCGGCGTCGCGCCTCTTCGACGATTTATCCTCTCATCGCGACCCTTTGTGAAGCGAGCGTTATTGACGCCCTCCACGTCCATCGTGACTCTCTCTCTCTCTCTCTCCCTTTATCGCTTGTCTCTCGCTCCTCTTTCTGTCTTTCTGTCATTTTCTTTTTTCTTTTTTTCCCTTCCTTTCCTTTCTCGTCTTCTCTGCCTCTACCTCCCCTCCTCCCCGTGTATATATTCGGTACATTTCGCGCGGTCGAGCTCGTCCTCTTTCTCCCGCGAGTTCAATCCGGGAGGAGGAGAGGCTGCATGAAAAGAAGTCACCTCAGTGTGTGACTCTCCTTCGGGCGCGACCCGTAATTGGAAGGTTCTCATGCGTGGATATCTTTGATCTGTACAGTTACGGATTCGATATCGTACGTGACTCCGTACCGTTCGTGATCTTCCACGGTGGACCACTGGCTTCCGCTCACGGATCTCCGGACACGCTGTATTTTTGCGGAATTTTCACTCCGTTTCTTTGAGCGATCAATTATTCTCCTACAAACGTTTGTAACTCACCAATGACACGACGTGTTGTCTCAGTTCCGATGGCACGAGAATGGCAATTGTTGGATTGCCATTTCCACCAATTTTCAAGATTGGCCAGGAAAATCGGATGTACATGTTTATTTTAAAGTGTAACTTTATCGTGCAATCTTGATGCCTGATTGTTCAAACTTGTCTTGCAACTAGAAAAAGAAGATGCACGATCTTGTCGACGATTGTAAAGTGGAAAATCAAAAAGGAATATTTTCGTCACTCCATGACAAAAGGAGAAAAACGCAAAAATACTTATAAAAAAAGTACACGTCTTGTACCCCAGTACGATTCGTCTCACTTAAAGGCCCAGCAGCAACTGTTCCGACTAGGAAATGAAGACGACTTTTTTTTGCCATAAAATTTTATTGATATGCAAACATTTGAATCGATACAAAACGAATTACAGGCGAGATTGCTCAGTACCAGACAACGCCACTCCTACTCGAGGTCTATCCCACGCCCCCTTGCGAATCACGTGACCCAAATCAACCAATCGCTAATTTTCGTTGCATCAGCGTTGCACCTGAAGAAGCCCGATTTTCTGAGTTACCCCCGCTAAAATCACTTTCAGTGATAAAATTGTCTGACGCGTATAGCGAGGAAGCATTTCGAACCACAGCAGTGTCAGAATTGGTTTGTTAAATTTCACCACTGACGAGGATATGAAATTGTTCTTGGAAATTTCTTTTGTAGAAAAAATTCAAAATGCGGAGTCACGAAGTTGCCTGAAACGTGGCAGAAGCCAATCAAACTGCCAAGAAAGAATTTTGTTTCTCACAAAAAATTCGCCTTTCGTTTGCTATCAATCGAAACTAAAAAACAGTTTATTAAACACAGTTATACGTTATGTATAAAGTTGCGAATATCAAACAAAAACACGATTTTTTCCTTTTCGACTTGTTAATCACCCCTTCAAGCATACGACGCGAACACGAAAACTTTCTGCGACAAGTGTTCAAACACTTTCACCAGTCAGCGCAGAAGTACGTTTCGAGTCCGACGCCTGCCCCGATTCTCTGAGAACAAACGGGATAGTCGAACTCTGCAGCACGATGTCTATCTCAAATTAAGATTGTTCGACGGCGTAACGGCGAACGGAGAGCTGGTAGAATAGGGGGAGGGGGAACGGCCATAGATAACCGATTGCGCACTCACAACAATTCATCGTACCGGCAACCGCTATATATTTCTCCTTCGGTGTATCGCAAAATTATGGTAGATGCCCTGCAACTAAATTTTCCCAGTCGATGCATGCCGCAGCTACGGACGGACCCCTAATGGGTTCGCGGTGGTTGATCGCAAGGGGGATTGGAGATTCGACGCTCGCGTCCTGGTAACGCAGACTAGGATAACACAGAGAGAAAGACGGCGCGGTGATGTAACAAAGAGAGAGAAATAGAGAAAGAGAGAGAGAGAGAGAGAGAGAGAGAAGAAGAAGAAGAGGGATGTAGGAGGGACCTGGCTCGGATATACTCGAGAGCCTCCCGATCGAGCTATCAAATTGTCGCAGTGCGGTAGTGGTGTAGGCAGAGGTTTAGGCAGGCTGGCCGCCGCGTTTCGCTCA
Source organism: Melipona bicolor (assembly GCA_030673865.1). Taxonomy (NCBI): domain Eukaryota; kingdom Metazoa; phylum Arthropoda; class Insecta; order Hymenoptera; family Apidae; genus Melipona; species Melipona bicolor. The sequence continues at coordinate 977,159 of JAHYIQ010000019.1, forward strand.
GCCGACTACTGTCAGCAATGTGGAAAGAGCGACAGAGAGAAAGATGGAAAGCAGATGCGAGCAGAAGAAGAGGCAGGACAGAGAGGTGGAGAGTGGGACGGACACAAGTGGGTACACCGGGACCGGGGAGAGAATCGTCGTCGCTTAGGATCGCAGCTTGTTCCTGGCCTGTCCTCGTTCCTCTAATAGAATTCCGTGGTCCTCTATGCAACCGTTTCACTCGGCATAGTCGCTGCGTCTCTTTCCTCTCTTGTTCTCCACCGTCAACGTCGTCGTCGTTGTCGTCGTCGTCGTCGTCGCTGTCGTCCGGTCCTCCGTCTCTCCTCCTCTCTCCGTATCTTTGCCACAGACGAGTGCTACCTTTCGCAGAGGCATCCCACTACCACTAACCGTTGCTCGCTGTATTTCTATCGCTGTCTCCCGCGACTCTCCAATCCTCCACTCCATTCCTCTCTGCTCGAGCCTCCTCCACTCGACTCCCAAATACTACAATTTCAGCTTTGTCGCCACTACGGCACTTTAGCTACGAAATGATAAATTCCTGGCCCGTCTGGTCTTCTCTCCTCGTTCCTCTTCTCGTCGTCGTCGTCGTCGTCCTCGTTTCCCTTCTTCCAGTGCACCGACGCTCCTTCAACAACCGACGCGCATCCCCTTCCACCTCGACGTAGCATTTCTACCACTCTCGGTAACCACTTTGTGTGTCTACGGTGGTTAAGCCGACTCGCTCGATTGACTCGATGGCCTCGTCGATAACCGCGTTCCTTCTGTTCCGTCGGCCCGATTAGCCGGCCGTCTCGTCACGCGTTGTTGGAAAAATTTCAGGCATCCATGGCGTGTCGATCGATCCACTCCCCACCTCTGCCTCTCCCTCTCTCTCCCCCCAATCTGGGATTCCATTGTCACGCGGAAACTTTTTTTTTTGCCTAATCGAATCAATTCTCTCTCGCTCTGATCGTGCCTGTTTGCGTGCTCGTATCTCGGATGTGAGGAATTCAGAGGCAACACCTCTTGACATAACCTTTCGTTATTGTAGAACGTTTGTCGCCGTGTGCTGACTATAGTTTAGTTTGAAACGATCGAGTCACTATTAACCGTGGAAAATTATTAAATGAAAAATGCTTTTCGCTCCGAGATTTTCCACGCGAGAATTTTTTTGGATTGTTGTTAAAGACTTTTTAAACGGATTTATTTAGAATTTCACGCACGTTAGCTCGTATATGTTATAGTAATTCATTGCTTGTACAAAAAGAGTGTATCTGTTAACAGAGCAACGTTGTATTAAAAACTGCACGACTTGTACCCCAGTATGATTCGTCTCACTCAAAGGCACAGAAGCAACTGTTCCGACTAGGAAATGGAGACGACTTTTTTGCCACAAAATTTTATTGATATGCAAACATTTGAATCGATACAAAACAAATTACAGGCGCGATCGCTCGGTACCAAACAACGCCACTCCTACTCGAGGTCTACCCCACGCCCCCTCGAATCACGTGACCCAAATCAACCAATCGCTAATTTTCGTTGCACCTGAAGAGGCCCAACTTTCTGAGTTACCCCCGCTAAAATCATTTTCAGTGATAAAAGGATTAACGATTCGCACGAGATTTTATTCTTTTTATGCGAATTGCACACTGAGTTTGATGGTTGAAATAGTACTGTTGAGAAAATGTTTAATCCAAGAAATATTTATTATATTATATCACGAAGTAAATACTATATAATATAATGTTAGTATATATTATTATATATTATATTATATTATATCACGAAGTGAATACTGTATAATATAATGACATATTATAAATATATTATTTCTGCGCCGAATTTACGATTGGTTTATGTACCTTTCGGAAGAGACTGAGAAAGGGATAGCTGAAAACAGCAAAAGTTTCAGTTCTGAAGTAAATATTTGACAAAAGTGATTGAACTTTGCGATGATTCGACGTTCACAAAAGATTGCGATTGATGAGTAAAACTCTCTGATGCAGAACACATCGCATTAAACAGTTGCTCTCGCGCGCTCCTTAACCTCATTCTCCTCGTACCACCTCTCCACAAGATACCTCGTACGCCGTAAACATCAAAGCATTCTCTGGCAAAAGAAAAAGAAAAAGGAATACACGTTCCTTTACGGAGCGAATTTCAACCCGATTTCCATCGGTCGTAGATTGCCATCGCTCTTGTGCAGATTCTTTGTCTGTTTGTACGACGAGTTTAATCGCCGGGATGGTAGCTCCGCAGACAAATCCAGGTTAAACGAAGCCTCTCGATTCTTAGTCAGAATTTTCTGGACCAACAGATTTTCGTTCGTATTCAGTCTCGCAAAATTCGCGTAGTCGAACATGTGCAACAAAAGTAAAAAAAGGGGGAGGATATGAAAACATCTCGAAAAGAGTGAGATAGCATTTCACAGTAAGGACATGATTATCTCGAATATTTGAAACATTAATGTTATAACGTTATGAGATTAGATTGGATATAGACTGATATTTTTGTGAAAATAATTTGAAAATACGAGTCCTTTGATTGACATGTGAATCAAATCACTTTTCTCCAGATGAAAAAATTGGACCTTCGTGTAATGCTTTATGACAAATTTGTATTATAATATATGTGTATGTATTATAATATATACAAATTATTATTATAATAAATACAAATTATTTGCATGTATTATAATATATACAAATTATTACATCATATTGCAAGGATATAAATTGAAGGAATACCAATTACGATAACACAACTTAAAAGAAATTTACGTCTTTTTCAATGATATATCAATGTAGGATAGAATTAGAATAATTAAGTATCTTTACTTACTTTTTACTTGATGTAAAAATTGATTTTTTATTAATACAAAGCAAAATATACGCAAATTAAATTGGCAAGTGAAACGAATATTCTTAATACTTATTATTTCTATAATAAACTCATTTTCCTTAATTTCGAACTTATATCACTGGTCAGTTGTATTGTAATAGCTGTTATTATATATTTTCGATGTTTTATATTTTTTTATGTACTACGTGTATTTATAAATATATAAGAGTCCGCAGTCTAATCATGATTCGATTGATAAAATTTGAAACAGATTTGAAAACGCACAGTAACAAGTTCTCGACATTTCAAACTCCTTTAGCTTTGTGAAAAAATATCGCACGATAAATTTTATGTCACTGTAAAGAGGAGACTTCAATTTCCGAAATCCTGGATTTGATTATGAAAAAAATATTTTCCATAAATGTATTGAAATTTGCAAAACGTTTGAGAGAAGAAGCTCGCCCCCCCTTTTTTTCGAAATAACGCAAAAACATACTGCAAATATAATATAAATGCAAATATTCGATACAGAGTAAATATGAAAAATTGTGTCATTTACATGACAGATTGTTATACCGGAAATTCTACGCTGAAATATTCAACGAGGATATGGACAAAAAATCGCATCGACAGAAATTACTGTGAGAAAGTCAAAGACGTCGAATGAAGTTACAACGCAAATTTTCGACTGAAATTCTTAGCTGGTCCATTACCGAAACGACGAGGGAGAAAAGAAAATAGATACGGTTCTATAAAGAGAAACGTTTCAGGTCGAAACAGAAAGCCCGCGTAATACTTTTGTTAACGTAATACCTCACTCCGATATTCCGTTAAAAAAAGACATTTTCCTCTTGCTCTCGTATTTCTCCACTCGCCAAGGAGGAGGAGGAGGAGGAATAATGCGCTCGTTATCCGCAGGTTACACCGAGGCATAGCAATATACCACCGACGAGAACGTTTAATCAGATCAGAAAGCGTCTTCCCTTCTCGAACGAAAGGGAATTTAATTCTCCGAGTACGACGCGGAGTATCGATAAGCTAATCGGTCGAGAGGGGCGAACAGGTGCGTATCGATGACATAAACTGGCCTCGAGCAATCGAAAGGCAAATGGGTTAATAGGATCCCCCTGGAAACCGACGACGGTCGGACGACGAGCGCGTCCGCGCGCGCGCGTACAGCGCACTAAAATACTCTGGACAAGGAAATTATTGATATCAGCAGCGTGTACCGATATTGGACGTTCCCATCTGTCTCACGCACAATGAAATTGTGACAGGATGTGCGTGGATCTGTGCACTTTACACACTGAAAGTGATTTAAGCCAGAAAATCGGGCCTCTTTAGGTGCAACGCTGATGCAACGAAAATTAGCGATTGGTTGATTTGGGTCACGTGATCACGTTGTCTGGTACCGAGCGATCGCGCCTGTAATGTTTTGTTTCGATTCAAATGTTTGCATATCGTCTTCATTTCCTAGTCGGAACAGTTGCTTCTGGGCCTTTCAGCGAGAATCGTACTGGGGTACAAATCGTGCAGTTTTTTCTTACATATCTCCACGTTTGGTTTATAAGAATCGTTCGTAAGGAAGGTGAGAGAAAAGCTAGCGAGCCATCTAGCGGCGACAAATTTATTTCCCGAGAGTTGTACGAGAAAGTATCACCGCTTTCGAGAGACGATTCGCTTCGAATCCCAGCTACGTTCACGTCATAAATACGCGGCGAATAGTTCGCGGGGATCTTCGTATATTTATAGAAACGAGCAAGCCGCGAATGGTATCGCATATAAATCTATTCGTTCGTGCGTATACGAGATAGCTTTTTCGACGAGCGAGAAACGAGTTGAAATACAGTGGCTGGTGAATGTATTTAAACTACAGACAATTTTTTAAATGTATGTTACACGAAACATTTCGAAATAATTAACGCTATGACGAGAGACAAAAATTTTGTTCGCTGAAAAAAATTTGCACGCCCGATTTGTGTCAGAGGATCTTTATCCCATGGAAATAAATAAAATTAACATCTTTTCTCTCGAATTTAGTTTAAACATTTGCCAACATCATTACAGTATTAATGAAGTTTGAAAGACTTTACGTAACACGTATTATATTTGTAAAAGTTTGTTAGGATACAATGGGTTAAAATTCTCTCGTGGGTTGTTTCGCTATACTATAATTAATTCGTAATTTAAGTATATACGTGGAAATGTGTATAACTTGTTTTGTATGTAATTATATACATATGTACAACTTATATACGTATCAAAGAATTTTTATTATTAAATTAAATTAGAACACTATTTATCTCAAATTTACTTCAAAATTTGCCAACACAATCGTGACAACTGCGTCTTATTGCGGTATTAATAAAATTTCCAAAGACATATATTATTTTACATAATATTCGTATTATATTTGTAAAACTTTGCTACGGTACACGAGTTGAGATTCTTTCGTGGATTATTTTTGAATGAATGTGTTTATTTGAGTATAATTTGTTCCATACAAAGGATTTTTATCTTTAATACAGCGTAGATTGAATATCTTCTATCCCAAATTTATTTCAAAATTTGCCAATGTGATCACGTTATTGCGTCAGTGAAATTTCAAAAGTTGTAAACTGTATTATTCAAAAGATGTAATATGTGTTTATATTTGTAAAAATCTGCTACGTCGAGCGGGTTGAAACTCTTTCGTGGGAACGGGAATACGTGTCATCCCGAGGAGAGAAGACAAATGGTCGGGGCGATGCGCGAACTTGTTCAAACAAATTATAAATTTTTACCGCGGCGCTCGGGTAAAAATGTCGTGGCGCTTTCATAAATTCAGATTTTCATAAAGTCGTCAAGCGCGCGGGCGGCTGAAAAACCGTGGCAGAGGAAAATCTGGTTTGCCAAAAAACGGTTGACGATATCGTCGCCTCTTTCTTTTCCTCTCTCGATGCCTCTCTGCACGGTTCTCCGCGGAATCGTGAAACTCGAAATGCATCGTGGTCGAATTGCATCTTTCTCGAGATCCAACAACGAGATATTTCATTAGTTGCTTTGGAATAGATTTTACGTCTAAATAACATTAAAATATTTTGCTGTTAAATAGTTGTATTTTCCTCATTTATCAGAATATTTTCATTCTTACGTCTATCTTATCTCGAATAGTTTCGAATAATAATAATTTGTGTCAATCAAGTTGAAAGTTAAGATCTAGGTTTTCGAAATATAGATCGAAAATTACGAATAACAGAGTTTTCCACATCGGCGGTGAAAGGAATTTTCGGTCGCTTAAAATTATAAAAAAAATGATTTCTAACCAAATAATGGAATTTTTAAATCTAGCGTAGTTCTTTAAAGAATTTTCTTCAGATTTCGAAAGCAATATCCTCGACTGATAGCTGATATTTTTCACACGGAAAATTTTGGGATAACCGCGAAGATAAAAACCTTGCAAAAAAAAAAAGAGAGATAAGGGAAACGCAACGATAGATTGGTTTGCAACCATCGTTCTTTCCCTCAACCGTAGGCGATTACATGATAAATATCGACACACAACCTATAACCATTTACGAGACGTAGGAAGGTGCGGCGTACAAGGTCGTGGCAGGGTGATCTTTTTTATGCAGTTCACTTCCAACGATACTTAGAGAAGGATACGGTGCTCAGAGGGACGAAGGGAGGATGAACCCTCCCTGTCAGGATAGCTCCATCAATCTTCGGCAAAGGGATGACGCTAATACCCACGAGGAAACGTTTTCGCGGTTCCTTTATCCGGAGAGAACGCTCCACATCGTGCATTAGGATAGTCTACCTGCATGAAATACGGCCGATATCTGCTGGATATTCGCGATTGTCGCGAATTTATTTCGCGAAACGCCGCCCCTCCTCGCGAGTCCCAGTGGATTTCTGTTGGCCGAAAACTGTACGCGCCTATTTATACAAGATAGCGTAAAGTTCTACGCGAAAAAGAGTAAATTGACAACGTAGGATAATAATATTTAATTTACTTAAAAGAAAAAGAAATTTACAATAACAATATAATATTTTATATCTTAATATAAAATTTATAACGAAAAAAATGTCTGCTTCGACGCAAATTATTTTTCCTTGATTTATTTTAAATCTAAAAAAAGATTCATCTCGGAAAAGATTCATTTGTCTTATTTTTGTTGAAATATTGTTTCGTGCTTGAGAAATTGAATTGTATGAAAAAACAGAATAAATTTTTTTTCCGTTTGAGGCCTCGTTTTTAAAGAAATGTAATTTGAACGTCTTTGATTGAATTTTCTCAGAAACTAAGTGTCCTACGTAGGAACAAATTTTATTCCACTCTTTTAGCATGGTATCACACGTTTAATGTAGAATAATCTCTTGTTGAGTATTCATTCTTATCCACTCCAGAGAATTAATTAAGCTCGAGCATGCTTGATGAACTTCATTTTCTTGAAATTTTCTCAAGCGACTTACATTCACATTATGTATCTGCTGCTTGTTGTTCACTCTTATTCAATTCAAAGAGTTGTCAAATTCGAACACATACTTAAAATATAATCTTATAATTTATAAGATTCTAATATTTTAACATTCTATAACATTCCAATATTTTAATTTTCTAATAGTATAATATTCTAACGTTTCAGTATTTTAATATTTTGTAATATACTGGTATTCCAATATTCTAATGTTTTCATATTCTATAACATTCTAGTATTCTAATATTTTAATATTCTATAATATTTTATAACATTCCAATCTTTTAATATTTTAATATTGTATAACATTCTAGTATTCAAATATTATAATATTTTAATATTACATAACATTATTCTAATATTCTAATATTCTAATATTTTAATATAATGTAACATTTTAGTATTCTAATATTCCAATATTTTATATTTTAATATGACATAACATTTTAGTATTCTAATATTTTAATATTCTAATATTTTAATATTACATAACACTTTAGTATTCTAATATTTTAATATTGCATAACATTTTAGAATTCTAATATCCCAATATTTCATATTTTAATATTACATAACATTTTAATATTCTAATATTTTAATATTACATAACATTTTAGTATTCTAATATTCCAATATTCTAATATTTTAATATTACATAACATTTTAATATTCTAATATTTTAATATTACATAACACTTTAGTATTCTAATATTTTAATATTACATAACACTTTAGTATTCTAATATCCCAATATTCTAACACTTTAATATTACATAACATTTTAGTATTCTAATATTTTAATACTCTATATTCCATTATCATAATATTCTAAAACTCCAATATTCCAATATTTTAGTACTCTACAAACACCATAACACTCCAATACACAGTTCTATACTTACAATTCTCTCAAAAACCAAAACGTCACGCGACACAAATCATATTCCACGCTTTCGACCTTCTCTAAAATCTCCTCCTTGCCAATCGTACCACGATCGAAAACAAGACACCCCGCGCAATCCCGGATCGGGCTCTAATGCCGGGGACAAACGCGAATAAATGTTTAATAGAACGACGAGAATGCAGCTACGACGGTCGATGGTGGGTGTCGCAGTCTCTTTCATTCGCGCCATATTTACATTTTACATTTTACCGGCGCTGCTGCATTATACCGCGGCGAGCAACTCCGAATACGAGATTGTTGCTGCCGAGGATTTGTATGCCGGAATTTACGAACATCGCAACGTCGGTGGCGGCAGTGGCGTTGCGTTATCGTCCCCTGGGAAGCTGGGTGGTGGCCGGGGCCACCGCCACGGAAACGATACCCCGGCAAGATTGGATGGCAGGGATCGCGATAACGACGATAATGATATCGGCTTTAACGCAAGTTACGAGATGCAGCCGACGGGGAAGGAAATCGTACAGGTGTAGCGCCGGTTTCGCGTCTGGAGTTTCGACGTAATTTGTTCGAGAATTTCATCTCGCAGGTCGGAGGAAGGTTGTGTGTTTGATCGTTTTGGGGATTGGAGGTTTGGGGGGCGAGGGCGGAATTTTTAGAGAGACGATTTTGCACTAAGTAAGGAATTGTAATCTAACATGCTTCACCTGGGGAAGTACGCGAGTTGAGAATCGAGAAACATTCTGGTCGAATTCTTTTCGAATTTTGGGGTAAATGTGGGCCATTTACATTTGATACTGAAGCGTTACGTTTTCAAACTTTAGTTGATTAAAAGGAACAAATGCCTTAGCATCCGAATTGTAAATTGCTCGTAAATAAAGAAAGTTCGCGTCAAAGGAAATTTCATTTTTAAAATAAACGATCACAATTTTGATATACAGTGGGAGAAAATTTTTAGAGAAGACAACGTGTTAGAATTAAGCAGGGAGCAGCAATTTGCTTACCTTTTCAGTGGAAACAGAGAACTGTTGATTAACTCTTGAGTACAGAAATAAAATTAAAAATAAAATAAGAAATAAAAGAAAAAACGGCCGCAAATTCGGCAACAGTTCGCCAAATTCTAACGTCTCGACTGAAAACGGTGGTGAAATTTATTCGATTCTTTCTCGGCTGGAGCTTTCTGTACGTCGCGATCGTAATATCGCAGTTCATAAACAAGCCAGATTCATGACGGGGGTGATCAGACCGAGCGAAACGCGAAGAAACCAGCGGGCAAAAAAGAGCCCAGCCACTCCAATACTCGCGGAAACTTTGCTCCACGAGTATCCAAATCCATTTCACGTGAACAAATTGCCCGGAAGCGGAAAGTTCGACTTGGAACTTGGCGCTTATAACTCTGTCGTATTTTTACGAGCGAGATATGTCTCTGTAGTGTACTAACGAAGACGCATGCAAAGTAGAAATTCGGAATGAAAGTTAATTTTCAGGAATCAAGGGCTTGACGTTAACCCATTAATTTATCTTATTTGCAATTTTTATTTGATCGATTAATATATTTTGTATTATTTTATATTACTTTATATTTTACATTATTAAACGTTACTTTTTAATAATATATAGAGGCCATGGAAGGAAATTCCAAGTATTCGTTTAATACTTTTTCATCACACACCTTTTACTTAGATAATTTCGATTAGGTTTTATCGAGTTTATAAATTGATTTACTTGCATTTAAAAATATAAAGTCAGATATTCATAATATTAATATTCATAATTTTTAATATTACGTATCGTTCAATATTCTTCTCATATTTCTTTTATCTAGATTCAGCAACTGCGAGAGAATTTAACGAAATATAATAAAATTGTATAAATATTTATTTCGCTCCATCAACTTCAACAAATACTCTTCAGAAAGTGCACGTATTTCGTGTTAAGAAGTGCTGTTTCGAATATTCTTTCTGTTATTATCTTTTTTGTCTAATTTCTGCAACTATATGAAACATTAAGAAACTGACTATTGTATTAAATAGCAAAATTATAGTCATCATATTTGCAATAAATCCTCTTCAGAAAGTATACGCACAATAGAACGTCGATTATTCAGACTAATGACAAATTCGTTCAGAAAAGTGGTTTCTCGGACAATCGATCTGGAAGAATCAAATTTGTGATCACGTGATAAGTCAACTAGAAATTAAGCAATTTTCAAATATGAATGTTTGTTACGTAAAAGAATACATATCTGATAATCATGGGGTGCTATAAAATTTTCTTCATCTTTTCATCTGGTGTCCAAATCAAAAGCTTCCTCTTGAATTAACGTAAGATCCACGCATATTTGTACGCATACAATCTAATCTCGATCTTATTATCACCAATTACTATTTTCTAGCTTCTACACAGACAAAAATTTCTCTTATTATCCATGTTATTTCGAAATTTCAACAACATTGACTTACTATTTTTAATCTAGCTAATTGTATGTTTTCACTTCTTTTTTTAACGTTCAATATTATTTCAACTTCAGCAGCACTCTCTTTTAACAGCATTTTCATGGTTTAAACGAAAGCTGGTTAGTTACTTACAATAGACTGAAATAGGGCATTCTGAAATAGGCAAGGACACGTGATCCTAAACAAACATGGTGGCTCGACGTAGTTTAATTTACGTGTACACACGTAATTAGGATAATCGACGTTCTGCTCTAAAAAATACCCTTTGAGATGCAATTGCCACCTCCAACGAAACCGTCAAAGGATCCACCATCGCGAAGGTTCAGTCGAGTTAAGGTGGAGGAAGAGGAAGACGCATCGACGCGCGGAAAAAAGAAAAGAGAGCGAAATATATTCCTTCCGGGTGGAGAGGATCAAGTTGCTCTCGACGTGTAAAGTTTGCCGGAAGAATCGTTGCTATCTAAGCTCTTGTACAGGCCGGCAAAGTATGCGTAAAGAAAGCGAGCAGCGGTGAAATGCTGAGAGAGAGAGAGAAAGAGAAGAGAGAGAGAAAGAGGAAGGGGCAGCCAGGCCAGGATAGGATTTTGCGGCGAGGCATTAAAAGTTGCCAAGTGCAAAGTTTCTTGCGGGATGATCCCCAAGCAACGGGCGTACAGTAGCACTCTTAATCCCGTTACCTGCAGCCAATTTTTCTTCGCGTGCTCCTTTTTTTTCGTTTCGTGACCCTCTCCAACCTACCGGGTCCCGCCGTCCCCTCGAGCGCGCCGTACCGGCTGCTGCGCCGCCTTTAATCTTTCCATACTTAACACCCCATTCGACGAAGAATACCGGTGACACTTTCTCGCGACAGGTGTCTACGTGCGTACGTAAACACGAAGAACGTCCCTCTGCTGAAGTTTAAACCTCGGCTAATCGTGTCGGATTTTCATTTCATTTGCTCGTCGTTTTTCACGTTTGTTCTACATGTTTCGGAAATAAGAATTTTAACCTCTTGCGCTGGAATGACGTGCCACACACGTCGAGAATATTTTGCCCAAAATTTCAATATTTTCGTAGTTTTATGTATATTGAAATATAACGCAGGCGAAACAAATAATAAATTTATTATTCTTGGTGATTTCTCTCCAGTAATATACCGATCAATTCAAAAAGAAGACGAATTATTGTGTACGGTTTGGTCACTCGTTATGGTCCGTGAACCAGTCACTAGTACAAGAGGTTAAAGATTCAGAGATAGAGGGAGAGTGAAAAATGTTCACGAGTCGATCAGGGGACCAAGTATCGGTTAAAGTTTTAAATATAGGTAATTATTGAAATTATTGTGGAATGATAGAAGCGGATTTAGTAGTTTTTTAATCTTAATTAAGATGCCATTAATTATAAGACGAAATTAAAGAAGAAAAATTTTTAATTGTTTTGAGGATTGAAATGGTAGGATTTAGTGGTTTCTTAATCTTATCTGGAGTTAGAAAAGGGATTGAATTAAGATGGAATTGATTAGAAAACGAAATTGATGAAAAAATTTTGAATTTTTTGGGGAGGGGAGGTCAAATGAATAATTTTAAACGTCTTTCGAGTGCTAGATGTTTCTCTATGGGTGACTTCAAAAATAGATGATATCGCTTAATATTTAGATGAATATACTTGAATTTGTTGACTTCATTGATACTGAATCGTTAGATAATTCTACTTATTCAGTCTTGATATTCGGATGATGAATACTTCCACTTAAGTTAGAAGCTGAATCTTGATCTAACCAACTTCCTTCGTCTTCAATAGTTCCATATTTAGCATTCCATTTGCCAAAAAATACCAAAAAATACCAAACTACTTTTCCCGTAAGAACGAAACATTTCGTACAAATGTTTAAAGTTAATTTTTAACGTTTAAATTTAATTTCAATATTTTAGCGCAGTATTTTATTGATGGATTTTTAATGTCAGAGAAATTCGAATTAAGATGGGAACAGTTATAAATGAAATTAAAAGACTTTCAGGTAGTTTTAGAGGAGAGTGATTTTTAGGTGATTTATCTAACCTTCCTCCGGAGGGTTAAATTGCACCAGACAGGCTTCTCAAGTGTCTCTTCATGGCTCCTTTGTGACCTGACTAATTCTAACTAGGTTCCTCGAGTTCTAGATGATTCTACTCGGATCTCTTAACTCTCAGATGGCTAAAGTTGCATCTTTCGAGTCCTAAATGAATTCAGCCAGACCTTCTCTGTTTTTAGATCTTAAAAGTTTAACTTCCCAGAAATGTATGAGACTCCGCGGTTTAAAAAATGATCTCATCCACGTGTATCAATTAGCAAACGACCAATTTTTTAAGATATTTAATTAGACTTTCCTTCAATTTCTTTCGAATCGCTTAAAAAAGAATATATTTTCTCGCACACATTTAAAATACAACCATCCACGGTTTTGTCTTTCGCGCGTTAACATTAAAATTATAACATCCTCTCTCCACCACCCCGGTTGCATTGCAATCTCAATCAACAGCTATAAAAATTCACACTTCAAATTTCGTGCACAGATTGCTCGCCCGGTCAATATCGGTCTATTCGTAGATAAAATATTCAAACGCGTATCCCAATTTTCGCCGCGATTCTGTATCCAGAAAAAAGCGAAACAGCACGGCACAACGATCAAGTCAATTTTTCTCGGAATTGAAAATTTCATATCGCGTTGTCAGCGACGAAACTGATACGATTAAATTTATTAAAGCGCGATCGATATTTCACGTCCGTGGCGATATTTGGAGGCGAGGAGAAAGAGGAGCCTGGATATAGCGTTTATTAACAAAAGCGTCGGTTAATTCGATTAAAAAAAACAAGGAGGATTTTCGCTCGATATATACCCTCTCTATTCGCGGCTGAAAACCGTACTTGCTTCGCGGCTCGAGGACGAAACAATTTGCCGACCTGATCGCCGTTGAATTTTCCTTCAGATGAGATTTTAACCAAGCTATTGCAAGTATTATAAATTTTCTGAAAATTATGGTTCTGAATTGTAAAGACCTTGATATTGTCAGTGAACGATCGTGAACGATCAAAATTGTATCAATTAAATTTTTAAAAATATTTTGGCTAGGAATGACCAATATAAATGACGAAAATTTTATCAATTACCAGTGATAATCAGACATTGTAACTATTATCTGATGAATTTTGAAAGTTATGATATAAGAGTTAATTATTTTTTTTAAGCAAGAAATTTTATCAAGAGTAATCATTACAAACGATCAAGATCGTTATAGTAATAATCAGATATCATAACTATTAGACGACAAATTTTAAAAGTAACGATGTAAAAGCTAAAAAAAAATTTTGGTTACGAACAACCATTATAGATGATTAAAATTTTTTTGATTATCGATGACGGGACGGGTAACCTATATAAATGACCAGAATTTTTTTTACTGGTTACCAGTAACTGTAATCGATGATCCAAATTCTATTACCGATAATCGAAAAATACTTTTGATTACGCTTGGCTATTAATATTCGTTCACGATATAAAAAAGTTTTATTAGCAGAATTTATTTTATTTAATCAAAAAGAACAAAAATGGTATGGGAATACATGAAACGAAAAATAGAATGAAAGATATTGCAGTGCAACATTTTTATTAATACTTGTATATATATTATGATGTTAAAATATAAGACTGACACGCATCTTTTTTTTAAAATTGCGAAGTAAAAAGATTTTTGAATACTCTAGTTACCATCTGAACCATTGACGTGCAATTAAGAATCATTCTACATACCAAAGGACAGCATAATAAAAAATTTCTCTGAAAATACTTTTATAAGAGGAGATCTTAATCGAGTTCGATCGAGATGTCATCCATTCTAGTCCAACTTCCTCCATTCGTTCCCGCGAAGTTTGATCAAGATCCCGGCGACCAGTTTCCTTGTCGGAATTAATTACTTACGACTGTGTTATCTAATTGACTCGGATTTTCCATTGGTTCTGAGCGAACGACTTCCGCCATTTGCCCGCAAGAATTACGGTTGTTCCTTTTCAAAACGCGATTTTTCACTCTCGTCTATTGAGTCATTTGACCTTTGGTCAAATTCGAATTATTTAGAAGGATCAAAGGTTCGATTCTTTCACATTTTATTTAGAGGATAATATTTTAAGAACATTTTAATATATAATATATAAAATTTATAATATGAAATATTTAAATTTAGATAATATATATAAATTAGGATTGTATATAATCCTAATTATAGGATTATATATATTAAATATATTTATATGTATTAGATAATATATATAAATTTATACATATTAGATAATATAATTAGGATAATATCTTAAATTAAGAAAATATATATAAAATTTTACGCTCAAATTTGGGGAAATGACAATGTTACAGTGGGTTAGGTTAGATTTTAATTTTATTATTGTTATTTAAATTACTTAAATTTTATTATATTATTTAAATTATTTAAATTTTATTGTGGTTAGGTTAGGTTCAAATTTTATTATTATTTTATTTAATTATGTATTTAAATACTTATTTCTTTTTGGTCAAACAATTTTTTTCAAACCTCGAAAATTGTGCACCTCAAATTTCTCAGATTACTCAGTCCGTAATATTTACTTAAATTACACGTATCATTAATTTACATATGTTATTAATTCTGTGTTAAGATATTGTCGCAAATTAGACAAGTATAATAAAATTAAATTAAAAACGGGTAATAAATATACTAGATAATAACAATAATATACTAGATGAATAAAATTAAATGATAAAACTGTGCAGAAAATGATATCAATCGTATCAATGGATTATGTCAATTCTCAATTTCACGTTCCTGCAAAGTAGATAAAATCAATACAATATAATACAATATACTATAGTTAATATCGTGTGTAAAGTAATTGTAACATAATCAAGAATACATATGATATCTAAAGTCGAGTATTTATTGCAAAGTCAGTAAAAAAGATTTCTACTTTCTAATTTTAGAATTTTCTATTTCAAAAATTTAGAAATGGCAGTCTCACATAAATATTAATAATGCTTATATAATAGAACAACAAAACGGAAATGTACTGAAAGTTACATAAATATAATACAATCACACAAAATAATACGATCGGTCTGTAAAACATTTTGTTCGAAACGATCGTGAATCAGCAGCTGCGACTTATCGATTATTATCGAACAGTTTCAGTTTCGCCTCGATGAGAACTATCGAAATGTAAAATCGAGCAGAACCTTACGAACGCGATGAAAACAGTGCCGCTAAATGTTTATTTCAATATCAACGGTTGTAATCCATTGTTATTTGTCCTGGCTAGCGCGCTTGTATATTCACCGATGCGAAACGTGACCGGTCGTTGGTTTCCGGGATCACTGAAACCGCGAGCTTCGATTATGCTCGGCCGAATCCACCGGAAGACCTCCAATTTACTGGTTACAAATCTTTGAAACTCGTGATTGACTACCTCGATCGTGTCTAAACGCGATTATCTTACACTTCGCCAAAAATGATTTACACGATCGATTAATCTTTATAAGTACGTGTCAAATTTCGCGATATTTTTGTACAGCGAAGGACGAGAGAAAATTTCTGTACACTCTCTTGCTTAAAACTTTCTCGAAATTGTTGAACTTAGAATTTCAAAAGAAGCAAAAGAATGTTTTATTTATGATGTTCGGTGCTATTTTATAATCGAGTCATAGATGGCTGTAAAAATTTATGCTAAATTATATATTAAAATGTAGCACAGTTTCAGAAGATTATTATTTTAATTTAACACTAGTTTCGCGCTCTCTCGCGGTTTTTAAAATATTCTCGAAATTTCTTGTCCGAGCAAATTTGAAAATTCTTTTCTGAACCACTTTTTTCCCCGAATAAAATACCGACAGTAATAACAAATTATTACGTATAAACAAATTGTTATTCAAGTTGTTCGTTTGAATCTCAACGCAGTAAGTTTGAAAAATACCACGTAAATTTCCTCGAAGACTTTTACACAGCGAAAAACTTGCGTCGAACACGAAATACTCGCAGTTTTGCAGAGCAAAAGTTAAGGAACTCTTGCTACTTTCAAAGTTCTCTTTAATACCGAGGCGCATCTCTTCCGAGTGTCTCGATTTCAAACGTAGTTTAATCTTATCTCGCGGCATCGAGCGATCTGCTCTTCCGAACGCGATGACAATGAGCAGTTTCAACAGGAAACAAGAATTTCAAAACTCTGGAATGACGATTCTGTTTATCATTTTGTGTATCTCTTGCGGCGTAATCCCCTCCTCCGAACGTTCCTCTCCCAGCATCGATTTCGTTTAAGTCCATAGACTTTCGCCAATATCGCGAGTACCAAGGCACGTTTTCTTCTTTCTTTTTTTTACACTGACTTTGTCGAAGATGCATGTGCGCGTACGTCCGTATATATTACGTACGGCTGCATAACTTCACCAGATACTCGAATGAAACTTTCCCCTTTGATACGACGAGAGAGAGAGAGAGAGAGAGAGAGAGAGAAAGGAGGGAGAAACGTCTTTCATCAACGTAGACAAGCTGAATTGAAAGAAAAGCCAGGCCTTCCAATGAGCTTGCAGTCTGCGACGTGAAAAAGCGCGCGATAATTTCTGACAATGTCAGAAAATATACGTTCACAAAAGTATTCGATAATCGTTTGTAGATAATTACAAATATATTATAGTGTGTGTTCGGGAGAGTTTCCGTGATACAATGCCTACGGTCTAGGTGCGGGCCCGTCCGGGCAGATTTACTGGTTTAAGGACCTTTAGCAGACCTACATCGCCATAAAACTATGGCCAGATGTTGGGTCTTTGTTCCAACCGGACAAAGCCCTCGACCGTGGATTGAAGCACGATATTAACTTTCCCGAACACGTGAAAAACATGTGCCAGCAAGGTCACCGAAGTCGGCGACGAATACCTGGCCATTCGTACCCCACCCTGGACCCGCGATTGTCTGAAGCCGAAGCAAGGGGAAGCGAGAGAGCTTTCGTGCTTTCCTTCGGCTTCCAAGTTAGAATCATTTTGACTTCCGAGCCATCAAGTAGGCTCTCCGGCGATAAAGTTACCACGAGGGGACAAGTCCCCAACCATCAACGCGTGCAAAAGATACAGTTCACATTTATTCACTAACCACGATCTCGGTTCGTTACTTCGCGCGCGAACAGTGTGAGAAATATACTTTGTACGAGAAATATATATATATGTGTATATATACACATATATACATATATATTATATATATATAAGTGAACCACTTATACCAAATGTTTCGTAATTATCTATATTTCTAGACAATATTTCTATATATATAGAAATATTGTCTAGAAATATATATATATATATATATATAGAAATATTGTCTAGAAATATATATATATATATATATAGAAATATTGTCTAGAAATAATTACGAAACATTTGGTACAAGTGGTTCACGACCGAATCATGTGTATCAGATGTAAAAAATTTTTGAAATTTCATTAAACAACGAGACACGACTGTCGTGATATTGGTAAAACTTTTAACCAGATATACAGTGAATGTAAAAAGTATTCGTACAGTGATTAATCACGACTAAAATGCTAAATAATAATATTTATTAAACAAACATGGTACATCTATTCTCCAAAGAACAACAATATCAAATAAACAAAAAGAAAAATGATCAAAATGACAGAACGCGTAATAAGTATTCGTACAGTTACAGTTTATTACATCTACGATTAGATAGTATTCGATTCATTAAAAACAATTCGAAAATGAATGCAACAAAGATCGCTGAAGAGCTTAAAAATAATTTGAACATCACTGTATCTTCTAGTACTGTACGTCATTTCTTATATCTAATTCAAGGTTATCATGGCAGAACAGCTCAAAGGAAATATTATGTGAATGAAAGGAATAGAAAGAAGAGATTGGAGTTCGCACAAAGTTACATAAAAACACGGATGGAGTTTTGGAACAAGTTCATCTTCATGGATGAGAACAAATTTAACATTTTTGGCTCCGATGGACACTTCACAGTGTGGAGAAAAAAAAATGAAGAGTACAAACCTCAGAACTTACAGCCGACAATAAAACATGGTGGTGGTTCAATATGTATTTAAGGCTGCATGAGTGAATTGCATTTGATTGACGGAACAATGGATCACAAGATGTATATTAATATTTTAAAAACTCATCTGCATTCAAGTGCTGAAAATAATTGTGTTCATGCAAGATAATGATTCTGTAGCGGCCTAGGATTCCTCAGCTACGAGTTTCGAACACTGACTAGCACAAGCCGCAAGTAGCTGCGCGCCTAGCGTCGAGGTCCTACCGATCTCCGACGTTAAGCAAATAGCAGAATGCGGAACCCCGCTAGGATAGGGTGAATCAGGCCAGTCTAGCGGGTAGTTACAACAATAAGCGTTTTGAGGTTAAGAAGTCGTCGCTGCCATCAGCAGCGCCCCCACTGATGAGGCTAGGCAGTGACTCCGAGACGAAACGCACCTTCTCTTTCTCACTTACTACTATAAGTCCATGCATTCCATCACCTTAAAACCCTTCAATTCTAAGCATACCGCTTATAATACAAGAATGTGGATTGTACATAATACGCCAGCACATTTAAAAACACCCTATATATATTAACCCTATTGAACATTTGTGGAATTATCTGGAACTAACTAATTATTCGGAAACATACAATTTCATCTAAAACAGACTTAAAAAATGCTATAATCAACGAATGAAATAATATCACTAATAAAATCACAATTTGGTTAATTCAATACGTAGAAGGCTAGCTGCAATAATAAAATCAAAGGGAGAACCTCTACTAAATGTTAATTGTACAATTATTTGTTGCTTTTATTATAAATGTTTAAATTACTTGTACACTTGATAATGACAATAAAACTGTACGAATACTTATTACGCGTTTATTTCTGTCATTTTGTTGATTCTTCTTGATATTTATATAAACAATATGAATATTTCTTTGGAGAATAGATGTAGATAAATATTATTATTCAGCATTTTAGTCGCGATTAGTCACTGTACGAATACTTTTTACACCCACTGTACATGCATATGTAAGTACGGCATTTACATGTAATAAATGTTAAAAATGGCCACACTGAATATTCAGGATTATTGATATAATGGATCGTGACGACGTTGGTCGTCTCAGCGAGATATATACGTGTATTAATTATAATTTCCGTATAATGTGACCAATGTAATCGTAATAATATCGTATTTTACTATAATGTTCATGAAATTTTAAAATCTTTTGTACTCTAACCTAACCTAAACCTAACCTAAACCTAACCTAAACCTAACACATATACATAGCATATTCGTAGATGTTTCCGTTTTCGAATATTTTTACGAACAACTGTATATACTTTTCAATGCTTTCACCTTGGTACTAAATTTCACAACGAAGAAAACCGCCAACCAATGAGATCACCGCGCCTATTTTTACACGGACTATACTTTGTAGTTCAATCTCCAAATTAAACCAAGTTCTGTATCAAGTAGTCGCGTTGAAGGGGCAAGAAAGCTATCAATAACGCTGAGATGTAACTTTAACCGAGTCCTGAGGACGCCATCACCAACGTCCTGTCAAATGATGTAATAAAACGAGGACGTAAGAATTCCGGCATTCGTTAAATTCTCTCAAACCATTTCGTTTTACGATCGCCCGTATAAATACGGTGGCGCGAGAAGAAGAAAGTGGCGCGCGCCGAAATCTACCGAAGCACAGGTGTACCGAACGAGTTCGAAATGATCATCTCCAAACCGAACCTCGCAACCCTCTCGTCAAGGGTTTCGCTCCGGATTTCCCGCTTTTATCGCGCTTTTTTCACAACATTCCCTCACCTTTCTTACCCCATCGTTCGTCGAAATTTCTCTTACTTTCTCTCAAACTTTTCTTTTTCTTTTTTAAAGAAAGAAAGTGGAAATTTATCGCGCGATACTACGAGTGTTTGTGTGTAACGTATCGAGTGTTACGAGACGTTTTGATGTTTCATTAATATTATTATGAGATACGAGTATGTTATATTGGTCAGAAGAAGAAAGTTTTTTAATTGTTATATGATATTATTATTTTCTGATTATGGGAATTTTTTGGAATCAATTTTTAACGTTTGAAACAAATCTATATATAAATTACAAAAAATTATATATATAATTTTTCTTTCTTTCTTTATATATATATATGTGTGTGTGTGTATAATATAATATAATATAATATAATATATATATATACTTGCTTAGGATATATATATATATATACCTGCTTAGAGACTATATATAAGATGCATATATATTTCTTATATTTCAACACAGTCACATCATTTATTCTGTCAATAAGCCTCAATATTCAATGCTTATGTTTAAGATGGTTCAAGATGGTTGTTCATATTACATATTATTTTTTTACCGAATATATATTTGCAACAATATATCAATTTGAAAATGCATATAACTTTTATATGCATTTTCAAATTGATTTAAAATTTTCAAACAATGTAGGAGTTGTCTTTCTTTTACAGTCTTTCTTTTACAAATTTCAAATACACATAATGTACGTTCAAACGCAATGAGATTTTCGACTATTATTATTATTTAAAATGACAGAACCAATTAACACCAGAGAAAGCAGTCTTTAATATTTAAGTTTCAATCATTCAATAATTGTACAATTTAGTTTCTGCCTAAACAGAAATTAATATTAATTCTTTAACAAAAATACTCGTATCTTTTGCAATTCTAAAAAAAGAATAGAACATTCAATTGAAACTAATTATATGACACAGTAAGATATTTATTGATTATCTAACGGTGATTGAATTCACGTAGTAAGTTGAGACTCGTGGTTAATTGGAGATTGAGAGTCATGCTTGATAATGCTACTTAAGAATTAAAATCTTATATTAAATAATTTTGAGTGGTAGTATGCTGGATGTTTAATCACACAGCGAGCACTTATTGAATGAGTATTACACGCTGCCTGCGAGTCTGAATTTTCTGAGTCTTATATGAATTTTGTTAGCAGGTTTGATTTCTAACGAATGAGTAAAACGAGCAAACAATGTCGACGAAGCATTGCTTCAAAAACAATGGGAAAAACAGACACCACGATCAACGCATAAAACATAACATAAACATAAACGCATAAAATGAATGTGAAAGAGAAAATGAGAAGTTTCAAGTAAAAGAAATTTTGTCTAAATAGAAATTTTGACCTGGTTTATAGTGTAAGGAAGAGGTTTTGAAATAAATAGCTTAGGTGTGTTACAATATTTCTGCGAGCCGCTGTATAATAAATAATCAGATTTTAAATCAGTCCCTATTGTGCACACGATGTTAGATATATTCTAAAATCTGATCTGTTTCATACTTTCGTTTCCTCGCGAAATACATGCATTAAAAACTAAAGATTATTATAAAAATTATTATAAAACTTATTATAAAAATTATTATAAAAACTAAAGATTATTATAAAAATCTTTCTTGTTAATTTTGAAATATTCAGTTCTATTACATATATTATATCTTAAAAATACAATTTTATCAGTTATAGTTTATATTGCAGTCGAATTTAAACATCTCAGAGGAAAATGACTGATTCCTATTTGGTGGTATATATATATATAAATTTCTTTAATATTGATAATAAACGCCTATTTATTCACACCATAATAATTATTCTAAAGATATCTAAAGATATAGGTACGCAAATAATACTATAATTCTTTTAAAAGTAGTCTGATTCACTCTTACAATTAGATACATTAAGTATAATATAACATAAACAATATAGTTTACAATACAAAATATAATTGTTTTAATTTTAAAAAACAAATAATTCAATAATATTATTATAAAGAAATGTAGAAGCAACAGATAACCTTTAAAATGTTATTGTATGCTCTTGATAAAATATTAACAAGAGGTTTTTGCAAAGCATTACGTCTTTATTCCTTCCAATCACAATTCCAAGTATATCATTACTCGCAACACATCAGATTATTCTAAAACTTATTTTCCATATCAACGTGAAAAATATTAAACCAACCCCCATCGAACGCACGATACTCCAAAAATCAAATCTTTTTTTCTTTTTAATTTTCTTTTTCGAATGTGTCTATTTCGTACGTGCAAAATATTTACATTTTTTTTAGCAGATATAAAAATTAGAGTGTAGAATAATAATGGTCAATCTCTGTCGGGATTTCGATAAAATTATCGATAATCTTGTAAAAATCAAACCAATCTCTTGTAGCGCTATCTTAGCAGAATTAAAATCAACGCCATCTGCGTTTCTCCAATCGTTCCGCCGAGGAATTCGTTTCCGATAAACCGATGCCAACTTTCTTAAAACTCACTAACAATAGAAAATCTGTAAATTGATATTTTATTTATTTATCACTATAGAGATGTTTATACTATTATATATATATAGCTGACATTTAACATATTAATTCATTCGTACTTCTTTCTTCATTCATTATTCATTCTTCAATCTTTGGTTATCAGATATTTTATTTTTGTTATAAGTTACTTTATCATTTGACATTAAATATATTATTTTATAAAAATAATACGGTAAAGTAAATTATTTGTAGTACTATGAATGAAATAATTATCATCTTAGTACCTACACTCTCAATTCGAACTTCGCCATCTGGCGGCGTAAATCGTGGCGAGGAAATCTGACTTAAGACTTTAAACTCTTCCGAAGGAAGATACACGTCTGTCGCAGATACACGAGGAACGTCTCGACGCACGAACGACGGAGCCCGGGTGCTTTAAATCGAACAAAAGCTTTCATGGTAAATGGCGGCCGTAGTGTATACTCGGCGAGGAAGCCTTTCGCCAGCCATCCTGTCGATTACGAGCCGTTCGGAAACTTCTTTACGACCGATTCGTCGAACGATGACGCGGAGGAGATTTCGCGACGGAATGGCCGCCATTTTGCAGCGTGCTCGCGCGAAATCTCGCGTCTCGTTCGAGAGCTTGCTCGTGAATTTTCATTCACGACTGTCTCACTTGGTTTTCGGAAATTTTTACGTTCGTCCCAAACGAACCATCTCGCGGTCGTTGTCTATCGACGATCAATAGCGAAGTCTTGATCGTTTTCGTTACAATTTTTCTCTCCCCCCTCCCTTTTTTCTTCCCTTTTTCAAATTATTCTTTTAGTAATAATTTGGTTTAATTATTTGTCAAATGATGAATTTAAAGTGAATACTTGTAACTGAGTTAACACAAAGATTCTGAATTTTATTTCATTTTTAAAGAACTGTATAGATTGTCGAATATAACGTCGGCTCTATTTTGTGCCAAAATCGAAACTTGTTTTCACTCGTAACAATATCAAGCAAGATCTTTTCACTCGTTTGGCGCTTGTAATTTCACAGAACATCTCGAAAACAAATACCTCCCTTTCTTCACAGATCCGTAGTTATGCGTGTCAACTTTTAAAAACATCATCTTCTTAATTTTGTAATAAATTCTATAAAGACATAACTTGAAGAATCTTCATTCATATCTTTTGAACGCAACCAAATATTTTCCCCGGTACATCGACATTTTATACATTTGTACCTTGACATTACACTACCACCGATTAAAGTGTAAAATTTTTATGGAGAAATTAAAGCGCAAGGAACAAGAAGAAACGTATAATGCGGTAAAATACGCAATTTTCTCATATATTATATATTCTATTCTATTCTATTCTGTTATATATTATAATACGTTTCTATTTATACATATATGAAATAATGGAAAATTACACTCTTAAAAAATAAAAAATAAATAATGAAAAATACACTCTTAAATAATGGGAAATTATAAATTCCTTACTTTGACTACTTTGTCAAGTAGTTATAGTGTCAATATCGATACTTCGTACATTATGTACTTTTAATTTTTTCAAAAATGGACAAAGATCACCCTCGTTACAATTCCTCTCTCCTCAAATCTACGTATCGCGATCGTTTGACAGTAACAATCGAGCCGAAAACGCGAGAATCTCACGAAGACCTCTGTTTTCTCTCTCTCCCTCTCTCTCGAGAAGAACCGCCGCCCTTGTAATTCAAGGAACGAATTTGCCTCCTCAGGGACGTTTTTTTACCTAATTGTACGCGACACGTATACATGGCGTGCACGTCGAAACGAAAGAAACAAATCGGATTAGACGGTGGCTGGTCGCTCGATGCGCAATAAGTATCGCCGACGGCGAACAGATTGGGCCGGCACCGAGAAGCCGAAGGAAACTGTCCGTTAGCACGAGTGAGGAGGGCGGGTGGGTGGAAGGTAGCCAGACACGGGGAAGATAGATTGGGGAAATGAGAGAAAGACGAGGCCGATCAGCGCGATGTAATTTAAAAAGTTCCCTTGTCCCCGTGAAATTGATAAATCGCGCGAACGTCTTCCTTCCTCGTTCATTTCCTCTTCCCATCCAACCCCCCGGTCCTCGTGACTTTCTTCCTTCCTCCTCGTCGTCCGCGTCTCCCAGCGTGGCACTTCCTACCTCGCACAAGCGCAATCAGTGATAATCTGCTCCTACGAGCGATAAATTAAAAAGTCCATTCGTCCGGCCCGGCTACATGTCCGCCTTCCACTCTCCGCGATAATTCTCCCCGTGTTTTCCCGCGGAGCAGCGAGACGACGGAAAGTTTCTTCGGCACGTCGGAAAAAAGGAGGAGGTGGGCACGGATCCCGTAGCGTTGGTGGTAATTTCTCTGGCTTCTAACGACGGACGTAACGTCGAAGGGGGATGATCGAGGCGTCCTGTTCTGATGATAAATTCAGTTGATGACAAACGTCCCGGTGACAAACGAGGATGCTTCGATCGACGTCTCGTTTAATCCCTTTCGCCGCGACGAGGATTTGTTTTTTCTCGGCGCTCGTGCGAATTTCCTTTTTCGAGCGCCGTGATGAGCTTATCTTCTGACGATGAGCGCATATAGGCACCCGTGAGTCGCGATGAATTTATTTTTAATAAGTTGAACGCTCACGCGTGCCCATAGGTCTGGACGCTCGTATGCGCTTCATAGTACTCAAAGGGTTAGAGGTTCATCGATCGATCGAATGCGGAAGTGATCCTGGAATTACGCGTTAGATATTGTGTGAGAGGAACATTTTAGAAAGGTGGGTTATCGTAATATTACGTTGCAACTATCAGAGTTTCCTGAAATTTTGATAGTATTATAATTGTATAGTATTATATAATTATAATCTAAATTGTAGAGTCTAATTGTGGAGTTTACGTGATTAAAGATAAGAAATAAAAATTTTAGAGGATTAAAGTTACACGCAGGTACGTCAGAAATTTCTCGAAATTTACGATTGTGCATGATTAGAAATATCTTCTAAATGATTTTTCGATGAAATTCTGGAAATCGTGGACTTTAGACGTAAAAACGTAAAGATAATCGCACGACAGGTTTTGCGAAATTAAAGCAGAATTATCTCCTAAACTGGCGATTTCTCGACGCATTTGAGTAACATACTTTTGTGCAAACAATATCGGTCTGGATCGACGAACGCATTAAAAATGGTTATGATTCTGTTCGAAGAGCACACGGTCCCTCTGCAGAAATAACACCGGAACGCAGTCAGTTACGAAAATATCGCGTACACTGGTAACAATTCTGTTTTCTAAACTCCGTGCAGTTTGAATAAATACATACAAATTAGAAAATCAAATTGCACCAGTGTCCCAGATATTCAGGAACCACCTTTCATCGAAATATTCCTCGCTCCGAGTGATGATAAAAATGTAAATCAGGATCGTAATATTAGATTCGAGAGTTAACTAACAGCCAAAGAGTTCAATGAAAAGGAAAAAAGAAAGAGAGAGAGAGAAACACGATTTCCCAATCACGGACGGAAGATAGATAAAGAGACACACAAACACAAACACACACAAACATACACACATACAACGCAACAATAAGAAGAGTGACGGAAAGGAGAGAAAAAGAGGAGAAGGACGAGGGTGGATCGCAGATAGGAGCGAAACGAGACGAGATGCCGGCGATGAGGCACGTAGAAGAAAACGAACCCCTGGCAAAGAAATAGTCGCTGGCTTTTTACTTTCTCCCGCGGGACGGAGAGGGTAAAAGGCAAAGCTACGAAAAGCCGGGCTTTATTGCCTACGAGGGCAGGCAGGATCCTCGTGCGCGGGATAGGAGATTGTTTAGATCCCTGGTCCGGGTAGAAACCGTATCGCAGAGAGGAGAGACTACACGTTGCCTATCTAGGATCGTATAGCCCCCCTCCCCTCCCCCCTTTCTCTCTCTCTGCCAACGGATTATGGTCGTGAAACGTTTCACGTCGTCCATTTTCGTGGCTCGTAACGCGACGCTTATTGTAAACTTGCACGGGATCGTACAAAGTCCTTCGACGGCGTTTTGTCGTACTTAGGGGGGATCTTTTTTGAAACGATCTGTCCCGAGATTCCTCCGGCCACGTTTTATCTCCTTTTATGCGGTCCCTCCGCCGAATATTAGGCGATGCCCGATTTTCTGCTCCGCAGGCGCGCTTCCGGTTCTTCGTTGGGGAAGCGTGCGAGATCACATGTAAATAAGCAATTGTTCGTGTTTGATTGATAAAGCAGAGGGGAAGGGTGGTTCCTCTAATGGCGAACAGTTTAGGCTCTTCTTTGTTAGATGAACAAAGAATATTATATTTTTCATTCCTATACGAGCCGGTCAATGTCGTGTGACGTGTGTTGAAGAAGTTAATTTCTGCACAATGGGGGATGAAGTAAAAATTTTGCAAACTGTAATAGTATCGAGGAATGTTATTTCTTTTAAATTTTTGGGTAACAAGGGGTGAAGTAAAAATTTTGTAAATTGCAATAATATCGAAGATTGTTATATTTTATTTAAAATTGTTTTCTGGATAAGGAGGGATGAAGTAAAAATTTTGTAAATTGCAATAATATCGAAGAATATTATATTTCTTTTAGAGTTATTTTCTGGATAAGGAGGAATGAAGTAAAAATTTTGTAAACTGCAATAGTATCTAGGAATGTTATTTCTTTTAAATTCTTGAGTAATGAGGGATGAAGTAAAAATTTTACAAATTGCAATAATATCGAAGATTGTTATATTTTATTTAAAATTGTTTTCTGGATAAGAAGGGATGAAGTAAAAATTTTGTAAATTGCAATAATATCGAAGAATGTTATATTTCTTTTAAAATTATTTTCTGGATAAGGAGGGATGAAGTAAAAATTTTGTAAACTGTAATAGTATCGAGGAATGTTATTATTTCTTTTAAAGTTATTTTCTGGATAAGGAGGGGTCAAGTAAAAATTTTGTAAATTACAATAATATCAAAGAGTATTGCATTTCTTTTAGAGTTAATTTCTGGATAAGGAGGGATGAAGTAAAAATTGCAACAGCATCAGAAATATTATATTTCCCTTACGTGAACCATTGTAAAGTTATACCTTGTACCTCTGGATTTAAATTATTTCGGCCTTGAACCAAATTGCTAAAATCGATCGACACCGCTTTTGCGTGAAATTAATTAAAAGTTAATAACAGAGATCAAACTAATGGAACCGACGTTATCGCGATATTCGAATTAAATTACCGTTGAATTTTAAAGAAACATTGAGCACCCAGTGTCAGACCTAGCAAAAACAAGTAATATAATTCAGGACAGCTTCGAAATAATTTACAATTCGAATTGCATCAACTACCATTCCCAGAAGAATAAAATAAAATACATCGTGCCGCAAAGAAATTTCCATTTATTCGTGACAACGTAACGAAAAATCCGCAGTGTAGTCAGACTCGAGTAACGTCATCCGTGAAATCCGTCTTTCCTACGAAATTGCGCGTTAACCTCCGAAGATTTACTCGATGAGAGTCGCAGGGAGACCTGCCTCGTGCACGGAATCGGGATATCGAGGTAGGAGAAGATATCGACCTCGTCCCCGTAGATCACCGTAGTATTTCCCCATCGACACACGGTATTCTTCCGCTCTTCTTCTTTATCGCGTTATCTGCTCGCCGTGAGCAGCCGAAAGAGAATGAGAAAACAGAAGCGTCGAAAAACACGTCCATCGAGGTGTCGATAGATCCTCCAGAGAGGATCTTTTCGCGAAGAAAGCGGCGCCCCGGACAAGATTAGAATAGAACTTCTTCTTGGAATTGTCGGAGATCGAGATTCAACGAAATTCATTCTCTTTTCAGTTTGACGGGTCCTCGTTCAGAGTATTGTGCCTGTTTGAAGAAAGACGCGACATCTTCAACGTTTGAATGGATTTTGTGCATTCTAATTTGCGCGTGTCAGAAAATACATTTGAAAATAATAAAAAATTGTACATTATATGCTTGTTTGGTTGCATTCAGAACTCGTTAATGTCCAAAATTATTCCTTTTCTGTTTTGAATATTTGAAACTTGACAGACAGACTTTAGTGATTGACTGTGTAACAAGTAATCACTGAACTTATATTTGAGAGTTAAGGAAATAAATTTAGACAAAGAAAGTTCAGTGATTGACTGTGTAACAAATAATCGTTCTAAACTAATATTTATTAAAGCACTAATATTATTAAAATATAAAATATTTATTAAAATTGCTAATATATATAAATTAAAGAAATAAATTTATTCCTAGAAAGTTCATAAATTTAATTATATTTAGAAGAAACACACTTGTGAATTTATTTATGAATTAATTGAAGAAGTAAAATCTGGATAGGGAATTGGTCATAAAGAAAAGCATTGTGCTTTTATATCTAAAATTTCGTATTATATTTTTGTAGAATTCTTTTTCACATCACGTGCAGTTTTGACAATTATCTCTCACTTTCACATGAAACACAGAAAGCTAAAGAAAGTCACTTATTGATCAAGTATTAAATCTGAAACTGATACAGCTAATAAAAGTAACGTTTGAATTAAACAATTTTTTGTCATTGTTCGTTCATCGAGCTTCCCCGCGATACTTGTTCCCCAATTATTCACGCGAGAAAACCTCCACGGAGATTCACGGCGAGTCCTTTAACGTACACGACACGAGGAAGACGTTTTCACGATTGGGAATTATTGCGTCAAATCCATCGCGGCAATGTATTCATTTATGCGGTCGGTATGAATATCATTTATCCAGCCGGGCGATGTGATATGATATTTCGCGATATGTAAGGCTTCGATATTACAATTTCAAATTCCGACTGAGAGAGCTTGCCTGGGTGTAACGCACCCAGGCGCATTAAGCAGGGTCAATATCGACGGGATGCAAGAACCATGAGTATTCCGCAGGTGTTGCCACGTCTGTCGCGTGTGTGCACAGGATCCCCTATTGGGTGTTAAAGGAAATAGAATAGAAACGCGTGGATTTCTCGAACAAGTGTATTAGAGAGCTTTCCCGCGGGATAGAATTTATGACAGTGGTCAGGAACCGCGCTGTTGCTTTTCAATGAAAATCGAGCGAGCGTGGAGATTCTCATCGAAGCTCGCCCGGCTCTTACTGTCAATTCGAGGGAGCGTAACAATTCCTGCCGTGAAATTTATTTATTTCGTCGAATAAAAATTTTACCGAACCACGGTTCGTGCAAATGAATCACTCAAACTTTAATTAATTAAAGAAATGAATAATTCTTAAGTATTTCGATAGTTTTTAAATTATTCTTATCGAGTGACTACTGCAGTGAAATTTATGCACGATGCACGGTGAAAGACGAAAGAAATTTGTTTAAATTTTTACGTGATACGTATTAAAATAACACGTAGTAAATATTCTTTTCCTATTAATGTTAAATGTTAAGATGATAAATATTTAAACTGTGATAATTTCGTGATAAAAAAATGTTCGTGCAACAATAAACTCATTTATACTAAAATGTTTAAATGGGTGGTAGGTAAATGAAGATACTTTTCTTCTCGAAAATGCTGTAAATCATCGTAGTGTATTGAAGAATATAAAATATTGAAGATTTTTTTTCATGACTAGATCAAGGATCGAAATCTTCCTTCTTACGACAGTCCCTGAGAAATTGAAGTATTGGCTTAGACGACAAATTCAAAATTCGATAAATTCGCAAAAAGAAATCATATATCGAGATTCTGAGGAATCATTGTCAAGGGGAGGTTCCTTTAAATCTTTCATAGACTCTATGAAAAGAACTTTTCAATACTTTTACACACGATGACAATTCTGCGAGCATTATTACGAAAAGAGGTGTCTTCACTTTGCCATCCGTTTCTCTCACGTAGCGTAAAAATACGACGCTACGAGACTTATAGTTCGAGCTTATTACCCAGTGATGATTTTTCTTCACAAAATTACAACCAAACAAATATTAATACGTGATTCGTATCATTCTGCGATTTCCAACGAATTCCTTTCAACTCCGCGATCAATCGCGATCATACCGAACGTACCAGGGAGCGTCTTTCCGACTTGTCAGCTTTATTCAGCAATGATTCGATATCCCTCGGTGCCAGGAGGGCAAAACGACAGGACCTCCTTCCGACCGATCGATCGGTCCCTCGGTCTATGTGCATTCGAGACGAGGAAACACGGGTTACGCTAATACCGCGTGCCGAATGTTATACAGGGAACGTAGAGATAGACGTGCATGCGCGCGTATTGTGTATGTGTGTGTATATGTGTGTGTGGGTGTGTGTGGGTGTACAGGCAGCAGGACGAATTCCAGAGACAGCTTGATGGATGATACCTTTGTGTCCTCGTTGTGTGTACGCGCACACACGTCGTGCGTCATCCTACGTGGATCGTTGCTCACCAACGGCAGAAACGCGCCCCGAAGGAAAGAAATTCGACCGTGTTCCACAAATATTTTTCAAACGGAAGTGTCCCCTCTCGCCTCTCCGTAAGCGTAACGAAAATATCGTTAAACGCGCGCGGACCGCGCTAAAAGCTGTCGAGGTGCGGTGGAGGAGCGTAGGATTTGCGAATGAAGGATGTATCAGTGGTGAAAGATTGATATCTCTCTGGTGTGGGTTTTTTTGGGGGGAGGGTGGGAGGTAGTTGATACCGGGATCGATCGATCATTCGGGTACATTCTAATTTGGGAAAGGAACACTTCGTTGGAGTGATTTATTGATTACGGTTGCCGCACGGTGATTCTTGTTTTCGTTTGTAGCGATTGGCGAAAGTATACTTGAATATTCATTTGTGCGTGTTACTTTGAAGTAAATAATACAATTGGAACATGTATGTATCTTTATGTAACGTTTCTACATATTTTACGTGACATTTATAAATAAATGTATTTGGCATATTGTAATATTTAATACAGTTTTACATAGGCGTTGACAATGACAAAAATTAAAATTGAAAATAAATTCTCATCCAAATCATCCGCCACTGAATATTTCTCGATGTACAATAAAAATCGTGGTTTTGTGATGCCATTTTAAAAAACTGGAAATAAAACGAAAAATTGAGAGAAATCTTCTCGGAGGTGGTGAACAATTGCATTTCGAAAGTGTAATCTTCGCGATTTTTCGTCGGTATTCTTGCCGCCGGATTAAAATCTCGACGGTGACAAAGGAAGCCGCGAAGCAAATAGCATAATGGCTCACAGCGTGGCGCGGGGTTTCCTTCGCGAGTTATGTTACTAGCCCTCGAGTCACGCCTCTCGCATTTACGAGTCGACGATGACGTACATAAGCTGGGAAACACGAGCAAAAAACAATTGAACCAATTGAATCTTTTTGACAACGCGAAGAGATGTAAGGAACAAACTTCTCCCTTTTTTTCGCGTCCCTGAATTTATTTGAGGACGTTTCAACGTAATATCCAGCGAACAAGTATGGAATTTGTGGGAAACATTTGCTTTTGTAGGAATTTTGTGTTTAAAAAATAAAAAAAGTGTTATTTTTTTAATGAAAATTCTTTATGAAGATATCTACGGTAAGAAGATTTTTAAATATTTCATGAAAATCACAGATTTGCTATTTTAAAATGAAATTGAGTTTAAATGAAATTTTGAGTTTACGTCAAGACCAACTAGATGATATTTCTTAAATATTTCTCAAGGATATATACCTCTAACAAATCTTTTTTTAATTTCATTCTGCGCAGAGAGAAATGTTATAAATTTTACACATATATTCAAAATAGTTTAACTCCTTGAGAACCTAACACTACGTGAGATGTCTACCATCTCTTCTTTTTAAGGTGATACTGTATCATTTAAACACGAAAGTTCAGAGTTGTAAGCTACGCAACAGCATACGCATCCAGAAAAATAGAATGATATTTCTTGCGTATCCAAATAATATTTTTCATTTCACTCGCATCACGTGTTCGAAATTCACATTCAACGCGTCCATCGACGAGCCGACATTCTTTGTAATAACACTCTTGCTCTTCGCGTCGGTCGGATGGAACGTTCTTCACCTTTCATGCCGATCTGTACGATCCACGAAGATGACAAGAGCGCCGGCATTGTCGTTCGCTGTATCGGTCCTTATCGCGGCGACCAGAGGGCAAGGAACTATCGGAGAAGACTGTTTCCTCCTTTCCATCGATCGGTTCGTTCGACACAGACGACGACGACGACGATCACGTGGTCGGTTAGGAAACGAGAAATGTCGTGGAACACCGCACAGAAAGAGAAGATGGACAAACATTGCCGACTCGAACAGATAGATAAGAGTCTTTGGTCGAGCCACGCGACGACGTTCTCTAGGAACGGTGATATAAAAATGTTCTCTGACACGGGATATGCGCTCGAAGGTTTTGAAAAACCTTCCGATCGTGGTTGAAACTGTTTAAAATTAAAATTGAAACGTTCAGTGGGAAATTCAAGAGAGTTGCCTTTCGATCAATTTCTTTAACGTTAGAAATACCAAATTGATATTTTAAATTATAATTATAAATTGATATTTTTTTTTTACCAAAATGGTCAATTTATAATTTTTGTTTAGTATTTTACGGATGTTTTTTTTGGATATCTTGTTAGATACTTTTATGTTTTGGTATTTAGATATTTAGATTAGACTTAGAACACTTTATTTAAAATAGTATTTTTAGAGACGTAAATAAAATAGTATATTTACAACGTATAAGTATTATAAAATTTTTCTATTTCTTTTTTCTTAATTCAATGAAAAGTTTTATGTTTATTTTATGCTAATTGTCAGTAGTCCCAGTTGATGTGAATAATGAAGTAATCGAAGCTCGAATCAACTGATGTTCTTAGTTAAAAAAAAAAAAAGTATACCAAGTATTGATACTTACTTTTGTACTAAATAATTTCATCATTTCAGAAAATTATTTTTCTTTTTCAACACTGTACATATTATAAGCTTCCATATTTTGCATCTAATTTTTTATCGTTGAATGGATTATAAATAATGTAGTACAATATAATTTACAATATTATAATATTTATATTTATATTTATTTATGAACGATTATGATATTACTATATTATTGATGAAATGTAATGATTGGATTTGAATATCTCAGATAATACTTAATATTGAAATACTTTTCTATTGAAAAACGAGATCTTCTCAACTATAACCAATTCTGATTTTTCGTTTTAAATCAACAACAATAAATAATCCCGTCAAATACAATGCAGAATGCATCCATCCGGGGAAAAATTCGATGAATAATGTAACAATATTTTTACAGGGTGAATTCCTTTTGTATCGAAGCAACACTGTTGTATTCTGATTTTTCAACATTTTTAGAACTGGACTTTTTCTTTTTTGCTCACGTATTCGCGCTGTATATGCGCGGATTTTTATTTAAATGATTAAACTCGGTTGCGTGTAAATTTAGCTGTCAGCAGCGGCCATGGAATATTCAAATGGGATATTCACGTTGCGACGTCGTGTCCGATGCATGTGGATGTTAATAAACACTCATTATCAGAGTCGTGATAAATATTGCCGCATATATTTTCTTGCACGCGCGTCAGATACCTGGTATCGCGCGTTTATCGCCAAGTTTATCGAGTTAAATAATTTTCAATTTAACGTCCGATGGATGTTTCTCGATTTTCTAATTAGAACGGGGATGTAATTAAAGGAAATGCATTCTCCTTTCCCTTTTCTTTTTAAAGAGAAAATAATTACAGATTTATTAATAATTGTCCCAATGCTTCCTCCTTTCCCACAAAAAAAAAGAAGTGGACTCGCGTCATTTCAAAATAAATATTCACTTTCGTCATTATCACATTCATTTCGTATTTATTAGATGAAATGAACGTTGGATTCTACGATTTTATGAAATTTCAAGAAATTGAAGTTTAATTTAATATTATGAAATAAAATAAATTTTATTGATGAAGGCTGGCGATCCTTGATACAAATTTCAATAATACAATTGTTGAATACTACATCTATCATAGTCTACAATATTGTACGATACTTTGTACAATAAACAAAACCATGTGTCGATTAGATACACGTCGATTAGATACGATGAAATGGTCATGCGAATAATAATAAGGGGAAAAAATCTATCGTTCCAGGAATGCAACATAATTGAATATACAGAGTGTCCTGCGACTCGTTGTCAATCGACTGCGAGGTGATGCTACATGTAAAAATGTATCGAAAAGAAAGAACAAATAATTTGTTCGTTAAAGCCTTCGTTTTAGAGAAAATCGAGTTTGAAAATTTATCAACTATACTCGAGTTTGACTGATTTACACGAGGATATTTTATACACGAAAGTAAGAAAAAAAATAAAAGATATAGAAAAATTTTTTTTCGAAAAAATCAATTTGGAACACGTTTCGTTAGAAATCATCGTAACTACACGCGTACTTGATAAATATGTAGCGGCTAGCAGATGTCGAAGAAAGTCGAAGTCGTTCTCACGATAAGAAAAGCCAGAAGACTTACGACTCTCACGCCAGACATGCTATTGAATCGCGAAGGCCAAGCCTTGTTCTTACGGTGTATAGGATACAATATGGTCCGCACCAAGTGATAGTAACACGGTCATGAATAGCATCCGCGAGCGTCGTGAATTCTAGGATTCTGAAGGGCCCGCACTCAGGCCGAAGGGTCTGAGATACACCAGATGGTAATAAGCAAGGCCCGGAAGAAACGGTCCCTGTCCGTAGCTTTCCTAAGTGGCTAAGAACATTTTCAAACTCGATTCTCTCTTCAAACGGAGCATCTCGCGGAGAATTTTTATTCCACGTTCCTTACTTACTCTCGCACTATTAGAACAACCTCCTTTCTGTCAAGTTTAGAATTAGCTAAATTCTCCATATAAATTTTCAAACTCGATTCTCTGTTCAAACGGAGCATCTCGCGGAGAATTTTTATTCCACGTTCCTTACTTACTCTCGCACTATTAGAACAATCTCCTTTCTGTCAAGTTTAGAATTAGCTAAATATTATTCTCCATACAAATTTTCAAACTCGATTCTCTGTTCAAACGGAGCATCTCGCGGAGAATTTTTATTCCACGTTCCTTACTTACTCTCGCACTATTAGAACAACCTCCTTTCTGCCAAGTTTAGAATTCTAAGCTAAATTCTCGATATAAATTTTCAAACTTGATTTTCTCTTCAACGAACAAACTTTGTTCTTCCTTCTCGATGCATTTTCACCCGCGTGAATCGTCTACGCTCTGTACATCCGCGCGCATACGTGCGATACGAATCACGTGTAAATAACACGTCGGGGAATTTCGAATTTTTCCGAATCTCTCGGTGACGAGGGAAAATCGTACGCGATCGCCGCTAATTGTATGCGAGCCAGTTCGACAAACGCGCAGTTACAGTTATCGGGCCACGGCTATTGTTTAACGCGCAATTTCAGCCGAGGCTACACGGTGATTTATCACGCGGGAATAAATTACTTGGCGCCAAAGGCCTGGGAGATCGGGCCGTCACACGCGCCTCACGCGTTTTGTTCCTCGCCCGGCCTCCGCCGGATATCGATCGGTCCCCGTTGCTTTATCGCCCGTGCCCACCTGTCGATGGAAAATCGATGTCACAATCCCCCCCTGCTCCCTCCTTCCTGAATAATTTCATAACCTTTTCACGCCTTCGCGCGTTATAATGGCCGAAACAACATATCACGATGCGGGCGGACAAACCACGTCGAACAATCCCGCCCGTTCATCCCAGTCTCGAAGTTCAATTGAAAATTTCCAAATCGTTCGAGCCGGTTTTGTTTTTTTTGAGAACTGTTATTACTAAGTTGTTATTAACTTGTTATTAATGAGAACGATCTGAAGGGATTTGAAGTAATTCGGGATTCAGAGTGACTGATTTTCTTTGTATCGAGAAGTTTGATTAACTTTTTTGTAGTTTCAGGATTGCAAATTTGTTTGTTAATTTAGAGTGACTGGTATTTCTTTTTTTCTTTTTAATATCGAAGAATTTAATTCACTTTTTTCGTATCACAAGGGAGAAGAACTAGATATGAATTTGATAATGATTTTGTTTGATAATTTCAATTAACTTTCTGAACTATATATCGCCTGGTTTTGTCGAAGTATAAAGTATAATATAGTTTGTTATAATACTTTGTTAATTTATATTTATGGTAGTACAATACACGTACAACAAGGAAGATGTATAATTTTCTTTGGTAACTAACGTTGAGAAGTTTAATTAATTTCTTTTGCATATAAAAAGCAGGATTTAGAGACGAATTTATTTGTTAATTTTCGAACATTTCTTTCGTCCAAAATTATCCTCGCTTAATTTTATCAACATTTTTGTAAAAGAAAAGTATTGTTAATTTTTTGTTAATTATTTGTTATGCCAATTATTTGTTAATTTTCTTTAGTAATTATCTGTTAAAATTCTTTAAAATAAAGAATTTTCATATTTTTTTTTTTTAATTTCTATAAAGAATTTTTATATTTTTTTCTTTAAAATTTCTTTAGTAATTATCTGTTAAAATTTGTTAAAATTCTTTAGTAATTTTATTTTATTACATCTTGTATGTAACAAGGAGAAGAGATGACACTTGTTTACTTTTGAATTTTGTTTCATTGATTTTTAAAAAATTGGCTAAAGTTCGATTTTGTCGCTTAATTTTATGCAGACTTTTATACGTCTATGAAAAATTTGAAGCTACAAAAATGCACGTAGTAAATAAAAATATCTGAAACGTTTCAAATATATACAAACATCGATATAACAAATAAAATTCTGTCTCGTTTCCATTTTTACAATTGTTCCCATAAAAGTATAAAGTTGCACGCAAATACCTGCAATCTGGTTACAGGTGTACGGCAAGAGAATGAATCACAAATTTGTAGTTCATTAACTATTTCTCAGTAATCATCGAACATGGAGGAACACGTTTATATAATTTAAAGCGAAATTGGATTACTTCACTTTAATAGCGCTGATACTTGTATCGCGTTTTATTATGCACGAACACGTTCATAGCCGTGTTTTGTTAGTATTTATCTTTTGTTAGCTCGTGTTAATTTTCGTTAGTATTCGTCAGGTACTGGATCGTGGCTGGTGAATATGGTAGCACGGTTTAACTGAAATTCGATTATTCCACGTTGACGTACCGAATATTTGTCCTACGTGTCGCTGTGTATAGACGCAGCCTTTTTTTTTTTTTTTTTTTCAGTTTCGATATTGACGTTCCTAGATTTAATGTTACACAATCAAAAATTACGCAACGTGATATATTGCGGCGTAATAGATACTTGGAACGTCGTTGCACCAAAATTAATTAAAATTTCATTAACACCTTTCAGTACTTTACATCTCGAAATACTGATAATCAACTAACGTTCGTGTGCTTTTTTTTTTTTTTAATTATTTCAATGGGAATACATCAACGATATAGGAAAAATTAACCAAGTTAAATCGGATATTGATCGAATTATGGAATTGTGGAGGTATAGTGATAAATATAAATTGAAAAATTTAAGTTTGATCTTCACGTGACAATCTTCAACGTCTCAAAACTGAACAATTATTATTATGTGATATTTATGGAAAAACGTGACGTATTACGTGTTTTCATTTAAAGTTCATGATACAAGTCCTTCTTATTGGATTTTAATTAAATTGTACTATTTTTTTGCATTTATAAAATTTATACCATGTTCTTCCAACTCTTCGAGTGTTTGGTTCGTACTAGAATATTGTACAAACAATCTTATAATCAATAATAAAACTGTTACTTTTCAAGATTCAAAGAGAATAACATACTAACTACATACTAAATAAATACATCAAAAAGTTTATACATATACGAATGTATTCTTAATTTGCTCCATGCTTTTCTTTAAAAGTTTAATATTAAACTTTTAAATTTTTGGTAATTTCAAGTCCTCAGAGCATATAATCAACGTTGAATAAATTTTATTTAAGAAATAAATATTGTAAAGTGAAACTAACATAATCGATCTCTACATTTTCATTCTTAAGTAATCTTAAAATTTTGATTTTTAGTATCAGGATATAATTTCTTTTATTTTACACTGTCGATTAGTAGCGTTTCATGTGTTAAAAAACTTATTATAATAAACGTGTTAAGGGTTGCAATCCCTAGTTGTCTCGTACCAATGGCAAAACCGATATTTTCATTCTTTCTAACTTAAAATTTTTAATTTTTATTAACTTTAAAATTTTTAAGGATTCGTCTCACTTATTTCACACCGTTAGTGTGTCAAGAAACATATCTTTGTTGTATAGCGAACACGTCAAAAGTTGCACAAATCCTTAATTGTCTCGTACCAATGGCAAAACCGATATTTTCATTCTTAGGTAACTTTAAAATTCTTAACTTTTAATTTTTTTTAATTAAAAATTTTTAAGGATTCGTCTCATTTTTTTCACCCCGTTAGTGTGTCAAGAAACATATATCTTTGTTGTATAGCGAACACGTTAAGGGTTGCACAAATCCTTAATTGTCTCGTACCAATGGCAAAACCGATATTTTCATTCTTAATTTAAAAAATTTTTAAGGATTCGTCTCATTTATTTCACACAGTTAGCGTGTCAAGAAACATATTTATTTGTTGTACAGCGAACGCGTCAAGGGTTGGAAAAATCCTTGGTTTTCTCGCGTCAATGAACCACAAGTCGGAGTTACACCTCGATCGGTGAAACCGATCGGTCACGTGGCAGTCGCTTCGATAAACCGCGTATCCCATTGAACGGCGATAGGCCATTTTCCGGAAACACCGGCAAAGGTCACGCTCTTACGATATTTCTCTCCCCCCTGTGTCGGGAGCGGTGAGCCGCGATTAATCGCAGGCGCGGGCATAATACGACGCTGGCGTATAAACGGCGTGGCGCGCGATCATTT
Organism: Melipona bicolor; assembly: GCA_030673865.1. Taxonomy (NCBI): domain Eukaryota; kingdom Metazoa; phylum Arthropoda; class Insecta; order Hymenoptera; family Apidae; genus Melipona; species Melipona bicolor. The sequence continues at coordinate 1,017,072 of JAHYIQ010000019.1, forward strand.
TCCAATGAACTGTTCTCAGATTAATGGACGCGGGCACGCACACACGCGCGCTCGTCGCCCGTGCATCGGTATTCGTTATATTCGTTCGTCGTGTGTGCACGGGGCTCGCGCATTCGCGCTTTACGCAAAATCGTGTGTGCGAGTCACTCGCACGAGTCTGGTATCCGGCGAGCACAATGTAGCGTAATAGCGAACTCGGCTTCGATTCCGCTCCCCGGCCTTCCTGTTCGATCCACGCTTGGATCGCGCGTTCCATTTTTCTCCTTCTTTTTCCTTCTTTTCCTTTTTGTTCTCCCTCGTTAACGGCGAGATCACGCGAAAACAGTCGGCGATGTGACAATGATATGAATGTTGGAATTAAATTGTATCTAATATTGTTATTTTATATCTGGTTGGCGGCGATTGAATATAATTTGTCGCAGTATTACCAAGACTCCAGTTTGCTAAATTTTGTAAAGGGACATAACGACGAAAACGTATCAAGTGGATACATGAAACTTTCCTTCGTATTAAAAATTTTAATAATTGAACGAAGGAGCTACGAACAGAATGTTGTGTCAATGAAACTTTATGGTCCTTAATGTGTTAAATGAAATGGTTTATATAGATTATAATGATCGTAGATGAGTTGTATAGATTATAATAGTGGTTAAATTTCTTTTTTCATGCTCTCTGAGCACGTTGGGAAGAAACGTATATAGTGTCATTTTAAAAATTATTATCATCGATCAATTCAAGCCTTTAGCATAATGCAATTTTGCGCTATTTTCTGAAAATTTTGTTACAATAAAAAAGTATAGATATTTAATAAACATTTATATTTTGAACTGATATTTGGACCGAGCCGTGTATTTATAGATATGGTTTTCTTTAGTAAATGAGTGATAAAACGAAATGAGCGATAATGTGATTTTAGAGTTGAATTTTGAGCAATGTCGACGAAATATTTATTTTGGTACAAGTGAACGTCGATAAACGCAAACGCAAACGTGGTTTATCTTCAATTTATTAAATAAACTCCGCGGTTATTCCAAATTACAAAACACTGTTGTTATAAAATTATACAATTTAATTAAATACACATTTTAGAACTGCGTTTATGCTCCCCTCCCCCACCTACGTCGGAGTTGTTAGAATGTTTCAGAAAATATTATTCCCGAGGCGTTTGTTCGAGAGCAAGTAAACGCGTTTAAAATAAACATAAAAAAGTATAATTATCACGCTGAGAGGTATGGTTGGTCTTTCGATTTGTTAAATGAATCGTACGATGTATACATGCATCGTAAGGGAATTAAGTTGCGGGATTATAAATTGACTTTTCAAGATTAATGTCACTGGCGGGATAACTGTATTCTGCATGACTGTATTCTTATAACCGATTTATATAGGCCATCCGTCAAAGTCGAGAACACCGTTGGTTTTTATTTATGGTTATTCCCCGGGGGTGTCTTAACGTAAACGATTTTGCAAAACGATCTTTCGCGTTTCGTTTCCTCTGACTCTTTCTTTCCCTCGAGCCATCACCGGTCTCACTGCCTCGGCACGTAATTAGTACTTTAACAAAGGACTTATTTTCATTCATTTAGTACAATAAGATTGCATAAATAAACTACACAAAGTGAAACCACAAAGTGAATGTTAGAGAGTAACATCTGCGAATGTCGTTCTTTTCTGCATTTCAATTTACTCCGTTTACCAACATAATGAACAACATTTATTTTTTTTTTTTTTAGATGATGCTTGTTATCAAATTTAACATTTATTAAAAAAGAAAAAAATAATATTAACTCACTGGGAACGAAGGAGTCATTTGTCACATCTTTCAATTTAATAAATTTACTGAAAGTAATAATTTATTAAGAACAATTCCTGTGCTTAATTCTCGCGAAAGAAAATGTCGAGATCGATTTTTAAAATTTTCCCTTATTGCACTTTTATACCAATCTTGCACTTTTGAGCTTGCGCTTCTAAGCGATTCAAACGCAATTTTTTCTTACGACCATTACAGTCAGTTTGAATTATCGACGATTTTTTCGTCGTCACTGGTACGGTTCATGCTCTCCGCTTTATTCGGCAGAAATGACTCGATTTAAACGAAAATTGCAGATACGCCCTTTTGATTTTAATTAATTTAATTAAATGACACAGGGCAGATCGCGTTCTCATCGGCAAATATCGTTCACCGAAACAACATCCGCCGATTTCTTTCCACTCCCTCCCATCCGCCACCTGTTTCAGCGCTGAGCCAGCTAACCCACGCTATGGTATCGCAACGAATCTCGTTTCGAGCACGATGATGGATGTTAGGAACGTGGCAGTCTCTAGCGAGCTTTATAATCAAGTTTCGAAACATCATTCACCGAACGGTGGATGGTGGTTCGAATTGGCCCATTAGCCGGATCCAATTGGTTGTATCGCAACACGCGTTTCGCTATCTTTCCCCGTTGCCCGCTGTTGCTTATCGTTCTATCGCCTGTGTATACGATATTGAATTATCGGATTAATATCGCGGATCAGCCTACGCGTCCCAGAGTAATTACACCACTCGATTGTGTACATGTCAAGCGTCCGGAATTCTAAATAGCCCGGTTCGTTCGATTTTTGACGATTTCCAACTTTCATTGACACTGGCTGCGTATCGCGCGTTTGATTTTTTTTTTTTAAATCACTTTTAACTCTGGTTAAGTGATTTTCGATGACTTTGAGTTTGAAAGTAGTAAAGGTTGTCTGGCGTATAATTTTTTTTATTCATTGCACACGATGTCTCGATAATTTTGTAAACTTTAAATTGCTTATTGAAATTTTTTTTCATTCTTTAAAATATTGTTCGCTTGGTTTTAAGTAGATCTAGTGACTTTTAATTGTTTCTCGTTCGAAGTGAAGGTTTCTTAGTGTTTCAGAATTGTTTCGAAATTATTCGAGAACTTATTTTTATATTATATAAAATATTTGTATTTATTCGATTATAAATATTATATATTACATTTATATTTATTCGAAAAATTATTTAAACTGTAAATTCTGAGATTCATACTAGGGAAATAAAATTGTTCTTGGTCTATAAATTAGATAAAGTTTATACCTCATGCTATATTCTTTCAATTTTATTAGTTTGTAATTTATGTGATTCAACAGAAGCTTCATTTCATTACCAATTACTTAAATTCACTATCTGACATTAACAAAATTGAGAAATGAATATTCAGAAATGTGCGCGCGGTATGCAAATGGAAGAAAGCATCTACATTCGCAAAAATTTTAATCGTTCTTTCGCGTCAACTTTAACCTTTCGGTGCCAAAGCGGAAAACCTAATTGAATAAATTTGGCCAGAAGAAATTACGACAGAATCTAGCATTGTCGGCCGAGATCTCAAAATTCGTAGAAATTCGCTTTTGCGTATTTTACGCTAGTGAACGCAGAGTGAATCGCGGAGCAAGATTCCTACGAAATCCGTGAGAATATTAAATCTCGCTTACTTGTTTCCTGTAACCTCGCCGAGTCAGCAGGTACTGGAACATGCTTCTCATTTCCACGTGTCACACATCTGGAACAAGAAAGACTGCATTTAAATTCCAAAGGAACGATTTCGTGGACTTTTGCAATCTAAAATTCTCCAAAAGCACACGAAGCGTTCGTAATGTACTTATTTTCAAAGACAATTGAAAAAATGTGTTTGTTTAACTAAAACTACCGTAAAACAACTAAATGTGAATCTCTATTTTTCGAATATCTTAATGTTGTTACCGAATGTTGTGTATTGTAGGGGACACAACCCAGACTGCAGTATAAACATTCCCACGACGTGGACCCAGGTTACAGTATCGGGCACTTACTATGAGGCAACTGTCAAAAACCTCTCATGGGCCTGACCATAAACACCACTAGACAACACCCGAAAGGACATAGTGAGAGTCAGGGTGTAAAAGAACTGACTCCAATGCGTCAAAAGATCAGTTATCCGCATGTTTAGTACTAGGTGGTCCGCGTCTTGTGAGTATGCAGTCTAACAGTGTCTCCTACTTAGCTCTCGTGTTTAAACAGTCAATAGTAATAATTACTTTCGTACACTGTCTTGTAAATCGCAATCACTGTATTATTATTATTATTGTTGTTGTTGTTGTTGTTGTTATTATTGTATATATCTGTGTTTTTAGTGCCAGGGGTTTTTAAAAATCCGTGTTCGATTGTGCCATGCAGCGCGATAGCGCTTCGTTCATTTATTTGCGAGCAATGCCGATCGACGCGATCGCGCTGTTTTTTTTTCGTCCAGATATACCGTTCGATGCGCTCGCGCTTCATTCCATCGTGTTTTACGTTTTGTTTATGTGATAACATTCTATAAAATAGGTTTTGATTTTCCAATTCAAGATGTAATTTACACGTTGCGAATTAACGATCGTGACCAAACATCGCGGCTCATTTCACCACGCTCTGGCGCTAAAACGGTTAAAACACTAAATGTATCATCAGAGCTGAATATTTTTAATAATATCAGCAAGTAATAAATACTGTCCAAGTTGAATTGAAATCAAGTGTAGCGTTAGATCACAAAATAAATGTAAAATCGTGTGGATAGCACGAAAACAAACGATATAATAGAAAAAAGAAAATGTTAATATATAATACACAATATATACTACATCAAATATTAACATATTCGAAAAAATGAGTATTCACATGAGGAAGGTTTTACTCAATAACCTAACCTAAATAAGTTCTATGTAGGCCATATCATGGTAATAATGATTTTTTTTGTAGATGGAAGGCTCTCAAGGATCTCAAGGTCACATTGCTCCATCAATATCGATATCAACTTTTATTAACTTTTATTAACAAAGTTTTATAAACGTCTCTCCGAAAACAACAGTGGTTCCATTTAAACTGTCCACTCTGTATATATCTAATCGTGAAAATATTCCTTTTTCTCCTCTCTCACATGTTGCAATGCATCGTAAGCCATCTAATGACACAAAGATTTAACAAATATTAATATATTTAATAATAATAATATCATAATTAACTTATATCGCTTATATCGTCAGAAACGATTATGATGTTGCAACTTTTTCTTTTTTTCGGCAAGCATGCGTGTCAGGAATTTTATGGTAGGCTGCTTGGCTCGTTCCCTTCTACTTTTGTATATGACCTCGAGAAAGACCTGCCAGTACGGCCAAGCTTCACGACTTCACGGTTTCTGTGTCGGCGGCTGCGGAGCCCCGGGATAAGCACACACGATACGCGCGGGCGCCGGAAATGGTCGCCAGCAGTCGTCCATCTGCCGGTTGTATACGCGTCTATACATCACGTGTGTCTGCACACATCGGCGGATCGAACTCCATCGAACCTGAACAACGGATCGCTCTAATAGCTTTGCGATCTGCACGGAAAGTCCGTTTAATGGGAAGCGAACACGTGACGGGGGAGGCGAGAAGCTCTTTGTTGAGTGGTGGTTTGCTCTCGTATCGTTTTTCCAGCGACGAGCGGGCCATATAGGCTTTTGGAAAAGTATTTTGGTACTTGATACAGCCGCCGGGGCTGAATCGAGGGTTGAATTTCCACCGCGCGGAATTTTTTTTCACGTTCCGCGTGTTTCTAGCAAGAAGCTTAGTTACGAAGTTCATTAATTATTAAAGTGTACGTGTATGTTAATTATTGTTAATAAATATTATTAAAGTATACATATATTATTAATATATATGGGTATATTAATGTAAATGGTATTTTATTATTTATCGATGAGAGTGATGGAATTATCACTCACTTTTCATGACTCAGATAATAATAAAAGAAAATCATGTCGATTGCTTTTTTGTGCAACTATAGTATAACTAAAATAGTACGGGAAAAATGATATACTATAAATAAATAAATATTACTTGAAAAGATATATTACATGTAAATATAAAAAAAACTGCACGACTTGTACCCCAGTATGATTCGTCTCACTGAAAGGCCCAGAAGCAACTGTTCCGACTAGGAATGAAGACGACTTTTTTGCCATAAAATTTTATTGATGTGCAAATATTTGAATCGATACAAAACAAATTACAGGCGCGATCGCTCAGTACCAGACAATGCCACTCCCACTCGAGTCTATCCCATGCCCCCTCACGAATCACGTGACCCAAATTAACCAATCGCTAATTTTCGTTGCACTAGCGTTGCACCTGAAGAGGCCCGATTTTCTGGGTTACCCCCACTAAAATCACTTTCAGTAATAATATGAAAAATATACAATGATGGAAGAAAACAGAAAGAGTTTACAAACGGTTGTGTATAAGTATAATTTTGTTTTCTAAAAAGATAATACATTTTCTCTCCACATGTTTCTTAATCTTTCATTTACTCGTCACTGTCTGGATAATATAAATATTGATAGTACTCGAATGACTAATATGAACATAGATAGTTATAAAAATTGCAGAACAATGGCTCTGTTTTCTCTGATAAATGCTCGCGAGTCCTCTTCTGAACTCATGATATTATTATATTATTATAAGAGAATTCAATTTAAAGTCTTTCAACTTCAAGTTTTTTGTTGTCCCCAATTTCCCTATGAATGGTACAGTTCACTGTCGTTCTCTCAACAAAAGGTTGTGACAACTTCGAGGCTAACGTCGGAACGCAGCGGACAACGGATCGGGTGTATAAATCAATCCGCAACCGAGACAATTCTATCGTACGCGTATTCTATAATTCCAACTATTCGGGCAATTCAATATCCGCGGACGTCCGTCATTTCCGCGTTACAGCGATCTGCACACTGGCTCATCAATTACCAATATTACAACGCGCGGTTACTAATGCGGCCGATAACGTTTGCCGCGCAAGAACGTCCGCGGGACAAGTAAATATCACCGATCGACTCTCCATGCGTCGCAACGCGATTCGTAAACAAATGAGCTGCATTTCCATCGAAACCGAGCGAACGAGCTGGCTTAGCTACGTCACGTAGCTCGTCATCAGCTTTGATCTCCATTTTCAAGCAACAATTCTTGCTCGTTTTCACCAGGACGCGGTTGCACTCTTCGTGAACGTAAAATAAACACAACCCTCCCGAAGTCAAAACTATTTATTCCGTTCTGCGATTTCTGAAGAAGGCATGATTTATTGAATTCGTTTCTAACTTTTTATCTACTGGTTATGGAAGTCTATCGTTTGATTACGATTAGCGGTAGAATGATAACAAGATGATAATAATAAAATTAACGTAATTATGCTTTTCTTGCAGCAAGAACAATCGATGAATTCTGATTTGAAAGTTGGTGATATTTAGCGTCTCTAGCAGCTTGAATCGTGTGTTAAATACGAATACCTCCCCGAAAAGGAAACGATTTATTCTGTTTTATTATTGATTAGTAGCCAGAGATAGAATGAAAAACTGCACGACTTGTATCTCAGTACGATTCGTCTCACTGAAAAGCACAGAAGCAACTGTTCTGACTAGGAAATGAAGACGATTTTTTTGCCATAAAATTTTATCGATATGCAAACATTTGAATCGATAGAAAACAAATTACAGGTGCGATCGCTCAGTACCAGACAACGTCACTCCCACTGCGTCACTCCCCACGCCCCCTCACGAATCACATGACTCAAATCAACCAATTGCTAATTTTCGTTGCATTAGCGTTGCACCTGAAGAGGTCCGATTTTCTGGATTATCCTCGCTAAAACCACTTTTAGTGATAAAATAATAATATTGCAAATATTATAACTGAGAATGAAATTATACTGTCTTACAATAATAAGAAAATCAAAATGACGACGAATTTTACATCTGTGGTTAGTATGTGCGTGTTTTATGAATAAATATGATAAATACGACCACTGAAAGCAAAAACAATTCGTTCTATTCTGTGTCTCTAAGACAGATATGGTTTATTGAATTCGTTCTGATATTCCATCTACTGGAAGCTTATAGATTAATAACAGTCGGCAGGATAAATAAAATAATAATATTGCGAGGATTATTACAGATGACAATAAAATTTGTGCACTCGTGTGTTTCTCACGAACGATAAATACAACTCTCTAAAGTCAAAGCGATTCGTCCTTGAATCTATCATCAAATTCGATCTTTCGATCATTCTCCATCCGATCTTTTCTCAAACAAACAAACAGAAGCCTGTGTCACAAACATTTTTCCATTCCTCCCCATTTTCTTAATTGTTCTCCGATTTATTTACAATTTATTCGATATTTCAGCATTGAATCCAAACCTCTACCTCATTATAAGTCCACGACTTAATAACCCCATTCTGCAACGAAACATCATTGAACCTGATCGTGCATTATCCCGTAACCATGTGCCGGGTACAAAATATTTCGGGCGCGAGGCAGCGATTAATTAATCATCCATCAGCACTTGACAACAGACGTCACCTTCCGGCGTATTCTAAACCGTAACAACAACGAGTAAAACATTTTATACACCAACATCCAATAAATCCGCCGCTTTTGTTCGATATTACAGATCCACCGTACCGCGACTCCACCTCCGCCTCCCCCCCTCAATCCCTTTCCCGTCATTTGCATCACAATTTGCCGGACACCGCGCACGCGGCGCTCGAATAATTACCCGATCATAGGCGGTTAGAGCGAAAGTATGGTGGCGTGAACGCGTATCGCTGCAACCGATCGCTGTAATCGTTCCGCCATGGGATAAAAGCTCGAGGGGGAGGGTGGGGGGAAAGGTTGGTCGGTCTCTCTGGTGCTCACGAGCCTGGAACAGTAGCGGATCTAACCCTTCGTCGGGCCTGAAGTTGACAATTAGATTTTTATGCAAATTTGAAAATGGGAAGAGAAACTATAGATAAGAAATTGCTTCGCGTTGGATAAATACTCTCATGCAGGAAGCTTCGAATGTTTTATACATTGCTTTACACAGAACTGGATTTTGAATACATTTCACGTATCTTTTATATAGTCTAGTTTAATATAGTCTACTGATGGTCATTTTGGTATCTTTGAACTGAAGCAGATAATAATTAATCTTAGGAAATTTCTGTTGCAAAATTACACATAGATGCGTGTAGTACGTGTATGTGATACAACGATATGAATTGTATACTTGTAAAATAATAATTTTATACTTCACAATATAGTATAGTATATATTATATATTATATTGTTTTTTTGTATAAAATAAAATTTTATAAAATATAAAATAATAATTTTAATACTTCACAATACAGTATAATATATATTATATATTATATCGTTTTATTGTATTATTTTACAAAATATCTTTCGCACATTTTATTGCTTCATCATATAATGACGATTTTCAGTTGACGGAATAGTTAATCCTTTATCGACGAATACTTTCTCGTTGTTGATCCTTGACAGGCATTTTCACGAGATTATACAAGAACTATCAGAATGATCGAAACGATCAATTCATAATCTTTTCATAGATCAGAAGTATAATTTCATAGATCGACAACGGCAACATTTTCAAAGATTCAGAGATAACTTTTCGTAAAATGACTAAATAAACTTCCTCCTCTTTGAAGTGTCGTTTCTTTGATTTAGTTTCATACTTTGGTCGTGGATGGTTCTACCGTTAGCCATTGGCGATGAATAAAAAGTTGGACACATTTAAAAAAAGTACAATTTCCCAAAGGATTCCCATTTTTTAAAACAACACGTAAACGTTCCCTAGGGTTCTCCTTTAACAAAAAATTAAAAAGTTCGATCGTTTCTCGACCAGCTCAGCTCTCAGTGTTAAAAGTGTTAAAAATGTAAAAAAATTGTTTTTGATCAATCAATAAAACATCGTTCCAGTCCAGTCAAGTACCAAACGGCACTTCGATCCTCGTGCTTCAATTCTGTGATTCCGACGATCGTTCGTCAATCCCTTTGACAAGCACTTTCGGGGACCCGCACAGCTTCGTTCGAGGGCCCAACGCTTATGGCGTTATTAGCGTCAAGATAAATCCGCCCCTGGTTGGGAGCGTGTTTCCACTGCGAGCACTCTGGTGGCCAGGGTATGGGGTTCGCAGGATAATTTCACGGTCGGCCGCGCGAGCGACTAACCGGCTGACCGCTCGACACACGCTCGCGACGCTCGCGCGGAGATTTGCGCGGCGTCGAATCGAGAGAGAGAGAGAGAGAGACTCGTGTGGTCCCTCGCGTCCCAAAGCGGTTCCACGGTACTCCGTCGAGAACCGTGAATCCATGTCCACCGCCGCGATTGTCTGTTTACACGCGACTAGCGAACAGCTGCGGACCTGTGAAACTTAGCGAGTTTACGGGAGATTGGGCCGAAGTTTGTAGATCAACCCTCGGGGGTAAGTTAACCCCAGCGAAGAACGTTACTGGCTAACAGATTGGGCACAGTGTCGAGCGAAACGTAATCTGATTAATGATCCACGATTATGATTCACGTGGATATTAATCGGGATATTAATCGCGACTGCTGATTATCAAACAATCGGTAATTACCGATCAATGAATGGGGGAAGTAATCAAAATCATTGTAATCGAATATCGTGATTAATTTAACGATCGTTCATTACGAAATTGCTTCTATCATATTGTGTAGAACTTACAGATTTATTATTATTATTTTCATTGTCTCGCACTGCGCGCGATCCTACAGTATCAAACAAATATTTAATAAATTCATTTATTTCGTAATAAATATTTAACAAATCTTTCATCGCTTGAAAGTCTCATTCGTGTCAATTTTTGTTCAACGCATAAAGTTCGAAACGAATTCATCATTTATTTATTCAAAGCACTTGTTTAAAATTGAATTCACAACTTTTTAAACAATCGGTCGTTTAATAAACGATTCATTTCTAATATCCTTGTTAAAGAAATACGAAAATTCAATTGCACTGCAGGGAAGTTACGTCGGTTTAGAGCGCGCGATTTGAAAAATTCTCCCGCAAGCCGATCAATCTCTGGCTCCGTACCTTCTCGCGGACGAATCGCGGTTATCGAGTGCGCGTATCGCTCGAGCAAGAGATTAACATCGGCGATTAAACCTTTTGCAATTTGTGTTATTCCTCGGGACGGTGGCATAAATCGAGGGTGGCGCATAATCCGAGATAAAACGTTTGGCAAACGCAATAATCTATAAAAATGGAATCGATATTTAAACCGTCCCGGAGATTACGGGAGGGGCAATCACGCCGGCCGATCGTGAATTATTTGTCAGGGCGCGTTGCGTTTCGTTCTCTCGGCCGGAAGATAAATTGGCTGAAATTCAAATTAATCGGGGGAAAACGTGAAACAAAATGGCGTGTACCGATTCGAGTAAAATGGCTCCGCGCACGGTCTGACACGCCCCCCTCACCCCCCCTTGGGATTAAAAATTCCACGGCGTGCATCCGCGAATTTTCAAATCCACGGTTTAACGCGACGTAACCTGCACATAAATATTACGGATAATTCATTATAAAACCTTCGGTGGAAGTAATGATTTGTTCAACGCGCGCGTTCGTTGCGAGAACGTTCGTCGTGTTTGGAAATATCTCCTTTATAATGCGCGTTCTTTGTTTATTTCCCCCTGAGAAAGTGTCTTGTTTAGATCAAATTTCCGGAGAGCGTTCGTCTCAGATAAGAGAATAATTCTTTCTATTTTTTTTTTTTAGCTATTTTAAAAATATAGAAATAAATGCAAATATCTGTGGAAAGAATAAAAGTGATTGTTACACTGTAAGGGTTTGTATAAATAACGTTTCTTATATATTATGAGTTGTATGTATACTATGTCACTAACTAATACTAATTCTAAGTATTAATATAGTACAATGATACAATAATGTTCATGACATAATTTATTAATAATTAATAATAATGTTTCTACGTATTAATTTTGGTTATTCATATCATCATTTGAATAAATTGAATTAAATTAAGGTTTATTTTCTCTGGTGAAATATATTAATTTATGATATATTTCTTAAGCTTGATGCCTTAAAATATGAGCCACAAAGTTAGTTGAATCGATTTGAAGTTGTGACTTCGAGAGGGTTGAAAGTATTATATTAACACTTTTGCCATAGCCTGGATATAGTTACTCTTCTTTGAACAATTTTTTTAGCAGAAACATTGCAACTCTACGTTCCTTCACTTATTAGGAATTAAATTTATAGGATCGTAAAGTTTCATTTTTAAACAAAATGCATTTTGTTTGGTCCTTTTATCACGCTTCATGTAATCAAAATTATTGTAAAGAATGGCGCTTCCAATTAAAATGGCTCTCGCAATATTTAATCCTCTGTTTGTAATTTTGCCGAACATTTACATTCAAATATTTGCGCAGCGTTAATGATAAGTAACGGCGCAATAAAGTTTATTTATTTGTTGCGCCATTTGTCGTTAGCTGCCCCTTTTAAAATTAAGATATACAAAATTGAAAGTTACATTTATACGTGCAAAAATAAAAAAAAAATTGAAGCTTGGTGTTTATTTACGGAAAAGCTCGGAATAAAGACGGAAATCTCTCGAATTTGGTAAATAATGCTCGTCGCTATTTCGTCAAATTTCAACCTAAAAAAAAAAAGATTGAAACGTAAAGTCAAAAGTCACGTTTATACATTTCAAGAACATTAAAATTCTCTCATTTATTAAAAAAAATTCGCAAACTTCGCCTGTTCTCCAGACGATCTGAAACGCATAAAAAGGAAGATGGATCTCTCGAAATTTCGACGGAAAAGAAATTGAATGAAATAAAAACGAGGGTCGTAATTATACGAAAGTCCCGAAAAAAAAAGAGAAAAAAAAAAAGAAAAAGTTGGAACTTTTCGCTCGGTAATTGCCTACGACAAAGTATTCAAACTTCGCCCGTCTTTAGACAGTCCGAGGAACGAATGAAGCGATCGTAAAAATTCAGCCAACTTTTCCAATTATCCGCGGTGACGGTCAAATGAGAATTCGCTTTGACGTTTTCGCCGATATCGCGCTAAAAACGAAGAGACAAGACGATGCATAACGATAACGCGGAGGGGCGCCTAGGAAACTTCTCTCGCCCGGTTTACGAGAGCATTAAACTAGAAATTCATCAGCGTTGCACGGAGGGGGCTGCGGAGGTAGTAAAATTACCCCGACGGACCACTAGCTATTTCCATTTACGTAGCGAGCCCCGTACCCTCTCTCACTTTATGAAATTAGCAAGGAGAGTTCGAAGAGTTAATCCTCGGAACCGAAGATGGTTCTATCGCCGCGTGTTTCGTAAGTGGATTCGTTCATCGTCGGATCGGATCGGCTCGCCAATCGGAAAGCCACGTGGCCCCCCCGCTCTGGAAATCGATTCCAATTACACACCGTCGCTGTTTCCACTCTCCGTCCGAATTTCCCAGGTCTCGCGGGTAGCACTCGAGAAATTTTTATTTCGCTTTAACCCCGTTCCTTTGTCGATCCCATTTCGACGCAATCGAATTCTCGATTGCAAACTTTTTTTTTTTTTTTAGCGACGAATTAACGCGGCGAACCTTTGATTTCCAAGTTTTGGAGATGGGTGCGAATTTCTCCTTTTTCTTTTTTTTTTTTGCTTTTACGCTTTTGAGAAGTTGCGTTAAAAATTATACGTGGACATTTTTATAAATATATTACGGATAATATACGAACTGGAATAAATTTTGTTTTCTAGTATCCTAGTTTCTAGTAAAATTATTAGAAAATGTATTTTACCAATAATTTATTGACCCTCTCATCAGTCACAATAAAAAAATAGTTGTATTTTGATTTATTTGCAGTCTCTGTTCTTAAAATATTATAAACTTAAAATATTATTAACAAAATAAATAAATCTTAAAATATTATAAACTTAAAATACTATTAACAAAATAAATAAATCTTAAAATATTATAAACTCAAAATATTATTAACAAAATAAATAAATCAAATAGAAAACAGTGTAAAATGAATGAAATACCAGAAAAATAAATTCTAAGGATAAATATTTGTATTTTATTACATTCTATGTTTTATTATATTCTATTCTGACGATAAATATTTGTACAGCAATATATTTCCATATATATGTCACAGATATTTCTGTAAAAGTAACAAGTGTCGTACTTGTCGTTGGAGATAGTTTAGATTTACGATGGTTGCTTATGATACTCCAACAGTGGACCTGAAGATTACTCGTGAAATCATTCGAGGTTCTAAATGGTTGTTCAGAATGCACGAATTCTTACCTAACGAAGGCTCATCGTCGTTACGAGTATCGCATATTTCATTCTTAAGAGAGAATCTGAGATATTTTGATTTCAAGAGAGAATTTTACTTTCCAACCATTTTATTTCGTTTCGTTAAACAAAATAAAATTAACGACTTATCAACGATTACTCACAATCAACTGGCATTTTCCGCTCGAAAATTTTGTTCCGATCCTCCGCAACATCGTGGAACTCGAATTCTGGAAATTTCATCTATTGCTTCGCCCACGTAATATTACAAACATGCCAAATTATTTATCCGTGACAATTGTCAATTCCTAGATTTTAAATTGACGCTAAAGTTAATACGTGTATTATATAATCAACTAACAATTCTTTCCGTAGAAGAAAATTTTAACAAACGATCCTGCGAGGATTAAAAATCCATCCCTTAATCCCAGTTGCATGTAACGTGCAACAACACCCTATAAATTATTAAATACACGTTCTTTCTACGCTCGAGCATTTATCGAGATTGCTTCGACTCTCGTTCGTAGACACACACACCCACACACACACACACACACATACATACATGCGTGCGCTCACTCTACATCAGACATTCCTGTGTTTTTGCTGTCGTGTCCAACCAAACTACGTGAGCTGTATCATTTTCTCTCGCTCGAGAATACATCCGAGTGGATATTTAAATGCAAATTGAATATAGTACGATGCCTGATCCTGCGGGCTTCGCCATTCCCGCTCTTCTTCCGGCGGCAGGTTCCGCGGAAAATATCCTTTAGATTAGACGGAGTCACGTTTGCAACGTGATTCCACGCTCGAGGCAGACCGGTCACGTTCTCCGCGGCACGACGCGCCAGACGTAAATGCATGTTGATCGATTCGAGCACAATGGTAAATTACAGACGTGGCATTTTTGGAACAGAATTAAGCCCAAGTTGCAACACGCACTCAAACGTGTGACAGAATTTTGTCTAATTGTTTAATCGATAATCGCGTCTAATTACTTTCTCAGAATTGATAACAGATTAACAATTATTTAATCGACAATCGTGTCTAATTATTTTCTTAGAATTGATAACAGAATTTTTCGCAATGAAATTTCATTTGGTCTTCGAATATCGTATATATCCTTTGTGCGTTATTTTGAAATTTTGCAATAGGTGGCGAATTATTGTATTTTTTGAGGTTTTGTAATTCCGCGTTTCTGCGTTAATTTCATTCGTGCGTGAAATCCTTTGTTTATTAACACGTCGATTCAGTCACGGTGGTAGATTAATGATGTGATATTTTTCAGACGACGTTAAGTGCAAGTTACAATACACATCTACAGTTTCAAAAGTACAATAGAATTTTTCACAATGACCCTCAATATTTCGTGTTTTATTTCGAAATTTTGTCGTGTCGTATCGTTATATGTTGAAGCTTTTATTTTTTATGTCTTTCTTTTCATTTTTTTTCTAAGACACAACTCTTTGTACTGTAAAATAAATACCGATTCAGACGCGGTGGTAAATTATTGGTCCGGCATTTTAAAACGAAATTAAGTTGCGACACGCTGTTTCAAACATTGTAATAAAATTTACATTTATTTTCGAAATATTCCGATACGAAGTTTTACAAGCAAAAGAAATTTCAGCAGAAACGAAATATGAGATCAGCGGTGGACATTCTAGAATACTTTCATAGACACAAACCAGCCGGGAAGCCTTATTAACGAATCCAGACGAAACGTTCTCTTTTTCCTTTTCTCTTCTTCATCCTTACAACAGATCGCTCAACAACTCGTGCGTGTATCGCTTTCTTTCGTTATGTCTTTCTACATTATTCGAGCGATAGAAAAGTAACAATCCATATAACGTATGTACATACACAAGCACTGTCGAGTAAAATTTGGAGTCGCTATTTGTCAATAGATTCTCTATAGTTTCAGGAAAATTTTCATAGAAAATTTAAGTAAGGGAAAGAAATCATTGAGCTACTGAATTTATCATTGTTAAAGTCAATATAATATTTCTCCTGTAAAAGAAGAGTCGCAAAAAGTTAAAAAAACGATCTTTATTTCTTAGCATTCCTGCTTTTTCCAAATTAATTTTTTTATTTATAGATAAAAATTTATTAAAATTAAAAATAATTAAAGAAACAAATGTAATATAAATAACAAATATTAAATATATTATAATTAATAAATTTTTTAATTGGAAATTAAATGTAATAGTTATACTATATATATATATTAAATTATAAATTTAAATTAGTGAATAATAAAACAAATATAGAAATAAATAATCAGTATCAAATTGATAATTCAAAATTAGTATGATGAATTAATGAAAAAAGAAGATTAGATAATCGTATTAATGAAATAATTAATACAAGTGTTCCAATTAATACATGAGTTCCATGAAATCCTGTTTAAAAGCACCCTTTATTTCTTGAATAAAACAGACTTGGCGCGTTCTTCTATTGCAATTGCAAATTTAATCTTCAAATATAATCGATTAAAGTTGAAATAGCTATATCCAATATCAACAGTTATATTCGAGCACTAAACACAATTTGCTTGTTAAATGTAATTAAATATGTTCTAAATAAGTACATTCGTTTGCAGTTAAAAAAATAAAATTATAAAAGTTAAATATAATTAAATGTCAAGCACGACAGGTTAAAGTTCCGGCGAGAACAATTTTTAAAGAACTCGCTGCACCACGCTTCAAACGTTGATGTACGAAGACGGAAAGAAGCGCAATGGAAAAAAAGAGAAACAGCAAAAATTCGAGCCCCCGTTTCAGCCGGGGTCAGAGAATCGTGGAAACGTTTACAGCAGCGAAAGGGGTAAAAGCGGGATATCACGGTCGCCGAGCGATTTCCTTGTCGCGAGGACGGAGCACGGCCGATAACGGGCCGGCGCGGCGATAATTGTCGCGGCGTAATTTTTCGCGCCGGGGCACTTTGCAGCCGGGGCCGCGGAAATCGACCGGCTAAATCCCGCGGCGCGTTTAATACTGCTCCTCTTTCTCTTTCGCTTTGCCCCCTCCTGTCTCTCTCTCTCTCTCTCTCTCTCTCTCTTTGCCTACCTCCCTCCCTCCCTTTTTCCTTGCTCTGCAGCGAATAGGGTTCGCTTTAACCCGACAGTACAAAAGCTGGCCATCGGGCGAATGTGTCCGAATGAAAATTCTATAATTGGATCGTCTGCTCGTTAGCCTCGAATCGGCTTCCGTTAACGCTTCGAATTCGTTCTGGTCGAGCAAACGCGGCCAGGCCAACCTTCCCTTCCTCGTCGTGTCGGGTTCAACAACGAACGAACGAACGAACGAAAGAAAAGGAAGGGAAAGAAAAGGAAAGGAAAGGAAAGGTATGCGTGTTCGAGACGAAAATGGCGAAATGGCACGGGAAAGACCGCGCCTATACATAGGGATGTCACAGAGAGAGAAAGAGAGAGAGAGAGAGTGGTCATTTAAATTTGTACGGAGGCAAGTATCGTGGGAACGGACATTAGAAATTCAATGGGTCCGGTGGTATTTGCATGAACGATCGACGGTGAAACGTTATTAAAGAATGGGGAAGGAGGAATAGATTGATGAGGTGATTGGTTAATAGGAAGTTGGTTCAGTAAAGCCTCGGTCAAGCTCTACGGTTTGTGTCCACAGAGATTGCTTCTCGCTATCTTTCCTCGTTTTTGAAGATGGTGGATGATGTTATTCGGCTCTGTCCGAACTTCGAGAAAAATGGCTCCTTGTTAATCATCAATTGCGTGTCATTTCTTTTCGGTTTTGTAAAATTCTGGTGGCAAGTATCGCAAGAGATTCTGCAATTGAGTCTGAGAAAAATTGTTTCTTACTAACCATTAATTATACAAACGCGTTTAGGTTAGGTTTGGTTTTGTAAAGAAGGTGGGACAACAAAGTTAGTAATTAAGTCGTTAGAAGCAATGAGGTTAAGCTCTGCTATCTTTGGAGGTTTCTAACGAGGAATTTTGCTAGAGACAGTTTTATAGATCACATTATTTATTTTTTAATTTCTTTGTAGATTCTGAAAAAATGGTGTTTTTATCAACCATTAATTATACACACACGTTTCTTTGTGCAAAGGAGATGGTTTCATAAATTTAGACTTTAAGATCAGGTTGATCTTTGTTATCTTTGAAAATTTCTGTTGACAAGTTTTGCAAGAGTTAGTTTATAGGTGATTTAGATTATTTGACTTTTCCTAGATCGAATCGTTTTATAGATTCCGAGAAAAATGGTTTCTTAATAACACGTTTTTTTCGATTTTGTAAAGAAGATAGTTTAATAAAGTTACACTTTAGAAATAAGTGAGGTTAAGTCTATTATCTTAGGGGAAGAGGGTTTCACGAGAGATAATTTTATAGAAAGATGGTTTTATTTGCATCGTCCTAAACTGAATTTTTTTTTTTTTTTTTTGTAGATTCTGAAAGAAATTGTTTCTTATTAATCACTGACGACATAGACAGTTCTTTTTCTTCACAAAGAAGCTGGTTTAATAAACTAAGGCTTTAGGAGCAACGAGGTTAAGCTTTGCTATCTTTGACTTTGGTTTCTTGCGTTGGTGGTTTCACGATATTTGTTCTTTCGAAGATCAAATTTCTTTCGTAGATTCTGAGAAAGAATTTGTGATTTAGATGTCTCGATCCTTGGCATGCGAGAAATTTTGGTCGAATCTCGAACCAACAGTTCAATCGATTTCTTCTTTCCTCCTAGGCAGAAGGTATTTTTGCTTTTATGCAGCTGCGTAGCATATACGAAAGCACTATATTCGAAATATTTAAAATACTTTGAAAATGTCTCGACAAAAATATCTCCAACTTTTTTCATCGTTGGATACTTACAAGACACTTATATATATTCTTATAAAACCTGATTATTATTCATTTACCAAGAAACTCTATTATTCAAAAAATAATTTAATTTTCTTTCTTTTTTTTTTAAATGTAAATAATTTTTTTGCTTTTCTATTTTTTTAAATCAATTTTAACCCGCTAATTGACATTATTGAATACTGGGAACCATACAAATTTAATTTTATTACTAATTTCTATTAAAATATAAGATCAAATATTTTAAATATAATATACGTATAATACTGTAAAACTCACGATACAACTTGAAGGTTAAGAAAGTTTAGGTTTAGGTTAGGTTTAGATTAGATTTATGAAAGAGTCTATGAATCTTTCTTGTTTTCTTTTCTACATATATTCATATTTATTTTATAATTATTGTTAATACATTACAAAATCAAGAGAATTCGCTGAAATTATTTTTATACTTTTTACTTGACTATCAATTAACCCTCGAAGTATTGACACAACATCGCGTAGAATCCTCGATGGGTTATGATTGACTCACATACAACCTTCCTTTATTATCTTATCACTAATATTATTTTTCTCCGTAACAATTGACATTTTCTCAGAGGATACACATAAATAAAAAACTGCATGATTTGTACCCCAATACGATTCGTCTCACTGAAAGGCCCAGAAGCAACTGCTTCCAACTAGGAAATGAAGACGACCTTTTTGCCATAAAATTTTATTGATATGCAAACATTTGAATCGATAGAAAACAAATTACAGACGCGATCGCTCAGTACCAGACAACGCCACTCTTACTCGAGGTCTATCCTACGCCCCCTCGCGAATCACGTGACCTAATCAATCGCTAATTTTCGTTGCATTAGCGTTCGTTGCACCCGATTTTCTGGATTACCTTCGCTAAAATCACTTTCAGTGATAAAATATGAAGTACATACGAAGGTTATTCGAGGGTTAACAAGAAAGTGTCCAAGAAGAAAACGAAAAGGAAACAGGCAACAATGTTCGCGCTTCTAGTCTCCCTAAATTGACAAAACTAACACCGTAGTCGACACCGTTGTTGTTTAGCAATCTCGCGGGCTCCATCCTCGACCTGGTTTCCCGAAACTTCAACCCCTTAACTCGACGCCGAAAGATTGCAATCCCGCGGCAAACGCCCGGGCCAGCACTCGAGAACTTTATTAACGAAACCGTCAACGGGGAAAAATTGTGGCCCTTCGGTATTCGACAAACTGGTCCGATGTCTGCGTCGTTCTCTTTCCTGCCCATTTATTTTGTCGCGGTTTATCGCGGAGAACTCGATGGCCTCGAAATTGGAAGAGGGCGCGACGAGAGTTGCTGAAGGGAGTACTAATTTTCTTCCGCATAAATGGAAAACTTCGCGTTTCAACGTTGCATCGGTTCTAGGAATCAAATGTCGCACAATTCGTCGCGATATAAATTAGAAAAACGAATGATTATTTTGTCTCTTTTTTTTTCTTCCTTCTCGCTGCGGTTGAAAGTGTGACCCAAAAATCAGTTGCTTCTCGACCTCGAGTTTGGATCCGAGTGTGAGTGTTTTGTGTCCGACTAGAAAGTTCACGGCGTGATGTTGCTATCCGAGCAAGTTGAGTCGAAATTTAGTTTCTGAAGTATGAGAGGTCAAAATGGCGAAAATTCACATTGATGAATTAGCTTGAAATTGTATCTGTATTATATAACTTGTGTTATTAGACAATTTAATAGTCTGGTGTTCGTAGTATAATAACATAGTTTATTATAATAG
The DNA here is from genome assembly GCA_030673865.1 of Melipona bicolor. Classification (NCBI taxonomy): domain Eukaryota; kingdom Metazoa; phylum Arthropoda; class Insecta; order Hymenoptera; family Apidae; genus Melipona; species Melipona bicolor. Next base: position 1,037,813 of record JAHYIQ010000019.1, read on the forward strand.
TTGTTCTGCAGCAGAACGTAACACCTCGAGACGGGCACTCAGGCTAGATTCCAAGAATACTTTATCCTGCCGAGAAGTTCCAGATGCTACGGCATTCTCCCATCTAAGGGCACTTTATCTTGCCCTACGAGGCAAAATCAGCGTGTGAAAAGTCTCTTTAAGGGTATAAACAAGGTGTTTAAACAGAGGGATTCTTGGCTGGCACCAAAAAGTCACGTAGGCACATTCGCTCCTATAAAGGTCAGTCTCTTAGCACGAGGGAGGATATTCTATCCTGTGACATCAGTCAGCCCAGTTCGAGTTTAGATACTGAGACACCCCGTACAAATCTCCCAGACTCGCATCATATCTGTATACACTCTATTTAAATATATTTATTTAAAAGGCAAAACGAGAGAACCTCAGCAAAGCGGGCAGCATTTCCTAAAATCACTGTCGCACTGAGGCAACAGTATTTATAATTATATAATAATTAAAAGTTATTATAATACAGTATGACATAATAGTATATTATAGTAACTTATAGTATATTATAGTATAATAGTATGACATAATAGTATATTATAATATAGTATACGTAATAGTATGACATAATAATTAAAAGTTATTATAATAGTATGATGACTGCGAATTTTTGTGCATTTTTGAGAAATGTGAAGATATAAAATTGCACGGAATGGATATAATGTGAAAAAATATTCGAGGTATAGTGTTTCTCGTAGTATTTTGTAGGAAAACAATTTTCTATCCTATATTCCCAGAAATATGGCTTTGCATAAAAAACCCACAGTCTAACAGTAACTTAATAATTATTTATGATGGTAATTTAATAAACCGGGATCTTCAAATTTCGCAACTGAGTAGTTCAAGTTTGTTGCATGTTCTTCGACTTATAATTAATATATTGTGCTCATTCAAAAATATCATTTTTTAACTTAATATTTTATTTAAAAGACGTTTTAGATTTTTGAAATGTTTGATCCTTTATTATTAGGTATTCATTAAATATAATGTTACAAAAATAGAATTGAAAAGTATATAAAGTTCATTACAGTTTGTAACAATCTACATTTTTGTTCTATATACTTTATTCTTAACTATAAATTTATATTTTTCTTTTATCTATATGTTTTATTTCTTTCATCGTACATATGTAACATGTATTACATTCAATCAAATATTATATACTACATTTAGTTGAAAACCTGCATTCAAAGTACAATTACGTCACAAAAGTACATGGATAGAATTTCATTTCATTGTAATTTCATTTACGACGGAATTTCTCAAAGGTTCAATAAATTAATTTGTGCAGCTATTCGACGTTGATCGTCAGCTCCTTTGTCAAAAGCAATAAATTCTTCGAAATTATTTCCCAACAATTCTTCAGATTTTACAAAGTTTTTTCTCTCGCAAAGGAAAGAAAAGAGAAATGATCGATGTTCGAAATATTCTGAAGCACAGCTCTAAAAAAGTATTCGTCATTGATATTTTCACTCGATGAATTTCCAGGTCCTTTCTTCCGGTTTATTCAAACATTTTAAAACAAAAGAGCAAGTGTTAATTTGTTAATTGAAATTGGAATATTTTCAAAATTGTGACGCATGATATGACAACAAATAAATAAGAAACACAGTCTTACAAAAATCTATATAGGTATGCAACTACTATATATAGAATAAAGTAAATAAAATTTATGCTGATAATAATAATAATAATAATAATAATAACTTTTATATTTCGGACACTTTAATGTGATAATTGTACAACAAGTTCTCTGATTTTCCTTCCGATTATCTAATCAGTTTTTTATAATTGATAACTAAACTGAAATCACAATTTAAAAAATTTAACCTGGATAGTGACTAATTCTTACAAAGAGCACTATATTATATTTGGACATTTATATTTTTATATATTTTTTCACGTCACAAAAAATTTTCTATAACTGCATGAAAATATATTGGTAACTAACAAATAGATTGTTTGAATTTCTTTAAGTATTTGAAATTCGACTGATATATATATATTTCAAAATGCAAATAAGGTATTATTTCCAATAATTCGACGTGGCATCGATCATCCAATATTTGCCAAAAGTTTATTGAAAATTCCAATTCCACCGCATCAGAGAGCGGAAAATCTACGATCATCTCCTCCATCGTTTCCAGTTGCACCGACGCGGATTAAGTTCGCGTGCAACATAATCACTACTGGAAGAATACACGGACAAACGCGTGCGGCGTGTACACTGGGCTCAAGCAGGCGAGGCTATTTGCAACACTTAATCCATCACAGTTATACTAAGCTTGTTCGCGAACACTGTTAGGGTAGTTAGCTATCCAGAGTAGTTTGCGACCTGCCGTTGTGTGACTTTTGGGTAATAAATCGTGGCGTTGCTAAAACTGGCGATCAATGTCCAACATTTGACTGACCAAATTAAATTAACCAGTTAACTAGTTTAACTTCGTTTTTCTTCTTTTGCAATTGGTCAAGATCATAATTTTCTGTGTGACAATGTGACTTTTGAGTAATGAATCGTGGTGTCGCAGATATTCAACGATTAATCAAATTAATAAATTAGTTTAATAGGATATTTCCTCTTTTGGAAACTTTGATCGTGGAATAAAATCACGATGGAAATATATTTTTGTTCTTGCAAGCACAAATTTTACGTTTGTGCAAAACAACGGTTTGAAATGTAGGATTTTTTTAATTTTTCTAAACCAGTTGTAGCCATTTTCCCAAGAAATTTTTACCGAGTTTCGAAAATGAACGTGTGTTTTTTAATTTTTTTGAAATCTCCAAAATACACATATATCGCAACGATTTATGCGCGATTTGTCATATTCTCCTTCGAACGAAACAGTTTATTTTCATCTTCAATTAACACTGAAATTCTGTCGTTATTAAAATATTAAAATTGGAAAATCAACGAGAAACGTGCTCGCGTTGCGTTTATTTGTCTTCGATGAAATATTCTCCGACAAATATAGAACAAAAATAGGACGCCTGTTCCCCTTTAATTTCGAGATTGGTAAGACAAACCATCGGCCGAAGAAATCTCCGGGGAGGGGGGGAGGTGGATCAAGGGAAAAATCGAAGAAAATTTCGACGACAAAGCCGGCGTGACCAACAAAGAGACGGCCTGCATCGGTAAACGGGGAAGATCGACGAAACGGGATGGAGAAACGACGGATCGAGGGGGCAAAGAAGACAAGTTTCGGGTTAAAAGTAATCAGGATAAGCTATTGCCTCCATTACGCGCGCCGTCTGCTCTCGGTTTTGCTCCTCTTTTCCGCGTTACCCTCGCCATCCGGTCGCCGTTTCCGTACGTCTTCCGTTCTCCCCCGACCAGCTGGATCAATCACCAGTTTCTCTGATTAAACTTCTCGCCACGTCTCGCATGCCCTTTCGGTATAATATTCCTGGACGCGAGAGACAAAGGGACGAAATTCGAAGAACGAGAGAAGTCGAAGAAATTTCGACGACAAAGCTACTCCATTTTTACTCGAACAGGTAGAAATTCCGAGATTAGTCGAGGCTGCTGCACTTTTATTTATGTTTCGCAGCGTCACGTTTCCATTTGGTCGAAACGCGTCGATCGAGATTTGACTTTTATTATTTATTTATATGATTTATTTGTTATCGTTCGCCTGTTTGGTTATTTTTAGGGAACGAAACGAATGCGCTTTCGGCTTTTAATTGCTAAAGCGATGTTTTCGTGATTAATTTTTGACAAACATTTTTGCCAAGTTTTTACCGTGTTTGCTTCAACGAATTCGCATTGGTAGACGCTTTTGGGAATTGATCGAATACCTTTGGCTCTTTGATGAGACTCTCGATATTTTATTTATTAAAATACGAAAAATTTTCAGTCTAGTATTTATTTTTTAACGTCACCGAAAGAAACAAAGATAAATCTCCGAGATTTGCATCGCGTACACTCTTAAAATATCAAGGAAATATCTCTTATAACATTAGAAAAATTATTATTTCTTATTGTATTCATCAGTATTATTATAATGTTTGTACCAATATTTCATATTGCCCGTATAATGACAATAGATAAAAAAGAGAACGAGACAAAAGGATAAGTCGATGATCGAATTTTTTAGTTTTCTGTTCGAAGTGAAAACGGACGACGCTAATCAGACGATCTCGCCAGATTATTTCATTGTGTTACGATATTTCTAATAAATAAATTAATTAATTACTCATATATGTATATATGTAAAAATAATCTCGAGTATGAAAATTAATAAAAATATTAAGAAGATATCTCTTACAATATATTCAGAAAGTACTATGTTCCATTATAATTATATCATTATTATAACAACAATGTTGTTTATTAATAATGATATGAATAATGTTAATCATTTTTGTTTGTACCAATGGTTCATATTGTCCGTAAATAATAGTGACAATAAATGAGAAGAATAATTTGACGATCGAATTTTCTACCTTTCAACTCGAAGTGAAAACGGACGGCGCTAATCAGACGAACTCCAGATTATTCCATTATGTTACGATGTTTCTAATAAATTAATTAATTAATTAATCAATCATATATGTAGACATGTAACAATCATATATGTAGACATGTAACAATGATCTCGAGTACGAAAATTAATAAAAATATTAAGAAAATATCTCTTACAATGTATTCAGAAAATACTATGTTCCATTCTAATCATCATTATTATAATAATAATGTTGATTATTAATAATGATATGACTAATGTTAATCATTTTTGTTTGTACCAATAGAATTGTGTTTGTATCATATTGCCCACAAATAATAATGACAATAAATAAAAAGAACAATTCGACGATCGAATTCTCTACCTTTCAACTCGAAGTGAAAACGGACGGCGCTAGTCAGACGAGCTCCCTAGTTATTCTGGTTATATTACGGTGATCTCGCGATGAATCAATTCCTCCGGCGATTATGATTCGTCTGTAAATTATCGGTTAGCCACTGTTCGATGCTCCCCACTTGCGGGGGCCCATAAATCGCGAAGTGAAACGAAAATGGCAGTTCGCCGGCCAGGCCACGAATTAAAAATAAAAATAAATACCTGAAACGGTACTCTCGGTTTTCTCCATCCACCGTGCGAATTGTGGCTGCGGTCGAGCACACGCACACGTACGTGCGCCAAATTCATATCGCGCGAACATTCGCGCGTGTAAAAAGCTACACATACACACACACACACATATATACACTTCCGACGAGGATTTTTAACGTGGACACTAGCGTGTTAAAGCGTCGCTAGTGTGGAGACGCCGCTTGAGCACCGTGCACTCCGAGTAAAACGGATCGTTTGTCGCGTTAAACATTCACACTCTCTCTCTTCTATTTCGAGGACGATTGGCCGCCAAAATTCGTGCAAAACTGCTCAAATTGCGTCGCTCTTTTTTGCATTCTCTTCTTTTTTTTTTAGCTATGCATCGTGAAGTTTGCTTAATTCACGACGTGTAAATGGTGCAAATTGTTGATTCTATAAATTAAATTTATTTAATTATTAAACATTAAACTAGTCTGTTAAAAATTAAATTACTCTAAAATTAAACTAGACTGAATATTTTTATATTACGTAGAGGGTGGGTAGGCGAACCTGCCTTTTTCTCGGAAATGCTACAAATTGTCATTGAAAAAAATTTCTCCACGACTGAATCTACGAAGATCAAAGTCACTTTTTTGAAAACTCGACGTACGATTTTCCTTCGCCATTTTTATCGAACTCTGAACAACAATGTTAGATGACGAAAATTGATCAAAAAATTTTCGATGTTATATTCCAAGTTCGATCGATTGGCGATGAAAAATCGTAGGGCAAATTCCGAAGGGTCGTTGTAAAGAGGATGTTTCAATCTCCGAATGCATTGTGGATTCAGCCACGAAAAAACTGTTCTCGACGCTTTTACACACGATGACGATTTCCGAGAAGAAAAATGTCTTCATCTTGCCATGAGATGTAAAAAAAATATAAAAATCTTACGATAAAATGATGAACGAATTTCCAAAGTAGCTTTAAACCTTTAGGCAAAGCTTACTATTGTTCCGTATTATAACAATTTCAATATGTTAGTGTACGTAGATTAACTCGAAGAAAAATCGATTGCAATCAAATTGTGACTCCCTCGTGACAAAAGTGCAGCTGATAGAATCGCGGCGCAATCGGTTCGACTTTGTTCTCGTCGGCTTTTTCTTTCGTTGCTGATAGGTAGCAGTTATTTCATTAGGGGACCGCAGCTTGTAAGTCGCTGATTAGCGAACCGTAGCGCAACTGATTAACGTCCGATAGGGCTTCCGGGATTAGCCTGGTAAATCCCATTGCACTGGGCCCGCCCTATAGCATCGACCTGTCGATAGCTTATGACGTGGGCTACGTAAATATTGTGAAATTATTAACACATTAGCGCGCCTGACAAATTTACACTGGGCGAGATCGTCCCGCTTGTACCGCTACGGCATCTGCTTGAACACAATCGTATTGTTTGCAGCTCTCGGTCCACCGTGCCCGTCCGTGTTTCCCTGACTACGTTGTTATTGGTCGTTTGGTAAATTTCCATGTCGCAGATGGTAGTGTCTGCGTTCATCGCGCGATACATTGGTTCTCGACTTTGGAATCGGGAAATTTCGTTTTTTCAACAGATTCTGAACGAAATTATTTTATCATTGAAGGACATGTCTGTCTCTGTGGAATTTTTATAGAAAAAAGTGTTACTTTGAAGAGTGCTCTCGCGGGACAGATACTTTAGAAAGTTTGTATAATAAAAGTTTAGAACATTAATTAGATTTTTATATCCGTGTGTTATTTGTCGAATGATATTCATATATTGAGAACGTTTTTTTTATTATCGTTGAACAAATTACCTATCTGTTCCTTCAGCAGAAAAATTCTCAGTTTTATATTCTGTCTGAGACTTTTCTTTTTAGAAAATATTTTATTTATTTGTTCTTATCGAGATTTGTGTAAAAATGAAAGAATTTATACATTTTTTGAAAAAGTTCTACGATCCACGTTTTAAATTGAACCTATAATATTTAAAGGTTCCTTTTCGATCGTTGATTTTCAATGTATAAAGAATTCATAAGTTAATCAGTGAAAATTATTGTGTAATTGATCGAAATTATCGTAAGATCGATTTAAACGCAATTATTTTTAATAATCATGTTATTTATTATTTAATATGTTATTTAATAATGTAAGAGTTACAACGATGTTTATTGACAGTTTTAATAATTAAAATTATTTTATTTGCATAGTACAAATTGTTTTTTAATGAAAAATAATTTGGACTCTATATATTGATCAACAATTGGACGCATGAAATTCTTATTCATCTCTAGTGCCATTACATAGAAATTTTTAACCACAGCATATTTCATTTGCAATACTTTCTTTTTATCACACTTGTTTGTAAATTATGCAAGAAATTCACACAGTAAGTCGCTTTTTCCTCCTATTTCTTCATTTCCAACTTTCTGTGCTCTCATCCGTATATTTGTCCTTTAGATTTTTGAAACCTTGTTCGAAATTAAAGAGAAAAGATGTCCTTCGTTACTCATAAACGTAATTGTATTTTTATAGAAGAGATGATTAATTTATACACTTGATAACCTTGTACACATTCCACTAATACATTTCTTTTCTCAATAAAATCAATTTCATCTCACACACTTTAACAAGTTCTCACTGCAGTTACAAAAAGCACTTCAAACGTACACAATTTTAAAATATAATTTTAACGAAGAAGAATGAAACAATTTTTAAGAAGAATTATTTACTAAATATCCTATTCGAATATCTGGCAGAATCGGATGAAATGCGATAAAATCCTCGTTGCGGATTTTAAAGAAACGTTACGATCCATTTTGATGACGAATGAACGATCGTTCAGCGAGTGAATAATCGACTTTGATGTTACAGGTGAGTGAACGAGAGGAACGAACTGGCCGCGGCATTTAGTTGGGGAAGATTTAAGCGAGGGGCGTGGATCTGACGGGAGGATGTTAAAAAGGTTGCAAGATAGAAACCTCTTAAAGGTACTGACAGTTGAGTGATGAGACTCTCACGACCCAGAGCCGTACGTGTGCTCAACTGCGTAAGAGAGTCTCGATCGAGTTTTCAGATTAAACATACTCCTTCGCCGCTTTTATTCCGCTTTTCATTCAAGTAAAACGGCAAGTAAAACGAGACGAGAGGAAATCAATGTTATCGTATGATAATCCTTCGACATCGGATCGTGGCTAATAAAGTACGATGTAATATAAATAGGGCGAGTCAAAGTAATTCTGCTCGACATTCGTTTGTCGTACTTCGGACGAGAATTAATTTTTTATTATCTTTCTTACTTGCGTTTCATTTAAATGCAAATGTTTGGACCGTGAATTTTCAATTTCGACGCATTCTTTTATATTCACATAAAAGCATAAAACAGTTCTTAGAAACTCTAAAATGTAAACTCAACGTTATTTACTACAAAAGCGTTTAATGCTTTTTATTTATATTAGGCAAATCGAATCACCTTGAGTCGCGAGTGTTAAACGAGAGAAAAGGCAATTTCAAATCGGCAATTTTAATAATAACAACCTTTTTGAAAACTCGAACCACCTCGATTCGGTGGCTTTCGTCGCTAAGCTCCACCGGTCCGATTATTTTCACAATGAAAAATCGTGTACCGACGATTCGATAATTGTGTCCTTTAAAACGGGGGAGCAAAGGGTCTGGCAGGAACACGCCGCCGAATGATAATTGACGCTTTTATAGCCCCAACACCGAGGGAAATTTTTCGCGTAATTTCTAGCGGGTTCGTGGCTGCTGGTTCGGCGCGGGGTTAATGCGTGTGCACGAGAACGGTATTCCTGCAAGGGGTGGCTAGGAGGTGGGTGACATTTGACGTCCACACGATGCCATCGCACGGCTGATTGGTTATTGCTTAACGCCGTTTCACGCGACGGCAAACTGGATCGTTCGTCTCGTTGCGAGAGCACGAGTTATGTAGGTACTAACCGTGAAATTTGCCTCTGTAAGACGAGTCAGTAAAAAAAGAAGGAGCCACTTCAAGACTTTTGTAGCTGTTGCGTGGAAAAGACATGCGTGTTACATGGTAATTATTTATTAAGGGCATTTATTTTTTATAAGGCAACTATAGCTGATACGAGCAGATTCTTCTGTCAAAAATTGTTTCAATTCGGTTTACACTAGGATTTCTTAAAGTAGATTGATTCATTGTCAAAAATTACCTAATTGGTTAACATTCAACAGTAATTTTGTTATAATTGTATCCATTGTGATTTAATTTTGTGTAAATCTCAATACATATATTACGATTTTAATAACAATTCTATTTTCATCAAATATTTCAGAACGATCAAACTCAGATGAATGTCACTATGAGAAAGATTTTGAATAACACAAGTTATTAAATAACACTCTAAAGTAAAACAAGTGTGTAATGTATACATAACATAATATTACATGATCAAATATAATATTTTTTAAAAGTCAAATATCCTGTCAAACGTTTGCAGCAAATATTTTATTGCACTTCTATAGACATTTTTATTATTTTTATAAAAAAGTGATTGCAGAAAGAGAATTTCAATTGAATTCAGCTATCTTGAAAATTGATAACGCACTTTTCTCGTATATTATTTTGACCAAAATCTCACTTGTAATCTGTTAACTCTTCTCGCTTTACGATTCTTTTTTCAATCTTCTTGAATAAGCCCTTCAATTTGACACTGAAACTAGATTAAAAGATAAAATTCCCATCAAGATATTGAAGTCAAAAAAAATAGAGAAATTTATAATATTCGGAATGTATAAACATTTTCGCATATTTTACGATTATTTAAATCTCTAAAAATTCATTTACGTCTATCCAACAAAAATTATAAATTGGTCACTTTGACACTTTGGCAGTTCCAGGATTAATATTGAAATGATGACATTATTGTTTCGAAAAATTACACGTCCGATTTGAAGAAATTAAATTTAAAGTTTGAATTGAAACTGAAATCTGATCTTGCACCACTCGACGTTATAAACACAAGGGATTGACAAACACGTATTTGTTGCACAAGTATCTCTTCGAAAATCTAAGCAACCCTGCCGAAAAAAAGTTTCGTCGAAAACGCAAAACGGCGAGAATGACTCGTTACGCGTATTTTCTTGGAAACGCGGCTGGTGGGCACGCGGGCAGACACGCGTGAATTTTAGTGTCAGCGGCGTTATATTACCGGGGCAACAAAGCCAGCCGGCCAGAGACGTTTGTATATCGTGACCACAGAAGCGTGTAGCTCTTTACCGTTGCTTTACATCGTGCTTTCCTGCGCTTTGCAACCGCGCCGTTCCCTTTTGTCCCCGCACCCGCACCTTTTCACCCTTTAGCCTCGGTCCTTCTGTCCCACTCCCCTTTTGCCCGCAACTCCGCTTTAGCATAACAATACCGCATTGGAATCAGGATCTGGTTTGAATCGAGAGCGCAATAATAAATCTTGACCAGCTCGAAACTTATTATCTCTAAGTTTCTGCGAAAATACCCTAAGTTTCTGGTTCACGGCAAGCGGATGAATTAGTCCTTTTGTTCAATTTACATGTTGTTACAAGTTCAAATTTATCCTTTTATAGAGTGACGAAATAATAATTATAATATAGATATAATGATAAATGTAGATAAAATAGTAAATTATAATAGTATTTGTGTTGCAGAATGATAAAATTATAGAAGTAGATGATTGAAATTTATTTTCTTAAAATAACGCAATTTATGTTAACATGTTCTTGCAAATATTTGAAATGAAACAAATACCAGAATGTATTAGAAAAATTAATTTGCAGCTTGAATAGTCAATTTATCAAACCATAGAAATGATTGGAATCTACGTCTTTAGAATAAAATAATGTATATAAATATACTCTTTCAAATATTACATTTTAAATGAAACAAATATAAAAATGTGCATCAAAGTGGCAAGATATTTATTGCAAACTCATATTTATTAGCAAAATTAATAGACAATTTGTTAGATTACATAGGTGGATTGTAGAACTGAAATTTATTAATTTTTAAAGTGACACAGTTCATATTAATGTATTCTTCCAAATATTATATTTTCATTTGAAATGAAACAAACATAAAAATACATATAGAAGTTACAAGATACTTAGTGCAAATACATGTATATTTATTAAAAAAATTAGTATATAGAATAGCTATCTGATAATGTCATCAGAATATAACAACTGTTACAAACATAAAAATACATATAGAAGTTACAAGATACTTATTGCAAGTACATATATATTTATTAAAAGAATTGGTATAGGATGAATAGCTATCTGATACGGTCATCAGGATGTAATAACTGTTACAAACATAAAAATACATATAGAAGTTACAAGATACTTATTGCAAATACATGTATATTTATTAAAAGAATTAGTATATAGGATGAATAGCTATTTGATGCGGTCATCAGGATATAATAACTGTGAAATACCAGAGAATATCAATCACTAAATATGGAGACTATGAGATATGATGGATTGTTATCATACTTGCACCAAACGTCTTGCTACTTTTACAAACATCTTTAGACTTGTTATTGCATCTCTATTAAAATATCAAAATATTTTACATAACGTATGTTCGATAGAAGTTTCTACAGTATGTCCAGATATTTTCTACATTATTATTGTTGTAGAAACTGTCGTTGATATTTTGATATTTTCCACGTTATTATTATACTTTTATTTAATGAATTTAATACCAATAATATTTTTTACAAAATCTCTTGTAGGTGTTCGAATACTTTCGCGAGCGACAGTAGGTGCATCGAACAAAATTAGTCATCCTCCCTCGCCCCCCAACCGAGAGACGACGCAACGTGTACGCGTTTGTGAACGTCGAGGAGAGTGCTCGTTGTTCCTCGTGAAAAGCGCGATGGAAAGAGGGCTCGGCCATCGAATCTGGCGTGCTGTGAAACAACGTTAAGCAATAACCAATAGAGCGTGTGCGCATCGTCGGTGCAAACGTCAAATGCCATCCGGCGGGCGGCAAAAGCGGGTTCACGAAGCGGCGCGTCGCGGCGCCGAGCGCGTAGTCGCGATTGGTCCGCGAATTACGCGAAAAACGCATCGACGTTCACGATTGACCGGATAACGTGGTTTCCAATTACCGGCTCGTTCGCGATGCTGACGCGACGCGTAATCGCCTGGACGTCGAATCGCGCGCGCGATCGTCTTCCCTTCTTTCGCAACGCCAAGGGGGGCGGCGGGTCGAAGAAGCGGTTTCCGGGCCGCGAGAATGCAAATTACCCGGCGCAGGATGAATAATAATCGAATGGAACGAGGGACTGGTGGCTAAAGTCTCTCGAGGGTGGCTGCGCGTGTAACAGGGGATGCTCCGTTTTCATTACTTTTTATCCTTTGGGGGAGTTTCTAACTGCGCGGAGCGTAGGTGGTATTTTTTCGGGGATTGTTGGAGAGAAATTTTAGAAATTTAGTGGCGTTTACTCGAAGTTTGCGTTCCGCTTTTCTTCGAGGTCTTTTTTTTTTCTATTGGTAAAGCGGAGGAGGATAGAAGCAAAATCTCAGAAATTTATTTAGTGGAATTTGCAAAGTTGTTTTTGCGAATTTATTGGAATTTGAGATATTGATTTTCTTTGATGAGAGCTTTCTCTCTGTTTTAATTATGTTTAGGGGAGAGAGGTTAACAGTGAATCGTTAGAAGAAGATTTTAGAAATTCAGTAGCGTTTGTTAAATTTAATTGACAAACTGACACGCTTTTTGTGAGCTATTTAATAATGGAAGTAAAATACACGTAACAATGTTCAATTAGAAATTTACCGAATTCTATTTTCTTATAAAAATACGCAATCAACGTACAATATATCCCCCCCTCTCCCCTGAATCGTACTTTCACAATTAACCGTTCTCATTAAACTTCATTTCAAGCTATTCACTATTCATCGTGCGAGAACAGGACGGAGAAATATGCGCGCGTGTAACATTTCCATCCTGGTTTCTCCCATTAGTCTCACTTCAAACAAAAAGACACTATTCACTATCATACGTAAATGAGACACGAATACGTACACGTACAACATATTCCTGCTAACAATTCTTTTCAATTAAGACCCTTGTTTCTGTCAATAGATTCAAACAAAGACACACGCACACGCGCAAACATAGCGAAACAGGAGCAAACATTGTACTGCTCGACAGTCTTTAAATCTCTGTAATAACGCTTTAACATTCGACGTGAAAGACGAACCTTATATCGCGCAAGTTTTTCAATGGAAACCTTTCAATAAAATTTATAAATGACAAATTGAAACATTTATACATAAGTCAGGTGTTTCTTTACTACGTAAAGTTCAATTGAAACAAACCATCACGCTACAATTTGTCCATAATTTCTTCTCGTGGTTGTAAAAACACTATAAAATTTTTCTTGGATTAAAAATTATAATTTTAAGACTTTTGATTTAGGTCTTTTCGTTTAAATTAAAAAAAAGATAATCGTAGTTGAAAATGTGTCGAGTGCCTGCACGTGTATCAAAGCTTTGTACACGAGGAAAAATCGTATTCGAAAAATTGACGAGTATCTACACGTATTTTGTAAAAAAATATTTCGTTCGATAAATATTTATAGAAACGGAGCCACTTCCGATCGCGTTAAAAAAAAATACGAACTTGAAATTCGTAGCTTCGTTGTTTCATTTGTGAAGCAATGTAATTGCGATTCATTTCGAGAACTTTTGCTCGTGTACTCTAATTAATAATTTTTTTCTTTGTGTCAAAAGTGTCAAATTATGCTAAAACTGCCTGAAAGTTTGATATCGGAACTGCGAAGCTATCAAACTGATGGATTTCAGATATTCTTCGCTGAAAGAAATGTACAGGTATTTTTGTCAAAACTAATATTGATTTCCGTACAGACAGAAACATAATCGCGCCGATTTATTTACTTCAATTGCCATTATTTAAATTGCAATACTGATGTGTAGAATATTTAGAATAACAAGTATTCCATTTAAATGTTATTGTATTATAAGAAACCTAGAAATAGTTTCTACCAAACAAATTAAAAATCCTAAATTATTTCTGAACCCTTTTTATCCTGCTTTCGATACAGGTGCGTTGTAATATATTTATCATCCTCTTTCGAACCTCCAAACAAACGAACCAGATACTTCACTATCGATTGCAAGATCATCCGTACAATATTCTAGCACGAGCTAAACACTCGAGGGGTTAAAGGGGGTTGGGTCAAAGTGTCGGCCACTTTTGCGGGCAGAGAGGGAAGGTTCGCGCGTTAGGGGAGGTTTCGCCGTGTCGGCGTTATAACGCGTGTACGCCGGATTATACTGGCGTACACGTAGGCAGATGGTTAAATAAAATATCGGAACGTCGAACGGGAGGGCGCGGCGCGGTAAAATCGGAATTTTTCGAGCGGCTCGAATTACGCCCGCTCATCCGTGATAGATTTATGATCAGCGTGGATACGCGTGGATATCTCGTCACGGCGCATTTGTAGTTTTTAATCGCTTTCGGAGAGAGGAGCGCGATGCACGCGCCATGCACAAAAACCCCCCCTTGTGTTCATCGGTTATCACGGTTACGCGTTTCCATTTCGCTGTCCATCGCCGGACGCCTATCGGGGGAGGCTGGCGATTCGACGATCCCTGCCTGCTACGGATGGAATCAAGTCCGATGTGTGCGTGCGTACTTACGAATCCGAGTCAAGTTCGACGTTTGTGTTTCGTTGCGAATACCGATCTGGTCGGAAAATGAGCGAACGTTTCAACGAGTGTTCATTTTGTACAAGTTTAACGTACAATACGTTGCATCGCAGTTTAATGTATGTATATATTACACTTCGCACACGTATTGTTGTTCATTAATGTAGATTCATTCACTTTGGTGTGTTACTCATTCGTTATTCGTGACATTAATGTATAAATTCAATATACATGACTTATATATTTCAAGGTCAACCTGTGCATCCAATAGTAAGTCAAGTTCCACATTTAAGTTTCGTTTGAACGTAAAAGAGTTTAACGTATCAATTTAAGAAACAATTTCAATGTCCAAGTTTCAGAAAAAAAGTGTACCAAAATACACACATAAAATAAGAACATTATTTTATGCAAACGAAAATTTGTACATAACAGAAGAATGAAATATGCTCCGTTCAGTGAAATTCCACTTCTGTCCACGAATATTCGAGTCTAAATCTCCGCAAGTATTCATAAAGTACTCGCAAACATTTATCTCGCTTAGGTTTGAACATACTTGCAAGTGCCTATCGTTGGAGATATTTATAAATGCTTCGAATTCAGTGATTAAAGTTTCGAATCTACTTGTGAGATACTTGAGCCCATCTCTACCGCCTCTGTCGATCATTTTGCCCGAGTGCAGTTGGTCATGTTTGGTATTGTTCCTTTTTTCGATCACCCCACCCCATTTTGCTTTCTCTCTTTCCCGGATGACGAATGCCCCGACAATTTGTCAATCTCTGTTCCTCCTTTTTTCTTTGCACACTGAGGGCGTGAAATTTTTCAGAGGGTAGCTAGAAGATCGTCGGGATTATTAGAAAGTGAGGATATTTATGAGTTTGTCGGAAATTTAAATTAATATAACAGAACATAATACAACACGCAGAAGCTGTGGGTTTGAACGAATTAAAATGATTTTCACATTCTACGTATCACTTGAAAATTTCTTGAAAATATATAGAAAGCACCAAAAGAAGAAAATGTACAAAATTTAAATTAATGCAATATAACATGCACAAGCTCTGGCTTTTGACGAATGAAAATGATTTTCACATTCCACGTATTACTTCAAAAGATGTGTAAAACGTATTACTTGAAAATGTGTAAAAAGCATCAAAGTCAGGTTAAAATTAGAGATTTAGAAATCTCAATGTACGGTACAAAAATTACACTGACAATTTCCAAATAATATCCGCTTCTGTCCAAATGTCGGCGATGAATGTTCATCGAAGATTTCTTGAAAACATACCACCAAAGAAATAAAATGTACAAAATGTAAAGATTTCGAAATCCCAATCTGATTTAAATAATATATTTGTTATTATTTGTAATTAATACATTTGTTCATTAATATATAATAATCAATATTTAATTAATATTTTTAAGTAATATCTGTGTTATAAAAATTACATTGACAATTTCCAAATAATATCCGCTTTCTTGAAAACATACCACCAAAGAAACAAAATGTACAAAATGTAAAGATTTCGAAATCCCAATTTGATTTAATTAATATATTTGTTATTATTTGTAATTAATACATTTGTCCATTAATATATATTTTAATAATTAATAATTAATATTTAATTAATATTTTAAAGTACTATCTGTGTTATAAAAATTACATTGACAATTTCCAAATAATATCCGCTTCTATCCAAATGTCGGCGATGATCGTTCAAAGATTTCTTGAAAACATACCACCAAAGAAACAAAATGTACAAAATGTAAAGATTTCGAAATCTAAATCTAATTTAATTAATATATCTGTTGTTATTTCTAATTAATATATTTATAATTATTACATTTGTTTGTTAATATATAATAATCAATATTCAATATATAATAATTAATATTTTTAAGTAATATCTGCGTTATAAAAATTACATTGACAATTTACAAATATCCGCCACTGTCCAAATATCGGCGAACTCCCTCTTTCCATTCTCTCGCCGAAGATCAAAATTCACATGATTATTCAAGAGTATCCATAGTTGAGAGTCGTGAAACCACAGAGTCGATTGTAATTTCAACGTCCACGCCCTCGACGACTCTTCGACACTTCGTCACGAGCATTTGGATAGCCTGCACACACGGGATTGGATGGATCGCGTTCGAACGACAAACTGGGTCGTCGGACGCTCGATGCGCGAGGCTGTCCAGTCGATCGAGCGATCGTTACGGATTCGAAACGCGCGACAGTCGATGGGAAGTATATCGTTAGAGACGCGCGGAGACGCGTCTTCCGTGGCTGGGTTTATCTACTCGTTGTTGGTTGTTTCGTCTATCTCAGCTTTCCATTCGACTGACTTACGCGCGTCGATCACGCGTCTCGATCCTCTCGCGCCTGCGGACCTCGATCTGCGGTTATCTGCGCCAGAATTCGCGGCTCTGTTTGTCGAAAAAATAGCCTTATCGCTTTTGAACCAATAGTCCGATGACTATGTTTCTTTCTTTTTTCTTTTTCTTCTATTTTTTTTTTTTGTCTCTTTTGGTTCTCGCGTTTGGAAAATGTCGAATTCTAGCAACGATTGGCTAGTAATTTCTAGATCGAGGACTTTTTTTTATGCATTCGTAAGAAATTTTGTACTAAGTTTACGCAACGTTCTAAATATGAAAGAATATATAAAATATCCAGTAAAATAATTCAAATAGCCTAAAGTATTCATTTTGACGAGTAGATAGAATTTAAATTAAATAATTTGACAACAATGTGAAAATGTATTTTTTAAAATAACTTAAATGAAACAATTTTCAAGTAATATATAAATAAATAAATACGTATATATTTTTTTTTAGTTACGTTCCGAAAAATATGAAATTACGTGAAAATCCACAGTTTGGTAATTCCGTAGTTTGGAAAACTCGACTGTTGAACGAAAATTTAATCAGAGTTCTACAGAACGATGAAATTCTACGAAATTACGAACTTGAAGCGTGTCAGGGAAATGAAAATTTATAATGCAGAGGAAAAATTTGTAACGCGATAAAGAGTTATAAACGGTTGTACGTTTTGCGTAACATTGTTCAGATTTCTATTTTAAAATTTTGATGGAAAATTACGAATTGATCGTTTTGACCATTCTGGTCGGAGAAAAGCAAGAATTTCGTAAAAATTTAATCACTTCACACCGAGGCAGTAAAATTCCGTACGGAATGACGAAATCCAAATCTTTTTTTTTTTTAAAAAAAGACAAGAATTCGACCAAAAATTTAATCACTTCATATTGGTACACCGACATTCCTAAAAAGTATGACGAACTTTGGATTCTTTTCTTTCTCTTACGTTTGTTAATTACAAATATCGAAATACAATTTATCGATTTTTCGTAAAATTAAATTTTCAAAGCAGTTAAAGTGAAATTTATAAAGCGAAGTATTACATTTTTTAAATAAAATCTCGTCAATTGAAAATGACAGTATGATAGTTTGTGCTTTTTATTTAAATTAATAATTGTATTGCTTAAATTCATTCTGATTATTAAAATTTAAATTTATTTGTTTAAAGAAGGATAAAAAAGATCCAGCGCAATGCTTGGGAAAAGTTTATAAATCAATAACAAAGAAGAATTGCCTAAAAGATTTTACTGTTGCGCAATCATTGAGCATCCAACTAAATATTTTAAATTTCCTACTGTCCACGCAAAATCACCGTATAATTTTCAAAAATACACATAAACCGGAAAGACCTAAAAGCGATTTGAGACTATGAAAAACTTTCTAAAATCGTCGTAAAATCTACAAAAATCAGAAACCTTGGAAATTGCCTTAAACCACAAAAAGCTTCGGCAAAACTCGTCATCAGAGTTTCCCGAAAATAAACAAAATACAAGTGAGCCGGAAATGGCGACGAAACTCAACTTACAAAGTTACTGAGAATTGCCTCGAACCAGAAAAAAAAATCGTCAAATTTTAATCTCCAGAATCGTCAAATTAAAATTCTCCAGGACGAAGAAGATACACGGGCAAAAAACCTGACCTCGGGACTTATTAAAACTGGTCCAGGTTCCCCCCGTCGTGCGACCAAGCACAAAAAGAGTGGGCGGGGGGAGGGAGGGGGGTAGACGGGGGACATTTTCAACGGCGGTTCACACGCGCTCGTGCCCTCGTAATTTTACGGCGATTATCCGCGTATAGCAGTGGCCGGGTCGCGTTAATTACACCGGTGGACTTTAATTTCGTGGCAGTCGCGATGATTAGAATAAGCTAGCGGCAGGGACCGCGTTATTACGTTCCACAAATCCAGGGTGGCCGCGATTGTGTTCGAACTGCGTTGGCCATGGCGCGCGTCACACCATGCGCGTAGACCATCCACGCGAGGAGGGTGTGTGTGGAAGACGCTTTTTCTCCCTCCAGAAAGCTTTTGTTGCTTGAAAACAAAGCACCGAGCCTAGAATGGAATGGGTCGAGTGTTCTTGCTTTTCGAAAGGATTTTAAGTTGGGATAGAATAACAAAGTTGCCTGGGAATGCAGATGTCTTTTGTCTCTTAAGATTGCTGCTCCCTGCATCTTCGCGCGTTTTCCTCTATCAAAGTAAGCCGCGTTTTGGATCGGTGAAATTTTTAATTTTCCAATCTGTACGAAAGAAGTGCTTTTGTTTTATGTTTGTTTAGAAAAATATGGATAACATCTTTTTTTTTGCAAAGTGTAAAGTTTCTAATTTCTAGTCTGTGCAAAAAAATGTTTTTGTTAATTTAAAAGTTATGTATTTCAAGGTTTTCTTGAGAAATTGTTTATTTAAAAATTTTGATTATTTGAAAAGTTGAATTATTTTGAGTATTGATAAAATTATTTTTTTACAAAAGAGTGAAGTTAAAAGAAGAGATACGAAAAGGTTTTTATTGTAGGTAAAAGTCTTGAGGGATTAACTTGTTGCAGAACCACATTTCGAAACACGTGCATGCACTAAAAATCGAGTTAACTTTTTAAAAGAAATGAAAAAGAAAATTATACATATATGTTTCTCGTGTAGAAATTTTCTCTTAATCCTTTTGTAAGATTAGCAAAAGATTATTAACAATTTTCAACGCTCAGATTGAAACTTAACTTAATGCCTTAAATTTATTTCCTTACGGAATTTATGGCTTTGTTTCAAAAATAATAATAATAAAAATTTTGGAAAATATTACATGGATGAATAACAAAGTAATAAAAAACTGTGCGACTTGTACCCCAGTACGATTCGTCTCACTGGAAAACCCAGAAGCAACTGTTTCCGACTAGGAAACGAAGACGATTATTTTGCCATAAAATTTTATTGATATGCAAACATTTGAATCGATAGAAAACAAATTACAGGCGCGGTCGTTCAGTACTAGACAACGCCACTCCTACCCCACGCTCCCTCACGAATCACGTGACCCAAATCAACCAATCGCTAATTTTCGTTGCATTAGCGTTGCACCTGAAAAAGTCCGATTTTCTGGCTTACCCCCGCTAAAATCACTTTCGTGATAATAAAAATATTATGCAGATTGTATCGCAGTATCATAGGAAAATATCGCAATTTAAAAAATAATTTCACGAATCTGACGACTGTTGGTATTCACGCAATTATCGAAAATTCGAGGCTGCAGAAGTATTACAATTTTTATCAACAAAAGAATTTTCAAACTAAAATTTTTTTTTTCACTACCTTCAATTTCAAATACGAAATTTGCGATATATACTTGTGTGGTCACAAAAATACAATTAAAGTACACGTAATAACGTTTAGATTTCCTTTCGAGGAGAATTTCGCCGACATTGTTTTCCAATTTACTTCCAAATATATTTATCAGACGGAGCGGAATTAAATTCAGAAGAGGATTGGGGCGTTTTCTTAGAGAAGTTCTTGGCAAGCAGAGAAAGTGCGTCTCTGCTCGAGTTTCGAACGCGGTTTTACAAACACGCCCCGTCGTACGTGACTTTCCGTGCCGAGTTCAGTTCTATCGGCGAACGTAGGTACTCGAAAACGGAGAAACAATCGCGAAGCGTGAAAGGTCAAATTGTGGTTTCACGAAATTCAGCGTGTTCCCGTATCGAATGAACGGCGAATGAAAAAACTCGTCGTATTTTTATATTGAATTTGATGTGATTTTGCGGTGGTTCGATCTTTTTTTTCATTTTAATTATTTAAAATCGTTTTTGATCCTTGAATCATGCATTAGATTAGTAGTGATAAAATGATTAAATATAGTGACATTTATAAATATATATACCAAAGAAAGTTCTTTTTAAAATTTAGTAAGAGTATTTTTACAAAATACGTGATTAATTATTATCTTACGATCTTGAATGTAACATAAGATATATTTGAAGAATTATTTTTAAATATTTCACAAATTTGAAAATATCCATTATTTTCTACATGAATTAAATTTGCTTGTACTTTTTCTCAGAAGCAGCAATATTCCAACGATAAGTTTCAAATTCGAACAATTATAAAATTCAATCCTATGAATTTAATAAGAATTCAAGAATTACAAGTTTCAATTCTAAACACGTGTAATTAATTACAGCATCAACATTTTAAAGTATCGTCTCATCATAAAAAAAAAGATACATTTCTCTCGAAACTATAACATGTTTCAAAGGTACACATCTCTGCAGCTGTTAGAATCTAGATATCCTTTATGTTTACAGCGAGGGATCTTAAATCTCGCCATTGGCTGCAGTGAAATATCAGAATATAAAGAAATTTGATTGTTCTTCGAAGCTTATTGAGCCAGATCGTTTCTTTCAAACCTGCTGATCCAGAAATCTTCTTCTCGGGCGAGAGAAGATCTCCTCTCGAAAAATAGCTGACCAATCAGAAAGATTTTCGCGACTCCACTTCGTTTCTATTGTGTCCGCAGCTATCTCTTCGAAAGGTCACCGGAGTAACTCTCGATAAAATAATACGATAACCTAACGCAAATTTCGCCGCCTAACACTCGACCTTTGCTCTCTGAGTTAGCCACTGCGGTATAATTCTGCATATAACAGAATTCTCACGTAGAATTTCACAGAACGGTACGCGGCGCAGACTCAACAAACAATCACTCCGACGACCATTAGTATTCATCACTTTCTCGCGATCCCGACTCCATTAACTTGGATAGCCCTTCGAACAGTTGGAAGAGATATTCCAAACGTCATCGTCGGGCAATATCCAAGAATAATAGACTCCAGCGTCGTGAGTTTCAAAAATTTTTAATGTCCGAAAATTTACTTTCGAACTTTAACTGTATGTATAGATTGCGGAGATAGAAATCAGCGAGATTTCAAAACGTTTATACTCGGAATTATTATATAACGATGTGACAGTATAAAATATTATGTAAATATAATTGTGTAATATTTTATTACAAATAATATTTATATAATATTATATAATATAATATAAGTGATTTTTATATATAAATAATAAAATATATAATATACAAAGTTATAAAAAATAAGCACAGACTTTGAAACATCGTTGTTAGTAGAACTTGTCTTCAGACGATGCATTTTAAATATCCATGCAAAATAATGATTCAAAGAAGCCATTAGCTTTAATTGTAGCCATTAAGAGTAATTTTATTTTAGTAATTTATTTTAGTAATTTTTTTAGTAATTTTATTTTAGTAATTTATTTGTTGTATTGAATATCTTACAATTTCTATACGTATTTTTAAGAACTACGAAAGTGTAAAAATTGTATCAGAGAAATGGAACTGAATCTGAAGAATATAACATATAACATAAACTTTACAAAAATTATTCAAATTTAAAAAAATTGTAGAAAAACTGCAGAACTAAGGAAACTTATACAAATTAGTATCATTCTGACCAATTTGGTAGATAGTCAAGTGTGCTTCAATCTCGATCGATATAATCACGACGACTGAATCTCGCAAACGGTGCCAACGAGATTTCGAAATGTTTCGTATAACGCGGCTGATACGTTCGTAAAAGGTTTCTATAAATGCGCACCGCCCTAATCAGTGTACCAGAGGGGCCATCTTCTTATCTTTCCTGCTTCTCGTTCCCTGCACGCAAACCAACTCCCTCTCTTCTCAGTTCTCGTTTTCTCTCCAGCTTCCTCTTCTTGTCCCTTCTTCTGTCTCGCTTCTTTCCTACAGGCTCGGCGAAGAGCCCCGAGTTTTCTAAAAAGGATCGCGCACACGAACTCGATGAGGATCCCGCCTCTCGTTTCATCGCGAAAGAAACAAACGAAGCTCGAGGAAATCGCCTTTGCCGCGACCGCCTCCCTCTCTTCCTCTCTTTCTGTTTCTATCTTTCTACGCTTTCTGGCTCTGGCTCGGGACAGAGGGCTTCTTCTCGCTGCGTTGCTTGCTCAAATTCGTTTTCCACGGAGGATGAAAGGGAGCACTTCCACCCTGGAGACTGGTCTTAAAAAAAGAAGGAGATGGCTCGTTGTCTCTTTTTACTCTCATACACATGCTCACGTGTGAGAAGAGATATATTTCGAATGCTGATTTGTTTCTTGATCAGTTGTTCAAGTTTGACGAGCAAGAGTGGAATATGTTTATTTTGAAAGTGATAATAAACGAGATGAGAGTTGAGATTGAGGAAGATGCTGATTGCTGATTTGTGAAAGATATTAGCGAGGATCTGATTCTCGGAAAATACTATTATTGCCGCATTGTTGGCAGAAAATTATTATTAATAGCTTAATTTAGTGTAGTTTAATTTAATTTAGAGCGATGCAGAAATTCGTTTGTAAACTATGAATATTAATATTGTTACTACTATCAATTTCAGATGATTACTGTTAGTAATTTAATTCATTGTTCCTTTAGTCTTCTAGTAAATATTAGGTGACAATTGATCGAAAGTCCGTAACAAATAAATGCAAAGAGAATTCGCTGTGGTAATCTTCTTCAGTTTATCAAATATCTGCAGACATCTTGACATCAATACATATCGTATCGCCAAACTAGCATTTGCTAAAGTCCTTGCCATACTGAAACAAACCGCCACGCTTGTTGTCAATCATAGAAATATTATGCAGGTTTTCATTTTAAAGTTTCTAAATTCATAGAATTCTTCAAAATTCTATATATGGAATATTCAACGACTAACGCCTCAACCAAAGCAAAGTGCTACTTCTCGCAAAAAAAAAAAAAAAGAAAAATCTTAATTTTACGTGCAATTCCTTCGTTTCGAAGGAAAATTTACCCGAGTTTTGTACTCGCGGAAGAAAAAAGTATAGCAAAGGAAGGGCCTGTTTATGCGATCGACGAGTCACCGATAAAAGCTCAAACGTCCGCCGTTCCTTTTAACTGTCTCCGGCCGGTTGTACCGTAGCAACCACTTCCGGCCGAGCGACTTTCTGCAAACGAGTTTTCAAGTCTCCATACTGGTGGACGAAAGGGGGATCGCGGAATTCCACAGGTGCCCCTCGCCTCCACAGAAACTCTCTTTTTCTTCTCCGTTTTTTCATCCTCTCCATCCTCTTTGTGCCTCCTCTGTGCTTCGTCCATCCCTCCCTGATCATGCCGATTCGCTTGCCGATCTCCGCTTCGACGCTACATCTACGGTGGATGCAGGATCTCTGACGTTTCGCTATCGATCATGCCGAGCTAAAGGACGACCATAACGTCAGAGTTTCGAGTCGATGTTTGATCTCCCAGCGAGTGCCACTAGAATTCTTCCAGGTCTTTCAATTTGATTTCTTTTTCTTTTTTTTCAAGCACCTCGTGCTGCTCGTTCTTGCGTTATTAAGAGCTGTGCTCGTGAGCGGAGCCAGACCAGTTCTTCCGATCGATTGCTAATGACTTTAGTGGTTAAATTGAAAGGAATTAGCGGACTGTTCCGGAAAGATTAATTCTCCGTTGAAGTTAGAGATAGAATTTCTGTTCCACGTTCAGTTTGGGGAATACAATTCTATCCTTGTAGAATCGTCGATTGTTTCGAGAACTCGAGCAGCTAAAATATTCAATATTTTATCACAGAAAGTGATTTAGCGGGGGTAACAAAGAAAATTGGGCCTCTTCAGATGCAACGCTAATGCAACGAAAATTAACGATTGGTTGATTTGGGTCACGTGATTCGTAAGGGGGCGTGAGGTAGACCTCGAGTAGGAGTGGCGTTGTCCGGTACTGAGCGATCGCGCCTGTAATTTGTTTTGTATCGATTCAAATGTTTGTATATCAATAAAATTTTATGGCAAAAAAGTCGTCTTCATTTCCTAGTCGGAACAGTTGCTTCTGGGCCTTTCAGTGAGACGAATCGTACTGGGGTACAAGTCGTGCAGTTTTTTATTTTCTTTTTAATTGAAGTACGCAAATGTGAAAATCTAAAACGAATACAGGTATAATTTTTGAAAGATTTGTTTCGGTACGATGCGGAGCAACAATGTATTGAATAAGTTAAATAATTTCTACATGTATGTGATCATCCTTAAGTACAATTAGAATAAAAGAAAGAGCTTATGATACAATACAGAGGACAAATTGTATTTTATATACTGTACTTTATGAAAAATCATTCAAATGTTTGAAATTGCAATCTTTTTGTAGTTTTATAAAATTTTATTGACAAATTACGAATTGATCATTTTGATCACAAAGGTATTAAACCTTTCTTATAATGAGACAAAACTTTCTTTTTTCTTTGAATCCCTCCAGGATTCGATTTGTCAAGGTTCCATTGTAATCAACAAAACTTGCGATTAATTTTTGTTCAAATTCTCCAATTTTTTGAGAAAAACTATAGAAGTAGCATAATTCTAATTGGTTCAAGTTATGCAGAAAGTTACCAACCTTTAATAATTTGAAAATTAAATCTAGTTTGAAGATTTTAACTTAAGAAAAGAAAAGAACTTTGTTACTTAATATTTCTATCTAACAAAAATCTCATTACTTCTATTAAGAAAATTTTTATTAATTTCTACTAATTTATTTCTATTTATTAACAATTAAGTTACTAATATATTACTATATTACTGTAATAATATATTACTAATATATTATTTATTATTCTTGTTTCTGTTTCTGTTTTTATTCTTATTTTACAACATTTATTTTAATGGCTTATTGTTGTATTAACAATAGTAGTAAATAGCACAGACAATAGAATATACATTACAACATGTAGAATAGTGAATAGACAAGTGTGAAACTATAGCTTCGTTCTCTTAACAGTTGCTCTATGATACAACTAACTTTTCGTCATCCCGAGGATTGACAAAGACAAATTCTTCCGCATAATTTGCCACAATTCAGCGTCGATGACCAAGAAAGCGAACGCAGAACCAGCAGAATTCCAGTAGAAACCCAGCACCACCGCTGAAGATGATTTCCAACGTTAAGCCGGCGAATGTTCGCCGCTGGAGTCGTGGAAATTCAGCGCTCAGGATACACGCGTTTCACAGGCACGCTAAGTGCATCGAGGCAAATGCCACCCCCTCCACCCTTATTCCACGACATGGAACGTCACGAGGTTTACGTTTCGGCTCGTCCGTTTGCATTCCGTTTCGTCGCTGAATATTCCGTCGAAAGAACCGCCCATCCTTCGCTTCTTTCTAGCCTCGGGGGTAAAACCACCGTCAACCTGGCGCCAGAGGGGGTGTTCGAACGTTCGAAAGAGAGGGAGGAAGGTGGCGCGGCGGCAACAGGACGAGGGAGGCAACATCTTCGAAGACGTTTGAGAGGCGACGTGCATAATTCAGCGGTAATGCCGTGAGTGCGCGAGGATGTACACACTCCGGCGGATTCCATCAAGTCGAAAGTTTCCCAGTGTTATTACTATTTACCCAATTCTCGAGGCAGGACCCGGGTGGGCTCGCCGCTGCGCGACGAGTTTTATTCGACGATTGACTTTGAGGACAATTTGACTTGGCGCTCTCCCCCCCATCGTTTGAAATTACCACCTCCGTCGAGTGAACGAGACCTGTTTTCATCGAGCTCAAACGACGTATTAATTAATTCATTCATTTTTATCCCGCCAGACAGAGGTGTCGGCGTGTTTTATGATTCGTAATTAAAAGTAAGAAAAGAAGAAAAAGTTGCATTATCATGTATAGGGTCGTGATTGTATTGGACAAAATTATAATAAGATTATAACCGCTAAAATGTTCAATATTTTATCACCGAAAGTGATTTTAGCGGGGGTAACCAAGAAAATTGGGCCTCTTCAGGTGCAACGCTAATGCAACGAAAATTAGCGATTGGTTGGTTTGAGTCACGTGATTTGTAAGAGGGCGTGAGGTAGAACCTCGAGTAGGAGTGGCGTTGTTTGGTACTGAGCGATCGCGCCTGTAATTTATCAAATGTTTGTATATCAATAAAATTTTATGGCAAAAAAGTCGTCTTCATTTCCTAGTCGGAACAGTTGCTTCTATAGAAATTAATTATAAAAGTTATAAATGAAACTGTAAATGATCGATTCCTTGTTTAATTTTGTATGGAAGCGTTGGTATGTTTGCAAGTTGTACTACTACGTATATAGTTATTATTAACCGATAGGTATCAGTTAATTGAATAAATTTGTAATTTTGGTACTTCTATTATTAATTTTCTAACAGAGCCTTTCAGTTTTCCTCACATTTTTAACGTTAATTTAATTAATCAATTTAATACATTATATAAATTTAATTAATTAACTTAATTAACGTTTCCTCCTCATTTTTAATTATGGAACATTGTTGGATGTCGTTCGACGGGATAAAAACGAAACATTCTGTATAATTAATAACATATATAATTCACGACCTTTTCTTCATAAATTTGTCGCTCATTTGCAAGAGAGAAAACGTAGAAAAATATTTCTATCGCTTTGCGTGTACGTTTATTCGAAAGGAAATGACACAATTCTGAGCAAGAAAATATAATAGTTTTAGCATTAATATTCTTGAATATTTCGAGACGCTTGAATATTAATCAGTCGACGCTGATATCATTGAAACAAATAAATCGTGCGAGGGAAAAATTCCCAGCCTAAGGAAGTATACCCGAATGTTACTTCTATATGTTACTATGATCGTGAATTTTCCAATTGAGACCTAAAGAGAACACACAGTGTCCGATATTCCGATAGGACGACGTTACACAGTTTACGGTAGAATTGCATTGAATTAATCGTCGAACGAATATAAAGGGATTCCATAAAAGGAAATCCCAACGATATAATAATAACGAAAAGAAAACAAAAAGATTTAGATACTTGCCAACAAACGAAACGATTACGATATCTTCAACAGGCAAAATTCCGCTTTGTAAAACACTGCGGCCGCTTACGTACGGTCACGCGGCCGTATTAATGGAAGGATAATAACTGAAATGGCCGGCGATCCGCCGCCGATCGAATACGTATCGCACGACGCTTGGAAATGAGCATTCGCATGCGGGGGAAATCGGTCGGCCGTATAATTCAGCGGTAAAGGTCGGTCGCAGCCAGACAGTGGAGTTGCCGCGTGTACGGCCAGACTGGCTGCGTCCGCCGCGAACTTTCCACTATTATCACTATTTGCTCAGCTTGGTTCCCGGCTATATACGAGCAATAACTTTCCCGTTACTCGGCAGCTGCGCGTGACATACCAACGACTGTTTCTGCCTTCCTAAAGGATATCGTCATTCGGCCGAGCTCGCCCGGCCGTTTGCCTTTAATTACCCGATGCTTCGCTGGAAATTTCTTTCGAGATCGACCGCGAGCAAGGAGCCGCGCTTTCGCGTCCTCCTCCTTCTTTCTCGAGACCGACATCTCTATCTGCGAAATCTTAGATTTTCGTCTCTCTTTACGACGGAAAAGAAAAGTCTTCTCTTTTTTTAGAGAGAAAGAGAGAAAGAGTGTGTTCTTTTCTTTTTCTTTCCGGTCCCTGGTCTTTTACAATTTTCCCTCTTCTCTTTTCTCTCCTCGTTTCTAACGAGGCACGTTAAAGGGACGAGAGAAAGAGAAAGAAATACGGTATTTCTTGACACGGTTTTAGTTTTCTCTTGAGGGCTCGGAAGGTCGTTTTGATCTTGGCGATTATTTTATACGTTTGGTTCCGGCTTTTCGCACGGTTCCGACTAGAATTCTCCATGGCTGACGATAGTTTTTTGATGCACACTGAAAATATTAGGACGAGTGTCTATATTCGTTTAAAAATTACCAAAATTGAATAATACTTTACACAACGGGGGAGGTTTGTATCGATATATTAATAATTGTATGTAATTGTAAGAAAACATAGCACTGTAATAATAATGCAACAGAAAATTTTTATTATAGTATCGATAAACAGTGAATATTAAAAATGAGAAGTGTCCTACAAACTTTTGAGCAGCAATAAACTCTTGCTATTTGTATTTGAATTTTTGTTATAAGAATGAAAAATCGCCGGATGAAGAGAACTAATAGATTTCTATGAAACTAATAGATTCTATTATACCAAATATTATATTATATTATCGTATTTTATGTTTGCTTTGTGACAAATG
The DNA here is from genome assembly GCA_030673865.1 of Melipona bicolor. NCBI lineage: Eukaryota > Metazoa > Arthropoda > Insecta > Hymenoptera > Apidae > Melipona > Melipona bicolor. The sequence continues at coordinate 1,067,007 of JAHYIQ010000019.1, forward strand.
GAATTCTATTGCACGTAAGACAGATAAAATTCCAATTTATTAAGTTTCGAATCTTTACAATTACTGTTCAAAGATTACAACTAAATACTTATTAGCGTATTAATTTATTAATTTTATGAAAGTAAAATAAATAAATTGACAACAATACAGACTACAAAAATTGTCGCAACACGTGCAAAATAGTTGCAAATTGTCATCTTACATCAATCATCTTGGCAACATGCTTCTCTTCACTTCTACAGATGCGTAAATTTTTTCTACGTATAAATGTAAACATTTTACTCTCTTGTCACGTTCAAAAAAAAAGTTAATATTCCAAAAATCTCGTCCAAACCAAAAAAAGTTAATAGTTCCATTTTACTTTCTTGTCACGTTCAAAAAAAAAGTTAATATTCCAAAAATCTCGTCCAAACCAAAAAAAGTTAATAGTTCCATTTTACTTTCTTGTCACGTTCAAAAAAAAAGTTAATATTCCAAAAATCTCGTCCAAACCAAAAAAAGTTAATAGTTCCATTTGCATCGCTTTAGAAACTTTGATTCCGCAATTACGACGGCGAACCCGTTAAAAGAGGTCGCAAGCAACGTCCCACAAAATTGCTCGTTCTTTTCTTTGAACAAGCAAGGTTAACTCTGTTGGCTTCGAACGTAATTCACGGTTCGTGGCTCTTTGAACGACATTCAAACGTGTACCATCTCTTTCTCTCTCTTTCTCTCGTTTCGTCTACCATCCATCTTTCTCCGTCTCTCGACTTGCAGTACACGATGCGTGAACCAGCAAGACGTCAGGTAACCAAACCGACTTGAAAAGCGGCAACGTAACCGGAGAGTATTCAGACGTGTCCGATGTAAATCGTTAATTTAAGAGGGGAGGGACTAGTTTGGCTTAAATATTGACTTTCCTTAGTTAACGCGGAGCCTCTGCCTCTCAGCCAGTAGTAAGGTCGCGTGTGTATCCAGCCCTGCTTGGACGAGACCGACTGTGCAAAGAGAAGACTGTGAGCAATGGAGCGAGGGAGATAGGAAAACGTAGGATAAGAGAGGGGGAAGACGAGAAAAGGCACACCGAGATATTCAGATTTATGTGTACGCCGGATGGTTATATCGGTCGGTCTAAATACTCATTTAAACTACTGGTTCCGGTTTTTATTTCGGCAGGGGAACACTCGTCGAATGAAAATTTTTGCGGCAGCTGAGATTTGAGGGGTAAATACTTGGGAACGTGCAATTTGGAAATTTTAAACGTTGAGGATTTGGGAGTTTTATATCATTGAATTGCTTAAATAAGAAGCATTAGAATTTCGTGGACCGCAGAATTTCGCAGTTTCGAATGTTAATATTTCAAAATTCCGAATGTCAGAATTTTTTTGAAAGTTTTGAGATTTTGAAATTGAGATGTTGAATATTTGAAAATTTCTTGAATTTCAAAGTAAAGAGCACTAAAATCTCTTGGATTCTAGTATATCAAAAATCCTGAATTTCTTCTAATTTTGAAAATCTTAAATTCTCTCAACATATATTTACGCTATAATCAATTATTAATGTCAAACTAACTGAAAATCCAATTATAGTTTCTTTCCGATTATTAATACAACTATTTGCAAATTAACACTAAAACAACCAAACCCATCAATGTGACAGATTTCTTTTACAATCGCTTGAAAGATGCGAATATTTTTGTCAAAATTACTTAGACAACACAATTGCATGAATCTATTTATTTTAATTGTTATCACTTAAACTGCAATGATTTGTATGTAGAATATTTCTATACATATTAACACTAAAACTTTTATGACATGTCAAGCAGACTTTTTTCTTAGAGATTTAAATGATCCTCATAAAATTATATAATCAGTATCATAAAATTTTTGCATCTTTTCACTTCAATGTCTCTGACGTTACTGAAATCTGACAATTCCAATGTTGATGATAAATACTAGTCGAACAGGTAGTACAAGTAGATTGTGATCGTGTACAGTAGAACGAGTGTGACAAGTTGACCTTAACCGGAAAAGTACGATTGGGACAGTAGCAGCAGAGAAAAATAAATAATATAAAAACGTAAGTGAGCGAGCATTATAACACCGTCTATTGCAACATGGCCACAAGTCGTTTACGGTTACACGCACACAATGGAACTACGTACAGTTAGGTAGTCCATTGTTGAACAAGTAGAATAGGGGTGGCCATTGTTGTTCAAGGTACTGTATACGCTTGGGCAAGTAGAATGTACCAAGCATAGGTAAGATACGATCATCGGTGGCACAACCACCGCAACAATACCCCGCGTGATTAAACATGAATTGGGCCCAATTCTGCAATATTTACATCTCCCATGAGCCAACACTTATGCTTATTACACGATCATTTGTCATTTTGACGCGCGGCAATTAGGTTGCCACTTACTTGCTGCTCTATATTTCCTAGACGCTGTAATGAAATTTAGCTCTCGCAAGTTCCATCGTGGGATCAATTTGCGATTACATCGCGGAAGTTTGAAGCGTTTAACCCTCGTCCATATCTTGCGTTAACTTCACACATTAATTTTGTTGTGAAACGTGCAAGATTAGGATGGAAAAACATCTGTAATTTAACCGTTGAATGCACTTTCTGTTTTTGAGTCATGGATTTAGAGTTGAGGGTAAAGAAAGTTGCAAGTTTGCGACTATTATCGTAGGTATTAATTTTTTACCAACTGGACCAATTTGACATCAGGATGAATCAAGAATCAGGTTGAGGAAACGAGGGACAAACGAGCGTTAATTTCGTTTTTTATTTTCAATTTGATTATTGAAATTATTAAAATAGATAATCTAGATATTATTAAATTAGATAATTAGATTAAATAATATAGATATCATTAAATTAGATAATCTAAAATTTTGGTTTCTAAAGCTTCTAATGTTAATAAAATAGAAAATTAAAGTTGAAATATCTCTTATATATATATATTTTTTTTTTTATAAAGAATATCAAGCTGCATTAGTATGATCCAATTGATCTACATACGACTTTTACGTAACCATTCACCAAAAACCAAATAACATCGAAGGAATATACAGTTCTCGAAACGATTGAAATTTATCTCAGGCGTCTTTTCACCACGAGCGTCGTGAATCAATCAGCTCAGAATTAGGCGAGTTACACCCCGTACGAAAGAAGGCACTAAACTTAATCCGAGCTGGAGCGTCGCAGCGTCGAGAAAGGCACAGTTTAAAGCGCGTTCGCATTAATCTCGCGTTAGAGAGACGCGCCGGCGAATATAGAGAAGCATCACGGTAAAATGAATTCGTTGCCGACGAATTAACGCGACCGCGTGCTCTTCGCGCCCTTGGTCTTCGCGCTGTTTCGCGCCCTAATTGCAGAAACAAAGCTTAGCTCGAAACCGACAAACGCAACGCGCGCGTAAGTAGTCGCAACAACTGGCGCTAAGCAGTAACAGCAATATTCGCCAAGGCATTCTCGCCGACGCGGCGGTGAAATGCTTGCCGGCGACGCCTGCGTGTCTGACTAGCTACGGGCCTCTTCCACTGTCCCGTTCCGTAATTGCCATCGTCGCGTTGCTCCCAGTCGACTGTGCATAATTCCCGTACAGCGTACAGAGCGCGTCCCGTATTTCAGTCTTCTGAACTGTGCTCTATGGGCGAAAGCTTGTTTTACTCATTTCACTTTAATCTTAATTAACTTGATTACAACGTCAAGTGACGATATATCGTTGCTTGGTTCATTCTCTCTTTGTTTCTTTTCTTGAACTTTTTAATTTTCGTTTCTTTTTCCTTTTTGGGAGAATTTTTACGTGTTCTTTTGTTTGGAAAATTTTTGCCAAATTACACTTGCCTCGTTGAAGAAAATGTGCTTGTGTGTTATTTACATGTTACTTTGTTTGCCATAAATATTGAACCCTTTTTTAATACTGACGAACAAAATATCTGTTCCTACTCACAGAAAAATTTTCATATTCTGTCTGAATTTCGTTTTTATATTTTCCTGCCTTTTATTTTTAAGAACATTTGTTTATCTGTTTTCATCGGGATTTGTGTACAAATGTAAGGAAAATATTCTTCGGGAAAAATTTCTACGAACCACGTGTTTTAAACAGAATCAATTTCTTTAACTTTTTTCGATCCTTGTACTAGTATCTTCTATTATTAATTAAATTTTTATATTAATAGTATTTGTAAATGTAATTTATATTGTAATATACATTACACACATAAGTATAATTTGCCTAATATTATTTGTATTAATTAATTCTTTTTATCAATAGTATCTTCAGTTATTAATTAATTTTTTATATTAATATTATTTATAAATATAATTTATATTGTAATATACATTACACACATAAATATAATTTACCTAATATTTTTTGTATTAATTAATTCTTTTTAACAATAGTATCTTCAGTTATTAATTAGTTTTTTATATTAATAGTATTTATAAATATAATTTATATTGTAATGTACATTACACACATAAATATAATTTACCTAATATTTTTTGTATCAATTACTTTTTTTTAACAATAGTATCTTCAGTTATTAATTAATTTGTTAAAATAACGCGGGAAGCTGAATTCTGTCACCGAGTCCAAGATCGTCTCCCCGATAAGCGAAACCGATAGAAAACTGCAAGCAACAAAGGGAATCGGAGAGGAACGAACATTGCCTGTTTTCACCCGAGTCCCTCTTTAATTACGCGTAATTCTTCTCGCGCTTGCTATCGCGCCGTTAACCCGCGACCTCGTTGCTTCAACCTTTTCCTTTCAAGCGAGATTACCCGCTGAATGGAACGAACGAACCGCAACGAATTACCGAAACAGACAGCGTTTCGAACGCGGGATTGCACGCGACAAGCGTTCATGACCTCTCCCCGCGATTGCGCCAGCTTCGTAATAGCTTACGAAACTACTTGGATGGAAAAGCGGACGGATCCGTGCGAGTTTCTCGCCGACAATTACCGAAAGAGTTTTCTTCGTGGATTGACGAGGCAGGTTCGAACGAAGGGGATGCTGGCGCGCGGTGACGAATGTTATTTAAATTTCGAAACGGTGCAGAAGTTTCTTGATAGGAGAGGACTTTCGTATGTACCGAATTGTTTCGTTGATGTAGAATAATGGAACAATAACAAAATAACAAAATGTGATAAGCGATAAAGCAATTAGAATTTGTAATGGATGAGCTACTATTTAAATTTGTAATAGAACAACATTTTGACGTTGAATGGAAATTAAAGTACCCGAGTCTCATTTTGCCAATTTAATCCATTCCTTGATGTTGAATCGACAGAAATTGACGTTTGTAATAGAACAAGTTTTTGGTATTGAATGGAAATTAAAATATCCAGTTTATCGAGTTTTGTCAAATTAATCTATTCTTTGATGTTGTATCAACAGAGCAGTTCAACACGTAATAAAAAATAAAATTAATATAGTAATTAATATATATATGTATACAGTATATATAAAATAAATATGTATGTATGTATATACAGTATATATAAATAATTATATATTAAATAATATATATATATATTACATAATTATATATTAAATAATAATTTGACTATGTGTATATATATATATATATATATATAGTCGAATTATTATTTATTTATTTTTTGATATACCTAGACATAAAAAAAAACCATCTAGAATGAAAATACAAGTGACTGAATATTCCTTTATCAATTCCTTTATCAATGCTAAATAAAAATTAAATTTCTGTTCAATCGCACGTAAACTGTTCTTAAATATGAATGTTCAATTTGCACATTTTATGAAAGAAAAAAAAAGAAGCGTGTCAGATTCGCACAAGTGAACGCAGAGTTCGCGAATCGAGGGTCATCATTTTACAAAACTTATATTTTCAACAAATATCCTGGCGCATCAGCCAAACTCGGCACTTTTCGCTTTTATTTATTTACCGAGGATTGAAAAAGTTCAGTTCCCCTCCAAAATCAATGTCTTTCTTTTCTCTTGACTTTCCTCCCGGCCAGAATTTCGCCGCAACGAAGATACAAATCAGCGGCCTGGATGGATATGGACAATTACCGCGAATGGTCAAACACAATGGCGCGTCACGTGAGAGATGATCCCGCGGGGCGCGCAGTTTTCATTGCCTAATCCCCCCCTCGGCTCGTGTTTTACGAGCCCTTGGAGGGTCCTCCGCCTCGCAACCAAGGCCGAAGGAAGGAAGGAAGATTCCACGAGATAAGTCGCTCGCCGTAATTGGCCGCGGCGAGGAGAATTTTTGTGGTCGCTGTGTCTCCGTACGAGGCTAATGTCGCCGCGCGAATTAAGCGAAATGGCGGGGAAAGTTTCGCCTTTCGGCTCGGATGTTAATGGCCGCCTTTAGGGCCACTTGCCGCGGCGTACTTCAGACCGTGATAACGGAGATTATACCCACGGACAGAAAAAGAGAGAGAGTGGCGGCTCGTTCGAATTTCACTTTGAAGCCTTTGTACTTACCTCTCTCTCTTCCTTCTTCTTTCTACGGTGCACTCGCTCTCTGTGTCGGTGCCTTTGGAATATTCTTTATTCGAGCCGAACTCAGATTATCAACTCGCGATTTTCCGAGATGTTCCACGCACTGACTCGTAATTAATGGAATTTTGGTTTCAAGGTTGTATGGAATTTGGACAAAGTAAGAAATAAACTGATGGGATAGGTAATAACTAGACTAAACAAGTAGGACAAATAGAAGAATAAGTGACAATAAATATTTATAAACATAAATAACAATAGACTGATTATTTGCTTGATTGTTGAAAAAGTGGTGTCAAATTCTTGTGCAGAAAGATGTTAACAAACATCGTGTAATTTTAACATAATTCTCTTCGTTGACATCTTTCCCCGAGAACAAGTATTTTCTCGCTTTCTGTCGTCCCTCTGAAATGTTTCTTTCGCTCGGATTATTACTTCGCGACTTTCAAATGCGCGCGTTCCACGTGGCCACGTATTAACTCATAATTAATGGAAATTTGGTTGTACCAAGGTTGTACAGGATTAGGATAGACCAATGAATAACTGATAGAGTAAATAATAAATAAGGAATTGACTGATAGAATAATGGGACGAGTGGAATAATAAATGGAATAATAAATAATAGATAGAATAAATAATAAACAAGTAACAGCCGACTGTTTGCTTGATTGTTGAAAAAAATAATATCAAAGTTTTGCGGAAAATGTTAATAAGTCGTTTGTTTTTAACAATTTTAATGTATTTTCTTATATTTAACACATTGTGTGTGTTTAGGTTAGGTTTAGGTTAGGTTTAGGTTAGGTTAGGTTTAAGTTAGGTTTAGGTTTAGGTTAGGTTTAGGTTGTGTGTGTTTAAAATAAAATATATATATAAATATATTTTCTTATATTTAACACATGTTCTTCTGAGAATGAGTGACGGAAATTATATATATTAACTACTATTAACATATATATATATATGTTACATTTCATATTATATAATCTATTAATCTATGCAGATACAAATATTAGATGCAAAAGAATACAAATGAGAAATTGATTATCCAAGCAGAAAGGAAAGATCCTCTGTTTCAAATTGCTATTTTCTTCATCTTCGTTTTGAACAAAGTTCCGCCAACCGTAGAAAGTATCCAACACAATCGATGAAGAACTGTCGACGATTCAAACTGCTGTAAGTTTCATAAAAAAAAGTCGTAGAACAATCCAACTGGACTCATTTTAAAGTGGAGCTGCTATTTTTACAATACTTTGTTCCTCTCTTTCGGAAGAATGGCAATTTAAGACACATTTCTTTTCGAATATTCTGCAAACTGAAACGTCTTCGCCGGGAAAATTTTTTCATCGCTCTCTTCCCTCGAAAATTTGTCGCACGATTAATTTCTTTTTTGTTCGCAGAGCTACGAAAGTTTCAACGATCATCGCGAATATTTCCCGGAGGTTGCAGAGTCTCGGAGCTTGTTTCCTCGACGGAGGGAAATCACGAGAGACGCGTGGATCGACCCAAGTCGAGAGAAAATGTCCGTCAAAGTTCTGACGGCTCACCTGTTACACACCTTGATCTCACTGAGCCGCGCGGAGACAAAAGTTCCAGTTACAGTCGTTCCTCCGTTTCTGTCCCTTGTTCCTCCGAACGACCGGAACTTCTTCAAGCGCGAAGGAATTTGTCTTTCGAAGGACTCCCTCGAAAGTTCTCTCTCCTCTTTAAAGAGACACGCGGACGATTCATCCGTCCCTCTCCTCCTCTCTTTCTCTCTCTCTCTCCCCCTTTTTCTTTTTTTTCGAAATTCCAACAACGTCGTCGGAACTTTTTCACGAGCACGGTTATTGCTCGAATATTTCTCTCCTAACTGACCGTGCTTTCCGTCGGACAAAGGAACGAAAAGAAAGAACGAGCTCCCTGGGATTCGAGGACGATTCGAAAATATCCTTTAACACCATCCAGTTATCTTTCTCAAAGTATAATACTGTCGCTCGCGCTTCTTTCGTAAGAGACCCCGGGGAGGTCACCAGCTATGCTTCCTCTAAGAATCTTTGATCCTTCTAATTTTTCGATTTATGTGGAAATATTACGCGGATGATAAATCATTTAGTTTATTTATGTGCGAGTGTGAACAATTATCACGGATTTTCGTTTTACGTTTTGTGAAATATAGGCGAAGGTTTTGTTTTACAAATGAAATTAAAATGGTGAAAAAGGTAATTTTCGTTTTATATTCTGCGAAATAATAAGCAGTGAATTATTAATTTTGTATTTTTATGTTTTACGAAGTGTGAAATAAAAGTCCACAGTGTTCTGAATTTGCTATTTAAATAATTCGTGACAGTGAATGAATAATGTAATACAAAAATATGTGTTTTATATTGTCTAAGGAAGTAGGGGTAGAAAATAAATCGAGAATAATTTTCGTAGGATAAATTTCTTTTTTTTTCACTCCTTTGGATTCTTCGCTTTCGAGAAAATCAATACATACATATTTAGTCTATTCTCAACTAAGAACGAATTTAAGAAACTTATGTTTTCTTGGAAACAAGTTCTCAAAAGAAGCAAATTTTAGTTTGCACTTTCGAGAAATATTCTGTCGATTATTCCTCACTTCAAACTCGACTTTCTCAAATGAACAAATATTATCCTTCGTTCTTATTTTGAACATCAGTCTCTATTCGGTTGTGCTATTTAGATTATACAAAATTCTGTATTCTTTGCAGTTGTTACTTAAAAATTTCAAAAATCTTACAATTCTTTTAGAAATGTAGAATTTCTAGAATTCTACCAATCCAAAATTCCAAATCCCAAATATTTAAAATACTAAAATTCTAATTTCCAAATATCTCGTACTGCAAAATTTTATCTCGTTCCTCCGCAACAAAGCTTCACATTTTATCTTCCCCCCCCCCCAAAAAAAAAATGTCGGAAATGTTTTTCAGACGGACAGAAACGTTCTCTTTCCCTGGGCCATTTGTTAAATCATTCGAAGAAAGAAAAAAAAAAAGAAGGAGGAAAGAGGGAGGAAAAACGAAGAGAGATGACAGAAGTTAAAAAAAAAGGGGGGAGACAAGAAAGGAGCGTTTTATCGCGATCGAGCGAGATATCCTTCAGGAATTGGTCCGCCACGGGATGCCCGACTCGTGTCCAGAAGCGATAGGTGGTCTCGTTTCGCTCGCGTTCGAACGATTCATTGGCACCGCCATCGTTCGACAGATCGATCGTCCTTCGTTCCTAGCCGATTCGCCTAACCGTTCTTCAAACGGGTTGGGGAGGAAAAAAGAGCGTCTGAACGGTTCAGCTTGGAGAGGACGGCTGCCTCGAAAAGCTCGAAAGCTTCTGCGTTCCGTGCACTGTGGGGATTCATCGGCCATTGTGGCTCCCGGTCTAACCGTGTCTGTTTCTTCGTCGACGTTGTCCGGCTGTTCTTGCAAAGAGGAGGGGGTGGAGGGAGGGGTCGGGGGGAAATAGCCGGGCTCGCCCGGTGTTACGGTTTTTCAAGTTTCACGAGACAAATGGGAACGATAGTGCCTTTTCGATTCGAATGGATTATTCCTTTGGAAATTTGTTTCCTCCCCCGTCTCCCCGCATCCCCTCTCCCTTTTCGGGTTGTTCTGAGAATTGTAGATTCCGTGATTTACGACATTTGATTGGACGATTTATCTCTGGGTTTCTTTTTTCTCGTTTCCGCGGAATTGCACGGTGGTATTAATTTCGTATCATCGTGTTTTTATAATATGCAGTATAGTGCTCTCGTATGTTTTAGAAAAAATATTTACAGTTTTATTTATGCTTGTCTATCATATATATTTCTAATTTTACATTTTTATATTTTTATTTTTTTCTATTTTGTCAATTACATTGATTTATATTATTTTTTATTGTTTGTTTATATAACGATATATATATATAAGAAATTATTACTTACAAGTATCTACAGATCTATTTTTAATATTCACGTGTATTTTGCTTAATTAATCGGTTCGCTCAAGTAAACTAAGAATTTATATGGCGCCACAACCACCGACAAATCGAGCAAACTATTACCTCACTAACTACCTCAAACAAAGGAACAAAGAAACCTAATCCAAACACGTAGATATACAAAACACACAAGCAAACTAATACACGATACAAGCAAAAAAGTGAACTAATCACACTTGACATGTTGGAAATATCAAATTTTTCGGACAAATTACACTTTATTGTGCAAAAAAGCAGCATGCTCGACCATACTGACCGTGGAAACACGGTGAGGTAAATTGGCGTAACTAGCCCAGGCTTTTCCTCGTGTTTCTATCCGAATGTGGTTTATGCAGGATTTGCAATTTCTCGTCGGTGGAACGGCATGTTGTGTAAGCCGGCGGAGAGCTTTATGGTCGCTGAGTTTATTAGTTTCTAACCTGCGGTCCGCGTGTAACGCGCGAGCTCTCCGTATTCCGACTCTCTTTCGTCCGGTACAGATCTCGCAGTTTCGAACTCGAGCCATGGGTACACGCAGCTCGAGCCACGGGCTTTCGACTTTTGCACGGCGGGCCAAGTTTCGGAATGCACGCGGATTCCCCAACGGACAGAAGAATTCTAATCTCGCGCTTTGGTCGGGCGACCTCCATCTCCATAAAGTTTCCGATCGGCGTACGCCGTTGAAGTAGACACTTCTTCCTTCGCGCACGAAAGCTCGACTCCCGAAATCCGTTTACGCGACTCGAACGATTCGTTCGGACGTTTCTTGAATTTTTTTCGCTTGGAAAAGCGCGTGTGTTTCAATTTTTTCATTCTAGTGCGATAAAAGTTTGATCATGTTTGAGATAGACATACGGAGTTGTGTAGAGTTTTAGATTATTCATTTGATATGTTTTTGAAAGAGACTGATGAAGTATGCATGTTTGCGAAATATTTTTACATCGAACTACGTGTCGATGTTTGTGATTATTTGTGAAAAATTCACTTTTTATGCAGTAAAGGTTCGATAAAGTTTGAAGTAGATTTCTCGAGAATTTCTTCGGTTGTAAAAGCGCGTGTGCTTTAATTTTTCATGCTCGTGCGACGAAAGTTTGATCATGTTTGAGATAGGAATTGTGTAGCACTGAGTTGTGTAGAGTTTTAGATCATTCATCTGATTTGTTTTTGAAAAAGACTGATAAAGTATGCATGTTTGCGAAATATTTTTACATGTTTTTAATATATATAAACTACATGTCGATGTCTGCGAATATTTGCAAACATTTCAACTTACTTTTCGTGCAACAGGAGTTTGAAGTAAATTTTTTGAGAATTTTTTCATTTGAAATATATGTTCATCACAGTAAATATCTGTGCTTCAAATTTTTCCTCGTGCAACGGATATTTGACAAAGTTTGAGCTAAATGTACAGAGTTGTGTTTTAAATCATCTATTTCTTGTTGGTTTTAAAATGAGAAATAATGAAACACATTTCAGGAATTATTTTTACATTTTTGAGAAGTAGTTTTTATATGAAATGCATGACAATTCTATGAAATGCATGTCTGTGAACATATCAACTTATTTTTCATATAATAAAAATTAGATAAAGTTTGAAGTAGATGTATGGAGTTTAGATCTATGTATCCGGTACAAGATAATAAATGATAAATCACACTTTTGAGTGATAAATTAGATCTTTTGGAAATGGATATTTAGGCTTTAATTTTTTTCTTATACAAACAACTGAAATTTGACAAAGTTTGAGGTAAATGTGTGGAGTTATGTAAAAGTTTCAAATCATTTATTTTCCTAATTTTAGAATAATAGATGAAATATTAAATCTTTGGAAAACATTTTCCGTCATTGTTATGTAAAAATATCTTTATTTTGATACATATTTGAAAAAGAGTGAAGAAGCAGATGAACAAAATCGTTTATAGTTCTATTCGATTTTAGAATGACGAATAAAAAATAACACTTTTAATCACATTCATTGGCAACATCTCGCCAAATAAGACGATTTATTATTTAAATAATCGCCTCGTTTCGACTGTTCTATTCAAATAATACTCAAGCCTGTCTCCAAGTTACACGACATTATAAAAAGTTACTTTCAACTCCCAGTTAATTCTCTCAAACACTTGACACTTTCCAAGCACGAGAAAAAGAATTGAAAAGTAAAATGTAATTTAATAAAGAAAGAAAAAAAAAGAAAAGAGAAGTACAAAGCGAAAATATTTTTCAAGTAAAAAGTGTTCGAACCCTATCAGAAATATGCTCGAAGCGATCTGGTAGTGAAGGTGTTAATCACTGGAATAGCCGAACGCTATCATCTTCAACCATCTTTCGTCATTTACACGTTTTTTGGAAGATTAATCGGCCGCGTGCGGAGAAACGCGGACGAAGAGACGCGCGGCGCGCCGACTAATGGCCGCGTCATAATTTTCATCGGGCATCCAGCCCGTCGATTTATAATGACAGACACGCGGCGCGTCTCGGTTCTTCAAACGTCATCGATCCCGCTGCGCCGATGAATCGCGCGAGCCCGCGACCATCTGTCACTTCTCACACCGTGAACCGCGCGCGATAATTCCTCCCGGCGCTTACGTGTCGGCGAATTTTTCACCGCGAAAGCTCAGTTTTAAAGTCGAAGCACCCAGTTCGGAAAGTTTTGGAAAGTTTGAATTCCGAAGCTACTCCCCGGCGAAAATCACGGTATCTCTCTTCGTTAGCTGAAAATTATGCGGAAAAGTGGTGCGATTCAACCATCAGTTGATGGATACTCGAACGATTTTTCGCTCGTTTATTCGTTCTATTTTCTAGATTCGTAGTTCACTTTGCCGTGTTCTGTGCGTGGTATGAACAGTTCTTGGGATTATTAGCTAATAATTGGATGAAAGTGATAAAAACTCGAACGAATTGAACGAAACTTTTTCCGTATCGATTGTTCTCGTTCTTTTTTAATTGTTCACATTTTTCGTGAAAGTATTCGAATTCTTACGTGTTATGTCAGCGAATTTCAAATATTTGAAATGCAGAAGGTATGGAAGAGTTTGAACGTGTTTGAGAGAAAAGCAAATTGGACCAAAGTTTGTCGCTTTGACTTTCTTTTTCTAATGAAAGATTGAAGAATGAACGAATTGAACGAAACTTTTTCCGTATCGATTGTTCTCGTTCTTTCTTAATTGTCCACATTTTTCGTGAAAGTATTCGAATTCTTACGTGTTATGTCAGTGAATTTCAAATATTTGAAATGCAGAAGGTATGGAAGAGTTTGAACGTGTTTGATAGAAAAGCAAATTGGACCAAAGTTTGTCGCTTTGACTTTCTTTTTTTAACGAAAGATTGAAGAACGAACGAATGAATTTCCTGCATTTTCCCTGTCTCTGTGACTTTGCGATATTTCCTCGCCACCTCTTTCCCGTTCTCTACTCTCAAAGTCTTTATATTCGCGTTATGTCTGTGTCCTACGTTTAATATGCGAAGGTTTGTCGAAAGAGAGCTGACGCAGGGTTCATAAAGGAGAATCGAAAGAAGGAAACATCAAAGTTACTCGTGTAAGCGAGGGCTATTCGGGCGGAATGGAAGCAAAGGATATTAGGAGAATACTTCGAAATTGATTCTAGAGCTCTTTCGCTACGTCGTAAACTTTTTGTATATCCAGCGATTCGTTTCCAGTTTTTATTAAAAAAAAAGAAAGAAAATGATACCGAGGAAACAATGTGAAATATTCAGAGAGCATACGTCATTCTGCGTAGAAAATATGCTGACTTTTTATCCCTCATAGTGATCCTCATAATAGACAAATCCGTAATAATTGTAACTCTGAAAAGTTAATTTCCGTGGTTGGACGTGTAATTTAGTAAACTTAAAAATATATTCACGTCGTCTAACGTTAAATTATCCATTGGTAAAATTAAAACAACTAATTTTCGATATATATCGACAATGTTCTACATAATATAACGGCAAATAATAATAATTATCGAAAAGGAATTTTTCAACGTCACCAAACTATCATTCTAATCTATTTTTTAAACAACTGTTTTGTTTTTCGCAATTATTTGATATTATTTTAAAAATCGTACGCTGCTGTATTTGAACGTTAGAATTAAACACAAAAGGTTAGGACTCTTTGAATTTCTGTCGTTTAACCATGTTTGACGTTCAGTAAAATTCTAAAATACAAGTTCTAAGAAGTTGTGTTAAAGGAGAGACTTCAGTCTTCAAGATCGTGTCAGGTTTAGTTACGAAAAACAATTTTCAATGCTTCGAAAACGTCTGAATTTCGACAATTCGACGATGAAACGTTAAAATTTCTGAAATTTTTATCGTTCAATCTCGTTGTTCGAAAGTCAATAAAGTGATGAAAAGAAAATCATGCAACGAGTTTGAAGAGTTCTCCGGAAAGAGAAGATTTTGACAGACACTCTTACTGTAAAAAATGTTTTAACATTTCCCGAAGGCATATCAATTTCGACAATTTTCGAAATTTACAATTTTGACTTACTTTTTCACTTGCTGCGTCATGCAAGATCTAACGCAGGTCCATCAATTCAGAAGCTACACATTTTAAAATGACGCTCAAACCAGATCGTTTGTATGATTTTCTTTTCACAAAGTTGCAACAAGTTTGAAACAGTCTCCTATCGAACGTGCGATTGCAGCGCCCGACGAAGACATAGTACGCATTCGCAATTTCTCGAAACGCTATCGAACCACGGTTCGAAAGAGTTAACGAGCTACGATCCGTACGATACGTAACGTAACGATCTGTTGGAGGGAATAATTCTGTAATCGAGTTAATGCTGCCGCGCGTGAAACGCAATTGCAAAAGTTTCGTGTAATGGTAACGGGCGTAACGAAGTTACGTTTCGGTGTCTACTTTAGCAGAGAGAGAGAGAGAGAAAGATCGAAGTTGGGTCCATTGGGTGTAAGACGTTCCAGAGGTTAGAGCGAATCGAACAACAGGGACGATTACGTTAGACGAGGATGACGAGTTTAAAACCGGGAGAACGAGCACGAAGGTTTGGCTTCTGGCTCTAGTGAAACGTCAACAACGATAATCTGATGTGAAAAGGATGATGGCAGCGACGACAAGGAGGCTCCAGCTGAACGGAGCTTAACGCCAGACGAAGGTGCTTCTAATGCAAGAAACCTGCGCAAGCGATAAAGATCGAACATTTTCGTCGCGGCAAACATTTTCGGACGTTTGTACAGAGCGGAAAGAAAAGTTTGTTCGTGAATTCTACATCTTTCCATTTGATGGAAATACATGTAAAGAACCAGTCTTGAATTTCAACGTCAGAAAGTAATTTTTTTTTCTTGTTTTGCATTCTGTTTATCACGAAGGTAAAACTTTTCCGAGGTCGCAATCTAATAGTTCTTTTGAAAAATGGCCGACGCGTGCGTGCTAACAGCGACTTTATGGTTCTGGACGCGTGGATGTCTATTTTACGTAGTTTTTGTATTATTTGTGTTTCACTAGCATTCTAAAATTCACAAAAGTCTAAATAATCAAATGATGAAATTAACTGTTAACATTATTCGAAATATAAACATTAGATCCACGCATCCAGAACCATAAAGTCGCTGTTAGCACACACGCGTTCGCAGTGTCAAACGATTAAGTAACTTTTTTGCCATTTTTCAAAAGAACTATTAGATTGCGACCTATGGTTCCTTGGAAAAGTTTTATCTTCGTAATGAATACATGCAAAATAAATAAATAAATTTTTGATCTCGAAATTTAAGCAAAAACTTATTACATTGTTACTTCGAATTTTCGTTTCTCAACGAAGAATTTTTGAGCACATTTTCTCCTTAATTTCACTCGTCGAATCTGCTGCCAAAAGGTAGGGACACCCTATAACATATCTAATTTTATCACTGAAAGTGATTTTAGCGGGGGTTACCTAACCTAACCTAAACCTAACCCAGAAAATCGGGCCTCTTCAGGTCCTTCAGCAACGCTGATGCAACGAAAATTAGCGATTGGTTGATTTGAGTCACGTGATTCGCGAGAGGGCGTGGGGTAGACCACGAGTGGGAGTGGCGTTGTCTGGTACTGAGCGATCGCGCTGTAATTTGTTTTGTATCGATTCAAACGTTTGCATATCAATAAAATTTTATGGCAAAAGAGTCGTCTTCATTTTCTAGTCAGAACAGTACTGGGGTACAAGTCGTGCAGTTTTTATATATTTTATACAATCGTTTACTTTTCCACGACACTGCAGTGTAAAGTACACTCGAAGCGTTCGTTTTTTGATTTCGCTGATCGAATGAAACGAAAATTCACCGTCGCCGTTCCACGAGGGAAAGCGGGTATTTTCTCGCGGGTGTTATTGCAATTCGGAATAAACGTAAAGAGATGAAACGTGTATTTGTCCATGAGCGTTCGAGCAGAGCGTCGAGGAATTGGTAAGAAATGAAATGAAAGCGACTCGAAGGGTAAGGAATAACACTCGATGGCAACTTCGCGCGATTCTCTCCTTCGTGTGCCGTTCCTCTTCCCTTCACCGTGGAGAGAAATACTCGACGGTGCTTTTCTTTCGCGCGAAGGAAAAAGACTATTTCTGTCTGCCTCGGGTTGTCGAAAATGAACGAAACGATTGCAATAAGAAAATTGATGTAATGAGGGGAATTTGTTATTATGAAACAATTGTGCGAAGCTTCGTAAGGATTCTTCCTTCCATTTTGTTTCATTGGCGTAAATATTCTTGCACAATGAGTCAAGAAAACGTATCGATCGACGTGTAGAAATAACATCTACAACTTTGTTTAAACAAACGGAGGTCACATCCTCCAATATAATAGTGGAATCGTTAATTCCACTTAGCTATGTCTGTCGAGTTTTCTAAAATTCTAAAATTCAATCTATTCGTATTTGACGTTTTACGCGATAAATAAGCTACAATAAAAGATTGCAATAAACTATAATAAATAAGCTAGTTTGAGCTAAATAAAAAAATTACAAAACTGAGCAACTTACTTTGAAATTCTTACGCTCTTCAGCAATCCAGTAGCCACCGAGATAGTCGAGAGTCACGGGGAAACCTAAAACCCAGGAAAATTGTGCAATAAATTGTTAAAACTACGTACGACTTTGGTTATTTTTAAAATTAAATTTCAAAATCATTAAAACCTGCTAGGTCCACCGATAAACATCCGCAATGTGGCACGTAACTAGAGATAGATCACGGTGAAAGAGAATAAAAAAAGGATAGACTTCCTCGAGAGACAAGACACGGGGGATGTCTCGTATAAATAAAGAGGAGAGCCGAGAGAGTGAGAGAGAGACAGGGGGCTTAAAGGCAACATACGCATCGCGACAAAGGGGACCGTGAAACGGACAAAGAGCAGAGAAAGAAGAAAGGGATGGGGCCCATGGACGAGCAAGTCGAGGGAAATTAAGCAATTAGTAACTTTGCACCCGTGGCAGCTCTCAGCGAGATTTGATTATGTTTTCGGTTTAAGCTCTACTGCGAAACGGGAGGGTTGCCTCTGTTCCCTTTTCGCTTTACCGTGCGTCCTCCTCCGGGGGAGTTTCACGGGAGGGATGGAAGAGGAGCGTTGTGCGAAAGTCTTAGGCCATTTACAAGCTTCCACTGATGTCATAACGATGAGTGGATTGTGGATAATTATGCAGATTCGTGTTTTTATAAGTGCGATTTAGAAACTTGGGTAAATATTAAATTAAGAGGTATTACATTCGGGCTGTTTTATACAATTCTGTGTATTTTTCTTAAAATTGTCAGTCTGACGACAGCTCGTTTGCGTTTTTAGAAAATATGTCTTCATTATGTGGAATATAAGTATAAATCTTTTTAGAAATGTAAATATGAAATAACGTATTAATTATATACTAATGAAATATTGTATTTAGTCTTTAGATATCCACGTCTATAGATACCTTACAAAATTATTTCGATAAATAAAATTAAACGAATTAGAAAGTGAATTACGTAAAATTGGAAATTGAAATTTTTTTTGGAAATTGCGAATTATACAGAAAAATGTTTTAAACCAAAGTTGGGTGGACATTGTTCGATGTAATTGGATCCGCTGGAATTTAAATTCGCTGGAATTCGGATAATTAGATTTAGAGGGAGATAATTAGATTTTAAGAAATCCCTGTTACTCATATTCGAAGTGTAGTGTTCTTTCCAATATTTAATAGATAAAATAATTTTCTGCTCAAATTTTGTTTGTCGAATTATATTTGCAAAGGTGTAAGTTCGTAAAAATATCCGTTTGAGATCGATGAGAGATTGTGGGACAAAAATATAATTATAACTAGACAGATAGACGGAGAGAAGAAGAAAGTATCCTAGTGCATTTCACAATATATTTGATAAACAAAAACTATTTCATTTTCGTTTCATTTTAAATCACATTTGCAAAAAGGAACATGAATTGCTATTATGCGATTGATGAAAAAATGTATCATTGCAATTGGGATGTTGATAATTAATCAATTATGATATTAGATTAATTTCGAAATTTACAGAGTTTGAAAAATATTGTATTTTTATTACAAAAATATTGTTCTTTAGAGCGTTTTCGATCTGAAAAGGGGCGATTCTACGCGATAAGATAAGTCGGAAATCAAATTTTTAAGGCAACAAAATGTTCCCATATGAGGCTTCGTTTTCAAGAAAATCGATTTCGAGACAATTTTTAACGAAACACATTCGAAGTTTATTTCCTTGAAAATGGAACTTTCAATGAAAAAAAAATGTCTCAGAATTAACTAAATTCAAGTGTACTTGAATCAGTGAATGTTCAAACTCAAGTCTCTGGAAAACGAGGCTTCAATTGAAAAAATTTTACTCTCTCCTTTTAGACTCATTCCTTTTTATAAAATCATCTCTTTCCTGAAACCACCGGATCAAACCACACTCTGTATATGACAGCTCGTAAGATTTTTGTGAGACAAAAAAAGATAAAAATAGAAAAAGAGAGAGAGAGAGAGAGAGAGAGAGATACAGCAAAGAGAGTGAGCTTTCAAGAGGTCGCTTTCGCTCAGTCGACGTATATCCGTAGCCGCAAACTCTAAAGGGGCAATACGTGCCTCGAACGCCGCGTCGGCTTCTATTTCTTCGTTTCCGGGCTTCTGTCACCTCCTATTGTTCTTCGATTCCCGCGTTCCTTATTGCATTTTCTCGATTCTTCCACGAGAACACGGAAGGGGAACACACGAGCGTGTTCGATACGGCGGAAACCGCGCGACGACGATTGGAGATCGATCTCGAACGAGAGCTATTGTGCCACCGCGGACGCTCCGAGACGCGTGTTAGGGTTTTCACACAGAGGAGAGGAAGTCTGTTGGCTAGCCGTGTAATTGTGATTCATTTCAGGTCGTCGTCGAACAAGCGAAATTAATCGACGGATTTATTTCTACCTTCTGGTTCCTCTTCGTGCTTCGCGAGACGGTCTCGTCGGCTCGTCTCACCTCGGCTCAGCTTTCTTTGCTTTGTTCTAACTCGGAAGGTTTTACATTTTATTCGATTTACGAATATTCGAATATTGTACTCTGACGTGTCAAATCGTCGTGTGACAATTGGTACTCTTGTGTCATGTTGTTGATACTTTGTGATAGGGATTGTATGATTGATGTTACTACTTAGATTTAGTACAATTTGATACCCTAATTGAGCAAATTAATGACAATGTATGAAAGTTTCAATAATTCATTTCAGCAGAATATCTCTTTAATAGTGAAGAATCTTTAAAGTTTACTTAGGATTTATTCGATAAATCTACAATCAATTGTTACAAATACGAGCAAGTAGAATGAGTAGCTATATAGTCAGACAAGGCTACCTCTAATTGTAAGTACCGTGTTCATTTACATATTTAGATATTTCCTATTCACTATACAAAATTAATATACCATTAGTATACTATTACTAAAAGTTATTTGAAAAAATAAATATTAAATATGTTTTATATACAAGTATAATTATACAATTAGAAATATATATATATATTGTACGAATACTTCACTAACACTTTACTAAAAAAAAAGACAACAAAAATACAAAACAATTTATTTCAAAAATAATGTAAATCTAGGAATGATCGTTAATAAGAGCATGAATACGAAATGACCAATGAATTTATTTTTAATGCGACAGAAAGCGGAAATAGATAAATGATGTTTGATGTTGACTTGCTGAATTATGCACAGCAAATTAGGTACTATAAATAATAAATTGGTTTGCAGAGTAAAATTTAACGGCATATCGAACGGTTACACCACGCCTCTGTGTTTTCACATTACGAAGTGTTGCCCATCGATATAAACCTAGCACGAACGTACTATTGAATTAATTCCGACTTTCATTATGAGAGGGTAGTATGAATACGCCAGTATTCCACGATGCGAAATTCATTCATTTATATACAAATGAAACGTTAAATTACAGACGCAGTTTGATCACCGACGCGTGATTTATCTAAGTTAATTTTACTATTAGTTCATTTCGAACCGTTAAAATGTGGAAATAAACAACTTTTCTGAAACAAATTTCCACTAACTCTCACTAATTTTCCAGCTGAATCTCTCCTTTGCTTTTCTCATTCTTCTACGATCATTGGCTCATTTCGTCGAACGTCAAAAACACACAGCGACGAGCAAAACCCGTTCGAAAGTTAAAATTCCCAACCACCTGGGACGAAGTCTCGCGACGCGAACGCGGAAGAATAAAAATCGCCTCGTTTCACGAGGTTTCTCAGGCTCGGGTTTTCCCTCCTCCCTTTTATTTCTCTACGAGCGTTTCTCGCCCCCTCCCCCCTCCACCGTCCCCCCTCGAGAAGGTTTACTTTATCGTCGGCTCGCTTTGAATGTTAAAAGAGCGGCGAGTGGCGCCGCGTCGCGATGCAAACGGCGTCACCGGACGAAAAAAAAAACCCAGGGTGACGAACGTAAGAATTAAAGTGGCCGTCCCCTGTGACAGAGCCCACGCCCCCCCCCCCCTCCTCTCCCCGCAGTTGCTTCTGGCGTCGCTTTTAAGAAGTCACGGCACACTGTCCCCGGGCAAACTTCCCCGTTAAAACGCGGCTCTGCGACGACGTTTCGTCGAGGTTGCATCTCTCTTTCTCTCTCTCTCTCTCTCTGTCTTTCTCTCTCTTTCTACGTTGGTTTCTACTCTTCTTCCGGCCGCGTACTTTTACATTATTCCTGACTCCCGTCCGTTTCCGACGCAGTTTGCCAGAAGACGGTAAACTTTCAAGAACCGCTCGATGGAGAGGAATTTCGAATGTAATTACCGGCCGTTTTCTCCTTGTTTGCCTCAGAATTGACCCGGGCTACTTCGTTTCGTAGTAGTTCCTTTCTTGCCTCTCTGCGCGCTCTCTCTTTCTCTGCACCTCCACAGTCACCCAACCCCCGATGAATCAGTTTTCCGAGAAAATGAACGAGGAAAATCTCGTCGAACAGCTCGACGGAGAATTTCACAGCGAGCGCGATTTTTCTTTCTCTCCTCTCTCTTCCTTTTGTTTTTCTCTGGCAATTAAAGAAAAGTTAGATCCAATCTCTCGGAGACGGGATACCGATGTTGATTTTCTTCACTTAAATCTTTTGATTTAATAATTTTTACAGGCGAATTAGAAGTTAGAGTTTGATAATAATTTTGCTTGCAGCGAATGATTACAGGTTTGTTCGTAACATAATTGCGAAATTTAATAATAATAATTTTGAAACAACTTCTCGGAAACGTTGTTCGTAAATTAAATATTACTATTAGTAGATTTATTAGAGACTAAAATTAATTTAATATTAAATAATAATATTTAATATTACTATTAGTAGATTTATTAGAGACTAGAATTAGATTTAACAGAGATAGTGGAAATTGACGAGAGCGCGAGAGAATGATTGTTCTCGGCTGGGTTACTGACGACTAGATTGCGGATTTACATGCAAATCCGCGTTTTTGAGAATATAATTGGGGAAATAAAGCCGCGGGAAAAAAATCATTTCACGTGTCAAATATCACAGAGGCTATTGTACTTTGGATATTTTGTGTACTTTTTCAATTTGCAATGCAACCCCATAGTCTACTAATGGCTGATTTTTCTGCTTTTAGATTGTTTTTAAAATGATTATTTTAGACTTTGAAACGATTAAAACAAGATGAGCATCATCGACAATAAAATGGAGAATGTAACAACGACTAAAACGAAAAAAACTGCACGACTTGTACCCCAATACAATTCGTCTCACTGAAAGGCCCAGAAGCAACTGTTTTGACTAGGAAATGAAGACGACTTTTTTGCCATAAAATTTTATCGATATGCAAACATTTGAATCGATAGAAAACAAATTATAGGCGCTCAGTACCAGACAACGCCACTCCTACTCGAGGTCTACCCCACGCCCCCTCGCGAATCACGTGACCCAAATCAACCAATTGTTAATTTTCGTTGCATTAGCGTTGCACCTGAAGAGGCTAAAATCACTTTCAGTGATGAAAAAGCATTAAAATCATCTACAATGAAATGCTGCAAATGTTGTAAAATGGAGAATGTAGAACGTAATATTTCTTATATAAAAATTAAATATTAAACAAACTCAATCAACGTGTTAATAATCGTCGATGTGAAAGTTGGAAATTAGATTATGTTCTTATTTCCAACTCCGCATCGTAGAATCATTCTGACGAACTTGTTTAATTCAAAGTAGAAAGTCTACATTGTTAAGTATCAAACGCAATAATTGGCTGTCGATTTAACAAAACAGATGCAGAGTATTCACAGAATATTCATAGAGCCGAGATGTTCTCGTCGAATTTTCCTCAATTCGATCGACAACCGCCGGAAGTTTTCGAGTTGATACAGAAAAAAAGAAAAGAAAAGAGAAGAAAAAACGATCAGCGTACAAATGTTTCAAGTAGCTACGATTAATCTTTTAGAGTAGCGGCGAACTACGACGACGAAAAAAAAAAAAGACAAAAGAAGGAAGAAGGCGAAGGAAGAAAAGAGGAAGAAAAGGGAAGAATAAAAAAAGAAGAAGAAGAAACGAAGGCAGAGAGACGAGGAAAAAGAAAAGAGGCGTTCGTTGTCTTTACGAATTGAATCGAGTTCGTCGAAGCGGCGAGGCGGATTTAAATAAGGGGAACCGTCTCGCGGATGCAAATTAGAGTTTGCTCGAAAGAACGTAATCAAGATAACGAATGGAACAGCTTCTTCCCCGCTTCTGTTGTCTCGCGCGATCGAAATTGCAACATTCTTTCGCCAACGCCAGCTCGCTTTATATCCAATTTGTTCGTTAGCCGATTTATCTCACCTTCTCTACCGTTTCTTCCCTCTACCGTTTGAAGTCATTTTTACACCCCCGAGCTCGAGCTCTTCTGAAACTTTTCAACTTTTCAATTCTTTTTTTTTTTTTTTTTTATTAGGTAATTTATTTATTTACAAAGGAAACAATGTCCTTCGACTTCTTTGAGCTTTTCTTCAATTTTTTCAGCTCTTGCTTCCGTGACTTATTTATTTGCTTGAAAAATTCATTGCGTCTTTTACTTACACGTCTAAAAGTAAAACATTTTAAATCTTTGAAAAAAAAAATTTTTTTAAATTCTTTTTTAATTTTTCGACTCTCTCTCTCTCTTTCTACGATTTATCTCTGCTTGGCGATAAAATTCTTACACAAATACACGCAGATCAAGTCATCAGAATGTTCGAAGGGTTTCTTCAAACTTTTAATTTTTAATTCAAATCTTCGTGGTTTCTATGTTTCTTCCTTTCGCGAGTTTCCCACAAAACTGGATGGAAATAAAAGAAGGGGATTCTCGACGCGTTAGCGAGCCGCTTCGACGGTATTAATATTCAAATGCATCGACCAACTTTGTTTACGACCTCGAGAAGATTACACACGAAGAGGCCAGTGAATTTATAGGGGGCGATCCATCTTCCTGACGTTGACAGTGCGTTCTCCGCGCGTCCTGGCGTCCACGTGTTCCTGAGCTGCCCTGCGAATCCAACTTTTATACAAAAGCTAGTATTTCTGTTTCAGATAGGAAAAATCCTCAAGCTCAGTTCGTCCTCAAATTTAACAAATCGACAGAAATAAGAAAAGCGATAATGATATTTTCCATTATTTAAACGTATT
Source organism: Melipona bicolor (assembly GCA_030673865.1). Classification (NCBI taxonomy): domain Eukaryota; kingdom Metazoa; phylum Arthropoda; class Insecta; order Hymenoptera; family Apidae; genus Melipona; species Melipona bicolor. The sequence goes on from JAHYIQ010000019.1 coordinate 1,091,534, forward strand.
CTATTTAGAGAGCAAAGAATCGAATTATTAATTTTATATAAATAATAGTTCACGGTATTCTGAAATATTTTAACCCTTTGGAAATGAATTTTTGATGTAAACTCGTGTTATTATTTATAAAACTTTTATAAATTTTCGCAATTAATACAAGTCTGATAAGAAATGAATCGCTCAAATACAAAGTTAAAAGACCAGCAAGGAAACATACCAAAGTGTGAATCACCACAAAATTTAGATAAAATTTGGCAGAAATGAAGATTTCAAAAAAATATTTTTTTACCCTCGAAATTGGGGTACTGAATATATTCAAATATCTCGAAAATTATTGAAGATACAGTTTCTGTGTAAATTGATAAAATTATTCCTTTTTAACAACGAATTCAATGGTGCATACTATTTTTGTAAAAAAACTTTTTATTTAAACAAAATATTTAAAAAACCTGTTCTTCGTAAGTTTCTTCCAAGTAAATGTGAATATTTGTTTATGAAAGCTTTCATAACACAAATTAAGGACAAAATGGAATCTTGATTTTTGCATTATAAAAAAATCCATTTGTAGGTGGTATTTATATCGTTTTACGATTGAAAATGGAATTTCAGTTTTTGTACAGGTATAGTTTCAAAGGATTGAAGTATTACGGAAATTCTGAAATTTATTTATTAAAAATTTCACACTGAAATTGTTCAATCTTCGAATTATTTCCGAATGCTGTATAATAATAAAAGATTGGAAAGCATGAAATATAAAAGGGCAAAGGTATTTCGTGTCGAGGCGTCGTGTAATTTCCCCGCATGTTTTACAGTCTTGGTCTGTTACAACGATTTTCACAAGTCGTTGAAAAATACCGCGGAAAATTCCAAGCAAACAGGATTAACTCGCTCGCTGATACCGGCAAATAAATTTCACCAACTTTTCCAACAAACTCAAAACCGTTTCAAGCATGAACCACGAGAGAAGCTAATCAAACATTTGTAACTAGTTTGCCAAAAAGGACAAACCGTGGTCCCCTTTGCGACGCGTAGGTACCTTGGAATCGTTGCTAGTTAATATTTCAGCCACGTTCAGGTTAGTTAAATTATTTGAATTTAGGCAATTTATATTCTCAAGAGTAGCTTGCATGATTTTGAATTCATACAAGTCAGGTTACTTGACTGGAGGTTATCTGAATTCAGGTTTGGATTGAGATCATTTGAATTTAGTTATTTATCTACACTGAAAATTTAGTACGTTGTCTAGTGTGTAAACAAAATTTTGTGTGTGTTGTATGTTATACGTATTGATTATTTAAAAATATTATAAAATAGTACTGTGTATTGGAAGGAAACTGTCATGGTTATATGTGCGTAATTAGTAAAATTGGAAATCAGTCAATATTGGATGATTTTGCAAGATTAAAAACATATACATTTAATATAGAATTGATAAATATGCAGCGCTAATAAAATAAACTGTGTTTTAAGTAATAATCAAACATCAAGGATTATTGACACCAAAACAGCTAAAGTATAAAACTATGTAAGGGTCATAAGTTCAACACTGGTTCAACACATTTCACAAAAAATCGTAGAAATTTCCAAAAAATATACTACAAATACGAGAAATTGCCAACTGGTCATTTTAACTATATGATACTTTGGTTATACTTCACTACACAAAGATTTCAAAAGAAAATCTCAATTACACATTGCTACACTTTAATCCAGAGCCGGCTAATTGGCGGCCCCCTACTTTCCTGATCACTAGCACTATCCCCTCCACTGCATCGATCTCTCCACTATGTTGAAATTTCCTTGCTATGCACGAGAGAGTGGAGAGATCGATGTAGTGGAGGAGGTAGCGCTGGTAATCAGGAAAGTAGAGACAAAGACTCGCGAACCGCCAGTTAGCCAGCTCTGCTTTAATCAAACGATAAAGGATCACAAGTTTAAAGTCTCTAAAGCAAAATTTTTACGAGAAATTATTTTAAAAATATTTTAATTATAATTATAAATTATAATTTTATAATTTATAATTTATTATTATTTATTACTAAAATTATAATTTTATAATTTATAATTTATTATTATTTGTTACAAAAATTACTAAATTATTTTATGAAAAGAATTGGTCATTTTAACCACTCTGGTAGTTCCAGAGCGTACCTTTTCAATCTTTACGAAGAACATCTCTGCGTTAAATATACATTTTTAAATTTATTTCAAACTTTAGCAATCGTAATCTTGCCAACGAGGTCAAACGGAATTTATTTTCAATCCTTTCGTAAAACACACCCTTAACGTTTCCATGATTCTGTCCTCCACTCATCGTTCGAATACTTACACGAGTCCATTGCTGCGTAAACTCGAGTAAATGAAATGGTTCGCACCGGTCAAGGGGCGAAGTCTTAAACTCTCGAATTCGAGTTGAAAAGAGTCGAGAGGCTGATCCCGGGGAGAGGGAGTTCTTCCTTTTTGGCCTTTTCTCGGGTCGACCCGGTGACACGCGGCGCTGAACCTCGCCCCCTTCGTCGCAAACACAATAACCGGAGCGAAGGATGATCAAAGCGGACACGGTGAAAAGGGAAAAGAGAGGGGACGTTCCCGGCGGCCTCGCAGGCTTAATTTTTCACGCGAAAAGCGCGCCGCGCGGCGAAATCTCTGAACGCGGGGCGGAGGGGAGGGGGAGGGGAGACGTTACATTGTAACGCTTCTCGCGCGACAGCCCTTTTGCGCGAAATGGCCTCGTTTCCTGTTGGAATCTTTGTTCCACCGACGGAGCGGCCTTGTCAGCCAACTGGGACGACCAGCCAGCTAACGTAACTCACCCCCTGTTGCCAGTATTTAGTCGTCTGACGTAATGACGCGCCATCGTTCGCGCAATCCCCCGACACTTGTGCGTTCAACTCGATACATCCGTTGTCATCCGTTCTGTTTTCTCCTCATTTTTCTAATCGATTATGTCAGTAATAGTATTAAAAGTTACAAGACTGGCGTATCTGGTGTCAGTTGTTTCCACAACGTGGCGAAAAATTGAGTCGAAGCGTCGGATACAAGTGCAGTCACTTGTATATTTAATATCATACTCTCGACGACTGAAATATAAAAGTCAGAGAAATCGAAGGTGTAAGGAAAAGTTTATAATTTGTAACTTTTGTTCGTTCAGGATCATTCAAATCTCCGAATGTAATAAATCTGCAAAACTGTCGTGAGAAAAATTTAAATTGGTCATTTCGATAAAATTTGAAACAAGTATAAAATATATATATATATAAATTTCAAGATGTTTAATACAAGTATATATATTTCATACAAACAATAAAATTTTATAGTAATTAAAATAACTAGTAACGTGCCAATATTCACACAGTGGGAGCATCTTCAACATTTATCACATGCTTAAAATATCTACCCATGATGCCAATTTTTTAATCAACATATATATATATATTATAACTCCTATATACATTTTCAAACTTTAAATTTTACCAATATAATCATGATAATCGCGTCTCATTGCAGTTCTGGCGAAATTTTACACGTAACATATACGTAAAAGTTTTCCTACGACGAGTATTCAAATATTTTCGAACCATTACGTGCCATTATTTTTAAACAATTTTCAAATTTTATCAACATAGTCACGACAGGCGATCGTGTCTCGATACAGTGTTCATGAAATTTCAGAACGTTTTACGTAACAGGCTCGTGCAGTACATTCGTAAAGCGAATAATTTATATAATTCATATGGTATATTCATAAAGTGAATGATTTACGTTACAATTTCTACGAGAATTTATTATTTCTATAATAATTTATATACCGTCGCGAGGCCACTGTAGGTCAGCAGAAATGGGTCGTGTGCGCGACAGCGTGTCAATGTGAAAGCAGTCGAACAACTCAGGCAGAATAGAGACAAAAAAAAAAAAAAAAAGCAAGGAACACGGTCAAAACCATCCTTTGTTCCTTTCTCGTTCCGAGACACACGGTTTGGTCGTTCGTTTTCTCTGGTCCCGGTTCCGCCTCTTTTTCACCCCGGAAACCACGATTCCGTCACCGGCGCCCAGTTTAATTCCAACCGTGCGAGGGATTAAACGGATGCCCGGGAAAAATCACGGAGCTGCTGCTACTGCTGCTGCTTCATCCACAGGCTGGCTTTACGAACTTTGTCCAGCCTTTCTCCCCAATAACTTGCGCGCTAGGTAGACAAATGAAACGTGGATTCCCCGGCTACGGAGATTAAACGAGTGCGTTGACGGAATATTGAGACCCGAGAGTCGAGCGAATTGCAAAAATGTTTGCGAGTTCAACCGTTTAATTAACCCCTTCGCTCCTGTTCGGTTCTCGCCTTCGCGTTATCGCCTACGAATAGATTTTTGTACTTGGCTTTCCCTTTGATTTTTTTTATACTTCTGACCGAGAAGAGTACGTTTTTGTGCAAATTCGTGCTTTCAGGAAAATTATTTTGGGGTGCCAAATGGTTTTCTTTTTAAAGAAAAATCGCTGGTTAAAGAAAACTCTCGGAGGGGGGGGGGGGGGGAAATCACCGACGACAAGGAAAATACGAAAATTTCAAACCATCCGAGAGACATTCTCCACCCTTTAAGGAGCCGGTAAACGTCGATAAATACGTAATGGAATACCGAGAGAGGCTAGGCGAGGGGCTGTCGTCCGAATTACTTATTCACGACACCTGTTACATAACGAAGTAAGAGCCGACGAGAGTCGGCCAGCAGTAAACAAGGATTTCTTTAATTAAACGACCGGACGGAGGTTCCTTCGGTGTCTGCTCCTTTCGGTTCCCTAGCAGACAGCCCGAGACTTTATCTACCACCCTCCGTCGTCTTCCTTTTCTCTTCTCTCCTCAACTAGAGATGGGATCGAGTGTCTCGCGAATACACGTTTGAAACATTCGTGGCAAGATTTCCTACAAGTGTGCATACCGATCAAAAAACTGCACGACTTGTACCCCAGTACGATTCGTCTCACTGAAAGGCCCAGAAGCAACTGTTTTGACTAGGAAACAAAGAGGACTTTTTTGCCATAAAATTTTATCGATATGCAAACATTTGAATCGATACAAAACAAATTACAGTCGCTCAGTACCAGACAACGCCACTCCCACTCGTGGTCTACTCCACACCTCCTCACGAATCACGTGACCCAAATCAACCAATCGTTAATTTTCGTTGCACCTGAAGAGGCCCGATTTTCTGGGTTACCCCTAATCACTTTCAGTGATAGTAAAGAAGCATGCTTCTCTACGCGTGATTTTCTACATGTAATTTTCAAATGTTGTACATGAGCCAGAATTGAAAAGAAATTGAAAAGATTCAAGTATCACTTATAAAAATTGAAATAAAAAGTTTCTCATAAAAGTTACTTATAAGAAAATTTAAAAAGTTATTACAACTTAATGAACGTTGAAACAATTATTAACCTATGTAGAAGTCGAATATCATGTAAACATCGAATTCTAGAAATCTATACGTGCGTATTCATTCCAAAATGGCAGCTTGTATAAAATGCAAGTGCTGTTAAAATATGTTGAAAAATTTTTAGTTTCGAGTAGCATTCGATGAAACGAAAACAAAATGTCAAACTTGATTTGCACGAGATGTATAGATTCAATTTAATGAAATATACCTGGTTGTGTATTTTATTAAATTGAATCTGCACATGGTTGTATAGGTTGAACTTATACGTCAAATTTATACATTAAACTTATACTTTGAAATTGTGCATTGAACTACAATAAGTACATTGTGAACTACATGTGTGAGCAACTAGTGTATATATTGAACTTGTAAAATGTATAGATCAAATTTGACGAAATGTATACATTATGTACAGACTAAATTTTTACGTTAAATTATAACTAAATATCAAATATAACCATTTTAAATATCAAACATACTATAAAATAATACATAGATTGATGAAATATATACATTCAACTTAAAATTGAATTGTAAAATGTATAGATTAAACTTGATTAAATTACAATGAAATATAAACATTTAATAAAACGTCATATCACTTAGATATCAAACGTGAAAATGACTAGTATAAAATGACGTACAAATTGATGAAATTTATAACAATTAAACTTAAAATTGAATTGCGAAACTTTACAAAACTATACACAAACGCTAGCTTGTGCATTAAACTAGAATAAAATATACACGTTGAATACTACGTACAATAAAGTGTCATCACTTGGATATCAAACGTGACTAGTGTAAAATGACGTATAGATTGATGAAATATATAAAGATTGAACTTAAAATTGAATTGCAAAGCAAACACACGCTATACACAAACGCTAGCTTGTACATTTAAATTACAATAAAATATATACACTGAACGAACTGAATATACAGAATTATACATCATATATAAAACAAACACATTGTGTACTCGCTGAATCACTGTTCCGGTTTCAAGCAATATCCGAGATCCACGAAGCGAAACTTGGATATCGAAACTTGACTCGTAAGCACATGTATCGAGGCTTGATCCCATCCCTAGCTCCAGCCTCTCGAACTGTCGCCTCTAACACCCCCCCCCCCCCCCCCACCAACCTTCGCCTCTTGTTGTTCGGCACGAGCAAAGCACCCGGATAAGGGACGTGGAAGTTATTTACGTACGGCTGTATTTGCGGCGTGGAAGCGCGACAAGGGTGACACCGGCTGGCGGGCAGGGGGTTTGAAAGGGTTGGAAGGAAGACCAGTCGCCTGGACAGAACGCCGATCCGTCCCATGTGGGTTCCGTTAATTAACCGAGTCTGCCGGAGTTCTATTCCTCGCGTGATATTACCCTCCTCCGGTTCATCTGCACCCTCCAAATCCTTCGGACCCTCGATGCACTTGGACGTTTCAACTACCGACCAGCCCCCTCTCCTATCTGTGCACTTACATAGGCGACGTTACATGTTGCTCGCGACGGATCCTCTCCGACGACTACGCGAGAATCGTAGCTCTTTTAACACTGAAATCACCGACAACTACAGCATAAAATTGCCATCGGAGACGACAAAGTGAAAGAAACAAAAAATCTTTATAGGCAAGCTTTTATTCGTTCGTTTATTCGTTTTGTATTTATGAAATGTCATTTTGACCATTTTGGTGAGCGATTGATAGAGTTGGTACGACAGAACGTGCACTTGGTGGATGTGGGGATGATTGGAGTGGGATAGGGTGACAAGTGACGATGTAAACGATGTGGGTTTGACAAGGTAGACAAGTGTTTTTAGAAAATCTGGGATTGCTACTATCAAGTTTTGTTCGTCATGGGTAGTTATAGAACTTTTTCTTTTTTTCGATGATTCGATTATTTTAGGATATGAAAATAATAAAGACGTATGGAGGAAAAATTATCATTTGAAATTTTGCATTTTTTAAATGCCTAATGTTCTGAAGTTCGAGTCATTGGGAATTTGGAAATTCTTAAAGTCTTTAAATATTTAAATAAAATATGAATATTTGTTTAAGTCAAATTTAAATAAAAGATGAAAAAGATTAAATGAAAGCAATTCTTCGGAAATTTGAATCTTTACACTATTGAACAAATCGTGGGAATCTGAATTTTTGAGAAATTTTGAGAGTTTGTATTTTTCTGATTCGGAACTTTGAAATATTACCTTAAACATCTGGTATTTAAATTTTTAAACTTCGGAAACTTTAATTCTCAAATTTTGTAAATTTCGATCGTCAAACTTAGAGAATTTGTATTTTTAAACTTCGGAAATTTGAATTCCCAAATTTTATTGATTCCAGTCTCCAAATTTCGACCGTCAAACTTCGAAAAGCCGAATCTTTGCACTTCAAGAATTCGCATTTTCAAGCTTCGAAACTCCGAAGCTTGAGATTAAGCCTCGCGCGTTTCATCTTCCTAAATCTTTAAATCAATAATTCCCACAACGTGAGAACGATTAATCCTCGAGGAAGGTGTGACTCTGCCGTTATTCAAATTTCAGTGGAAAGTATGTTGCCACTCTGTCGTACATACTTCACTCCCGATAATAATTCGTTCCCCGCAACGAAACTGCAATTTGCCAAGTCACTATCGCGACTCGATCAGGGGGATGGGGGAAGGGGAGGGGGGATCACGACCGGTCTGAATACGGGACTTAGTCGGATCATACGTCACCGGAAGAACTAATTTTCGATAAATTCCAGGAGCAGTCGGTCGGGGTGTGTAATTAACTCGCGCCGAAAATGGGGTTTCTGGCCTGGCGAAGGCGCGAATACATAGCGCCGCCAGGAAACTTGACGGCGTATCAATTATCCACGAACTATGCGCGGCACGAGAGCGTCGATCCTCGATTATTATACGCCGCGGATTTGCCACAACGTCAGCGAAAATTCGTTGCCGGTGCACATGCTAATTAATTACGCGTTTATTTACCACGCGACGGGTTAAAGTAACTTTGATCCCCCGCCGATGTAACACGCTGTCGAGGGTTTTTCAGCGTTTTCAATTTTCAAACGAATTATCGTGTTATTATTAACTGTAATTGTAATTTTAATTAATTGTAACGATAGCTCTGTTCCCTTTTCTACATTGAGTGAATTACGCTTTGTTGAGTGAATTTTGAACTCTTTGAATTTTAATTGGCGTAGAAACGATTGAATTAATATCGTAAACAGGATATTTAATATATTCGTACATTTATCACACGGAATTTTTATGTATATGTATATGTTGCGTACACCTATGATACGATTTAACATTTTATCAACACCATAACGAAACACGAGTGTTGTTATTACATTGGTAAAATTTGAAATCAATCTAAAAATATATACAGTGGCTCAAGAAAGTATTCGAATATCTATTATAGAAGAATTTTTATATATTATGTGTATTATATAAAAAATTTTGAAATTTCATTAAAACTACAGTCGAACGCTATCACTGCTAGAATTGAAAATTTATGTAGCAATTACATGATAATTCGGAATCGAAATTAATCCATGTGTGAACTTCTGAAAAAGCTTTATATAGAACGAGGATTTACAATAAATTAAAAATTTATCTTTCAACAATATTTGTTCAATATACCTTTCTTTAGTTTACAGTAAGTAAACCAATTGTTCTATTATACCGTTATCTATCCGCAATACTCTAATATAGATTAAACTCATTTAAAGGATTAAATTGCATTCTTTCAATAGTTATAGTCACGATGTGCACGGAATGTCGAAGACGACTTAGCAACAATATCGCGCAGTTATCTTTTATTACCGCTTTCATACGTGACGCGTAGAGTCACGTTGTGTCCTATAGAGAAAACGAGTCGTTGTTAACGATACGTACGAAAGTCGTTGTAACGATGCTGTTTTTTCATTCAACGACGACTACTCGCGTGGAACAGTCGAACGCAATGGCGCTACGTTACCAGAAACACCAATTTCCTGCGTTGCAGCGTATCGGAAACGCGACGAAGATTTCATAGAAACGAGCCACCCTTTAATTCTCGGAAGAGGATAAATATTCCAACTTCGATTCGCAGTCTCTCCAATTCTCCTTCCTTCCATTCGATTCCTTGTCATTCACGTCGAGTACCGTGGAAATGTTTCGAAAATTGGGAAAAAGTGTTCTCTATTTTGTACACGATCAGCGCTATTTACGTTTAGAGAAAGGACAATCGTTGTTTCGTCTGTAAGAAAGTACTGAATCTGTTCTTCTATTTATCTTTTTCGACACTTTTTATTACTTTAAGCCGCTCGCGATTTTAACGTTCTGAAAAATTTTAAAGCAAAATTTAATTTACACACATTAATTTTAATTTTGATTTTAATTAATTAAAAGTATTATTGAATGTTACATATTTGAGTGTTTGTTGTACGAGCGGTGGAATATCTATCCGTGATCCAGTGAATTTTGTCAGAATAATCAATTAAAAGTAATTAAACGAAGATTGGAAAAATGAAACAAAAGATATGACACGAAGTATGCTGATAAAAACAATTATTACTTATTAAAAAAGTAAATATTACTACATGTAACATGTTTGAATGTAATATGTATATACTTTCAAAATAAAAATTACTGTCAAGCGTATATGTTCGGATCTTTTAAATTTTACTAAAAATATAAAAGATGTTGGAAATTGCAATTTTTTGGTCAGACACTGTATAAGTCTGACATTCTTAAATTATATTTTTTATTTGGAAATTTAATTTATAATTTAAATTATAAAAATATTATATTAAAATATTAATATCAAATTATAAAATTTAATTTATAATTTAAGTAATACTACAAAACCAGTTACACTATTATATTTTCATCTTTTACACAGATTTTCAAATCACTGATACAATCGTCTCTCAAAATTCACTAGACTGCGGTTATTTATAAATTTTCAAATTTTCACGAACATTGTATGAAAGTTTGTTCCATTTACAATATACGTAGATCGTAATAAATTCTTTAAATGTTACAATGCTATAAACTTCTCAATCTCCCCCAAATTGCATAAAAATCCGCGGAGTTCGCTCCGTTGTTAACGAAATTCCAAAATTTATACAACGCGATCAGCCGCCGCGCACTCGTCGCGAATGTGAACAGACGAACGAGACTGGGAACAAAGCTGACAGATTTCGAAAGACAGCAAGCCAGGGGGAGGGCGAGGGAAACGAACGTCCCCGACGTCGGGTGTTACGGTACCCGACGGCTGTTGAAATTAATATAAATCTCATTTCCTCGCCTCGGATACACTCGGCATTGTCTTACTCGACTCGCTGCTGCCTCCCTCGTACCCTCTCCACACCAAGCTGTCGCCGCGACAGCTCCTGCAACTCGAGCATCCGACAAACACGTGCTCCAATCTCGATTCACGGTGGGGTGGGGGCGGAGAGGGGGAGGGGAGGGTGGTTTGAAGAACGAAGAACGAAGGGAGGATGAAAGAAGGTGGGACAGAACGCGAGACTTTGGACACGTGGTGTAATAAATCAAGATCTAATAAACGCGGTGGTTCCGTTGCGCGACGATGTGCAATATCGCGCGGATGACACCCAGCGAATGGATGCTCTCCCTCCAACGATGCTTGGTGTCGTTAGTTTGCGTCTGCTGTTGTACATTCTCAACCAGTAAATTCGACAATCCGACGAATTTTGGATTGACTTCTTTCACAATTGCCGAGAGGACGTGTCAAATTAGATATCTGTGTCAAAATTGTTAGTACTGATTTCTGTTTGGAATTGGGTTACAGGAAGTTTCGAGTCGTTTGGAATAAATGTGTAATGTTCGTCAGAAGCTTTGCAACTTTGAATACTTGAATACTTTTGTGAGCAGGTATAATTATTTGTCTTTTAATATAATTATATCATAGTATTGCGATATTAATGAAATTTCATATAACAAAATAATCGTATAATCACAATAATCGATTCTATCTGTGCGAATAAAACTTATATAAAACATGTAACACGTATGATTAAGTGTAAGTATAATGAAACCGCGACGATTCACCGTTAGAGTATTAACTAAATTTCGAGACGTATAAAACGCCGAACATTCGAATAGTTTCGCTGTTCATTTCCCGACGAAACTTCGAAATATCCTCCGCAGTGCAATATCTCTATACATAAAAACTTCGTCCGCAAATGTTCAAGCACCCCCGTGAGCAACTGTACATTCGAGGGAGGTTTCTAAACGATTTCAGTCGACACGACGCAACGCCGTTGAAATTTCTGGCCTGGGACAGAGTGTCGCGTGTGTACAACTTTCCACGGACCGCGCTGTTTGTTCGCACACTGTCCAAACGCAACGTTAACTGTTCGACTGGGAAATAAAGATAAATTCATTCTCCGCGAAGGGCGTTGCGTTCGGATTAACCCCGTCGTTCTCTGTTTCCGAGATTTTGTGTTCGCGTTGTGTGTCACGCGAAAAAGAGGACAGGTCCGCGTCGTTATCGTTATCGTTGTTTCGAGAGAGGAACACCGCGTCGTTCGAAGTTCGACGTCGAAACGGAAGCTCGTTGCCGCCGGTGTCGAGCACGCTTCGACATTCGACATACTTCGAAAGCCTCGCGTAACGATCCTCCCGGCTCTCCTCCTAAGTGACAAGAAACTGCTACCCAGCTGTTATTGACGATAATAACATTTGGTTATTCGAATAATCCGAAATATTCTGAGGCTCGTTACGAAGCTTCTGTAGTTGTCGGGGGATTGGATAAAGGCTGGAACAATTAATTAAGATGTGTCAATTTACTAATTGATGTGTCAATTTATTAATGGGTGTATTGAAATTTTTTAGAATTTATTGTTTATAGAAATTTTGTATATACATTTTCTACTATAATTGAATATATTTATAGAATTAAAATTATTAATTAAATTATTTTATTAGAATAAAATATTGTATATAGAATAAAATATAAATTTATATAAGACTATTATATAGAATTAAAGTATAAATTTATTTTATTTATTTCTAGTATAAATTTAAAATATAATTATTAAAATTATTAATATTAAAATATAAGTATAATTAAAATATAAAGTATAAATTTAAAGTATAAATTAAAATATAATTATTAAAATTATTAACATTAAAATATAAGTATAGTTAAAATATAAAGTATAAATTTATTTTATTTATCTTATTTATATAGAATTAAAGTATAAATTTAAAAAATATTTATGTAAAATTAAAATATACGTTTTGTAGAATTAAAATATCTTTGTGTCGTCAGATCCAAGAGAAATTGGCAATTGAAAAATTGAAACTTTTGTAGAATTTAAATCTTAATATTACAGTGTAAAGTAGTGTTCATTGCGTACTCCATGTTACGAAATAACTTTACGATGTGTCTCGTCTTATATTGATCGGACGATTCGAACTTCGGGAATGCAAATTTCATAGATTCGAAGGCCCAAAAATATCATGGTCATCGAAAAGCTTCACGACTGATATTTACAAATCTCCGACTTTAAGAATTTCAATACCACACTGAAGTTTCGGCTGTAAAAATTCCATACTTGAACTTGAGGAGTCCGAATTCCAACGATTCAAGCTTCAGAAATACAAATTCTGCTAATTCGAAGGCCCAGAAATATAATAATTCATCGAACGCGCAGTTTCATTGATATTTACAAATCACTGATTCAAAGAATTTCAATTCCAAAGATTCGAGAATTCAAAAATTCATCGAGCCCGCATTACCACCGATATTTACAATCGTATATTTACAATTACGCCCTCGTCTCGCGAATTCTGTGATGAAAGCAACGATGGAATTCTCAATTCTCGTTCGACTCGCAATTCACGCGCAGCGCGATCCAACATATATAGGTCAGTTTCGCTGCCCGTTTCAGGAGATATTCGAAGACTGCAGAGGTATCTGGAATGTTTCATCATATTGTAATTAATTATATTTGAACTCGCGAGAGACAAGAATTTATTGGAACGTTGGAACGAACAGCTCGTCTCGTAAACGCGACTTGATTTCGTTAATGGACGCGATATTTTCTACAATTTTCCCATCGCGCTTTTGTATCAAAAATTTTGCATCGCCATAATTAGATACCATGATTAAACTCTCTTTGAATAACGAGGATTGTTCTCTTTTTATTGTTTATCCAAAGAGAAATTCTCGTTAATCCGTCAGAGATCGCGGGGAATTTCTCACGCCATCGATATCCTCGAGTACATATTCACACATTCTCTTGTGCGAGGCTTACACGTAGCCTCATAGTGACGCAATAATACCTATAGTGGCTCTGGTATTGTAACTTAAAGTCTGAGATTACATGCGATAGTGACAGCGATAGTAATATTATTAGATTAATGTTCTAAAAAAGGTAGGTACGAAACAATGCAGAATGAATTATTAGAAGGAAGGTTAAACGTGTTAAAATTCTAACTTTAGTTGGAAATGTTCCATTCGTATAGATATGTGTATAATTAATTTATAGATTTAGGTATAATAGAGACAGAGGTTTTTAACAAAGGGATTCGACAATCCTCAGTGAAAAATATTATATACACATTGTGACAATATGTGAAACATTAATCGAAACTATATTGTTTATGTTCATTTATTTTCATTTTATATTTATTTGACTTTGACATCCTAAATTGTAATTAAAATTGATATAATATAATTGCTGTAACTATCGGTATAAGAATATACGCTATAAAATATAAGTATAAAATATAAAATTGACAATCGAAACTGTAAACTGAACTGAAAAGCTTAAATCATTTCAAGCCTATTTTTTCTCTTTTCTTGTTATATTCCCATTATCATCTTACATTATTGAAACTTCATATAAATCTAACTTTCAGTATAAAATAGATAGGTACTGTGTATCACATAGTGACGACGTATGAAACTTCCATCGAGTCTATTAAACGTGTTCAACCTGATTTCAATTTCTTGTTTACTGCTTTCTAAATATCTCTTTGATACTATCTCAAAGAACCAAGTTCGAAACTGATCTGAATTCAACCGAAAGTTTCTTCGAATCGAAGCCAACTCCAACACAATTCAAGCACAAATGCTATAGAAATAAAACTTCAAAAATTCATTGCATTGAGAACTACTTTATGTGTAACCACGATATGTCGCAATTTCCACAAAATCTGTCCCTCAACTCCTTACAAATGGAATTTAGTAGACAATTGTGTCTCGCCAAAGAGGAGTCTTTCAACCAACATTCGACACAATGATACGAACATTCTTACTTGAATTATAAATTCCCAATCTAACTGAGAGATAAAATACTGTGCATCACAGGTAACGATGCAAAAATCTCAAAAATTTACCACGTCAAAAATTTGCTTAATTTACTTAACCACTTTAATTTCAAAATCTGTCCCTCAACTATCTACAAAACTTTGAAATTTAAGAAACTTTATAGACAATCGTCTCGCGAGACGTGGAATCTTTCGACCAAAGAATATTCTTACTTGAATTATAAATCCCCAATCTAACTGAGACATAAAATACTGTGCATTACAGGTAACGATGCAAAAATCTCAGAAATTTACCACGTCGAAAATTTGCTTAATCTACTTAACCACTTTAATTTCAAAATCTGTCCCTCAACTATCTATAAAACTTTGAAATGTAAGAAACTTTATAGACAATCGTCTTTCGAGACGTGGAATCTTTCGACCAAAGAACATTCATACTTGAATTACAAATTCCAAATCTAACGCAAAACGTGGAATAATACGTGCATGAAAACAACTCCAGTGTATGAAACATTTATGCCACGGAAAAATCCCAAAGATTTGCCACGTCGAAAACCACGATCTATCTACTTTAACTACGACGTCTCGCAGTGCTCGCAAAATCCCGAGGTCTGCTCGCGTCCCTCAGTTGCTCGCGAAACGCAATTTAGCAGCGTGGAATCTTTCGGGCAGGGGTGCACCGCGACACCCCCGTGCCGAGTTCGGTCGAAGGATACCGGCACGCGGTACCTGGCAACGACGTGGCAACACCGTCTCCGGCGAACCCGAGGCTAATATACGGCGTTGTCATTGCGCATTACAATAGAGGCTGTGTTACGTAAGCCGGTCACGTGTTCTGCTTTGCCGCGCACACCAACCGTTCGGATCCTGCGGCTCACGCACGTGTACGTGCGCCAGTACGTACCCTCGAGCCGCATCTCCTCCCCACCCTGCGTCCATGGAATTATGGTCACGTGTTCAGGTGAGCCGCGCACACGTACTCCCCGAACAAAGAGCCGATTATTGTCGGGGACTTTTGTCGCTTTCAAATGTTTTCCCTTCTCTCTTTCTTTCGTAACGAGATTTCACGGTGCTGTTTTTAAACAGAAGACGGGGGCGAGTTTAATCAGGGGGATTTTACGGAGATATTTACATGGAGAGAAGGTGTGGGTGTTTTGATCGATGCGATTTTATAGAGATATTCAGAAGGCAGTGCAGGTATTTTAATCTAAGGGATTTCTTGGAAAATAGTGTTTCAAAACTGAATTGCTGGGTTTTTATGGAGATATTTAGAAGATAGTACGGATATTTTATCTGTGGGATTATTATCTGGACGAAATACTATTAATTTTCTTATAATTTTAATACTATATATACTATTTATTAATAACTATTAAACTTCTTATAACAGATTACGTTAATTAAAGGAATTTAACGAAGACGTTTATCCAGAAAGTGATGTAGGTATTTCAATCGATGAGGTTTCACGAAGATGTTTAGTTAAAAAATAATGCAAGTATTTCAATCAATGGGATTCCATAGAGATATTTATTCAAAATATATTCCAGACGTTTCGATCAATGAAGTTTCATGGAGATATTCATCAAGGAAATATTTATAAATCAGTGAAATTTCATGAAAATATTTATCCAGATAATAATGCAGCTAGTCAATGAAATTTCACGGAGATATTTATCTCAAAAATTGTAGATATCTTGATCAATGAAATTTTATGAAAGTATTTATCCACGATATAGTGAAAGTATTTTAATTGATGGACTCTTGCGAAGATATTTACCCAGAAAATAATTCAAATGTTTTAATCAATGAAGTTTCATAAAAAATATTATAATAATTAATTCAGGCGTTTCGATCAAAGATTAAAATATAGCTTAAAACCTGAAACGATAATAACTCCATCAAATCCAAGTTCAAGCAGTTGCGTCCAATTTGAACCTAACTTCAGGGCAATTGCATTAAACCCTTACCCTAACTCAATAACAGATAAATCAAGATCAAATCGAACCCAATAGCAATTACACAGGGCTGAACTGATTGAATTAAATCCAAGCACAACCCAATGGTAATCATATTCAGGGAATTTTATTCGATAATAAATACGTGACGTTTAATTTTAATTCGACAGTGATCGGTAATTACATCAAACGCAACGGCAGTTAATTTCGATCGAAATCTAATTTAACAGCGATCGCGTCAAACTCGATAGAAATTAGTTAGTAAATCTTATGAAACTTTTTAGCAATTTCTATTTGAAATACGAACTGTCTTTTAAAAAACGTTCTCATACATTGTAAATTTCAATGAAAAATAAATAAAAGTTTTTTGAAATAAAAGTTTTAGTTCGAGTAAAATTTATATACTGTGAAAATAAAAATTTGTCTGTAACAGAAAATAAAAAATTTGTTCATCAACAATTACTGAATACTATTGAGTGAATATTGCTGCAGCAAGATTAAATATATTATTCATTTATAACAGGTAATTTGTGTTTCTTTTTTAAAATGAATAGTTAGAAAACTATGGACGTTATTGAATGCAAATGTAATGTTTATAAAGTAATATCGTTCAGTTCAATTCGAGTTGTCAGTAATATGATATTATACTATATATAGTATAATAATAAAATAGTTTGATATTTTCATTCATTTTGTGAAACCTTTTTCGACAAACGATCCAAAATAACTCGTTTCCAATGGAACGAATTTTATCATGCAGATTCTAAATCCGTTCCACGTGGACATTTTTGAAGAAGTTTCTAATGATAACGTTTATCTGTACATATTTTTATAGATACTTTCTTAACTAAAATATATAAATTCTAGCAAAAGATAACTGCTTGCTTCGATTCCTGAAATGTAGGAGAAAAAAAATTGAACAAGCATCAAGTAAAAGACTAAATCACAAGTGAAAATAGAAAGAAAATATTATATGAAGTTTGTTTGTTTTATTCAAGTATCTTGAATATACATCTGCATATTCCTTAATGTGAGAAGATTGTCGAAAATTTTCAAAATGATCATCGACGCGCTTAACATCGATATATTATAATATGAAATTTATTACATTCCGAATTTCTTCTTCCTTTCAGCAAAGAGAAGAAAGAGATATCTGTAATTACTAGATGATAAAATACTAAATGATCCCTACTTGTTACATAACCTCTTTCCTACTAATAAAAACCCGCGCAAAACACCATGGATTCACTAGGAATTCTTAAAACCCAAAGTCGAATTAATTTTTACAAATAGAATTTCATAATTACAATTCTACAATTATTTTAAGCCGAAGAAACATTTTACTAAGGATTTTTGAAACTTGAAACTCAGAATCTAATACTTAAATATAAAAAAGAAATTGCTTCATTATTAATTATTATGCTTATTAATTATTATTATTATTATGCTTATTATTATTATTATTGTTGTTCATTCATCTCCTGCAAA
Organism: Melipona bicolor; assembly: GCA_030673865.1. NCBI lineage: Eukaryota > Metazoa > Arthropoda > Insecta > Hymenoptera > Apidae > Melipona > Melipona bicolor. The sequence goes on from JAHYIQ010000019.1 coordinate 1,109,666, forward strand.
ATTTTCTCAGGAATTTAATTACTAACTCGTCGAATTAATTATATCGAACTTGCTTCTACACCTTCTACACCTGTAATAGTCTAGTAATCTCTAATTAAGTAGAAATCAAGGGTAATATGAAACCTCACGTTTCAATATTTGTCAACGACTTGCAACAGAGCAGATTGATTTATTTAAAAATAAATTTCTAGATTAAGCTCGTACAATTTTGTTCGGAAAAGTAGCAGCACTTGTCCCGAGTTTTTGGGGTTGGTGTGATTCGTTCATCGTTCAGTTCGGTTCAAGCGAACAACGCGAATGGTATCTCGTTGCTCGAGTTGGGATGAAACACGACTCGGTTTTTCCCTCCCTCTGATACGTACGTATATTACGTATATTACGTATGCGGCGGCGCTCTGCACCGTTCCGATTAGTATGCCACGAAAATAAACCATCCCGCGCCGCGCGAAGTTAGAAAAATTAGTTTCATCTACGGCCGGGGCATCTGATATACAGCGCACGCAGCCTTGGCAACCGGAAGCAGCGGCGGAGGAGGAAACCCGGCGAAGCTGTGGGTCGAGGCGGGCTACAAAGCCCCGGAGGGCAACAATTGTGCATTCATCGGGCCAAGGGGCTCTAATTAAAACGCATTGTTTATATTCTTTGCAGGAAGCTTCTCTCGCCCTCGTAGTCCTCGCCCTCTAGACGTGCATCGCCATGCCGCAATTCTCTTCCCCAGGGGTTCTCTCTCTCTCTCTCTCTCTCTCTCTCTCTCTCTCTCTCTCTCTCTCTGTGGCAACTTCCTCTTTTCTTTTCCCCAATTCTCGCGCGATCAGAGTGAAATCAAAGGTTTGATACGCAGCGAACGATTGGAGATCGTGTTGAGAAGTGTTTTTGGAAAAACGTTTTGTTGTAGAAATTTATGTTGAATTACTGGAATTATTAGAATTTAGATTCGATCAATGTGATTTTGCGTCTTAGGTTTTGATTTGATCGTGAGATTGGCAGTGAATAGGTATGTTTAGTTGAAGGATAATTGAAATCAAGAATTAATAAGGAAAAATAGATGAAATATGAAAAATATTATGGAATAATAATAAATGTATAGAATAATATTCAGTGGACAAATGGAAACTCTACTTGCATTCAAATTTCTTAGTTGTGTTCGTAGAAACATTAAAGTGCGTAAACGTGTTCGCGCTGTGGTAACGGAATTCGATTAAAAATTTAGAAGGCTATGGAATATAGAGAAATGTATATAAAAGTTTATTATATAGTAATGTATTGAATGTAACAGAAAATGTTAAGTTGATAAAATTTTTTGACGGGTTAATAAAAATATAAAATCCTTTGTCAGATATAAAAATTTCTCTTGAACTCTTTTTCAATGCTGTTTTTTTAAAAACAGTTCCTCTTTGAAATTTAAATTAGACATTCTGTTGAAATTTCCATATCACTGTTTGTTCAATTAATTACAGCCATTGGTTGAAGCCAAAAGTTACGACAAAATTTTGACAAGAGTAACATCAATTGTTTGACTGATATTCGTTAGAATATATCTGGCTTTGGTTTTAATTAAAAGAAAAAGATCAAATTAAAACTATTGTTATTGGAAACTAAAATTGAAATTAGACTATATATACCATTTCAAGTTTTATATCAATTTGAACAAAAGAATATTTCAATCTGTTTAACCAATCTTTCGTCAAAAAAGAAATCTTCAAAATCACCGATTCTTCCACTTGAAGAAAGAGGGGAACGCAGAACTGGATACAAACGATATCACTGAAAATTCCAAAAAATGTACAAAGAACGACCTCGCAATCACGTGATAGACACATGTAGATAAAGGAACATCTGTCTCGCGTTTCTTCGCGTTTTACTCGCGGTTATATATCTCTTCCGACACGTTCGTTGTTCTCTTAAGCGGGGCGCCCAAGGGATGGAAAGGGACTGGAACCGTCTCGTTCCTTCGGGCGGTTGCTGTTTGCTCGCGAAAATGTTTCGCGTAAAAGGAACGCGTTCCTGAGACGTGTGCGGTGTTTCGTCGGCTGTTTGAAGGAGAAACAGAGGGAATTTCGATTTCCACGACGAGAAGTTGAACGGCTCTTCTTACTGAGAAGTCGGATAAAAAATGAGGGAATATGGAAGAACGATTTGAAGCAATGCGTCAGAGAAATTGAGGTATCTTTCGTATCTTTCGTCGAGGTTTGTTTATGAGGTTTATGTATCTACTGCTTTGAATGTTGGCCTCAATTGTATTTCACGTTTCGTGATTCTTGTACATATTTTACTATTTGCGATATGGTTCTGTAAATTTGAAATGTGGCGCGGAAATTTTATAAAATTGTACAGAACGCATATAATGTAATACACAGAATATATATAATTGCAAAATAACTGATTCAATACCATAAAAAAAACCTGTTCGATCATATTAATATCAATCACTGTGCGACAAAATTTTTGATAATTATTGATTGTTTGATAATTATTATCATTTATATTTTATTTAACGAAATTGAAGTTAATTATATCATTGTTTAATTAAGTAAATTTAGTAACAATAATTATAATATGAACTATATTTCTTTATTTATTTTTATATTAAAATTATATTTATAATTAAATTTATATTTACAGATATAATTATTATTATAATTTTATTATTTATGAAGAAACATAATATTAATATTAATATTAAATTTTATGCAATATTAATGCTAAAATTTAGAACAATTATATTCGTTATTTTAGAACTTCTTTTTCCATCTCATTTTTTCACAGATCAATTGTACCTTGCATAAATACAATTTGACAACTATATATTTAAAACAGATAAATATTTGAATTATATAGAAAATTCTTTATCAACTATTAAATAAAACTCTTGTCAACTTCTTTCACGAAACGATTAGTCAATCGGAATGAAAAAAAAAGAAAAAATCGACTTCTCGATACGACATACGTCGAACAATGCATCAATTAGATGAAAATTGGAGCTCGTTCCAACGATGTGTTACACGCATTACACTCACGCCTAAATGAGAAAAGATGGCTGAAGACGAAGATCGGGAGGGTGGGAAGAACAAATGGAATGAAAGAGAGAGGAGAATAGAAAGGGACGAAGAACCGGAGGAATCGGATTTGCTCGGTGCTTTCATTTCACGTCTCGTAACTCGTGCAGGGCTTGTCGTGCCGGACGAACGTGCCCGCTCTCCGCTTCAACTTCCTCCTCTCCGGGCAAATTACCCTCCGATACAAATCGTAGTCGCGTTTCGAGCAGTTGGACGAAAATTGTAGCTGGTCATTATTTTGCATTCAACCGGTTCCCATTCTGACTTCGCACTGACGATCCGATTACGGTCTTGGAATTCTGCGGACTTTTGATTCGAAACGAAGCTCGTGCACGTAATGAGTTTGAGGGATTTCGTATCGGAATTACACCGATTTCTTATTATTTTTCCTTGCTGAAAACTGAGCGTTGGTACAATTGTGAAATTGCCTTGTGTCGTATATATATTTATATTGTGTCGTGGTTTATTATACATATATTTGTAATTTACATAGTTACATCGACGAATTGTAAATATGTGTGCATTTTTTGACACGTATAATTTTATCACTGAAAATCGGGTCTCTTCAGGTGCAACGCTGATGCAACGAAAATTAGCGATTGGTTGATTTGGCTCACGTGATTCGTGAGGGGGCGTGGAGTAGACCTCGAGTAGGAGTGGCGTTGTCTGGTACCGAGCGATCGCGCCTGTAATTTCTTTTGTATCGATTCAAATGTTTGCATATCAAATAAATTAAATTTTATGGCAAAAAAGTCGTCCTCATTTCCTAGTCAGAACAGTTGCTTCTGGGCCTTTCAGTGAGACAAATCGTACTGGGGTACAAGTCGTGCAGTTTTTAAAATTAAATGTGAGATTGCAACTGTAATTTAGTTTCTGCATTGATAATAAAGTTGTATGTATCTCAAATTTATTTTTTATTTCTTTCTTCTTCGTCGGAAATTGGATACTGTAATAATTACAGAGTCACGAGACCTCTTTTTTCTTTCTTTTTTCTTTGTCCAATATCGTGCATGGGGACAACTGTAAAGTTACAAGAGATGAGTTCAGCAACGTTGCAATTTGGTCTTTCATATCTTACAATTTGTCGAAAACTACAAATTTCGTACGTCCTCTCTTCAATTTTTCCTTTCTTTTTTCAGTCGAAACCCGAACGTTGATGAAATTCTGAAGTTATAAGAGACGAATCGAATAGCTCTGTGATTTGCCACGTGCAGTTTACGGAGTTTACACTATATAATTTATCAAAGACAAATTGCCTGTTTTTCACTAGAGAGTTAAATGACGTTGTAATTCGTCACCGATTGTAATTCGATTTCTACACTTTACAATTCGTCGGAAACAACAAAATTATATTTATGCGATGCGTTATTTATTTTCCTCGTTCTTTATTGAAAATTCGGTGTTATTGAAACTTTGAAGTTATGAGTTTCAAAGTTGTAACTTTGAAATTTACAGGGAAGAGTTGCATGCAAAACGTGCAACAATTTTCCGTAACTTTTTCTTCTTTATCACCGGACTGAATGTTGGACACTGAGCAAATCGAACGATATCTTTAAAAATTGAACAACAAATTATAAAATAAAAATAAACGAATATTAAAGTTAAATAATAAATTAATAAAAAAATCGGGGACTATAACTATCATAACAGAATGAAAGAAATCATTGGATAACAATTATTTTTTTAAAAATAATATTTTGATTACAGAAAACTCGATTCATATTAATTATAAATATTCGAAAAATTTGTTTCTTGTAGACAATCGTTATTGGCGGGACAGATTTATTTCGATTTATTATTGCTCGTAACAATTATCCTTATATAAAAAAAATTTATTTCGGTTCTCATTCTTTGCCAATTTCTGCGAGATTTACATAAGAGAAAAAAAAACTCTATAGTTTTTGAAATATTTAAGTTGCGTAAGATTGTTTTAATTAAATGCTTTAATACTTTACACTATTACGAGCGATTGAAATAGAATAGAATTTGTTTTTCAGCAATGAAAAAAATTCTCGGTAATTTGTAATCAAATAATTTGAAACCAAAAATTTCCTTTGCGTTTTGAGATTGACATCGTCAATAATTTCAGTTACTGACTTTTTCCATAAAAATTTCTGGATTCACTATTGTCTCTTTAAAAACTACGAGTCATCCTGATTCAACGACCATTTGTGCATTTAAATTTCACTTACTTCACAAAAGCACATCTTTCGACAAATTCGCGTCTCCCCAAATACCTGTGTCTTTCAACTGTCGCTCTGTCCGAATCACCACGATCGATCTAATTACCCAGACAAAAAAAGGCACCTGCCATTTATTATTTATGAGCATCGATCGTGAGCGTCGTTCCATTTATCGTTGGAATGCTCTTTTTACGAATTCATACGGTTCGATCGCGGTAAACGCACGACTGACTCGAACATTTTCGACGGGGACATTGAATGCGAAGCAGCTGCCGCGTAATCGCGCGGTCCCTTTCGCTCCCTCTGAAATTGCCAGCCTGCAAAATTGCCACGGAACAATCGTTCCTATCCAGCACGTAGATCGCATAAAAATGCCTAAATAGCCTTCTACGAGCTAGCTGTTGCTGCTGCTCTCCCGCGGAAATGTCCTCTCGAAAGTGCCTCCCCGATTCTTGCTTTTTCTTCGTTTCTCGGTCTTTGACGCGTCGATTCATCGTATTTTTCGCTTTGGTTCAAATCCGTTCAATTTTATTTTTTAACCTTATTATCTTTAATCTAACTTTTTCTTTCGTTTAGTGAAAGCATCTCTTTCACGTTCCATTTTAGTACCATTATTTTTATAAAAATAGGAATTCAGTGTAGTCAAACGTCAAAAGCTCGACGAAGAGAAAAACAAACGAAAAAAGGATTGAAACGACTCGAAAGTTCGGAAAGTTCTGTCAGTTGGAATTTCTCGAAAGTTTGCTGGAAAATTAGGTGACCCTGAGAGACGGAAACGTAACGCGGGGATGCATGTGCGAATTCGAATTTGCTACGGTGTGGCAGAATTTCCAAAGTTACACATAGAAGAAAACGGCGCGCCGATTGGAACAAAAACGTTCGTTTCGAGGGACGAGAAGCGGATCGATAGAGCGAACTGTGAGCAGAATTTTCGCGGACGTAGAGCGGATGGTACGTTCGTCAGACACGGTGTCGCAAAACGCCAAAAACCTGACCGGCGTTAAATTTTACAACGTTCACGTTGATTTTATATTCTCCTGACGGACTGTGTTACGAGTTCGTCGCAGCTACGGTAAGATTCGAAATTTTGTTCTGGCGTACAATTTCTCGCTGCTCTTGGAACAATCGCGTTATCCAGCCCCTCCCTCGAGAATAATTCTGTAAAATTATTCGACGCGTTGATAAAATTATTTCAACGAATTAAGGAACGAATTTGGTTAATTGGTATGCTGAACAGTTTTATGATTAATTTGTCATTTATAGCGAACGATGAGATTTTCGATTGTTACTAGATTGTGTAATTTTAAGAAATTTAAAAATCAACAAATGCACGCAATATAGGTATATTATACAGTACAAAATATCTAAATGAATTAAAATAGTAACAATGTATAATAATTATACGTAATATTCAATATATAATAATATATATTAAATGATTATATATAATATAAATTTCTATTCGTGATAATAAATTGTTAATATTTGTACATATATAAATTTAGTAGTAATAATTGTAAGATCTAGTATCGAATTTAAAAAATTTTAATCCCCTTTTCAAGAAACTTATATTTACAAAAATCTGTGAAATGTAAAACTACAAAAAGCACGTGCTAAATGGAACAAATTTCTATTCAGAGTCGACTTCTTTAATTACGTTGATGAAGATACAAAATTCCGTAAACACCCCTTCCCTCTATAACAATTAGTTTACAATAACGAATCAACTCAAATAAAAAAAAATTAATTGCAAAACGATTTCAGTTTGTTCAATTGTTTCGCTTTTATTTCGAGCAAAACTTGCCCAACTCTGCATCATGCCCAGGTTACAACAGTCAGTCGGTAAGCAGTGACATTAGTGACATTAGAGTCGTTTCAAAGTAGAAAAACGCGCAATTGCAGGTTGTTGCAGACAGAACAGAAAAGGGGAAGGTACAGGGTCTCCTAATAAAAACGGCGGACGAGTCTCTCCACGTATCTACCATTTTCTCTTCTTTCTTTTTTTTCTTTTCTCTCCCTTTTTACCGTCACCTTGCTCCAGAAGGGCTGCGAGCCACGCGTTCCCCCTCCACTTCCGTTTCTACCCCGTTCGCGTCATTCTCCAACCCCATGGCGGCCCATCGTGTTAACAAGCATATTCTACATTTCATCGCAGCTACTTAACGCAGCGACCGGCGGATGATCGTTTTTTTTTTCTTTTTGCTTCGAATCGGATCAATTAGAAATCAGCTGGGGTGATATTGCAACGACAACTCGATTACTTGAAAAAGTTTGTTGGAAATGCGTGTTTAAGTCGACTTGCTTCGTTACAAACTGCTCACTTTCATTCGAAGTGTAAATGCATTGTTGCCTGCAAAATAGTTCTATTTTGTGTGGAATTTTATTATACTTCGTGCCATTCACAGTTAGGTAATATCCGATATACTATTTATTTAAAATGATATCCAACGCAAATTTACGGATGACTCATGGAAGAAAGAAGAAATGAAGCAGCCATTCTTTAGTGTTTTCAAGGCTTTTTATTTACACTAATAAAATATATACAGAGATGCATGGATATGTACGAAGACAATGTTCAAACGATAATTATTTTTACCATCCGCTTGTCGCGAGAGCGAAGTAGGCAACACGATCAGGCTGCACACGCGGGAAGACTTACAAGACGTGGACCACCTAATAGTTAACTTAATAAACTTAGGGTTAGGTTAGGTTTAGGTTAGGTTAGGTTTTTATACCTCGACTCTCACTGTGTCCTTTCTTGTCAAGGGATCGGAAAGCGTCTGTTTTCTTGCAGTGTGTACGGTAAGCCCATGAGAGTTTTTTGACAATTATCTCATGGTCCTGACGATACTGCATCCTGAGTCCACGTCGTGAGAATTGTATTTATGATGCTGCATGGGTCGTGTCTCCTACATCACCCCCTTACCAGTGACAGCGCTATTTATTTTATGGGTAACTAATTGTGAGAGGCTATCTATTTTCCTTGAAAATGGTTCGGAAACCTTACACGTCTGCCGAATCGTGTTTTCTTTATTTCCTCCGTTTTGTCCGACGGTGGTAAAAGTACGTCAGTCTATTTGTCGAGTGGTTCGTTGGGTGGTCCCTTTGGCGAAAGATTTTTATCGTCAGCTAATACAAACGCGGGTTTTAATCCATCTATAGAGACCCCAGAGTTCTTGCCATAGATGTTATTGTTTAATTACAAATGTTTTGTCGCCACGTTCGATTACTCTGAAGGGGCCGTCGTACGGGGATTGCAAGGAACCCCTGACGGTGTCGTGTCGGAGAAATACCCACGGTTATGTTCAGTTCTTGGTAAACAAATATTTTACGCGACCCGTGTCGGGTTCCCGGTACTGGTTTAATTTTATTAATGCTATCACGTAGCCTCTTCGTAAAATCGGAATGGGCTAGTTTACTTGTAAAAAATTCACCGGGTAAGCGAATTCCTCTGTTGTAGACGATTTCTGTGGCAGAGGTCTTCAAATCTTCTTTCACCGCGGTGCGGATACCGAGTAGGATGACAGGTAACATCTCTACCCAGTTCTCCGTCTCGTGACATTTAATTGCTGCTTTCAACTGACGATGAAATCTTTTAACCATGCTGTTCGCTCGTGGATGGTACGCGGTTGTTTTTAGATGCGAGGCCCCAATTAATCGCGTTAACTCGTTAAAGAGTTGCGATTCGAATTGGCGGCCTTGGTCTGTCGTGTGACTCGGAGAGATACTCTGTAACGCGTGGACAGGAACGTTACTGCGATGGTTTCCGCACCGATTTCTTTAATAAGAACTGCTTCAGCCCAACGCGAGTAGCGGTCAACGCAGGTTAAACAATACTTATAGCCTTTTGAGATCGGTAAGGGTTCGACCAGGTCTATGTGGACATGGTCGAATCTCGCTGCTTCGCCGAATTCTCCCAACGGTGCCGTTGTTATTTCCATGCCTTTATTTATTGATGGCCATACGTACCGGTGAGTGATTAATTTCCGCGTTGCACGTACTCCTGGATGGGAGAGGCCGTGCAACGAGTTAAAGACTGTGCGACGTAGGCTCTCCGGGACATATGGCCTTACAATGTTGTTGCTAGTATCGCAATACAAATATGCATTTACCTCAGGAAAATGAACTTTCTTGAGTTACAACGCGCATGACTGAGATTTTAGAAGTTCTTGGTTCTGCTTCTGTGCCTTCTCTAAAGCAAAGTGATCGGGTGGTCACAATATAGCTTCTACCCGTGACAAAACGTCTGCTACCTTGTTCTCGTCACCCTGAATGTGCCTGATATCTACGGTATACTGACTAATAAAATCTAAATAACGAAACTGCCGCGGTGAGCATTTTTCTAGATTTTGTTTAAGTGCAAATGTAAGCGGTTTATGGTCGGTATACAATGTAAAGTTCCGTCCTTCAATGAAGTGACGGAAGTGTTTGATGGTATCAGTACCAGTAACTCTCGGTCATACGCGCTGTATTTCGTTGTGCGGTGGAAAGGGTCTTCATGTAAAAGGCAAGGGGCTGGCAGGTATCTTTTATTTGCTACTGCAAAACTACGCCGATTGCGTAATCGGATGCATCGACTATGTTCACAGGGGCGCCCGGCTTGGGATGCGCCAATGTCGCGTTTGCTAGCCCTTCTTTTACTTCTACGAAAGCACTTTCTGCCGTTTCAATCCATTTCACGGGTGTGTTACCTTTGTCCGAGCCTTTGAACATATCGTTTAGCGGCATCATAATCTTAGCGGCGTGTGGAATGAATCGCCGGTAAAAATTGATCATACCGAAGGATTTCCTAAGTTCCCGTATAACGGTAGTTTTAGGGAATTCTCGAATGGCTTCAACGCGATCCGCGAGAGGTTTAATTCCGTCTTTATTGACGGTGTATCCTAAAAAAGTAATCTCGGGACGCCGAAAACGCATTTCGCAGGGTTGATTACGATGCCGAATTGATTCAAACGCTCGAATAGTAGCTTCAGATGCTTCTTATGCTCGGCCTCGGTGACTGATGCGATAAGGAAGTCATCTATATACGCATAAACGAAATCTAGCCCGCGTATTACTTGGTCTACGAAACGTTGGCAAGTTTGCGCCGCGTTCCGCAGACCGAAAGGCATAAAATTAAACTCGAATAACCCGAACGGCGTCGTGATTGCCGTTTTTGCTTGGTACGACCGGTATTTGATTATACCAAATTTATCTTAGAAAAAATTTTCTTACCGTACAACGCGTACGCGATATGCGGCGGTGAATACCTGTCCAGTATAATGCGGGCGTTGAGTGCCCTGTAATCGCCGCAGGGTCGAACCTTCCCGTCTGTCTTCGGCACCAAATGTAGAGGCGACACTCATGGACTTTTGGAAGGACGGATGATTGAAACATAAACTCTATTTCGTCCTTCGCTGCTTTGTAACGGTCCGGCGCCAGTCTTCTGGTCTTGCAGCATACGGGTGGTCCTGGTGTGGTCTATGATGTTTCACCTGGTGCCTCGGCGTTTCATTCCCAAATACGGCTGGCCATGTGACAGCTGGATACTGTGACAATAATTGATGGAACAGAGTATCGTCCACGATAGTGCGAATGGACGCGATGACTCCGTTCGCAACTTGACCCTTAGCCGACATGTGTATTACGGCGTCGAGCAGGCGTCAGTTTCTCGGGTCCACCAGCAGATTGTAATGGGATAAAAAATCTATCCCGATGACGGGGCCCTCGACGTCTGCTATTACAAAACGCCACACGAATTCTCGAAGTTGTAACTCCAGCTTCATCATGGTAGTGCAATCCGTGGCAGTGCCGTATGTTGCAATCCGTGTTCCGTTCGCTGCATGTAGTACATATTCACTTTTGTGTATTTGTCACTTCACACGCGAACGGGGGTACACGCACAAATCTGCACTCGTGTCTACTAGGTACCTAATGTTCGTTAGACGGTCAGTGATAAATATGCGGCCGGTTCGGGAATCGTCGGATGAGGCCGTGTTTGCTTGCGACGGTCCTACTCGTTTCCCGCCGACCACGTGCATGGAGAAATACACCTGTACGCTTTTTCCTTAAAGTGGGCATGGTAGAAACACAGGCCCATCTGTGAAGGTCGTCTGCTTCTTGATTTAGAACGCTGTCTTCTTCCTGGCGATCGGGATCCCCTTCTCCTCATCAGGTGGTTTACATATTGTTGTAACTGGTTCATTTGTTGTTGAAATTGGTTCATCATCTTCCTGAGTTGAGTTCTTTCAGAGTTTTCTGTTACCGAGGCTATCGCCGGCCTAGTTTCGCAGATGTCCAAGACCCTGTCGGCCAGGTCTGCTAATTCTTCAAGAGAAACTTTTTGCTTCAAAAGGACTGGTTTCAGCGATGCTGACATCTTCTGTAGGAAAATCTTTCTTAATTGTTCTCTGTCGAACGTTTTTGCTTTTTCTCCCAGTAATTGTAGGAGTTTACGGAGAAACTGCGACGGCTTTCTGTCCCCTAATTCCTCCTGGCTCAACAGCTGCTGGAGCTCTCTGCTGGCGAAATCTGTTGTTCGCTCGATTATCGCTGCTTTTAGCTGGTTATACGGATCGACCGCGGGTGGATTCTTAATTATATTTATCACTTCACTCGCGATTTCTGTGTCGATCGTTGCGATAACATAATCGAACTTCGTTTCCTACTTTATTATTCCGTGTATCCTAAATTGCGCTTCCATTTGCGCGAACCACGTTTCTGGATAGCTTATCAAGAACGGAAGTATTCTCATGCTTAACCCATTGATCTCTCCATCCATGTGTCTGTGTTCATCATGCGGCTCTCTGTTGTCTTTGATGCTCATTTTTGCACTCGGGGTCACCACTTTAGTGTTTTCAAGGTCTTTTATTTACACTAATAAAATATACACACATTAATAAAATATATGCATTGATATGTACGAAGACAATGTTCAAACGATAATTATTTTTACTATCCGCTTGTCGTGAGAACGAAATAGGCAACACGATCAGGCTGTACGCGCGGGAACGTGGACCACCTAATAGTAAACTTAGGGTAACTGGCGCTTGACGCGTTGGAGTCGGCCCTTTTATACCCCGACTCTCACTGTGTTCTTTCCCGTCAAGGGATCGGAAAGCATCTGTTTTCTTGCAGTGTGTACGGTCAGGTCCATGAGATGTTTTTGACAATTACCGCATGGCCCTGCATCGACGATACTGCATCCTGGGTCCACGTCGTGAGAATTGTGTTTATGATGCTGCCTGGGTCGTGTCCCCTACATATTCCTTTAAAACATCTCAAAAATTCTGACTAATCAAACCTTCATTGTACCTCCGGTGTCACATCTTCAGAAAGAAATCTAACAGTTTATAAATCTAAAAATATAATCCTACGAGTTTACAATTCAAAGAACACGTAAATCATATTACTTTATTAATTTAGATCATTATAACTTGTCTTTCGAGTGTCTTTAGATTAGTTGTTCTCAGCTCTGCTATTTAAAGAACCAACACGTAAATCACAGAAATCAAATTTTATTAATTTACATTAGTGTCTTCAGATTAATTACAACTACAACGCTGCACTACATTAAAGAAGGAACTAACTCGTAAATCGCATAAATCAAATTTTATTAATTTATATTAGCGTCCTTGAATTAATTATCCTCTTATAACCCTGCAGTTTAAAGAACCAACACGTAAATCAAACACTTGTTTGTTAATTCAATTTAATACTAATTTACTAATGTTATTACAGTTTATCTTTCGAGTGTCTTCAGATTAATTACAACCACAACATTGCAATTTAAAAAAGAAACTAACACGTAAATCACATAAATTGAATATTTTGTCTATCAAATACCTTCAGATTAATTACCCTCGACGCGAGATAAAAACCAGAGTCTAGTTACTCGATTTCTCGATCCTCGACCACGTGTCGCAACTCTTCTCGTCGATGGTATATCGTTTTCTGTCTAACGATCGCGCGTAATACCGATGAACGAAGATGGAAATTGATTCTTTCGACGTCGTCGAGCCTCTACCCCTCGTTAATCCGTCGACGCGTCGTTGACGAGTTCCGGCGCGCGCAGCGATTTCCGTCCATATCGTCGCGCCGATTTCTGAATTCAACCGTCAGGATTCGATGACGGAGCAATTCGGACAGATTGAAGAGTTAACTATTTTTATAGTATATAAATGTAATTTATTTTTTTCATAGTACATATACGCAGTTAAATCGGAGAAAAGTATTTGCTTCTTTGAACGAAAATAGAAAATAACTTTAACGAAACTTTGAAGTTTGTATCCTTTTAATTTTTGATTCATTCTCGTTTGTTGTTGTCGGTTCCACTTTAGGTTTCCTATTTGTTAGCAATCTTCTTAATATTATCCTTAAGGAAAGCCACTTTTTTAATATAATTGAATATAAATGGATATGAGATATGAGAATAGAGACAGTACGTTATGCACAAAATCAAATATAATACTTAAAAACAATTTCAATTGTTAAAAAAATACAATGCACTGCTCGTGAAAAAGCGAAGCGTTATGAAAAAGAAAAACTCTGGGAATTCACGTAATACATGAATCACGAAAGACCTTCCCACTGTAAATTCCAGTTATTGCTAACAAACTACAGCACTTAACAGCAAAGTTTAACCAAGGGAACAAAATTTGGACTCTACGGTAATTTCTTAACGCGTGTTTATTATTCGATGAGTACTATTTATCCCAGAAGTTTATCGGCCTGTATATCAACAAAAAAAAAAGAAAAAGAAGAAAAGAAAGTACGGAAAGAAGAAGAAGAAGAAGAAGAAGAGAAAGAAGAAGAAAAAATAATGCTGGATCGCTTCAACGATTGTCTTTAATCCCGCTTCCGTCCCTTAACGAACGACCCGGTATCCGCACTGAAAATGGAACGGCGTACCGTGAGGAATAACGCCGGTACTGACGTTGCACGGCTGTCGTTCAATCTCTCTCTCGTGTCGGCAGACACCCCCGTGGGGAGAATGGCAGACGTCCGGGGGCCGGGGAAAAAGTTGACCGAGTTCCCGGAGATTTATAAGCGAGCAACGCGACTCGGCGTCGCGCGTCGACACGTCAACCGTGAGATTCTCCGCCTGGTACTGGTTAATTAGTAGAGAGTTTTCCTTTTCTCTCCTCTCTCTCTCTCTCTTTTTGGTTTGGAGACAGAGAGGGATTTGCTTTCAGATTTCGATCGTGAAAGTTTTGGAATTCTTCTCGAAATGTTTCCTGAGTAGAGAGACATTTTTGCGCTTTTTTTTTTTTAAATTAAGTGTCTTATCGTGGTGTTGATTGTGGTTGAGAATATATCATTTATTAATATATATATATATATATATATATATATATATATATATATATATATATATATATGTAGTATTTGTTATATTATGTTGTATAGTTGATTTTAATACTTTGTTCTAAAATTTTCGAACGTATTTCAAGCTATGTTTTAATTTAACATATTTCACCAATTCCAGTGCAAACTACCAATTCTTCTATTGAAAACTACTCCAATTCATAATTATTATATCGATATATTGTATATGTACAATATAATAGTATATACTATATACTACTTTGTGTAGTATACTAATATATTATATATTATACTATAACACAATTATAGTATTGTACACTACACAAAATAATATAACACAATTATGAATTTTATACTGACATGAAATATTATTAAATTTTCCCAATCGTGGAATAAATACAGTACAAATACTGTGGAAATTTGCTACAAACAATAATAATAAATATAATAAATATACAAATCAAACGGAACATACTATAAAAACTAAATACAATAATTATAGAAACAATATAAAAATATAAATTCTCTCTTGTGTAAAATATCATCCAATTCTCCCACTTTTGAAACAAATATAAAAAGCTCGCAAATATATTAAAAGCTCGTCCTAAGATCTTCGAGGTGTACTTTAATTCAACACACTTCATTAATACCAACGCGGTCCAACCACCCCTGAAGCACACGAGAACCACCCTAATGAACCAACACTTTAAAATCAGTCTGCAATCTGCAGAAACTCGTCCCAACGGACACGCGTGCACCGACGGAAAGGAGATCGAAATACCTGGATAACCGGTACCAGAAAGACAGGGTTCCTCTCGCCAAAATTCTCTGGCACGGCCATTCGAAATCCGCATAGATAGGGTGAAGTACGAGCGTGGCCCGATGCAGGCTGGCTGGCCCTGGTAAAGAGAAACGAAGTCTGCCAGCAAAGAGGGGAAAAAAGGATGAGAACCAACACGACGCGAGATATCAAACCGACCACACGCTCGCACACGCGCGCGAAACGCGTGTGTATGTAGAGTGGATGTCCCTGAAACGACCGACCCGTGCCACCTGCAACCAGCTTACAGCCAGGCAGGTTCTTTTTCTCCGGAGAAGCCAATATAACAGAACGAGAGAAATCGCTGGACTTGTTTCAGCCCGGTCTGAATAGTAACCACTGGAAATTTTTTTAGTCTTTTCTTTAAAAGAAAAACTGCACGACTTGCATCCCAATACGATTTGTCTCATTGAAATGAAGACGACTCTTTTGCCATAAAATTTTATCGATATGCAAACATTTGAATCGATACGAAACAAATTACAGGCGCGATCGCTCAGTACCAGGCAACGCCACTCCTATTCGAGGTCTACGCCACGCCCCCTCACGAATCACGTGACCCAATCGCCCAATCGCTAATTTTCGTTGCATTAGCGTTACACCTGAAGGCTCGATTTTCTGGATTACTCTCGTTAAAATCACTTTCAGTGATAAAAAGAAACACCAGTCAATAGGAAAAATAGGAGAGTTTGAGTACGCCAGATTGATTTGTATTGATCACTCTCTTGTATTTGTTTTTCTTGAAATCATTCCTCATCTGTGATTCTACATTGCGAATTTTGATTATTTTATTTGTATCTTTTTTCTTTTGCACAGAAAATTGTTTCGCATATTCGAACCGTACTCTTGTTTGAAAGCAGGAAAGAGAGTTCAAGCGCGCGAGATTGTATGTCTCTTTTTCACTTGTTTCTTATCTGTGATTCTTCAAAATACTCCTTGCGAATATTCGTTTTATACTTACAAAGTATATCGTAATTGTCTTGTTCTTTTTCCTGCAAAAAATTCTTTCGCTCATTCGAATAATCATATTTTCATTTCTACATCTCATCTCCTCTTCCTGAAACTGTTCATCCGCGAGTTTTTCGCGTGAATCGTGTTTCAACATTTTCTATTTTTATCTCCGAGAAATCAGTTCCGCACAGCGAGTCGTGTTTTTTAATCGTTTCGTTTCTGTTTCCACTTCTCCTCGTAGAAAAATTGTTTCGCGCAATTGTATAGTGCACGTTTCGTTTCTACGTCACGTTCTCCTTGAAATTATCTCTGACTTTCCCAAATCAGAGTTCCTCTTGTGAAAAAAAAAATCTCGCACACGCGAATCGTATTTCAATCGCTTTGCTCTCCTTTCGCGCATATAAATCTCCGTTTTCCCTCTCTTGTTTTCTCTTACGAAAAATTGTTATGCGCGCGTGAATCATGCTTTCGTTATTTCGCTTCCGTTTCGCCCCGCGTACGTGAATTACATCTCTTACACCGTTTCATTTCTACTTTCTCTCTGATGGAAAATTGTTTCATACGCACGAACGATGTTCCTACTGTTTTTTTTTTTTTTTTATATATTTCCATTCCCTCTCCTCCCCTTATGAAAATGCGAACTGCTTTTCTACCGTGCTACCGTTTTGCGTTTCAATTTTTTCTTCGAAACGTCGAAACGCTTTATTTTCTGAGACGATCGTCGTGAATCGAACGGTACCACGATACGAAGAACCTCCTCATGGACGGAATTGGTTCGATCGTGGTGGAACCGTGACGCAATCGTTGCAGTAGCTTACTTTATTTCGATATCCCCAAGGTAGCGCAGTGCTCTTCGATTTTCAGCGGGATTCGATTTGGCAGTTAATTCCATAGTACTTGGCAACCTGCTCGAGTACGGATAGATTTAGCCGCGCTATTGGAATAGTTCGTTTCCAGAATTATACCCTTTCTAAGCAAGTGCCGTAAATTGAATATTTACTGGAAGTTCCAACTCGGCGGGAGATAAGAGAAGGTGGTGCAATGTAATACAATAATCAATATGTAACGAAGCGCAGCGAGCCGGCAAGGCTACTTGGAAACTCTTGGTAGTCTCTTTCAATCGCTTTTCACTGTATGTAACGATATTTCGTATAAATATCCGTAAATTATAAAATATAAATGTATTTTATACTTGGACTATTATGAACGTTTTCAGTAAATTGATGCGTCTGATCAGAAATTTTTTGCAAACAGGAGTTATATAATAATATATTTATGTAATTTCGTCCTGATTTTATACATATTTGTTCTATGAAGAGAGAAAACGGAATATATTATGTTTATCTGCATGTAAATATACAAATGAACATTTAAAATAGTTTAAAATTAGTTAAAAATTCTCTACATAAAATTGGTATACGTATACACACGTCGACGTCAAATCTGCTGGGTCCTCGAATTTTTATATTTCAATGTTACACTCATTGTCAGTTTAGCAAGAGAAGAGATTTATAACATCCTGGGAAAATGTTCAGCGAAAAATCATGTTTGTCAAATGTCTTTCACACTTTGTTTAAATCTGAGACATTATTTAACTAATTTAAAAGGTTTTAAATATGTCGAAAATAACTGAAACACAGATAACAATTATCTCTTCATTCTTCTTCTTAAACGCAGTTCCACTTTGCACGATACGATTGATGTAAATACTTTATTTAATTATTATTAAATTATTAAATTATTTATTAAACTATTGTGCTCGATTACAAAGTTCCAAGACAGATTAGAATTTTATACTACACAGCGAAATAATAAATAAAGAAAAAAAGAAAAACGCATTATCTGTCATATTGAACTTTCGTTCGAAAACTACTTACAAAAGAAAAGAAAAAAATTCCCATTTTCGAATAATTCAGAGTACTCTATCCCCCAAAAGAAGAAGAAGAAGAAGAAGAAGAAGAAGAAGAAGATCTTCGAAAATCTGTACATCACGCGAGATCACGGGAAACGCAGCGACCTCGGGGTTACGCCTCACGTAGGAAGAGCGTAGGTGGCTGGCGAAAGTCCGTGACGGCCCACGAAATATGTACACGGGGAACGGGGTTTGATTCCCGCTGGCGGAAAAGCAAAGCCCTTCGCGTATTTGCGAAACGCGCCGCCGGCATACGAATGTAACCATCGCCCTCCGCGTCCGCCCCTTTCCCGTTCTTCCTTCCATCCGATGTGCTGCTCGTGTGCACGCGCGCGCGCCACAAGGGACGCTCGTAACCACACGCACGCACGTGCGTACAGAGACACGCAGCCGGCCGCGCGGTTTATCCACAGTCAATAAAGGCTGGCTGTCAGCATGAATACCAACGGCGTGGATCCCTGGCTGGCCAGCAGACCCCACTCTCTCCCCTCCCCCACCCGCCACCCCGTCGCAGGGGATACTCTGCATGTACCGGGCGGCAAGGCTGCTGCAAGCAACCATCCCCTCTTCCCACCCTTCCTCCCTCCTCCGTGGAATCGCGCGGTTGCGGCTCAGCCCGCGTTGGCGAGATTTACCGTGGCCCGTACATCATACGCACGTGCGTGTTTCACCGTTATCGTAAATACATTCGCGCTAGAGATAGCGGGTCGGTACCGCGGCACGTACACCGCGGGGGTGGATTTTCCGGGTCCTCGCCCCGCCACGTGCGCGTCCTGATATCGAATTCTGAAAGAAGATGCGAGCCCGTTGCATCGGGGGTGGAAAAAGGTTGGATGGAAGGTGGAGAAGATTTTGGAGGACTAGCGTGGATATTGTTGGATGAGATTGTTGCGGTGGATCAGAAAGTGCACCGTCTGTTTTGGCAGTAGATAATACGGCGTAGAAGTGATGGTTTTTTTTAGAAGTGGGTGGTTTAGTTTAGAAGAGCAGAGAATGGAGGAAATTTTTGTGATATCTGATAAAAGTTGAGGTGAGATATATAGTACGTAGATCTGTAGATTTTTGGATAGTTTAGGCAGATAAAAGCAATTTCAGCAATTTTTGGTAGATGATAAACGAGAAGCAAAGAATGATTGTTATCTTCTGTAGAATGTTTGGCGAAATATTAAACGAATAGGAAGATATTTGTAAATTTCTGAATAGATTTCTCAGGTAAGTTTTTTCTAACAATTTGAAAGGAAGCAAAAATTGACGCAGATTAAAAGTAACACGGTTTGAATTAAGTTGTATATGGTATAATTAGTTGTATATAGATTAGGTTTTGGTTCCTTGTTTAGGAAGACCTAGATTAGGTGGTAGCCTTGTTTCAAGATGAAAAATGAAAATTTTTATGGATCTTAAGAGTTAGGATGAACTGGTATTTATGATATGAGACAGAGTATCAAATACTATTGGACAAGTTGTATAAATGGAATATTAATTTTGTCACAATTATCAAAGAAGATATTAATATACAGGAAGGGATAATGTTTTTTAATGATTCTCTAGAGGATTTGGCGCAGATTGAGACGAAGGTGACGCGGTTTAGATTAGGTTAGCTATATGGAGTATCATAACAGCCTTGTTTAGAGTGGATGAAGCTTGAGTGATGGATAGTGTAGGGTTTAGGTGGATTTGTGTTGCGGCAGATTATTAGTTTCTTGGTAGTACTATGAGATGTTGGAGAGTTGTAGCATCAGGTGCATGTAAAACGATATGTTGATACTTATCAATTATCCAAAATGTCACAAATCTCTTCTAAAATCATCGATAACTTGACATTTAATTTTCATCTCTCAGCTGAATCAAATATAATATATTTCAACTATGCAAATGGACATTTATTAAAGGAATGATTAATTATATATTGAATTTATGATCATGGGCAGTAATGCAATAATGGATTGATATTCATAGTTATAAATCAATCTTGTTAAATATTTAGAAACAAATCCAACTTTAGAAAAGTTATTTTTAGCTATACATCTCGAATATAATCTTCCTTTATTGTGGAGTAAATATTCTGTAATACATGTATATAAATCCTAAATTTCATAATGTATGCATCATTATAATGAAAATAAACAGAACTACAAGTACAATTCCGTCTCTATTTAAACAAAAATCTAAGAATACCAAAATTGTTTTCAATATTTGTAAAAAAGCACTTTCACTCGTTTACAAAAGAAGAAAGATTGATCGTTAATCAATTATAGGTGTTTATTCTAAATTAAATTCACCTGGCATTTTTGTGTTAGTACATCGATGAACCAATACCAAACGAAATTTTTCAACGCAAACGAAAATTTCTAAAATGTCGGTATACAATTGTATAACTTTCAAGAATGTATCAAGAATATCACCTAAAGAACCAACCTAAAAAGGAAACGCTACCTACTGCTCGTAACCACGCTCCTAAAAATCCAAACACTCCTCCTTCGACGCGATCTTCCCAGAAACCCCGCTCGAAACAGCCACGGAAACCACGTTCACCTTACCGTAACACTCGAAATCACTCAGGATTCTGGAAAGCAGGTGCGTTCATCTGCCGAAAGATAGAAGAACTGCTAGCAATTCCGCAGCGGGGTATTAATCGGATTGCCGCGGAGTGACCTGCACTTCTTTCGATCCTTGCTCACATTGTCCGGGTCCCGTGAGGGATTATCCGACTAAGGTTCTTTTCGTTGGTCTCGTGAGGAGGATGGATCGCGCGGGGAGCCGCGGCAGATTTCGTTCCAATCTGAGACGAACCGCGGAAAGCCACGGGAAAACGGGAAACCGGAAGCTGCTGAGAGGGCAGAACCGAGCGCATCTGTGTGGTAGCACAAGGGAGAAACTTTCGTGCTTTCATTCCTCAGACATTGTCCTTCCAAGTTTTTAACATCCGTGCTTCTTATTAACCTTCTTTTTTTTTACGGTTAGGTTTAGGTTAGGTTTAGGTTAGGTTTATATACGGTGTATATCTATTTCACACTTTGTTCACACTTTGTGCTGTTTCTCGATATTTCCGTCGCGGCACATTAACATACATGACATTGTCGAGATTTTCAGCTGCGGATTTTTATGAAAATTCATATTTCTCGGAATGCAATTAAAAAAAAAAAACAAAAAGGAATTGCAACTCGATGGAAAATTGTTTCACGTATCAAATATATCTTTTCATGTTACGCGTATTTCTTCATTCGTGCAGCTTTTTACTTGAAAATTTCCTGTAAGTAACAATCTAGTTGTATTAAAATATTATAATTATATTATAATTATAATTTTGCTTTTACAATATCGAGTTCGTTTTTTTTTCACGTAATTTTGAGAGAGGGTAAGTGAAGATTTTAACGTCTTTATGGGAGCATTTTCTGAAAACATTTTCTTGATAATTAAATCTAGCATGATCTCGAGGTTTTCTCTTTGCGACTATCTTTTAAAATTTGTTGCGCGATGCTTTTTCACTTATGTCAAGTTACGAAAGTTTAAAGTATTTTTTATTCAATGTACGAATAAAAGATTTTTCTTAGCCACTGCATGCAATGCTATTTACGCTATAAAATGAAAATATAGATAAGATATAACACATAGACAGAGTATAATTTCGGTCGATTTATTTTGCGCGAAATAAATCACAATACGCGCAGATTAATAAAAACAGAAAGTAAAATCGAGTAAGAAATCGTCGTACTTGCTAAATGCACTTTGCATAAAATTTTCTAGTGACAAATAAATTCTACGACTCGATTAATGAATAAATAAATTCAATTTTTTTGACAACTGCGACGCGTGGCGGTTTTTCCTCGCAGTAACGAAAGAAATAAAAACGGCTAGAAAAGAAAAAAAGAGGGGGAAAAGATCGGAAAGAAGCCAGGCTGTTGGAAAACAAATAAAACAGAGTAGCGGCGAAGGGATAGTGGTGGAAAGACGTTTGTAATGTAAAAGCGCGAGACGCTGCTGGCATTAGGGAAATTGAAACGGTTTTCTTTAGCTGCCAGGATCCAGGAGATGGGAAGATTCTGCAAGATGGTACGCGCGTTTTCTTTCGCCAGAGTCCTGCCCTTCAATTCTTTTCAACTCATCGTGTCGATACGTGTGGTTTCGAACGAATTATCTCAACTATGACGATTCTTGAAACGCTAAGAGAATCTCTTGGGGGGAGGGAGATTTGGATAATGTTGGACGAGGATGATGTTGACTGGATGTTGAAGAAGATTCAACAGATAGAAGAAGTCTTTGACAGATTGTGAGAAACTGATTTGATTTCGTCGTAATAAAAAGTTTTAGATACGGTACGTACAAAAATGCCCACAACACAAAAAAAAAAAGAGAAAGAAAAATATACGAAATATTTAAAGTATAACACTCCAGGCTAAATTTAACACGCAAAGCAATTTTTTATCCACTTTTTAAATCAACTTTGCAAAAATATAAATATCGGCATTAATGTGGTTACAATTAATATACTCTTCGCACATTTTGTACATCTTTGCATACTGTGCGCATTTTTTTCGCCTCCGAATGATCCACAAACGGTTACAGATCTAATTGCACGTGTACACGTCTCATTCAAACAATCTTCAGACGTCGTTAAACAGAAACTTTGACGTCCCGCGGCGAGACGTCAAACGAAATTCGAGTTACCGTCGAGTTTAATCGAGTTCCGGCAGAACGGAACAGATGCGTTTTTTTGGAAGAAAACATCGTGCGGCCCATTAAAGTGGCTTTGATTAAGCGTTTTAATTACCGACACAACCGCTCGGGTTTTATATAAGTCGTAATAGCGGCGGCGCGCGCAGTTTACATGGATGCACTTCATTAGCGCGGGGGAAAAGTTTCGAGCTTTATTGTCGGTTAACTGGCCGAAAACGGGAGCGTTCATTATGACCGCGTTGGAAATTTATCAATTTTACTGGACGAGAGAATGTGTTTCTACCTTTGATGCACGCCGACCGTTAACAAACGGACTTCAACTTTGACACTCAGACGTGCTCTCGTGTCGCAAGTCGTTCGCACGATCTTCATTTTTTCAATTTTCTTTTTCTTTCTTTTTCAAGGATTGGTTTTATTTAACCCTCAAGTGATCCTCGTGCGATTTCTATTCCTTTTTTTCTTTCTTCCTTTTCTTTTTCAGCGATTGGTTACATTTGATACTCATGTGATCCTCGCATGATTTCTACCTTTCTTCTTTCTTTCTTTTCTTTCCTTTTCTTCAGAGATTTAATCCTCATGTGGTCTTTGCATGATTTCTACTCTCTTTTTTCTTTCTTTTCTTTCTTTTTCTTTTTTTTTTTGTTTCTTTCAGAGATTTTTTTCTGTTTTAAAAATTGGTTTCATTTAACTCTCAAGTGGCGTCCAAGTGAAGTCACAGATAATTACGAAATGAATATTATCACTGAAAGTGATTTTAGCGGGGGTAACCTAGAAAATCGGGCCCCTTCAGGTGCAACGCTAATGCAACGAAAATTAGCGATTGGTTGATTTGGGTCACGTGACTCGCGAGGGGGTGTGGCGTAGACCTCGAGTAAGAGTGGCGTTGTCTAGTACTGAGCGATCGCGCTTGTAATTTGTTTTGTATCGATTCAAATGTTTGCACATCAATAAAATTTTATGACAAAAAAGTCGTCTTCATTTTCTAGTCAGAACAGTTGCTTCTGGACCTTTCAGTGAAACGAATTGTACTGGGCTACAAGTAAATAAATAAATTTTTCCTCATCTGAGCCACTATTTTTCGGATATTTGAATATTAATATTAATTAAATATTAATCTTGTATTGTATTAAACTAAAATGTTTGCTAATAGCAAACGAATTATTAACAGACGTTATGTTCTGAAAATACAATATTCCATTATTAAGATATTTGAGAAATAAAGATTGCTATTTTCGCCCTAAATTAACGTTTAAAAACAGCCAACTGTTAAATCTTAAAACATTTTCAAACCGCTAAACTAACTTCGGAGCCAACGATTCTTCGTATTTTTTCACACAAATTGGTAATCGTTATCACAGTATATTCACATTGTTTTCGTGAACAATGAACGCTCGACGAGCATCATTTGTTTGAAACGACATGTACAAATTCGAACAGATAGATTTGCTTTTTAACGAGAGAACTAGAATCCAATGAAAAGGTATGGCTTGACGTATTCAAAGAAACGAACGGTAGTACGTTCGAAGCAACGAAAATGGTTAATTAACGACAAGATTTGGCCGTTCCGGGCAAAATAATCGCCATGGCGGTTGACATCAGCCATAGCGATAGCTTCGTGATCGCGGCCAAATCCGTTTCTCCTATTACGACACACGCCATTACGCTCTTGACGTATTAAACGTCCCATTTAATCGAGGTCTAAGCCCCGGCCAAGCTTATGCAACATGTTTGCAATTGAATCCCCCTGACGGCGATTACGTAAACACCGTACCGTGTACCGTGTGCTGAAGATTTCTATTCGGTGTGTGCAGCCAACTCGAGTATTTGGTCTTGGCCGTGTTCTTTCCCCGAGAGAAAGAAGGAGGACAAACCTTTGACGAAAGACTTTGCGTGTCTGACACGTCCTCAATTACGTTCCTCTAATCCCCTAAGTCGCCTTCGTACCCGTAAATTCGGCGAATTAATTCTCCCTTTCTGTCTTAACTCAACTTGCCATTCATTGGCTTTCTTTACTCTTTGTCCACAAAAATATCTGTCGGTGCGTTTGAAAAAAAAAATATAGCAAAAAATTTCTAATGTAGGAATTTCTTATGTTAGATGCAGTGAAGAGTATGAATGAAACAATAAGGATGAAAAATTGTCAATAATTGAAATTCTTATGACTTTGTACAAAAAAAAAAAAAAAATTGGTAAATTTCTAGTTTAGGCTATTTTCGTTGGCTTATCATTTTTTTAATATGGCGTTTTTTTTTTCGACATCATCCGAATTGATTTCTTGTTTTAGTGATAAAGTGAACCTCTTGTGAAGAGAATGAAATTAATAGCGAAATAGCTAAAATTGTGGAAAATCGCTAAACTAGAAATTTATCAAAAAATCGTACAACCATTTGATCCATTTGATCTCATTTTAAAGCGTTGAAATCTTAAGTTCGCTTTTCTTCAGAAATGATTTTATATCATATAACGAGTGGGGAAATGAAAATATTTTTTTTCGAAGATTGTAAAAATTCAAACACGCGTAAAAATGTTGAAAAATTTTCTTTGTGATTAGATCCATCACTATTTTCCATCAGAGAAAAAAGAATGGAGATTCCCCTTTACAACTTGTTATGCAATTTTTTTCAGTTTTGTATACAACGTTGAATATTAGGATTAAACGACAAGAATTTAAGAAATTCTAGCATTTAGTCGTTTGCATAATTCTGATGTACGGACGTGATTAATTTCAAGAAACAACCATAAAATTGTTTAAAAAAGAGTCTTCCCTTCTCATTTGAACTGTAATTCGTTTCGAATATTCATCAGCAGATCGCGGATTTTTCCGCATTTTTTGGGAATGTTTAATTGAAAAAATAAAACCTAAAGTGGAAAATTGTTTTTATGCGTTGAATATTATTGAAAGCGCCATGTTTCGGATATTTCATATACAATTGCGTACAATTTTGCACTTCAGTACTTCCTACGAAAATAAATAAAACTCTACAGTCTATTCATCAAAATTTTGTAAATTGAAATATGGAAGAAAAAAAAAAAAGAAGTGGTATGTTGCACAATGTTTCACATGCATCGTACAGTATATACTATATTCACCTTATATACTAGGTATGTCTAGGACTTGACAAATGGTAAAAGAAAAAAGCAGAACAAAAAGAATAAAATCAAAAGACTCAACGAAATAAAGGACTTTGTTTCAAAAGGTACAAAGGAAAAATGGGACAAGAATTGAGAAGAGTCTACGGTTTCGTCAATAGTTTTATGAATTTTTTTCAAAATGCGTACTTTGTGTGCAATTTTACACTTCAGTACTTTCTACAAATGCATAAAAATCTGCAGTCTGTTCATCAAAATTCGGTGAACTGAAATATGAAAGAGGAAAAAGAAATGGTATATTATAAAATGTTTCATACGCAACGTACCGTATACTACATACACTTTATTACTACATATATCGTATATTGTACCGTACACTATATTACATGTATCCAAAACCTGGCGTTCCAATATTAAAAAAAAAAGAAGCAGAATAAAAAAGGCAAAATCAAAAGACTCAGCGATGTCAATTTTTCACAAGGAAGTAAATGACATGACATAGTATCAAAAGCTACAAAGCAAAAATTAAGACGGGAAAGTTTACAGTTTCGTCAACAGCGTGTTGCTTTCGAAAAGTATCCAATGTGAGATAGGGTTAGTGTTACGACCAAATTATATGTCGTCCGAATGCAAAAACAGAAAAAATTTTCGACTACAGATTTGAATAATCTCAACACGATCGAAGTTTTAACTTTCATTAAAAACGTTGATAATTTTCGAGGCCATCCAGTCTTACACTTGCTGTTCTCAGAGTTGCTGACAATCCAACAGAGATTGACACAATCTAAAAAATTCAATTTAAAAAAAAGAAAGCATAACAAATCCTCCGAAGATCCGAGAAGATCGCCAATCATTTTCCTTCGGACCTTGAAAAAAAAAAAAATAACGAAAAAAAATCGCCGCTCGTCAACGGGGAACGCAATTATAACGAGGGAATCTCATTTTACGCGAAGAAAAGACGATACTTCAGAGGGGATTTCGCTTCGATGGCGCTGATCCACGGATTATCCTGGTCGCTTACGTAGAGAAAGCTCGGGGACTTTCTTGCATTAACTCTCGTCCCCAGCCGCTCGTCCTTGAGATCCTGGAGTTCGAAGCTGCTGATGGTCGCCTCTTCAACCGATCCCCCCCTCAACGGCTCCCGGTCGTTTCGACTGACTATCCACGGATAGTTTTTAATTAAAAACCGGCGTCTCGCGGCGTCGAAACGCCGCGCGCCGAAAATTCACCAGCCAGGACCAACCCGTGGCCATCGCGCGACGAAATATTGAAAACGGTTTTAATAAAGCTGGCGGGAGTTTATTTTCGCGGCAGCGCTCCTCGCTAATTACGCCGGCGCGTCGCGCGGAAACGCCTCTGATTTTCAGGGATTAATTCTCCGCGCCACGTGCACGGGGCGATTAGCCGGATGAAGTAGAAAGTGAAACATTGATTCGCAATGATGCACGTTCCATTTTGTTCGTGAAATTGGATATTGGTGTTTTAACACTACTACCAAAATGGTGAAAATGACCAATTTACGATTTTTGATGTAATTGGATGTATCGGTGTTTTAACATTTTGACCAAAATGGTCAAAATGACCAATTTATGATTTTTGCTGTTACTGGATATATTGGTATTTTAACACTTTGATCAAAATGGCCAAAATAACCGATTTATGATTTTTGTTGTAATTGGATATATCAGTGTTTTAACATTTTGATCAAAATGGTAAAAATGACCAATTTACGATTTTTGTTGTAATTGGATATATCGGTGTTTTAACATTTTTGTAGGGGATACAACCCAGACCGCAATATAAACATTCCCACGATGTGGACCCAGGTTACAGTATCGGCAGGCCCATGAAGCAATCGTCAGAAAGCTTCTCATGGGCCTGATCATAAACACCACTAGACAACACCTGCTTTCCGACCCCTTGAGGGGAAAGGACATAGTGAGAGTCAGGGTATAAAAGAACTGACTCCAATGCGTTAAAAGATCAGTTATCCGTAAGTTTAGAATTCGATAGTCCACGTCTGATGAGTCTAACAGTGTCTCCTACTTAACTCTCGCGTTAAACAGTTAATAGTAATAATTACTTTCGTACGTCTTGTATTTAGACGCAATCACTGTATTATTGTGATTATCATTATTATTAGTATTGTTATTATTGTTACTATTGTATATATCTTTGTTAGTGAAAATAATGGCCTTTTAAACACGAAAATTTTGATCAAAATGGTCAAAATGATCAATTTATGATTTTTGTTGTTACTGGATATATTGGTATTTTAACACTTTGACCAAAATGGCCAAAATGACCGATTTATGATCGTCATAAATGACGATTTATGATTTTTGTTGTAATTGGATATATCTGTGCTTTGATCAAAATGGTCAAAGTGACCAATTTACGATTTTTGTTGTAAATGAATATATTGGTGTTTTAACATTTTGACTAAAGTGGTCAAAATGACCAATTTACGATTTTTGTTGTAATTGGATATATCGGTGTTTTAACATTTTGATCAAAATGGTGAAAATAACCAATTTATGATTTTTGTTAGAAATTTTAATAGACGTGGAAGAGTAATTTAAATAACTTTTTGTGAAATACATAAATAAAAGCGTGTATACTCCATTGTATTGTAAAGTTATTCTATTTCTTTTGCTTCAATGTCTCTGATGAAAATTTTATTTTAATCGTCAGTTATTCTAGTGTTAATCACTTTTTGGAGGAGAATCGAAGAGCAGTTGTGTAAGTGAAGAGTATGGAGATTTTCAGGAGGAAGGAAAAAGTTCGGTAGTCAACTTTAAATTGAAATTAAAGCCTCGTTTGTCCCTAAGTTTTTCAAATTTATTTGTCTCTTGGTCTTAAACTGCGACAATGGTGAAAAATCAATATCATCGTTACATCGAAGAGATAAATAAATGATCAATAATTAAGTAAACAAATAAGTAATTAAATTGTGGACAATTTAAATTTAAATTGATATAATTTTGTAAAAGCGAACGATTCATACAACGTTCCATTTTGTCTCATTTTTAAAGCGCGAAGCTGCTTTTGCAATCGTGAATTCGTTTTCTTTCAGAAATGATTTTACATTATCTTCTAATATTTTTAGAGATGTTTTTTACAATTTTCGAGAAAAAGGTATTTTTATTCAGCACATGATATGAAATTATCTGTGGAAACATATTTGGAGAAAACGAACTCAAGACTGTGGAAGTAAAGGTTTCGAATTTTAAAATGAAACCAAGTGATTTGTTATATGATTTTTTTTTTATAAAGTTATTTTATATTACATATTATATATTACTATTATTTTTATATATTATATGTTATTATATATTTTTTTTATAAAGTTACAACAGTTTAAATTATCATTGTCATTAATTCAATTATGCTCTTCACGCAGATTAAATTCTCTCAAGTACAAATGTTCAATTTTGTATAATTTTCGTGATTTTACACAGAAAAAAAAATTAAAAAAGATCGACACGAGGGATGGCTGAGAGTTATACTATCAAAGGATTTCAAAAATCTTCAAATCGACTTGTACGTCTGCAATGTATGATCCAACGATACAGCCCCGGGGTTAAGATTGATCGACGAAAGTAGTTAGTCGTTTTAGAAAAGTTTAAATGGAACTTTCGGTTGGTGCTTTGAAAGTGGGAGTTTCGTGTAGCGCAAAGTATGAAAATCTGGCTAGTGAAAGTTTTAACGAGGGTTTCTAATTGTGAGTTAACTCGACGTTTAAGACTTTCGAAGAGTAATCCCGAGATGTATTTTCTACTATCATTATGTAGTCTTCGTTTCTGAATGGAAAGAGCCGTGTAATTCAAACACTTTTTACGAATTGTTTATTTCATAAGATATAATTTCGGGAATAGATGGTTAAGAAAAATTCGGATGATGATTGAAATTAATTTTATTGTATCAAAAAATTCCATTGCTCAAATGCATTCGTGTCCCTGTTTGTTTCTGGT
Source organism: Melipona bicolor (assembly GCA_030673865.1). Taxonomy (NCBI): domain Eukaryota; kingdom Metazoa; phylum Arthropoda; class Insecta; order Hymenoptera; family Apidae; genus Melipona; species Melipona bicolor. The sequence continues at coordinate 1,139,632 of JAHYIQ010000019.1, forward strand.
AATCAAGAATCTATGATGAGACTAATTTCGAAATTTGTAAAGAGCATATTTCACGCGTTCGAGGATAGTACATTTACGAAAATAATTATTATTTTCACGAGTGGATTCACAATGCTGTGAGAGACTGAAATTTTCTTTTTACAATGACTTTTTGAAACATACTGTGCAATCTTTTCTTCAGAATTTTATTAAAATTTATGCATCAGGATTAAACGACTGAAAGATTCAAATCGAAATGAAATTTCGTCATTTAATTCTAGGTTCAATAAAATGATGAAAAAAATCGCAGTTTCAAGAAAAATTCAATCTTCAAGACTATGACGCATTTAATCCCGAAAACTATTTTTTCACGACTTTGAATTTTTACAATTTTCAAGAATGAAAATTATTCGCTTTAACCCTCGTTCTCCCATTTTTCGAACTGAAATTGTGCCGTGGTGTAAAGTTGACGCAATGGCAAAAAATTGACATTGTTTCATCGATAACAAGAGAATAGATAATTTCTATTCACGTACAACTGTTCAATTTTAGATTGTGATTCTACCTTGTCTAATATTCGTTTTAAATTATTATTTTTACAAATACCAATATGTATCTCCGAAAGCATAATATTTAAGGCATAATTATGATATAATAATTAGGGAAACTAACTCTTGAAAATAATTTTTATTCAAAAATATCAAAAATATATATTACTGTAGGTAAAATAGAGAAATAGTTATTACAGACATTCACAATTACATTCAATATTAGTATATTTGTACCGCAGAAAAACAAATTGTTACAATTTTATCAACTACAAAAACTGTAAGACATGAAAATATTAAACGCAGGAAGTTATAAAAATACACGTAAAATGTTATAACGTTTTACAAGAGAAACGTGTCAAAGTGACGCAAGGGATGAACGAGGGTTGAAACGAGAATTGTCACACGGTTCTTTTCTAATTTTTCGTCGTTGCTGGAACGGTCGACAAAGTGTATTTACATGTATCGTCGTTACTTCAGAACGAGTATTGCCTCCTCGAGGACTCTCGTGCACGTTAATCCAACAATATCGGACAACGCGAAATCGTCGGACGCGTGTCGTTGTTAAAGGTGATCCCCCGGGGGAACAGTGACAGGATCCAGTTCTGGATATTCGGTCTGCCCTGGCGAATGGGAAACGAACGAGGGCGAAGGGTAGTTTGTTCCAGTGCTCGGCCAGGTCTAATTAGAAAAGTCAATATCGATTGGCGGTCTGGCCACGAGTCCCTCGACGTTCATTATATTATAATATAAAACGCATCCCCCTCGATGCCTCTAAGACCGCGACGTTGCCGGCAAGCGAATTGCCATCGTTATCCCTGGCCAATGAGAGGCCAGACTCGCTTCTTTTTACAGGTAACGCGATTAGCTTCGAATGCATCGAAACAGCCGCCGTTTGTTGCTCGTCGTCTGCCGTTGTCGATCGATATCGAGAGTGTCGAAGAGAGAGAGCCATCGCGAGTCCAAAAATAGGCTAAATACGGTACCGAAAACTTCGTTTATCCGAACACGTCGTGAAAAGAGTGGAAATAGAGGATCATGAACTTTCGAATCCTTTTTATTCGTCTAAATAACGAGAGACGGTAGGTAACATGAAAGAAAACAGAACGCTGACTTGATTTTTCGAATTTAATTGTTGAACGACAACGAGACAGCGAGAGAACGCTGTGTTTTGGAGAAAGGTTTTTAAAGATTTGATCTTCAATATCGGGATATCATTGATTTTAGACTGTGTTTGTAATTATAATGTTATGGTATTATATTGTATACTTCAAACGGTCAGTGTTATAGTGTTAATGTTAGTTTTTTCAATTTATTCAGACGTGGTATTCAACTTGAATTTTGGAACATTTACAAATTCTTAAATGTCTAAAAAAATTGTGTGGCAATTTTGTTGCGTGAGAGGATAAGGAGGTCGTCAAATGTATTTAATATATATTTATTAGAGACGTTCTAGGACTTAACTTCCGGATAATAACAATTATCTTTGAAACACACCGCTAGAGTGACCACAAGACTACCAATTCGCCTATAATGAAAATCTCTCTCTCTCTCTCTCTGGCTAAAATCGAACGCGGTGTTTCTATATAAAGGGTGTCCGGTAACTATGGTATAACCGATTCCATGTAAAAGATCAAATTAAAAGAAAAGAATAAAATTTTTGCACCAAAGCTTTTCTTCTTGGGAAAATTGAGTTTGAAGACTTGTCAAATGATAATGTTCTTGAATTTGACTAATTCTAGAAAATAATAATTGACGGAAAGTTACACTACGTGCTAAAAATAACTGAAAAGTATAGAATAAAATTTGTTAAGTTAGGTGTAGAATAAAATATCAACAAATTGTATCAAAATCATCGGATATCTCAAACATTAAAACATCCAACATTTAAACACTTACATTTCCAAACTCCAGAAATATCCAAAAATACTAAATTATCAATATCACTGAATACTTAAATATTGAAACGTCCAAACATCTAAACATCTGCATTTCCAAACTCCAGAAATACCCAAAAAGTGTACCAAGTTAAGAAAATCAGTGAATACTCAAATATTGAATTGTCCAAACATCTAAACATATCATTATATTTCTAAACTCTAAAAATATCCAAAAGTTATACTAAATACTCAAAATCACTAAATACTCAAACATTCCAATGTCCAACATCTAAACACTTACATTTTCAAACTTCAGAAATACTCAAAAATTGTACCAAAGTATCAAAATAACCGAATACCCAAGTACTCAAACATTCAAACATCCAACATCTAAACACTTACATTTTCAAACTTCAGAAATACTCAAAAAGTATACCAAATTACTAAAATTAGTGAATACCCAAATGTTGAATCGTCCAAACATCTAAACACCTATATTTTTAAATTCCAGAAATATCAAAAATTATACTAAAATCACCAAATACCCAAGTACTCAAACATTCAAACGTTCCACATTTAAACACTTATTTTTCTAAACTCCAGAAATATCCAAGAATTGTACCAAAAATCAAAATAACCGAATATCTAAATACTCAAACATTCAAACATCTAACTTCTAAACATCTACATTTCCAAACTTCAGAAATACCCAAAAAGTATACCAAATTACTAAAATCAGTGAATACCCAAATATTGAATCGTCCAACATCTAAACACCTACATTTCCAAATTCCAAAAATAACCAAAAATTGCACCAAATTACCAAAATCAAAGAGACTTTGAATTACAATCGAACGTCGTAGTACAAAATACAAAAAAGAATTCACCAGTGAAGGCACATTCTATCGGCGATTCTAGATAGCGGTTCCCGTAGCGTACTGCCGTGACCACAATTTTCAGTCGGTGGTCGGGCGTTTGACCCGCGAGTGGAAACAGGACACACACGAAACGGGACATTCGTCTGCCCGTTACGAGTTTATCGGCGACAAAACGCGGCGTTTGCTCGTTAACACCGTGAAATATACGGTCGTCCATAACGAACGGGATCTTTCGGTGCCGATATCCTCGCGACGATCACGTCGCTTTTTACTCGCCGTTTCCGCGTCGCGTCGTCCCCGGTGTTATGGGGTTTTAAACGAGCGTTATAATGACCGTTGGTCGACGTTGATTAAAAAACCTTCAACCGTGGCTAACGTGGGTTTACTTGGTGGCTGGGGGAAGGGATGTTAAATCGTTCACCACACGTATTTCCGTTCAGAGAATTCGATCAATACGCATAGGCGTCAACCTGCTTCCTTTCTTTTCTTTTTTTCTTTTTTCTTTGTTATTTAATTTTCGTACATTTGGGAATTTTTCGAACATTGAAATTGCGCGATTTTTGGCACACGCGATTTATTTTAATAATAATATAATAACTTAATAAGTTTTCGAGTTGGTTATTTATTTATTTGAAAATACGCTGGCCTGTTGTTCCTTTTTTTTTTAATTTTGGAAGGTATTTCGGAATATCGTCTTGGTGAATTTTGCGTACAATTATTGGTAATTCTTCAATAAATTGCTTAATTTGTTTGTTTGTTGAGTGGAATAAAAGGAATTACTGATGGTTTCTTTATTTTTTTGTTTACTTATCAAGTTTGCTTGTTTCGTTGAATTTTGAAATATCGAATTTCGACTGTACGCGATTTTTTAATAAATTTTTAAACGTTAATTTGACGAATGAAGAGACAGTGATTCTTTAACATTTCTATTTGTTAATTTATTTGTAAACGTACGTTTTCTTTTGGATTTTTCAAATATGATATGTGTTTACGTTTGAAAGTTTGAAACCAAAGACAATTAATCAATAATAATAATTTATCTGAACGCGCAACCAGCTTCTCATACATTTTTCCACGACATAATGTACATAAATTTCAGTCGCTCTCGCGTCTTCGCGCAATTCCGCGGCGAGCTTTTTTTTCAATTCCGACAACGTGCGCGCTCGTTCGTTCGGGTATAATTCGATCATTTCGTACGGGCATTAATTCGATCGGTTGTGCCGAATCGTCAACCACTTTCAGCCGGTGGTTTTAAACGCCGCGGAATTAAATTCGTTCGATCCGACTCGACAGCCAACGATGGAACGCGATTGCGTGCGATTTGTGCGAGCCCTCCGGCTTGGTTTACATTAAAAATCAACGCGAAACTTTCCGTTCTGCGTAAATGTACGCGCGTGTGTCGCAGCGGTGATGTTTCTCGCGTAAACATCAAACGTCATCGGGACTTTTTTTTTCCTCTCTTGCGATATATTTGTCGAACGACGTTGATGTAGTGGCTCGCGAAATTATTCGAATTATCGTTTTCGGAATTATTGCCCGAATTTTTCGGGATGATGGATTAAAGGGGAGGCTCCGGCTCGCGAATACGTGAAATTAACTGCGTCGTTTCGATTTATAGCTCGCGTCATGTTTGTTTACTTAATTATTTAATACGTCACAAAAATAATTACTTTATTCAATCACACAGTTCGATCGTCGTGAGAATAATTATTTCGCTTTTTATTGTGAGGCTCCGTCAATCACCATACATCATTTATTGTTAGAACCGGCGTGCTTTCGTTAAAAGTGAAACAAAAAAAAAAAAGAAACGCGAGGCGTTAAATTTCGATGAATTTACGCCGGGTGAAAGCGATCGGTTTAAAACACGCTGCAACCGTGTCGGCGACACAGAAACGGCAGCAGTTTAAAAACAACAACTGCCGGCAAACCGTCCATAAATTTTCAGCTGGGAAATAAACTAAAACGAACGAGAGAGCTGGAAGGAGGAGGAGAACAGAGAAGAAGCGGGACGTGGACGTTGAAAAGTGGATGACTTGAAAAACGAAATTTAATTCACGTTGAACACGCGGAGCGGCCACTCGTTCGCTGACTATACAACGTTTGACACTAGAACTATTGCGCTAGACGACTAGGGTGCAAAATTCATGGCAGTGAAATTAAAGCGAGAGGAAAAGATTTATGCTATAATAAAGAACGCGAGCTGCTATTTGTATGAAAGTCACTCGAGTGTTTCAAAGCACACTGCTATGAATACAGTGCATTCACGCTGAAATTGTTCGAACGCTAAACGCTTCCGATGTTTGAAAAGCTGTTAAAAGTTGGCCGAGTTTTAAAATGAAAGATTTATTATCCATTTCTTCTTACTTGCTTCTTATTTAGATATTGAAATAGGTTATTAATAAATTTGAAAAAATTTTAAAAGTTACAAATTGACTTTGACTACTTTGGTAGTTCTAGTTTGTTAAAGAGCTGTAATCTCGCAAATTTTTGAAATCGTGCAATGGTAAAACCACTCGGAATTCACTTGCCTTCGACGAATTTCATGCCCCAAAAGTTGTTCCGAAAAGTACCTCGTTTCGACACTATTGTACTATACTATAATAATCCTTGCCACCCCATTTCGTGCGATAATTCCGTGCAAGTGCAATAACTGCGAGACCAACGCGTTGTAGTTTCCAGAACTGTTATTAAACTGGTATTAAACGTACCTAAAAATGCTGCGAACAGCGAGCACACGCGTGGTCCTCTTCTTCTCCCATCTGTGCTGGACGTCGCATCTGTGAAAGAGATTTTTTTGATTAGTTTGGTAGAGTCAAGAGACAGAGTTCTGAATTAAAGAAAAATGCGAGGTAGAATTTCAAAAGGACTTTGAGTATCAAAGGTAAGAGGTTTGGTGAGGAAGAGTGATCGATCGTGCGATTTTGGAATATGAAATGGGAGTTCGAAAGGAAATTTTAAAAGACGAGGGGTCTCTTACAGTGTAAGTATCGATCAATCATAAGTAGACTGCGGATTTTTATGTAGTTTCATTTTTAAAACGTATAAAATATTGGTAGAAAGTTGTTTTATACGTGATATATCACAGAAAGCATTATACTTCATTAGCATATTCATAAGCATTACACTATATTTTAGATATTTTTTCACATTATACCCGTGAAATCTCATATAAATGCAGAAATAGTACATTTGCAGTATATTTAGTATATTTACATGTAATACATGTGATACATTGCCATCATTGTTTAGAATCTTCAAATGTAAAATAAAACTATAAGTACAAAGGACAAGATTTCTAGAATTTCTAAAGGTGTAAATAAAACAAGTCTGTCTGTGACTGGACACCATTAAGCAGTGATAAAAATTGCAAGACTTGAGCATCAGCATTTTACAAGCAATGTATCCCAGTCATTATTTAAAATTTCAAGACGTAAAATAGAATTTCAAATACAGAAAAGAGGAGGACTTCTAGAGTTTCTAGAAGTGTAAATAGAATAGATCAGTCTGTAATCAAGCACTAGTAAGAAGTGATAAAATACAAAATTTGAGATATTTTACAAATAATATATTTTACTTGAAACCTCAAAATGCAAAAAATAGTCTTTCAAAGAAAAAACTCAGAAAAAACAAGAGGTATCTAGAAATATAAGTAGAATAGATCAGTCTGTGATTGAACACAAGTAAGAAGTGGTATACTTATAAAATTTAGATAAAATTAAGTTTAAAAAATTATAAATTTTAAAATAAAATTATAAAATTTAAACAATATTTTACAAGTAATATATCCGAATGATTATTTAAAATCTGTAAATACAAATTAAAATTCAAATGCAAAATGCAGAAAGCTTGTAAAAGTGCAAGTAGGACAAGTCCCTTTTGTGGCGAGATAGTAAGAGGCAGTAACAAATTAAGGAATTTAGACGGCAATCTTTCGGAAGTAGTATAACTCGGTCACTAATTGGACACTTCAACAGCTCCAGTAGATGTATGGACAAGATTCATTCTCCCATAAATATATACAAAAAGATTTACTGAAGGTATTATTCAAGCTAGCAGTAATTTGTGCTTATCTAGAAAAGTTTCCAACATAACTGACAGAATTACTCAATTTTCTTATAGGACACCGCGTAAAAGCATAATTTTTGTGTCATCAACCATGGCTTTGATTTCAATCAAATATTCATCTTAATCTTTAATTTAGCAGCAATTCATATATGCTTATCCATAAAGAATTTCTAACCTGTTGACAAAATTATTTACTCTTCTCAAATTATCTTTTTAATAACAATTCGATACATAAACCTAATTACTGTCATTCTCTGCATCGTTTATTGCTTTTACTAATTACATCTTCAAAGTCACACTAATCGGAGAAGCCTTCAATTTAAATGAAATTTGACGTGACAAAAATTAGCTTAGAATTAACTTCCACTTATCCACAAAAGTTTCTAACGACGCCCCATAGATAGAAGCGTGTCTTTTCAATAAAATTATACGGAAATTGCTCGCTTCGACTCTCGCTTATTCCCACAGAAGAAAAGGGGCTAAATCTTGATGTTTTCCAGTTCAACAAAACTTCATCTAAGAATCAATTCCACGTGTCCACAAGAATTTCTACCCAACAAATAAAATTATTCACGTCGCGAAACACCCTGTAACGTAAGATGTTTGCTTTGATTCTCGCCTGTTCCTCTCCAAAAGAAATGGAACCAAATCTCGCTGCCTTCGAGTTGGATAAATAACTTCGGCTTAGAATTAATTCCATTTCAGCCGCAAAAATGTCCACCACACCGAGCGAATAAAATTATCTCGCTTTATCGTTGTGTCGTGAAACACCCCGCAAGGGTGGCGTATCTTTTTAATAACATTACGCGTAAGCTGTCCGCTTTAATCCTCGCTAGTTCCCCGCAGAAAAAAGGGGGCTAAATCTTGGTGGCAACCGCGCGGAGACCAGATCGTCGAGCAATGGCGGTGACGCTGGTGGTTTCCACGCCGGAGGAACGGGGCGGATGGATACAACGCGCGGGTGTAGAGGGGACTTCGAGCCAGCGGGATAATCCGCGGTTTAGAGCTTTCGAGCAATAGCGCTGATACGCGACCGTTTCCCTCGTTCGCTTCCCCCCTCCCCCGTCCAACCCCTTCGCCACCGCTACGGATCTCGAGGAGAGGGATGAAATGAAGGTCGAAGCGTGATGAACGACGGCCACCGGCGCGCTCGGTACCGATGGTTTGGTAAGTAGATCGATCGTCGCGATACATGACAGCTCTTGTTTGTTTGATCTATTTCGCCGGCGAAAAGGGGGCTACGCGGAGAGAATTTCGGGAAATTTACTGCGGCTGTTTGAAGATTGGTGATCCGGGGGATTGAGAAGGCTTTCCTCTTTTCGATCGGGGGTGAAAGGGGGAGTGGATTTAAAAGTCGTTAGAGAAGTTGTTGGGAAGTTTGGTCGGCAAATAAGTATACTGAATTAAGATAATATAATAATATAATAACGTAATAAAATGTAATAAAACAATATAATAAAATAGTACAACGTAATAATGTATAATAATAATATAATGTGTGTATTTAAGTTGAAGATTGTTTGAAAATTTTAAAAATAAAGATGGAAAAGGTTCCTTCGATTGCTGTAGAAAGAGTTGAGTCAAGTTTGTTGTTGCTGTGAATTGTTAGAAATAGAAAGATTCGATCTCAAACCGCTGATTTGAAGATTGTTTCCAAAAATTTGGGAAGTGAAAGTTGACACAGTTTTTTTTTTATTGTTATGAAAGAAAAGGAGCACGCGCGTTTCTGATGAAATTTATTGTTATAGATAGTACCGTAAATTGTTAAACTCGGTAAATTTGATTAGCAAACATTGGTTTGTGACAGTTTGCAAAAGTTGGAAGAGAGAGAAAGAGAGAGAGAGATAAGTTATAAGTTATAAAATTCTAAACTACATCGCAGGCAATTTCCCAACAAAATCACGATATTTTTTATCTCAAGCTTGTATCATCTGTTCAACGTCAGACCCGAGGAAAATTGGCGAAACTGAAGTGTTCGAGACATCCGAGCGGATTACGTGACTGTAAGCCTTCGAGTCGTGAAAGAAGCCGCACGTGTCACCACGTTCTCTTTACCAATCGTTCGCGACTGCACACCATCTTCTTACATTTATCTACCCTTCGGCTAGACGCTTGAAAATGAAAATTGAAAGTGACACTCACACGCGTTGCTCGTTTCCCTAAAGATTATCCCGATTTTCCTAATTTCCAAATTTGTTGATCATTCGTTTCACAATAGAAATGAATGAAAACTAAGTAATAAATAAATAATAACTGAAATAAATTGAAACTATATCAAGACACTATGTAGAAAGAGTGTTTTGATGCTTGGATATAAACGTAGAAATAAAATAAATGAATAGATATAATAATACCAATTTAGAGATTCAATTGACGTATAACCTGTATTATTAGATGGATGAAATTGACCTACATAAGTACCAAGTGGTCGAATTAAGCCACTTCTATTATTGAACTTGTCTAATCCTAGCCTAAACAAGATTGAGTAATTGATATCAGATTATTTTATATGTAACTTAATATTTCTTCATTATTACATGTTCTACGTAATGTCTACAAATTTTTGTCCAAAAAATTATTCAAGCAATCAGAATATTATTATTTCTAAGACCAAACAAATTGTTTCTTGAGTTTTAGTGATTAATTATCTTCATAATTCGATTTACTGTGTGGGTATTCCAAAAGAAAGAACAAAGCACAAAGGAGGATAAAAAGCTGAAAATGAAACGTGACAGAGGAATTTCGTCGACGATGAATACGATTATATATAAATACATAAGTTGATTCTAGTCTGAACAGAAATGAGGTTATGTAATCAATAGTATGTAGTTCCACATGCGATTCGTTTGATATTTTTTCATTATTACGAAACACTTCACTCAGATTCTATAAATTTTCACTTGAAAAATTTATAATAATTCATAGCTTATTTAAAAATTCCAAAAATTTATAAATTTTATAATTTCATAAAATTTAAAAATTTTATAAAATATAATTTTTCATTATTATGAAACACTTTACTCAGATTCTATAAATTTTCACTTGAAAGGTTTATAATAACTCATATCTCATTTAAAAATTTCAAAAATTTTTAAATTTTATAAATTCATGAAATTTAAAAATTTTATAAAATATAATGTTTCATTATTATGAAACACTTCACTCAGATTTTATAAATTTTCACTTGAAAAATTTATACTAATTCATATCTCATTTAAAAATTTCAAAAATTTAAAAATTTTATAATTTAATTTATAATTTCAAAAATTTATAAATTTATAATTAGTTTAAAAATTTCAAAAAACAGAAGAATGAAACAAAAAAACATATTGCTTGGATCTCAAAAGGGTTGATCACCCCTGAGACTTCATCAAAAAACGAGATACACCAGTAGATATATCAGAAACGACGGACAAAGTTAAGAAGTCAAAACGGAGACAAGGGAGAGAAATTTTGTTGGACTCGCGACAATTATCATTGAGGTATCCTCATAAAAAAAGAAAAAAGAAAGAAACAGGCTCTCCTCGGTGGGTCGAAGGTTGGTGGCGATTGGTCGTGACTGAGCAGAGGTGGACGGGGAAGGAGTACGAAACAGGTCGAACGAATCCGGTTATCGGTTATCCATAAATCGAAACTGAACGAGCTGACCGTGGTAGATGGGTCATCATAATCCGAGCGGACGAGCAACGGTGATCGAGGTTCGACGCAGTCGGACCCTGATGGCTTCGTCGTCCGTGCAACGGTTGGAAAATAAAAAAAAAAAGAAAAAAGGAAAAAAAGGAAGAACGCCGAAGAGAAACCGGCTCGAGAGCGAGAACGAGCCAGCGAACGAGGGGAAAACGAGACGAATAGACGGATAGACAAAGAGAGAAGAGAAGAGAAGAGAAAACGCTTGTCTTCGATGATATATGAGTGTGTCGGGTCAGAGAAAGAGAGAGAGAGAGAGAGAGAGAGAGAGAGAGAGAGAGAGAGAGAGGGAGGGAGAGAGAAAGAAAAATGTGGACGATCTCTCGCGTATGGTGGGCCACGATTCCGAATTAACGATCTTTCTCTTCGTTTTTCGTCACGGTGCTCGTCAACGCGACGCACCTCTTCTTATTATGGTCGTGGTCATTGTTTACTTTGTGTCGATGATTTCTTTTCGGACAACGACTGTCAAGGAAAAAAAGGAAAGAGAGGGAATGATAAGGACATGTGTTAAATTTGAGTTTGGTAATTGATTTCAAGTACACTCTTTCAAATTGTGTACTCCACTTGATAGCAACATTTTGGAAAATTTTTACTCGCGGTTTTTTTTAAGTTACGAAGAACGAATGTGTAGAAACGTGAAGCTTCGATTATTGCTTAGAATTCTTTATACTTGTATAGTTTGTGGTAACTTAAATATATCGCAGTTCGTTACTTCGCACTCACAACAGTTTCTCAAATTGTGAATTTCTTCAAACTATAGTTATAAATTTTCTTTGTATAATACGTTTTTGGACTTTTAAATTTTTTCCATGAATTCATAAACATTCGAGGTTTATTAATTACAAATTAACCAGGCTGCAGATTTTTTTAAATACAGAGAGTCACATTAATATTTGTCACACTAAATATTGAAACTGTTGTAATTTTGTAAGAAGAAATCATAGGATCATAACTGTTTTAAAGTTTCAAGTTATTTCCAAAATGCATCGTTTATTTTATTCCAAGACATTTTTACAGTATCTAGCAGATGGCGAAGCAAAGGCACTTTTCTTTTTGAATTACATAACATGTAAAATACATAACATGAAAAAGTCTAGAATGAATTTGAAGATTAAAGCCTCTTCTTTACAACGACATCTCGAAACTTGCTGTACAGGTTTTAGTTGTCAATTTGTTCAAATTTGAATATCAGACGAAAATCTTGAATTTTTAATATTAAACTTGTCGTCTGAGCTTTCGATAAAATGGCAGGAAAAACATCATACATCAAATTTTCCGGGATCGAAAACGAGGCTTCAATCTTTAAAGTCATGGACAAAATTTTTCAATCATTTTACATACTGTGACAAATTTATACGTAAAATTATATATTAAACAGAAGCTTCGAGCTTCAAAATGAGCCCAATTTTTATTATTCTTACAAATTACAAAATATTTACACAATATTATAAATAATTCTTACAAAATTATAACAGTTTCCATATTTACACAGCACTCGAATATTAATAGAAGTCAGTGTGTGTTCACGAAAAATTTTAAACTACGTTTAAAAAACTCGTGTAATTAAAAAGTATCGGAAGTACGACAAGTTATCGTGTAATATTTAATAGCTGAAACAGCAACGATGAAACTTTAATTACTGAAAGTTTAATTCCGATTTTTTTTCTTGCTACGGTACTCGTCGATGCGACGTGTTTCCTCTCGTTGTCGTCGATGTCTCTGTTGTCGACGTTTTCTTTTCGAGCGAGAGCGATCGAAAAAAGAAGAGAGGGGGAGGGAAGAGAAAAGAAGACACGCGATGGTTCAGCGGAAGAAGTTTAACGGATGGAATCGCAGGGAGAGTCGCTGGTTGCGGATATTCCGCCGGTTGCTTTTGTTTTTTAATTACTCTCGCGCTGGTTTGTCCGCCGAACTTTGCGACCGCAGTGTGTTTTCGACGTTGGGATTAAAGAGACGTCCGGTCGTTTTAAACAGCGCGAGAAAGTTTCTCCTATAGCGGAAAAAGGTGAAATTTCTTAATATAATATGAAATTTCATACCGCGAACTTTTCTCCGGTTTTTTTTCAAATTTTCACTTAGTAAGTGTTAACTATTATGCGGATTTAGAAATTACTTGTTAGATACATTTACTTTTGGATACAGTAAATTTTGTTAATAGTGAGTTAATATCAATATCTTCAGATTATTATTTATAGGATATTATTGAAGATTGAAAATGTACATTTGGGCTTTCTAAATATTTTTTTTATTGATTGTGACGCGCGATCCAACTTCGAGACGGTGTCAGTAGAATAGGACGCGCTTTGATCAGACGTCCGCTGCATAGATTAATCTTTCGCGTGTCGTTTATTTTTATTGAAATACATTTTCAAATGTTAATAAGACATGTATGTATTTGTACAAAGCATAAGAGACGAACGCAACAGAATATAAAATATGAAAGATGTATAAAAATATAAAATGTATAAAAATGTGTAAAAAGAACTGGAAAAGAAGAAATGAGGAAATATAACGGAAGAATTATACGTATTATATATATTATACATAATAAAAATGTTCTGCGATAGCTTGAACTGCGAATATTTATATAAATTTGTATTTCTTTGAATAGAATTAAAAAAATAGAAACTGAATGAAAATTTGCTTTGTTCACGAAACGTTCGAACAAATATTAAATATTTTTGCGTATTGTACATATTATATATATATATAATTTTAGTTTAGTTTAGTCAAATTTTCTGTCATTTTATATATATATATATTAAATATTTTTGCGTAATATATATAATGAAAATTTAACAGAAAATTTATGACATTATATTAATGACATTATTTATATATATATATAACGACAGAAAATTTGACTAAACTAAACTAAAATAATACACCTTACAGTAGATTATCATATGGAGTCGCAAATATGGTGAAGAGTAGACTTTTATGCAGATTTTTATACATTTATATGCACACGTACGTAAAATAAAGTCTGTAAAAAAGGACAGCACTCTTTTTAAAAACATAGAATCACGCACTAATTGTTTATTGATACAATAAAGAAGAATTTACTAAAAAAAGAAGAAGAAGGTAAATTTATAGTTTTGCAGCTTTTCCCAATTTTGGCCATTTCCCTATCGTTTCTTTAAATAAGAGATTTCATCGCTAAAACGAGGAAGCATTCGCGCAGAGATCAAAAAAGTTACATGGTTCTCGTTGTTTTAGCGAAAGTGTAGTAAAAAGCGTAGCAAAATGGCGAAAAATTGGGAAAAGCCGCGAACTAGAAATTCAGCAAAAACGAAAATTCACCGAAACGCGTTAAATCTCCCATTTTGATGCAAGCTGTGGAAGAAGAGACTTCATTACTGCGTGTATCGCGCACCACGTGGTGCAACAGCTTCCTCCGCCAAAAAACTAGGTCCCGCGAACACCGGACCTAGTCGATTCGTCCTGTCGAATCACATCGAGCGTGCTTGGCGATTCTCCTCGTCGGAGAACAAGCGATTTAACGAGCGAAATCGGAGAGCCAACGACACGCGTGCAACAGAATCACGCGGGAAGGGGAGGGGGGAGAGAAGGCACACACACACGAGAGAGGCAACGAGAGCGTTGGCGAACGCGATACCGTTGCTCTTTAGAGAAATTCAAGCGTCCTAGAGTAGACAATAGACGCGGTGCCGGTGACCGCTGAAGCTGGCTCGCTGTCAAAGGAATCGCGGCCGAAACCGCGAAAGAATATCGCCCGGCTCGCGACAAAGGATGTTAATGATCTCTGACTCCTGTCAATGCGCGTTTTCGCGGAACTTGATACGATTGAGTACGATTGAACTTCGACGGAAACAGGCACGATCGACGGATCGATGGAACGTTGCTTGCTCGTCGGTTGGAAACCGAAGACAGTTGGCGAAAGTTCCTCGATTTACCACGAGAAATATCACGGGACACGAACACGAGCCCGTTTATGGAGGAGAGTTTGTTGGAAGAACGCTGAATCGCTTCGTGAATTTGCTGGAGTTGATGAGTCGATTTATATGGTGAACATATCCACCGGTTGTCCAGAAGGATTATAATTACGTAAAGAGATCCTCAGATGATGTTTCGCTGCTCTTGACTTATCTTTCATTAATTTAATTAATAATAATTAATAATAATGACGAGAAAGATGTCACTTTTATTCTGGACTTTTTTACAATTGAGCTGAGACACTGACGTGGTGTGTTCGGCAATTGGGAAATTTGAGCAACGTCGCGTAAATGCGATTTACGTGATTCTGATAACAGGACAATTTCCCCTCTCTGCTGAGAAAGTAGGTTTCTAGCGTAGGAATTTTAGCGTTATCGCGAACTATATAAAGGTGGGATTACTAATACAAATTATGTGTGACTACTATATGTAATTATAATATTTATTATATTATTGTATTATTGATATAATTATATAATCAATTAATCATAATAGTAATTTTATATAATTACAACAGTATGCGGGAATATAATTATACAATTGAAATATGTAATTAATATAGTTATATTACTATGTATAACTGTAATATAAATTAATCAATATTATTCGCAACCTATTGCACTATTTTTCATTAAACTATACTTTTATATTCACCACGTATACATTTTATAGTATTACTTAATACTTATTGTTAGTCCCATTTCCCTATTGGATTCTCTCATTAATGATGCACCACAGCGGACGAAACAGAATGCTAGAAGTACCAGACCAAAAATCATAACGATCAATCTATAATTTCTCGTGTATTTGCAACTGGTACAATTATTTATTGTTATTACAACCATTTACAATTTTCACGGTGCACTTCTAGACACTTCAACGATTTCTTCACAGAATGCACGTGTTACTCTGTTTCCCATTCCTCCATTTCTCCGTGTCACGAGTCTCGTAATTCACTCGTTAATTTCACCCGTTGTTTAAATAATTCCAATAAAAGTTACAGTCTGCGTGAAACGAAAATTCGCTCGTTAAGAGGGGAAAAAATTGGAATAAAAGTTACGAAACGCGTAACTGCATTCGATTTCCTAGGCCGTGGCGTATCGTCCGTTTAAACGTCGTAATCCCGGAGTTTCTCGTCGAGTCGTCGCTGCGTAATTTTCTTTTTTTATTTTTTCTACTCATGCCCAGCGGATTGCACTTCGCGGCGACGAGAAAACAGAGAGAGAGAGAGAGAGAGAGAGAGAGGAAAAATTTGTTTTTTTATCGTAGCGTAGAGAAATTCCCGATTCGTTTAACCGGCGTGAAAAAAAAAAAAAAAATAGCCAAACTTCTGAGCGAGCCAGTCGACCGCCGAGCGGCCATTATCTCGGGAATTCTTCCACGCCCGTTTATCGCGCGCGTGTTCCGCGAATTATTTCAGCATTGCCGGCGCTTAAACTGGACCGCCGGCAATAAACGGGCCAATTTCGCCCCCATCGTTTCCGTGTCACGGCCCCTCGGCCGGGAAATTAACGGGGATGAAAACTCGAAGAGCGCGTGAAATCATCTTTCTTTCTTTTTTTTTTTAATTTCAGCTTTTAGTTCAGTTTAATTCAGCTTAGCAACTCTGGTCACATTATTCCATACACTCGAATTAATTTTCAAGGATACTCAAAATTTTCAAAATTTTCAAAAATACTCAAATTCTTCGATTTTACGGTTCGTACAAAAATCGCTAATTTTCAGCGAGTAAACTACCAACACGAGGAGGAGAACAAACATGACGCGTATTTCCCAAAAGCGACGCTCGTACGCTCTATACGTTGAAATTATTTCGTGATTTTTACTCTCGCGAGAAAACCAGACCGAAAGATCGCTCGTTGTTTCATATATTGTTTTGCACGATGTAACGTGTGCGCGCGGGTTGGATGAATCTTGCTGGAATTTAAAACATTCACGCAATTGTAAGCGAGAGAACAATGCAGCTTGTTAAATCAGTTGTTTTAATGAGCTGTTTCCACGCTCCAATAATTCTTCCGATAAATCCGCGTTTTCTCGAACGAGCGACCCAACTTCTTCTCCGCAGTCTCGTGATTATTTTGCGCTCGAAAGGCACACGTACGTTTCGAAGAATCTTCATTTTCCACGCTTCACGACCCGTCTGCGAGTTACAGCCGGAGATCAAGAGAGAAAAATTCATGACTTTCGTTTTAATTTCGTTTCGTTTCGTCGAAAGAGCGTACAAACACGTAAACATTTTGATGGAGCGCGGCGAAAGTAATGAATTTTTATGGCGAGGTATTTTTTCCGAGTAAGAGAGGCCACGTCCCGGAAATAAACAGACTTTTGAATTTTTCTGTTCATCCATCGTGTAACGTGTAAAATCCCAAACCACCAAATAATTAAAAAAAAAATAAATTTCTAGATCGTGAAATTTCTAAATGTCCAAACTGCCGAATTTCCGAGTATTGAAATTCTGTGAATCTTGAGATTTCTAGACATTTAAATTTCCGAGTTCCTAATTCTCAAACGTTGAAATTTTTGTGTTTTTAAGTTTGTCGCGTGCGTACCCAAATCTTCGTTTCGTATCTAGATTTACGAATCTCTTGATTTCTAAGTTTCAAAATGATTTCCAAAATCATCAAATTGCCAAGTTTCCTCTTATCTAAATTTCGAAATCTCAAGTTCATGTGATTATCGACGTAATACTTGTAATAACAAGTACATGTAATATATATGAAATTATTTTATTAAATAATAAACACGTACGATTTAATAATTATGACATATACAATAATAGTATTAATAATAGCAATATACAACATGTTACTCAAACAATACATATAAAGATATACATTATTTATATATATATATATATATAAATAACATATAATAATAATATATATTAAATAATAAATACTTGTTATAACAAAAAACTGCACGACTTGTGCCCTAGTACGATTCGTCTCACTGAAGAGCAGAAGCAACTCTTCCGACTAGGAAATGAAGACGACTTTTTTGCCATAAAATTTTATCGATATGCAAACATTTGAATCGATACAAAACAAATTACAGGCGCGATTGCTCAGTACCAGACAACGCCACTCCTACTCGAGGTCCACGCCACGCCCCCTCAAGAATCACGTGACCCGAATCAACCAATCGCTAATTTTCGTTGCATTAGCGTTGCACCTGACGAAGCCCGATTTTCTGAGTTTTACCCCCGCTAAAATCACTTTCAGTGATAATAATGTAACATGTAATATACACATTATCTATATATTATTTGCATAAATAACATAAAATAAGATAAACACACTGCAATAAATAATAAACAACAAATTTCCATATAAAGTAACAAGTACAAACTTCCACATTTTCAGCACACGCTTCTTCGAAATCCCCTATCGAAGTCCTATCTCCCGAGCGCCAATTCCTGCACGGGAAAACTACGTTGGCAAAGTTCAATCACCGCGTCGCGTCGGCGGCCTCGCGATGTGTCCGACAAAACGCGGTTCACCAAGATCACCGCCGAATACGAAACGCGCGCGAAAGCACACCTATCCGGAATCACGGCCTCGCCGTGAGTTCGTGGGCACCGATCGAATTAAAATGCAATTCCGCGCGGCGCGCCCCACGTAATCTCCGCGGGCGTGCGGCCGCGTGCGCACGTGTATATCGGGTTTCCCGTGGCGCGAGACGGCGAGACTCGAAAACAGGGGGGAGGGGGTGAGAAAGAAAGGGGTGGCTCGCGGCGCGCGAGGCCGCAAAGGGCACCGCGACAGCCCGGGACCGGCTTATTTGCATATTTTAATCTAACAGCGAAAAGCCGCGCGACGCTAGTTTTCCTATTAGCCCGGCGACACCCGACGGCACCCTTTGCCAGGGTGAATTTCACGAGAGCCCAGCCCGCACCCATCCTTCGCTTTGCGAATCGAAATCGGTCGACTTTATCTCATTTGACGACAATTTGGCCGTTGCTCGATTATTACTTAACATTTCGGATGGATTTCAGAGTTTCTTTTAGGAATTTCTCAAGTTGCTCAAAAAAAAAAAAAAAATGGAACACTATTTTAGGAATTCTGTGTAGACAGAGGCACAATTGTGATAATAATTATGATAATAATGTGTTTGAAGCGTTTAGTTTTGTTGTTGCTAAGTAGCTTCATTTGTTGCTTCGTTTTGGCAGTCAAGAAAGCAACGATAGTAACTTTATACCTCGAAACGTAATTTTATAAAGAACATCGTATGATTTTCTTTATAACCCTCCGATTGTGCAAATCTGTTTACTTCATTGAATATAAAGTTTACCGCTATTTTAGTTAATTGTTGAATTTATTAAGAATGTTATTAAATTTAACATCAATTCTGCGCCATTTAAATTATTTGAAACAATTACGATGATTTATAAATGCATATCGAAACTAACATAAACTTGTGACATGGGATTATAGAGTAATTTTAAAGAGATTGACTTATTAAACAGTTATAATAAATTACGTTTTGAAATTTATATTATTTGTTCATCCTATTAAAAATTTGCCAGACTGAAAATTTCGAAAGTTCCTATTCTTCGATTGACACAATTTATATTCTGAATGTACCATCACACATATATCATTGTAATACAATTTTTCTCATCTCAACGAAACAACACATTACTTTATTTATTTTTTTCTAATAAATTATTATTCTTCTTATTATTTGCCACGTGATGTCATTGTGGCTTTTTACACTGGAATTTTTCTATAAAAAAATCTTTCAAAAACTTCGCGTCTAGAATCTAGATATTGTTCTAACCTTTCCAGAAAAAGACACACGAGGAGATGAGCGTGCCGGTGTTTTATAGGCGCCTGAGTGCTTTCGCTTGTTTTAGCGTGATATATTTTACTAACCCGATACAGGTGTAAAACGTCATCTTTTCTTCAGTATACTGATTCTTTACGATGTCGTATATTTAATTCAAATAATTTCCGCGTAATTTGATCGTGTACGCATAAAAATCGTCGTAAAATTCTCAATGTTCCAAGTTTCAGAATAAAAAATTAGTGCCGAATTGACATTTTTATTTTGATATTTTGGAATAATTACTGAAAACACCGAAATTAAAGATTCTTATTTAAATTTAGAAAAATTCCAAAATCTGCGAAATTTCGAATTTTCCTCCTCTTTCTAATGGCGAGAAGCAATATTTGCAAAAAAATTATTCAACAAATTCTTCGTTCATTTGCAAAAATAATTCAAAGCCTGAAATTCATAAAACTTCAGAAGCCGGAATTTGGAAAGTTCAATCATCTTGAATCAGCAAAGTTTCAAATTCTGAAATTTACAAAATTCACCAAGATTCCAAGTTCAATTTAGAAAATTTAAAATTCAAAAAGTTCACGCTTCTGAAGTTCCCAATTCGAAATAAAACTTCGACGTCAAATCCCAAATTTTTTAATTCCAAGCTGTTAATTTCCCCCGAACCGAGCTAAATTTTCCAGCCCCCGTCGGAAAGAAACTCGCCTCGAGGGTGTCTCGATCGCGCACCGGACCAACTTTCCACATAAACTTAAAGTCCTAGAAGATCCCTTCAAGATCCTAAGTTAAGTTCCGACTTTTGCACTTGAACTTTCAACTGTAAGGATCTTTTGGAAAAATCCAATGGATGAAGTTCTCGAAACACGATCGAGTTTCACACGTCACCGTGACGAAGCGGTTTTCTCCGCGAAATGTAGATCGAAGAATTTCGAAGCACACCGACGCGGAAGTTTCGCGGTTCGACGAATTTGGGACGCGCGGGGGGATTTTCCTGGTGAACAAGAGTTTCGCATTTTTCAAGGGATGTCTGCTTCTTCTTCCTCTCTCTCCCTCTTCTCCGTTTCTCTCCTCGATTCCTGTCGAATGCTTGACTAGAACGAAACTCGAGGCGTCTAAAGGCAAGGAAGAATCAACGAGAGAGAGAGAGAGAGAGAAGGAAACATGGATGTAGCGTTATTTATATAATGGATTTACTTGCAATACGAGAATAAGGAAATATTGGATATTTTTCTTGGAAAAATATTTTTCCAATTTCTCTTTCGCGAATTTTCTAACTGACCGTGCAGTTTCGAATGGATCTTGGCTGTATTGAGTCAGGATCAGAATTCTTCGCGCGTTCCTGAGAAAATTGGAAAATTCAAAAGAAACGTAATTACAAGTTTTATATGTTGACTGAAAATACAGTTTCGAATGGCCCTTGGCTGTTGAACCAGGATTACTCAGAATTCGTCGCATGTTCCTGAGAAAATTTGACAATTCGAACAAAATTTAATTACAGATTTTATATGTATATTGATTGAAAATACATGTAAAATTTTATTATTAAAATAAAAAACGGTTACGATCGCTTATTACACAATTCTTTGTATGTTTTGAATAAAATACATTGGAAAACTACAAATCATACGTGTTAAGTAATTATTTATAGTTACCGAATGAAACACAGAAACTTGATCCAAAAAGCGATCTTCTGTGGTCAAAAGTAAAGACATTTTTACGTCGACTGTTTTTTCAGTAAAACTGAGATTAATGTGAAAATATAATTCATATACATATATACATACGCGTGGCATGTATGAATTAAAATCTTAGATATTTTAAAATGTCTATAAAATGGTATTTTGAAATTTAGTAACACTTAATAAATAAAATTTCATGCTAATTAAATAATTGGTCAAATTTACTGCTAAATTTCATTCGCGTTCCAATATAATATTTGTGAAACTCGTAAAACGTTGAAAATTATATAATTTCAGAGCTAATGATTGTATCACACTCAACATTCATGGAACATTGTAGTTTCGGAAAAATTCAATTTGTTGAATTAATACGCGTACACGGGTAGAAATGATTAATTATGATCATAATTCATCGAAACGAGGTGGAAATTTTTAACCAAGCTGACAAGGTATCAGTTTATTCGTTGGGAATTTCGTTGATTAAGATGAATTAAAGTTCTGAGAATTAATTATAATTTATTATTCATACGAGCTTCGAACATCCCTTTTGTGACAGAGGTATCCGCTGAATTGGAGATGTTTACACTTCCAATACGAATATCATGTTGATTGTACATTAAACAGCTTCGCTTATTATTATTAGAAATTTTGGAAACTCGAAAAAATATTTTATAAAGTAACACGTTATGTGTAGTAATTTAGCTTTCACGAAATTTAATGAAGCAACGTCACAGATTTTTATTATAACACAGTGATACATATTATTGACATGGATTTCAAAATTTCAATCAGAGGAAGAAATTATTAACCGCAATTTATTGCATAAATAATAAATGTGTGGATGATATAAATGAGTTTGTATTTAATGCAATCAACTACGTTTGTGTTTACACTCTTCGATGGTCACACTATAACAAGACCATTAACGCTAATGAGATCCTCCATTTTGTCTTTCTTTCCTTACGGAAAATGTCGATCTCGATCGCGACAACAAAAATGCAAACACGAGCAAAAAATAACTATATTATTGTTTAGGAAATTTGAAAAAATATTTGACAACTATGATGCTAGTATTTCGATCTTTCGTTCAAAATAACTGCACACGAGCAAATATTAAAACATTCATAATTAAACAAGAATAACTTTTATTGAATATTAACCAAGTAATATCTAACTATCATATTGTTACAACTAATAATGATCTAACCATCCAACTCTACATTTAAATTTTTTTTTCAATTCGTAGCACGGATATGAGCAATTTAATTTAACAGATGATAAATCACACTCGCGATTTAATTGGCGGGTGTAACGAGTAGTCGCTAGAAGTGGGTTCAATTTATATCTTTAGATGGAGGAGCGAGACAAGATTACGATCCGGCGGAGAGTCGGTGCCGTAAATTTTTAATGGGTTCTACGAGCAACGAGCGCGGACAAAACTATGCTCATAAATAGAGGGGAAGGCGGTGGTTTGTCCTACAACGGGCTACAACTTCCCCGGTCGTCGAATCTAAATCTATTTTCGACCACGGTCGACAAATTTCCAGCGATCAGTCGCCATTAATTGCCGGAATATATCACCGGGGGATCGTGACCATCGGCATGCTACCGGTCAGACATAATTTACGGAAATAACGCGTGCTCCTCGGTGAAAATCGACGTTGTCTCCACGGAATCCTCCGAACGATTTCTGAAATCAACCGACCACGAACACGACACTGTTAAAATTTTCAATCAGTTGTGAAACAAACTGTGTAAATTTTTTACTATTATCTTCTCTATCTTGAGAAAACTGTTATCAAGTATAGTGTGTCCATTGAAACCTTTATTTTTTTTCTTTTTTTTGGAAAGAACAAAAATTTTCATTTTCAAAATGAAACGGTCCATAAAACTGAACTCTGAACTCTGCACGTGCGTGTGATTCTTTCGTTGTTGAGATTGTCGATCAACGAAAAGAGTTGACTCATTATAACGTGATTATTGTGATATTATAATTCGAGCTGAGTGAAGATAAATTTAACGAAAAAATACACAACACGAGTCACTTTTAATGAAAAATCTCTCGATACGAAAATATCTCTGAATGAAAATAAATAGCTAAAAAGTAACAACGACTCGATTTAGAATACCTGCGTTTGATGCAAATTAGAAATTCAATTTCCTACGTAACATCGACGCTGCTATAGCTGTCGCAGTCTGTCTCATCAAATTCCCCGCGTCGCGAACAAAAGTCCTCTCCGGAGGACTTGTCGCTTCTGTACTTGTCAAAACGCGTAAATATTCCGCGATCCGCGGCCAGTTCCCAACCCCCGGTTCCCCGCGAAAGCGGAACGTGGGTGATTTTTCCTCATAGAGAGTTGGCCGGACAAATCTGGCGGCCGGTCGGGAAACTCCCGGGAAAATATTACGGCCTTCCCGACACAGAGGCGCATGAATTATTTATTACGAGCGGAGACGGCGAATCGCGCGGAGGCGCGGCGAAGAGCGCAAGGTTGCCCGGCGTGGTCAGAATTTTATGGCCGCGGTGTGTGTCTCATCATGGCCGCAGCTGGGAGCCCCGGCCACTCATAAATAGGTCGTGCACGCGATTCCATTAGATTAAATTATAATATTAATCGCGCGAACGAGCAACCGGCCCGCGGGCTCCGCAGCCCTTTATTCGCCTCTTAACGCTTTAAATTCCGTGCCGCGCCGGGTATAATTCGCGGCCGGCGGCGTCGAGTCGATGAAAAATGCCCGGGCTAGGAGAAAGAAAAAAAAAAAATGGCTCGTCCAACGAGGCTCGAAAAAATACCATTACCGGCCCTTCTGAAACGTTTCCCTCCGAGGATTTTCTTTTTCTCCGCCCGTTTCCCACGGAAGGAACGAGAAGGAGTTACATTTTTTATTTAGGGCCGAGTAGTCTTGAAATTTCGTACGACGTTGATTAATTTTGAAATTGTTCCCTTGGTCGGTGTCTTTGAGTCAAACTTTCCGCGGTTTTACTGATTTCAACGGCGTTGATTTAATTTCAAATTGGTAATGTGCTTGATGTGCTTGTTTGAAGACATGTAATCTATTACGGTTCCAACGTTGCAACGGAACATTCATTTTTAGTTTACAATTCGGTGTTAAGCTGCTGAATCGAAAGTTCACTTGAGTGTTAAATGTCGACATCATATATGGATGAATTATTTTTAAAGTTCTGAAACGTTTAAACTATATTATTATAATTATTGAAATTCTTGTAGTTGAAATTATTATTTAATAATATATATTACAACAAGTAGTGTATTTATAATTTATATAATCATTGTAATATATATATATATTTTTTTTTTTAATATTTCACACATTTTTAAGATGCCTGATACAAATATTGTTCTTCTTCTTCTTAATATATCTAACTCTCATAATCTTGATATATCACAACAAGTAGTATATTTACAATTTATATAATCATTGTAATATATATATATATATATATTTTTTTTTTAATATTTCACACATTTTTAAGATGCCTGATACAAATATTGTTCTTCTTCTTCTTAATATATCTAACTCTTATAATCTTGATATATCTAACTCCTTTTTGGTTGTTACTTTTTTGTCGTTCAAGTTTAGACGGACGTGAAAAGGGGTGGAAGTTTGGGAGGTTTTTCCCGTGGACCGTGATAGATCGTTCTACGTCAAAGGTCGAAGTTCTACAAGATTTTGTAGATGGGTTGAGACGGGTGCTTTTCTCCTTTTTATTCGTAATGTCTGTTTTTCAAGAGGTTGGATTTGTATCGTTTCGTTTTATTCCACGTATTCTATTTGTTTCAAAGTAATCTCGAAGCGGTTGTCACTTCTACGTGTTACGAGTAAAAGAAATCGTGACAATCTTCTGTTGGGTTGAAATTCAAACTTTTAACGATTTTACACTGATTCACGAAAATATTTGAACAGTTGTCAAAGAACTTTTGTGCGTTACAATAACAACAAATAAATGTTATAATAATAATAGCAAAACGTAAAACTAATCTGAGAATCTTAATTAAATCTGAAGCGTATTAATATTAATAATTATTAAAAATTTATTAATAAGTATTATTAGTAAGATTTATTACATCGTTACAAGATTTATATAATAATAATTATAAGATATAATTTATATAATAATAATAATAATAATAAGTATTAGAGTTTTGTTAAATTTTCAGATTGATTAATATGACTGACAGCATTAAACTTTTTACATAAAATATCTCGTAATTTCTATGTGTATTTTGAAATCAAGTTTCAAGTTAGATTAATATAATCGCGATAGACAGATCCCATTACATGTCAAAATATTTTACATAACACACGTAGTATGTTTACAAAAATTCCTACAAAATATTCGGATATTTTTACGTGGTAACTATATACGTATAATTTGTAAATTATTAATACTTTATAATTTTATTATTTACAATTTTAATTATTTACCATTCATAACAATAAACAATCAACAATAATAAACTGTACAATATCATAGTTGATTGTTACATAATCTTGTTAAGTATAGCAAAACGTGTTATAAACTCGACGTCATTTAATATTCACGACAAGAACTCGAAATCAAAAAGCCAGTCTCCCGAAACTTTCATCCCTCAGTCTGAACAACGATCCATCAAAGATCACCAAGGCAAACAGACGAACGCGAAACTCCCTAAATAACAATTAACCAACTCGCGTACGAAATCAACCCTCGTACGAACCTCTCCGCGGAGGGAGGGGAAAATACGTTTATTTCTCGAAATAAAACGAAGAACGAGAGAACTCCGAAGAGTTTGCTCTCTAACAATAGGAGGTGAAACTAGCTAAAAGAAGAACCATCCAGTTTCAAGAGTTGGAAACACCTGGCTACTTTTCTCGATCGAAGACGACTATCCTTCCGGGTCTTTCGCGAATCGCGGGAAGGGGTAGAAATGGGGCGATGTGCGAAAGAGGCGACGAAGACGTGCCGCCAAGACGTCGAATCCATTGTGTCAGGTTGGAAAGGGATCCGAAAGAAACAAGTAGCGTACGGGTAGAAACGCGTATTAATTAAGTCGGCTTTTAATTAATGCGGAGGGCCTACCAAAGGCTTACGAAGGATCGCTTAGGACGACGCTTCCCTCCAAGCTGTAATTACATTTACGATACACGTGTCGGTGTACACTCGCCGGCACCTCGTGCGACACGCCATCCCCTTTATTCCCCGTTTCCTGGACGTGCGCGACCTATGGTTTCGTTGGTCGCCGAAGCGTGCCTACTGCGAAATTCGTTTCAACGTGAAGATTATTTCGTTTGTGAAGACTTGTCGCAAATTCTGCGGAACTGAATTTGACAATTGTGTCGTCATTCGGAGGTTTCTTCTAACGTGTCGTCTGAACTAAAACTGACAATTGTATAGTAATAATAATTGTATTAAAGTCAATGCAGGTCATAAATAAACGACAAATAGTTGTTTCTTTCTTCGAAGAATTATTAACTTCCGTAAGAATCATTAGGTTTCGTTTTTTTTTCTTTTTTGAAGGATGAAATATAAAATAATTATATTGATGGAATATAAAATTGAAATAGAAAAGAATGTTTATACTTAAGAATAAATAAAAGAGAAAAAATATAATTAAGAAGATTATTAAATATATAAAAAGAAAATAAAATTGTAAAATATTCCATTATTAATTACTTTTTATATCCCACACACAACGACAAATAGTTGTTTCTTTCTTCGAAGAATTATTAACTTCCGTAAGAATCATTAGGTTTCGTTTTTTTTTTCTTTTTTGAAGGATTAAATATAAAATAATTATATTGATGGAATATAAAATTGAAATAGAAAAGAATGTTTATACTTAAGAATAAATAAAAGAGAAAATAGAAAAAATATAATTAAGAAGATTATTAAATATATAAAAAGAAAAGAAAATTATAAAATACTCTATACAATATTAATTACCTTTTATATCCCACACACAACGTTATCAACGACAAATAGTTTCTTTCTTAGAAGAATTATTAACTTCCGTAAGAATCATTAGGTTTCGTTTTTTTTTCTTTTTTGAAGGATTAAATATAAAATAATTATATTGATGGAATATAAAATTGAAATAGAAAAGAATATTTATACTTAAGAATAAATAAAAGAGAAAATAGAAAAAATATAATTAAGAAGATTATTAAATATATAAAAAGAAAATAAAATTGTAAAATACTCTATTATTAATTACTTTTTACATCCCACACACAACTTTATCAACGACATCTCGTCGATTGTCGACTTCTCGTTAAACGTGGACAGAAAAGAGGTTGATTTATAGCGAAGGAGGGAAGATTATGATCCCGAACAAAATGCTCTCGTAAATCAATTTCAATTAAACCTGACCCATAACTCTATCTCATAATCACAAGATAACACACCAATTTCCTATTTTCGAAAAAATTGGACACGTTAGTTGTTTGCTTTTTTAACAAAAGAGGATCCATTCTTCGAGTCATTTGATCCGACCTTATTCTACTATTGTTAACAAATTTCGCAAGTTTTATATAAATAAATTTCTTAACAGAGGTTAACATTCCTTGAAAAATTGAATGTCCGATGCTAAGATATTAATGTCTTTTCATTTGCTAAAACAGGAACATAACTCTTGTATTCGTCACCTCAGAACATAAAAACTTGGCTTGCTTGTATCTCATATTCTTTAATATTTTTAGATGTAGAAATTTGAAACATATTGAAAAAATTCTTTTTAATTTTCTTATGTATCTCTTCTTTACATAAATGTCTGTACAATATCCACTTTATCTAACTGATATGATATCCATTATAATTAAATACTTTTTGTCCCAATACGAGCATTATATTTTATTCTTGTCTCATTCTTGTTTTATCTTATTCTCTATACGTATTTTTGTCTCTGCAAACATATTGCAATTTACACTGATACAGCTTTCGAAGATACATCTTTCGCAAGATTTCGAACAAGTTCAATTTAATTACTAAAACTACTTGCAAAAGTTCCAAATGTACAACATGATGTATTTTTACAAATCTCAGTGATTTTTCAAATGGAAAACTTACTAAAATGAAATGAAACATATTAAAAAAACATGAAATAAAATATATATATATAAGAAAACACGAAGTAAAATAAGACACACGAAAGATACACAAATAATCAGTAAATATAAAAAAAATATATAAATACTCAAACAAAAATCTCTCCACAGACACGAGTACCCTTGATCGCATTAAAAAAAGAGAAAGAAACCTCTCTTCTATTGTCATTTCAAATTTCTAATTCGCTAAAAAGCTCGCGAGGCAATCCACCCCTCGCCCTCGACGATTTTCCCGTACGATGAGCACCATTTCTCGATGAAAGGAATCGATGTTAAAACCTTGGCAGACAGGTTTCACGTACCGTAACCATCGCTTCCAGAACATCCGGCTCACCGAGATACTGCCGCGAGTGTTCGCGGCAGGAATCGCCGTCCGTGGATAACAGCGTCGGCGATAACAATAACAATAATCGATAATCCGGCTGATATCGTAAACGGGTGGCTGGAGGATCGTCGGAGGCCGCGAAAGAAACTCCGGACGATCGGACCAGCTCGTTCTCCCCGAGCTTCGTACACACTCGTGAGCGTGACGTGTGCTCGCGTGTGCACGGATCGCGAGAACGAGATCGCGTTAGCACCGATTACCGATATCACGATAGTCGCGAGTGAACCTGCAGGGTTTCCGCGGCAGCTTCTTCTTCGACGTCTTCTGGACTTTACGAGACTTTACAATTCGAAGATTCCTATTTGATCTAATTTAATTCTATTTAATCAACGTGGCGCGAGTTCGTTTCAATTTGGTCGACAAGGTTCGATCGTTGCGAGTTTCTATCCCCCTCTGTTTGGAATATTTTCTTCTTACAATTAATCTTTTATCTGAGTGTCTGAGTATCGATTGTGTCAAGAAGTACAGAAGGAATTACGATGTACATTTATTACGTGTGCTTTAACATATTTCATTTAATGTATATAATATATCTGATGTACATGAGGTATTTTATTGTCGTTTGAAAGTTTCAGAAGAAGTTTTGTTTTTGATATCCAGTACTTATCGCGGATGATGAAATTTTTAAATTGCATTAACTTTCGTTAATTTCGCTGTTATCTCGTCTCCTTAATTTTTTCTAAATTAAGATATTATTTATTTCCAAATGTGTATGAAAAATACTTGAAAAGCATGATATAATACTTCGTAGACTATTAGTACTTGTAGTGACTCT
This sequence comes from Melipona bicolor, assembly GCA_030673865.1. Taxonomy (NCBI): domain Eukaryota; kingdom Metazoa; phylum Arthropoda; class Insecta; order Hymenoptera; family Apidae; genus Melipona; species Melipona bicolor. The sequence goes on from JAHYIQ010000019.1 coordinate 1,169,357, forward strand.
AAATTTTGTATGTTTTTACAGAAACGTTTCATAATTCAATATTATAGATTTCAAAGTGCGATTGAAAGAGACGAGTTCATCAAAATCTGACCGATTAAACTGCAAGATGGAAAAAAAAAATTACAATGTACAAGATAATAAATACCGTTCTAAGAAGAAGAATATATTTTCATATATTTTCATAGTACTAATTAACGAATGAGTACAGCAGACTTTGAAGCAAAAGAGTGTTTGAATTCTTCACAAAACTTGACAAACAACTCGCGAATAATATATAAAATTTTTATTTCTAGTATATAAAGTTACTGCACGTTTAAATTACCATATTAGGCAATCCAAAATCTAATCTAAAAAAAATCGAGTAATCGTCACGATCCTTCAACCTTCCAACTTTATTTAAGAAAAAATCCAAAGTCCAAAATCCAAAGTTACGAAGCCATAAGTTAAAAAAAAGTCATCAAGTTGAGAAAGAGAAGTACGTCCTTTTAGGAATTATAAGTGTCCAATTATTGCTTCACCGAACCCCATACTTCCAACTTAATAAAACGCAAATCTCTCGAGCCACCCCGACGGGAACACTCGAGAAACAAAAAGAAAAAAAAAAAAGGAAAAGAAGAATGAGAGCTTAAAGTCCCATAAACCAAGCTACATCGGAGGACGGAAATGAAAGTGGCACGAATCTTCACGCACTTATTATCCTCTCGCCGCGAGGTTGGTCAGAGAGGGCAACGTGGAAACGAGTTTCTATAAACGGTGGCGAGTGGCAGCGGGAACCAAACAGACGGCGCGACCTGCCTCTTGGCCGGAATGCCTTTAAAATGGCGTCATAATTACCCGGAATAAAGGTCTTCCTTTGAGGTTTTTCGCTTTTTCCGAAGAAACGTAAACTCTTCACGGTGAAAGAGCAAAGAACGAGAATGAGAAAGACGGAGACGAGTCTAGCGCCACTATTTACCGTGGAAGTTTATTTTTTTTTCTTTTTTAAGTTTGCTTTGCATTTGTTTGAAATATAAAGATGAAGATCTCCAAATTCGATTTTCTCGAAAACTCGAAGGCTTTAATTTTACGAACGAATTTTGTTCTTTCTTCTCGACACATTTTAGTTTAATCGACCACGAGTCGCGGGACACTCTGTATATAAGCGTTTCGTGTAATTCGAGCGATTTTTCAGGCACTTGTGATAAGAAAAAAAAATTTGTTCTTGACGTTGGCAAAATGACTAATGGAAACTTGTGATCTTTATCGTATTAGAAACTGTTTTTTCTGTTCCGTGCAATTTCATTTCTCCGATGCGAGTTTTGTACGTGCTTCGATTGCGGCACCGTTATTGAGTAAACTTAATCTCCATTGTGTTTTAAACGATATAATGGACAATAAATTAACGATTCTATTTAAAATATTTTTCTTATTTCTATGTAAAATATTTTATTATATATATTATTAATTATACATTCTATTAAATATATCATTTAAATCGATACTCGAATCATCCCTTCTGTTTGTCATTTGTTATTTCGTTTTCTCGCTGCCCACGATGATTTTTCACGAAATATATTCGAGCGCTTCCAATCTACATCGTTAATAAATAAAATGCACGCGTTAAGTTTAAATGTTCAAAATAAGATTATACGTAAAGTCACACAGGAGTCTCGAGAATGTATAAATAAAATTACAAAAAAATCTGACAACACATACAGGATTTACAGGGCATTGAATGTAAACATACCGATTTCGGACGTCACAAAAGTATTCGAACGCGTAAACAAGAACCGTATTTCTAGTGAAAAAAATGTAAACATTACATTTTAATAGATTCCGAGACATTGTGTGGTTCGTATGGATTTTATAGAATATAATCTTTCACAATTATTCTAATCACGAGCACGAAAAAGTCAGAAACCAGTAAATGTGAACGTGAATTAATATTGAAGTTACATAATGAAAACAAATCTTATCTTGAAATTGTCAAATTATTAAATCGAAGTACATCTACGATACATTATGTAATAAAAAAGTCAAAAATTGAAGGAAATATTACTAACAAGAAGCTTGCAGCGACTGTTGCAAATAGTTTTCGGAAAGATGTGCATTCCGAATTATGTCGGAGGGTTCTGCGGAGTAATGATTTCCATGTACCACTAAAATTAATAGAAAGAAAAGACTAACGTTTGCAAAAATGTATGTTGACAAAGATATTTCATTTTGGAATAAAGCTATTTTCTCGGATGAAAGTAAGTTTAATATTTTCGGTTCGGATGGACAGCATTACGCGTGGAGAAAGTGCAACGCAGCGTTGCAAATGCAGAATATGATTCCAACTGCGAAACACGGAGGTAGCTCGGTCATGGTATGGGGGTGTATGGCGGCGAATGGAACGGGAAATCTCGTTTTTATTGACGGAATTTTGAATAAATACAAATATCTGAATATTTTAAAAGGAAATTTGAAACAAACTGCAATTAAATTGAACCTATTGGCCGATTTCTATTTTCAACAGAACAACGATCTTAAACATACAGCTGGAATTGTAAAAAAATGGATTGTATGTAATACTCCGCATACACTACAAACTCCTCCGCAGAGCCCTGACATAAATCCCATGGAACATTTATGGGCCGAAATTGGAAGAAAACTCAGAAATTATGACACAACGCCCGAGGAAATGTTAAAAAACAAAATAACAGAAATATGGAATTCCATTGAAAAAAAAACAACAACAGAAAAACTTGTATACAGTATGGAAAGCCGGCTGAGACATGTTATGATGCCAAAGGAGAACCAACCAGATATTAACATCAAACAATTCAAGACTTATTCGTACGTTCGAATACTGAGACGGCCGAAATCCGTGTGTTTACACTCAATGCCCTGTAAATCCTGTATGTGTTGTCAGATTTTTTGTAATTTTACTTATACATTCTCGAGACTCCTATGTGACTTTCAATACAATCTTATTTTGAAAATTTAAACCTAACGTGTGCGTTTTATTTATTTACGATGTAGATTGGAAGCGCTCGAATACTTTCGTGAGGAAAGAGCATGGACGAATTGTTTCCAAACGTAACCAGAGTTCTTTTATCATCATTTTCGAAATTGTTTAAATTATTAAATCGTTAAATACGGAAGAATCTAGCTTGTTCAGAGAGAACTTGTCAATATAAATTGTTTAAATTGTCGTTGAAGAACTAACAACAGATCGTTAAGTAATAAATTCTTTGAATTGTTAAATGTTAACATTCCTAATCCTTTTAATCGATTTAATATCTTCTAGCAAAATATCATCTGGCAAAGCAGGTTATTTATGTTCGAGATAACGTAATTAAACAATATAAAAAAATTTGCCAGTGGATATTATCGAAATAATAGAAAGCCAGAAATCATTCGGGGATCATTTCAGGAAACATTTGCTCAAACTCAAAAGTCCAAAGTAAAGAAAATGACAGAGTATAGTATCTAAGAAATCGGCGTACGTGTAACACTTAAATATATTTATTTAAACAATCATTTCCCGAGTATTTTAATCGAACAACACTCGTGTCTAATTTACATCCATCCCTTCTACCCCACTTTTCCCCTCGTTCTTCGCTCTGTTTCCTTTTCCTCTTATTCAAAAGACGTTTCCTCCTCCATCCTCCTACCTTCTCCCCCTGTCCCTCGCCAATCCCACGACGACTTTTCACGAAAGGTACAAGAGCAGAGAATAAGAAGATGCAACGTTACCCTCTTTTCATCGTGGCGCGTTCTGTGCCAGTTTCAAACTGGATTTCGTGCTGTGTCTCGCGCAACTGCTCTCGAGAGCTCTTCCTGAAGCAACCCCCCGTCCTCGTGCGCCTCCACGTCGCGCGTACACACATCCACACACACCCACACACACCTACACACACACACACACACACACACACACACGGAGAGAAGCTGATCTGGTTGCGCCCGCGCGAGAATTGCCACTCGTGACTTTGCATACGTTGCCGCTAACGCTGCGAAAAATTTTCCACGTTCGTACTAAAGATGTTGGCCCGGTTCCGTTCACCGGGAAATTTTTCACTAAAACGCACAGCCTTCGATTCTTTGCGAGAAATATACAATTGACGTACATATCCCGTCTGATAGCGGAGCCGTAAATTTTATTTCGTACACGGATGCGACGTGAATTGTTGAAACATTTATCGTCTAAACGCGCCATTAGGGGGGTTTTCTACTCTATTTTCACCAAAACGTCAAAGTCCCCGATTTTTGCGAAAAATACAATTGATGGATTTTATTTCGTATATGAAATGTCTCGCGAATTATTTAAACGTGCCATTTTCTACTCTATTTTACTGAAATATAGTTCTCGATTTTTATGAAAAATACGACTGACGTATACTCGTCCGATAGCGGATTGGAGAATTTTATTTCGCGCACGGTGTAACTTGGGTTATTGAGACATTTCTTATCCAAATGTACCATTATTGGAGTTTTCTACTTTATTTTACCAAAATGCAAAAAATTATGCATCTAAATGTACCGTTATGACTATTATTGGCTACTCACTGTCATTCAAATGTGTAAATTTTATTTATTTAATGCATGCAGAAAATTATTCATTTTTCTGAGAAAAAAGCTTCTCCACTGAGCTTCCCAATTGTAAGTAGAAAAGGAAGTAACATAGTTTAAGAGAATGTTTGGGGTTTTTAAATCGAGATATGTAAATTTTATACCATCTATCCGTAATAGTGTAATAAATTTCTATATTTTGTTCGATTTTTGAGAAAAGCAGAAACTCCTCGATCCCCGAACAGATAAAAGAAGAGACAAGTACTTCGTTTTTCTTCCTTTCATGAGTCTGTATCAGTAGTTTTCACATTGCAAGAATGGCGTTCGAAATTCTTCAGTCGCGATATTGTAAACTTTTATACCGTGCGATAAGTAGATAAAAGAGAATGAATCTTTCATGAGGTTCTCCGAGCTTCTTAAAACTATCAAAACACGGTAGCCTTATTATGCAATAAATCTGCGAGGACCGTCCCCTGCGAAGACGATCTAATCTTCATCTCGTTTACTTTTCTCCGAGAGCTGTGTGTCAAACTTACTGTAACTTATTTGTTGATCATGTTCTCTCAATATGTCGAGGAAAATTAGAATAAACCGCTTTATCTCGTGTTACGTTCGATGCTTCTTTGTAGTTCGATAAAAAGACCTCTGTACGTACTTATTACATTTCTCTGTTTATTATCGCGAATGGTATTTCTATTGAATCTGATATTACTTTGTTTGCGATTCTGTTTACTTCACTTAATTATCTTTGGATGTCAGGAGAAATATTAAAAGTATCCTCGGACTATTTTATACTCTCAGTTTAATATCTTCTTTTAATAACTTTTTAATAACTTTTTATTCGCAGAATATCAGCAATCGAACTTTATTAATATATTATAATTAATGTTAATCTTCTTTTATATTACTTTTCTTTCACTTTCACTGTTTATATTACGCTTTAGGATATGTATTTTCTTTCGTTGTCAGTTTTATTCTGTGTAACACTTTTCGTATTTTAGACTATCGATGAAAAAATGTCTTGTGTTAAAATTACTCATTTTTTGAATATTCCATCGATATCAAACAATTTCATCAATTATCATTGTATATCAATTATTTATCACACTTGCTATTGTGTACTTTATTAGTATATTTATTATTATTCTTTGTATATATTATATTTATTATATTACACTCCCTCTGTTCCAAATTACTTGTTACATTTAATGTGCATTAAAATATACAAATGTAAACAACGAAATTTGATGTCTGATAAAATGTACAAATGTGACGACTAATTTGGGACGGAAGAGTATTTATTATTACTCTTTAAGTATATTTATTATTCATCGTATTTATTAGTGTATAGCATCCAGTCTCGTAGAATATGAAGAAAAAGATGGAAGCGGAATATCCAGTATAGAACGCGTCGAGTCTCCTCGATCGGCCAGCGGTGTCAATCGATCGCCGGCTTGTGTCTTCGGCGACGTCTTCACACGCACGTGGCTTGCACGTGTGCAAGTACGCCTCCTCCAGGTTTTTGTAACAGGTCTGACGAGGGCAAGAAGCGGTTCGGAACTGGCGCAGTCCCGAGCAATCGATCACGCCAGCCAACCCCTCTAGTTGCTCGGGACTGCATCCTAGAAGCAACCCTCCTTTCTCATCCCTCCTCCCATTCCTCCAACCCCTTCTCTCTCTCTCTCTCTCTCTCTCTCTCTCTCTCTCTCGTTTTCTCTGTCCTTCTGTTCCATTTCTCTTTCGAGAGAATTAAATTCCACCAGACTGGCTGCATATAGGCGACGTAACCGGCCGTGAAACTTTTCTGTTCCGTCTCAGCCGCGGCCCGACGAACGATCGAAATTAGTCCGAGGTATTACGCGGAATTATTGTACCGAATAAGCCGGATCTTTGCCACGAAACGGGCGTCAATCGCTTGATTCCTACCGAACGATCCTTTCTCTTGCTCTTCCCAGTAATTTTCGGGTGTAATATCGCGGATCGAGAATCGTTACGTAATATTAAACATAGTATTGGATGCAGTATCGTAGGATAATTATTTCTATAGCCAATAATGCGGTAGTAACTTGATAACTAGTAGTTTACTGCGTAACATGTATAATATAGGAAATTTGGTATTTTTAGGTTATTTTAGTATATAGGAGATTTCGTATTTTTAATTTTAGCACATAAGAGATTTGGTATTTTTAGGTTAGTTTAGTATACAGGAAATTTTGTGTTTATATATTTTGTAATGTATAACTATAGTACTGTAGCGGCCTATGATTCCTTGACTACGAGTTTTGAACACTGATTAGCACAAGCCGCAAGTGGCTGTGCGCCTAGCGTCGAAGTACTACCGATCTTCGATGTTAAGCAAGCAGAGTGTGCGGAACACCGCTAGGATGGGGGTACCCCAGCCTAGCAGGTAAATTACAACAACACAAGCGTCTGGGGATTTTAAGAGTCGCTGTCGTTAACCCCACTGATGAGTCTTAGGCAGTGACTCCAAGACGAAACGCTACATTTCATCTCTTTCTTCATCTATCTCAATCCATTTATCTTTCCATCATTTCTCCAACGGCCTCATCAACATTCCTTCTTTCCTCAGTGTAATCCGTATTACTGAGAGTGAGAAGTGATGTTGTAGCGGCCAATGGATTTCTTCGACTACGAGTTCCTCGAGTACTACTAGGGGAATGCCGCTAGGATGAGTAGACCGATGCGGTCAGCCTAGCGTGAGTAGTTACAGTAACAAGCGTTTTAAATGTCTGGGGTAAGGAGTCGCTGCCATCAACCCCACTGATGAGTCTAGGCAGTGACTCTGAGACGAAACACAACTTTCATTTTTCATCTACGTCAAATCCATTCATCTTTCCATCATACATCCCATCACCTTAAATCCTTCAAATACAATTTTTTGTGTTTATATATTATTTTCTTCAGGTTTGCATTTTTTAGACTCCGTTCTGTTTCGTTACTGTTTCTTAGTAGCTGTTTAGTATTACTTTTCTTTGCCTGTGTACAAATATGCTTTTATATAATGTTTGTTAAACTTCTTTTCTTTTATTCTAATATTCCTTAACATTTTTCTGTCACAAAATTCCACCTTTGAGTTATTTACTTATTTATTTACTGTTTTCTTAAATTTGATTATCGCTGTTTTCCTTCTCCAAACTCATTACCGTTAATACATAATTTTTGAAAATTATAAAAATATTCCGCTGTTTTATTATTCGAGATGAGCAATTATTGTTATCAAAATTGTTCGCTTTTTTTTTAATTTTAACATTGCTCTCCTAATATTATTATTACTAGTTCTCGAATTAACCTAAACGCAGGAAGAAACGCCAGGAATGAAGTTACGGAAGCTCACTCCTGTTTTGTTAGATACGTATTTGTCAGAATTGCAGGCACGCACTGTTACAGCCAAGTCAAAAGGATATTCGAGCAAAATTCCAAAACTTAGTTAGCGAGTCATCGCAACGGGATAGTCTTTTCCTTTCGTTTCGAAATTTTCAGTTAATTTTCAGTTAATAAGAAGTACAAAAATTCGTCCAAACATCGAGAACTTTAATATACATGCAGGAAAGAAAATTCGCAGGACTTGGCACAGTACTACTGCCTGAAGTCGAGGACCGTCTGTTTCATTACTTTATGTACGAATTTGAACGTGATCCAATCTTTATATCGGAGAATCGTGCTTTATTTCATTCTTTCCTGAAAAGAAAATTCTTTCCTGAAAGTTGCATGACTTTTAAATTGAAAACAAAAAAAAAAAGAAGAAAATCAATTCGATTCTATATTCCTCTTAAATTTTCTCAAACTGATAACACTAACAATTTAAAGCTGCTTACGAGTAAAATTCTTTTTGTGTATAATATCGTTACGCGCAACAGATTTTTATGTATAATATTATTTTATGAAAATATTTGTATTTTATATTTATATGATTTATTTACAATTATGGTGTATTTATATACAATAGATTACGTTTATAACGTACGGTACATTTATAATGTATTGCATTTATATAATTTTTATGAAAATTGTTAATTGTTGATTAAGTTTTCGTCGGTGATCGTCAGATTTCGAGACAATGTTACGTAATTTGAGCCAAATTGAATTATTTCGCGTTGATACGAATAGCTGCATTACATTTAATCTTTAACCGAGCATCGTTGATATTTACTTCGAAATAAGTAAAGAAGAAAAGTGCAAATACATAAAATACATACGAACGCGTAGAATACGTACGAATACACATAAAATGTCTCGTTTATCAAATGAAATAATTTAACTTCAGCTCCACGAATTCCACCCTTTTCTGTTTCTCCAAATTGAACCCAAATTTGCATAAAAATCCGCGGTCTGTCTGCGAACGAGATGCGCAAGATCCTGTCTATCGTTCGAGCAAACAACTCTCCGGCACTCTTGCACGCGGATGGAAACAGGGGAGAGGATCACGGCGTTCGTGTAATCAAGGGTACATCGCGATGTTTTTCACGAGGCCGCGGAGCATCGCGGGGAATCGCGTCGTTTGAATCGCGTGGAACGAAAGGGAAATCAAGTGGCACCTCTCCGGCCCGGAGCGGAGAAAGAGAGCGCCGCAGGCTGGAAAGCAGTTTCGCGAATGGGCGAAGTTTCGAGATGGTTAATGATTCCCAAGGGCCGTCGAGACGAGCTGCTGCGGTCCCGGACGACGAGCTGAACGCGCGTAATTGCACGGAATCGGAATCGTGCGGTCGATCCGCGAGCAATTAATACGTTCTTCCTGTGTGTGTGTGTGTGTGTGTGTGTGTGTGTGTTCTCCCGTGTGTTTGCCATGCAAGCGTTAACGCGAATCGAGCACGAGTATCGCGGCCCCGTGTCTCTCGGACGGGTTGCTGCAAACCGTTTGCATTTGTACCCATCTTGTCGATCCAAATTGCCAACGAAAAGTTACGATTCGCCGTTCGATATCGTTTATTTTCTCGATCAAGTCGAAATTCGACCGCTTAAGATACCAATATCAACTCGAGGATATCATTGTCTTTTTAATTTTAATTTAAAATTAAAAATTAATACTTATTTAATAAAATTCTAAAATTAATGTTTTGAATAATAATCTTCGAAATTGATATTTTTCGGGAATATTCTGTAATTTTATAATTGAATAATATTTGTGTATTTATGTATTTATACAAATTTTATAATATATAAACATTTTAGTCATCATCATGGCTACAGAATTTACTACCAAACCTGTTCGATTGTTATTAATGTAATTTAAATCATCAGCTTCAGGTATCTTTGAAGAAACTGTCGAATAATTCATAAAAAAATACCTTAAGACTTTTAGGAATCCAAACCTAACTTTGACAAACAGTGATGACGGTCATCTCGAAACAACATAAGATTTAGTCGCATTTGTAAACATTTTTTAAAATGTTCAACAATTTGAAAGGTAGTTGCGCGCCAAAGTTCAAATGAAACATACGTGTGCACGTGTGTATCAAAGTGTTGGACGAGAGCGAATTCAAAGATTTGCAAGCATGATATGAACAAAATTACGAAATTAATGAATACAATAAATTGTTGCGACACACTAACGTGTTATTGCACTAAAAAATACAGAACTTTGCGAAAAAGTCGAAACGAAATTGAGAAAATTTGTTACATCTGAACGAGATAAGCGCGTTGTTTCGAATCTTCAAAACACTGACTGAAAAAAACAAATTTAAAACGTCTTGAACATCGCACGCGAGTAGTTATTGAACGCACGCCACTCGCTTGACTCTTGCGAAGCTCTCCATTTCTCCCGTTGCTTGACCACCCGGCGCCAAAAAGGTGATTCTCGCCATCGGAACGTGAAACGTTACCGATTTTTCCAGACGAAACGAAAAAAAGAAACCAGAGGGACGGAAATAGAAGAAAAAAACACAGAAGAGAGAGATAGAGATAAAATAGAATAACGTATCCTTGCCGGGTCATTGGAAATTCTCGTTGCACGCGCGTCGTTGAATTTGGCCGACTGGCGCGGATGACTCGTATACAGATGCCTAAAATCGAATTTCACCGCTTCGTGCCGACCGGATCTTTCGATAGTCGTGGCAGGGGGAAGGGGGGAGCGAGCAGGCGAATGGAACGAGACCAGCAAGTGGGGAGGAAGTGGGGAGGGTGGACCGTGATATTTCGAAAATCGAATTCCGCGAGCCGGCTCCCGTAACGAATGCAATTTAAGGCAGCAGCGTCGCTCGAAAGTTACGGCATAGAGAATCCTCTGCAATCAACTCATTACGGACTTCGCTAAATCAATTCTTCGTAGCTATCAGCCACTTCGCGGATCGAAACTTGCTTGTGCCCGCGCGCGCGATCTTGACAGCGATCCGCGAGCGATTCGCGCCGATTTTGTCGATGACGATGGTGCGATCGAGAGAGAAGAGTTGAAATATTCAACGTTAAAACATCCAAACTTTGCTTCTGTTTCGTTTGTGTTTGCGTTTCCAAGGTTTGCCGAGGAGGGAGAAGTCGAGGAGCGTTTTGGAAAAGAGTTTGATCTTGATCCTAATCTGGACATTAAGTACCTTTAATCGATGGAAGTTGTCTATTGTTGGGATATTTTATCACTGAAAGTGATTTTAGCGGGGGTAACCCAGAAAATCGGGCCTCTTCAGGTGCAACGCTAATGCAACGAAAATTAGCGATTGGTTGCTTTGGGTCACGTGATTCGTGAGGGGGCGTGGGGTAGACCTCGAGTAGCGTTGTCTAGTACTGTAATTTGTTTTTTATCGATTCAAATGTTTGCATATCGATAAAATTTTATGGCAAAAAAATCAGAACAGTTGCTTCTGGGCCTTTCAGTGAGACGAATCGTATTGGGATACAAGTCGTGCAGTTTTTTATTTTGAAACGTGTATATTTATGATAGAATCTTTTTTTTTCCTTTGGTTAGTTGATAAAGCTAACTGTTTATATACAATTAATTAATATTACTGTTACTGTTGATATACTATTGACATCACTGTTAACATAAATGTGAAGCATTAATTTTTCCAATAATTTATTTAGAGATAAATATACACAATATTTATCTACGTACATTTGTAAAAGTTTTGACTAAAGAGTTAAGACTAAATTCATCAATTTTGTCATTCTTGTTATCACCTCAGTTCTTGTACGTTTCTTTTAGTAACGTTCTATTTCTAATTCCCTTCCCATGATTTTATAAACACCTTTTGAAATATTCTATCCAATTAACCTAAATTTTTAATTTCCAACACTATTCAAATGAAGAAATTGTCTCAATCAACACACAGTAATGTCATCACTATCCTTATAATTCTTTCAAATATTAATTTCAATAAATATTAGTTTGCCTTTCTGTAAGACATTTATTTTATCTATCGTTATTATGAAACATTTATCCTTTTGCAATTTATTTCTCATGCATAAAGTTTTAATCGTTATAAAACGTTTCAATACCTACGAGCGAAAGTTTATATCGATACCGAAACTAAACGAACAAGCGCGATTAAAGTGGGATCGATCTCAATTCGAAGTTCTCGAGCGCTTCGCCAACTTTTTCTCAATTATGCCGTGCAAAGTGCACGAAAATACGCGAGAGCTATGGTAGGAAAGCTTTTTAGTTAGAGCTAGATTTATTGTGTTTCGGAGAGGGTTGTTCTCAGTGTGTCATTAGTCCTTAAGAACGCTACTTAATCTTTTTAGAATCGTGTCCGAGGTCGTTCGATAAATGGTTCTGTTTTCGCATTTCTGCGGAAATTTCATTTACCTCGCGGAGATCCTTTTACGATAGTAAAAGTGGACAAACTTAAAAAAATACAAACGGAACTGTGTAATCAGAAAATATGAAATAACGTTGTTACCTCCGCACCAAAATTACTGCATCGAATTGAACGTTAACGCTTTCTTACTTGCCTAAGAAGTGACCAATACATTTCCCTGTTAAAATTTTAATCAACTGTTCCGCGTCATTAACGACCGAAAAATTAAGTTAATCTCGATTGACTTCGGAGACAAGAGCTCATTACCAATTAAACATGGACGAAATTTTTAAAATTTGTTTAAACATTATCCAATATTAAGTTGCGTGCGTCTAGTTATAGTTAATCGTAAGATAAATTCATTTTGTACAATAATTAACGTTTACTGCTACAACATACGCGAAACACCTTCTTCTACTTCTCTTTTTTTTAAGTGCGTAAAATACTTTAAATTTTAAAACGTAGCAAGATTCGCAGCCCAGTTGTAATTATTTTCAACTTCAAACGCTGAATTCATCCGCGAGAAAACACTTGGGAGTGCCGACAACCGGAAGTGAACGCAACTCCGTAGGTTCTCCGCAATTTACTCAACGTCAGCCCTAACGTCTCACTCGGTAATTAAGCTAATATCAATTTCTCGCCGGTTCCGCCGCTCCTCGTAATGATTTCATAATATTTCCCTTCCGAACAGTACAGAAAATTCGCATTCGCGAAGCGGTTGGAGCACGTCAGTAGTCGGAGCACTATTAAACAGACGAAAACTGAAACAGACAGAGCGACTAGAGGGCGGAGAGGGTTGCAGTGGGGAAAGGAGGGTGGAGAGGAGGCAGGAAAGGCAGAACGGTTGCCAGAACGTTGCGTTGGGAAGGTTTGTTACGTCGGTGCTCGTTGAATTTAACCGCTCTCGACCTAGGGCAACGACGAAGAGGCCAAAGGTACCGCGGCGTGGCGGAATTTATCCTCGCGGCTCCCCTGTTTCGTCGGTAATTCAGGCGCTCCGCTCGTTTACATATTTGCGAACGGCATCTTTCAGAAAACGTTTTGTTCCTTTCTTTGTCCGACGCGTTGGAAACGAATTTCAATTTTTTTTTCTCATCTTTCTAACGGAGAATGGTGATCTCTGATTTTTTGGACTTTCGAGCGAATATTTTTATTTTGATAGTTTTTTAACATATTGTTAAAGCAACGATTCAATCGTTGCATTGTTTCTAAATAAGTTACAATTAAACGAGATATAAGAAACATACTTTCAATGCTACGAAATGGTGGACGATTGAATTAACTTTCTTTTCAAAGTAATTATCAACGAATAGAATTAGTAGTTGTGTGTTAAAAGGTCTGTGCAATTTTTTAAAAAAAGTTGAGATCTTATTCCCCTATATTTTTATATTTTATACAGTACAATACAATAATACAACATAAGTATTATATACAATACACCATAATAATATTATATGGCTGTATTATATTATATATATATACTATAATCTGTATTTCATATTTTACAAATTTTTATTTTTTTACATCACGTGTTTTATATATTTTTATCTTTTGGCGAAGTTTTTAATCGGACAGCCACTTTGTTAAAACAATCGTGACTTCTCCGTTAGAATTTCAAAGTTGATCGACATCGAATTTGATTTCATTCTAACGCTACTTCCACGGCAAGTTCCTCGGTTGAGTTGGCTCGTCGAGAAAAGGAAGTTTCAGTTAATTAGCCGAAAGTTGGCAAGAAAAATCCTCGCGTGCTCGGGGAAAAATATTAGTTCATTTGCTTGATGAACGTCTGGCACTTTAAAAAGTACGAAACTTGCTCGTGTTGATGTAGGAGCAGTAACTTTAACAAATTTTGTGATAACATGCTAAGTTACATTTAATTTTGGACCTATTCTTTAACACCTTGCACCTTGTTTAATTACTAACTTGACTTAATTTGTACAAATTTACCAGTCGCTTACTCAACTTAATTTATATCGTATTATAAATTTGATCGTATTATTTTTTGGGGGGAAAAGATTCGACAAAACGGAACAATAAAAAATGAAAACGCAAGTCATTTTTCACCGCAGGAAACTTTGTTATAACTTGAACACATTTTCATCGTCGAAGAGACTCTATAAAATAAAGAAGAACAGCTTTCAAATTAAGCAGTAAATATTATTCCACCACGGTAAAGTTTATACGAACTCGAATATATTATTTTTCTTGAAAGAGATCCCATAAAATGGAACGATAAAAATGAAATATCAAAAAGTAGTTTTTAAATCAACTGTTGTAAGATGTAAATCAACATCAACCACGTTCAACTACAATGGCCATTCTTTTCCAAAGAAATATTACAAAATGAAACAAACCCATAGTTTGCAAATCGAGCTATAAACCAACATCACATTTTATCACGATAAAACTCGGAACGTATCGCTTGTTTTAAAAGAAAAGGAATTCCATAAAACGAAACAACCTCGGAAAGTAGTTTCCAAGTCAAAAAATAAATCATAATAACATTTTCCTATCATAATAAATTTCACGCGTTACTTCTCCTCAAATAAAACAACCCTAAAGAATAGTTTTCAAATAAAAAAATTAATCAATATCTTTCTATCTTCACAATAAACCTCACGTATTATGCGAGATCAACTGTTGGTTGATCCAAAATGGTTAATTGCATTACGTTCTTAAATCTTAGTTATTGATACGTCAAACCTCGTGTTAAGAAATGAACGAATATTCTGCGATAGTTGGAGCGATCAACTCTTGAAGCGAACGCGAAAAACAGGTGTTAGATGTTTCAAGGTCATGCATGCGACACCACAGGTCCCGTGCCCTGAGTTTGCAGCAGCGTATTTCGGTCAGGGACAAGTTTCGACGTTAACATTTCGCTAAGCCAGTGCAGAAAGTCATTAAGTAATGTGTATTAACGCGTGCCTCGTTAACTTGAGTGGTGAACTTGCTGGCAAAAGTTCCGCTCGAGGAACAAGGAGAAGAAGAAGAGGAGGAGGAGAAGGAGGAGGAGGTAACAGATGAATTTAGAGTGAGAACAGTCGAACAGAAAATCGCGTGCAAAAAGATCCTAGAATTCTAAAACACTTTCACAAATGAAACTCTTACTAGATTAATAACAACAGCAATGAATTTCATAAAATATAGATTAAAGTAGTACAACTTTAAAATTACGATAAAGCACAGATTGCTCCTGCTACTTAAAACAAGCATGAATAATCTTTCAGGATGCTCAGATTCTTCTACAAATAAGTAGAATAAGTCTTATGCTGTACTAATAATAAAAACAACGATTTTCATAAAATATAGATGAGCAAGTAGTGTAACCTTAAACTTACAGGACAGAGCAGTATAGTATAGACTTTGAAAATCCTTCTACAACTTTGAGTAGTATAAATAAATAATATCCAAGAATTCTTAAATTTTTCTATAAATAAAACTTTTGCACTAAACTAACAAAAATTATTAGACGAATTCCATAAAATATAGATATGCAAGTAGAAATTAAAAAATTCTGCTATATTAAGAAATTCGTTCTCCTACTACTTGAAACAAACGTAAATAATTTTCTAGAATTCTCGAATTCTTCCATAAAATAAAACTCTCGCACTAGACTAATGACAAAAACAACAAATTCCATAAAATATAGATACGCAAGTGGTACAACCTTAAACACGACCTACATGAGAGAGTTATCTATAAAATAGAGTTTTAAAAACTCCTCTAGCATAAAAACTTCGTTCTACTATATGAAGCAATCATAAATGACCTCCAAAATTCTCGGATTCTTCCACGAAATGAAACTTTTGCATTAGGCTCAAACCAATGAATTCCATAAAATATAGATACGCAAGTGATACAACGTTAAACATACACGACAGAGAAAAATAAAATAGAATTTAAAAAATCCTGCTATATTAAGAAACTCGTTCTCCTACTACTTGAAGCAATCATAAATGATCTCTCAGAATTCTCAAATTCTCTCACAAAATAAAACTACTCGCACCAAATCAGTGACGAAAAAATAACAAATTTCACAAAATACGGATATGCAAGTGTCACAACCTTAAACTTACACGACAGAGCAGTGTATTATATTATATAGAGTTTGAAAAACTCCGCACAGGACACCGAGAAATTCCATCCTGCTGCAACTTCGAACGGCCATAAATAATTCCCTCCAAGAGTTCTGAAATTCTTCCACACAGGCGGAATTCTTCCACGCGCGTTCACGTGTCTCGTGAATCGCAAGTCGCGAGCCGATGATGCAGGCAATCAGCGGACCACCAACGCGTTGAACACGCCGCTAAATTTCCTATAAATACCTAACTGGCGTTTGTGACACCTTGAAACATGCGCGCATACGTGAGGGTCGCGAACGGGAAGAGGGAGGGGAAGGGAACACCGAAAGTTTATGGCGCTTTCGTGCGTCGCTAAACGTTCGCTCTCTCGCCCTTTGCGCCCCCGTTTTCTTATGCCACCGTATTAATTTACATACTGGTGATTTGTACGGCTAGGAACATCCCCCCATTTGTTGTGCTACCCAAGATCTTTCAACGACGATTAAGTCGGATATTCTTGACGAAGAGCAAAGGTTCGCGTGCGCGAGCCGTGTGCTTTCGTCAACGAAACAAGGAAGCGAGCCAGAATGGGACCAGAATACGTGGGAACACGATTTCCAAGCGAAATTGTTGAATCATGCATACATTTGGTATAGTTGTCCCATTCGTAGATACCATCCACCAAGTTGCGTATAATTTTCCGTGAAAATATTTGAACATTAATGTAATATTATTATTATTATCATTACGATATTATAATATTAATTTTATTATTAATTAAAATATTTTAATATTTTGTTAGCACTGTAATGTAACATTATTATATTGTTATCACAATACTGTAATATTAATTCTATGAATGTGATGTGTTACGTGGAATATTTTGATATTTTATTAACAGTTTAGCGAGATGTAATGTTAATAATATGAATGTGTGTTGTATAAAATATTTTAGTGCTATTCTTAATGTAATAATATGAATAATTGTATAAATACATTATACGAAGTGCTTTATACCGCAATATAAAAAATTTGTTATATATTATAAGAATATTTTATATAATAATATTTAATATAACATATAAAATATACTTTACTAGCACCGCAGTGGGATAAGACTACTGTAATTATATTGGTCAAGTTTGACGAAATCTAAAAATATTACATAGAGATTGCGAATATTTAACACAAGCAGAAATACTTTACATGGATCACAAAAGTATTTAACCACTTTATACGAAATTTCATAGCAAGAAATCACTTGACCAGTATTATAAAAAGCAAATTATTATTTTTTTTTTTTTTTTTGGTAAAATTTATGTTACAGGATTACCTATAAAGTTTCTCTATAAAGTGAATTAATTTTCGTCATAAGAAAAAGAATTTCTTTCCTTTCTTTACATCCGTCTCGTTAATTAACACGTAATTGACATTCGTCGCAAGATTCAACGAAAGACGATCAAAGTCTAACATTCTTAACGAAAAACTCGCGTGTGCGAGTCGTTTCGTTTGTCGGCCGGGCCTGGAACGACCAGAGTGCGCGAGAACAATACGTTTCCTCGGCGAGATTACAGGGTTTCAAGGCGCGAGTTCGGGAACACGTCCGTTTTAAGAGTAATTGGTACCTCGTTTACGAGTCTATGGCGTATCGGTGTAACGCGAAAGTGGTAAGAAAACGCCGACGTCTAGGAAAATGTCGGTAGACTGTGAAACCTTATTGAAAACTTTGGAACGAGGTTTGTTCCCCCAGAGTTCGGCTGGTTCACTTTGTAATTGCTTGCTGTTGTACGGAAGTAGGGCCTCAAGGCGCTCAGATTCTTTTTGAATAAAGTTCTTCGTTATTTAATAAACTGTAAGACAGCAAATGAGAAAAATGTACAATATTTTGAGTGGATGTTTAACATGCAACTTGTTCGAGAAATATTATGGTCTGCTAAGAATTTCTTCATATTTGAACTGGAGACAATTTTCTAATTTTAGAGTGATACAGTGAAAAGCAACGATGAAACATCGTCGATAATTCAAACTGTTATTTTAACAATCCTCAAGTCATTTCTTTTTTTAAGCACGAGTGAAAAAGTGAGGATATTTCATTTTCGAAAGAAACGTTTGCAAAAGTTCAAATATCTCTGAAGAAATTGAAAAATCTTTTCCGTGACTAGATCTACCATCATTTTGAAGAATGAAGTCCTTCCTTTACAACGAACTCTTAAAACTTACTGTGTGATTTTACTGAACTTTGAATATTGAGATTGAACAATAAAAATTCAAGAAATCCTAACATCTAATCCTAATGGTTAAAGAAAAATTCGTAGAACAGGTTTTAAGAGAGGAAATTTCAGTCTTCAAGATCATGCTGTATGTACCTAATCGTGAAAAGAAACTTTATTATTTTCAGAGAAAATATTAAATACTTTTTTTCTTCACTTTCCCATTCACTATACGGTTTTAGAAAAAAACAGAGAACTTAAGCAGAGATATTAAGCTTCGAAGCGAGGCCAACTCTTTTTTATGAAATTACAACAGTGCGTATTGTCGACAAATTGTCGTCGTTACGCTCTTCATCGTACAAGTGGGTCAAAAATGGCCGAAAGAGCACAGAGGAATTAATTTCACCTAGAACGTACTCTTCCTCCTGGAAAATATTCGAAGAACGTCACGAGGAATCATCGAAGGAGAACTCGTTTCATGGAGTAACGGCGATGACAAGCGATTTCATTCGCGTCCCACGGTGAACTCCATCGCGCCTCTAAAAACGACAACTTTCCGTATTAATCTTCCCGGTACGTTTACGAGCGCGTTACTAAGTAATTCGAGATATATCACCGCACGAATAACCGCCATAATTCACGCACGGGGTCAAATAGTTCACATCCCTTGCGCGAACTTTCGTCGTCACACTCCCGCGCCCTGAATTTCGGACGATTATATCGTTTTGAACTTCGCTTCTGCGAAACAACATTTTTTACCGCAGTTTTACTTATCTCGATCGTTTAATTGTCAAATATATTTTTGGAAATAGTTTACATTGTATAAATGAATATATATTAGCAATGTCGCTTTTTGGTATCAAATTTTATTCTATTTAAGAGTTAATACAGTTTTAATCTGTAATATAATTAATAAAAACAATGAGTACCAAATGTCAATATAGGTTGACTAGAATATAGGTTGAATTATTGTCACTAACATAGATGGCAATATTCATAGACATTACTTATAGATACCCCTGATATAATAAATATTATATCTTCGTCTCGCGCCGAGATTATTCGTTATATTTCTAAACTGTGAATGTTTCTGCATTTCTGGGAAATTTAAATCCCAAAAATCTACGGGAAACGTGTTAACGTGCAATAGCACAATTCGATTTCTTCAATTACGTTCACATAAACATCTTAATATAAACTATTACTCGAACGGAAGATTATTTTCAAACAAAAAATCTGTCCGATTTGAACAAAAGACGAAGATAAGAGAGAAATCAGCAGAAATAATTCCGATTTCCAATCGAAATTCCAAAGTTCTCTCATAAACAAGGATCACAGGAACCCGAGGTGATCTGGAGGTGAACTTGCAACGACGGCCCTCAGACGAGGTCCACGTGTTCATTACAAGGAGAACGAACGTGCAGAAATTTCGGGTCCGAAGGACACGCGAAATTAGCGAGGAGGATCGTCAGAGGGTAAGACGGTGGCCCCTGTGCCTCGACTGAAATTACGCGGAGAAGTTCGGCCCTTTGAGGGAACTTCGATGAGACGCGGCCCCCCCATCCACCTCCCCTCCCCCCAATCTATTTTACTCAATGAACACGGCCCTTTGTCGCTGCATCGAAGTGTCGCGTCGAAGACGTTAGCCACGTGTCAAAATATTCGACGCGAAGTACGCGAACAACTTCGCGACAGCCGATCGGAAATGTTGTTGCAGCCAGTCGGAGATTCTCCGCATTGATAAACTCCTCCTCGCGCGATTCAGGTGAAACGAACCCTGCGGGAAGTTCGAGGTAGGTGTGCTTTCGTGAGAATGGTTCCGCGAAAATGGCGGGCGAACGGAATATGAATTTATAAAGTGAAGAGCGATCACAGGCATTGAATGAATTGCGATTGTGAACTGAGAGAAATATTCAGCCGAACAAATTTAGAATATATTCGTCTTTCGAACGAACTGTGTGCGTACTTTTTGATATATTTTTTTCGGTATGCTGTAATATATTGTGCTTCTTTGAACTGGTTATTTTATTATTAATTAGAAGATCATCTGCACAACACTCAAAGGGTTAATGTGTGAAAATATGCGACTCGCATACGATATATATAATATATCAATGTTTAATATGTACAATATGTGAGAAGATTTTTGTAAAAAGTGTTTTTTTATAAGAATAAGGAACATTATTACTTTTCCAAAATTTTAGCTAATAAATGTATTACTGAAATAGTACTATAATAAATAAACGTATTATGGTATAATATATAGAAGAGTATATGTCTAACATAATGTGTACTAGTGGTAATATAATATAAGTATATACTACACTCTAATATTACGTAATAAGTAAATATATTATTAATCACATACAGTTAAGTTAGGCCCCAAAATGCTACTTATTATAAAATGTCGACGTACAACTTGGATAAAATTCTTCTATATTTTACATAAAAATATTTTTCGAATTTTATTTTATTTTTCTTTTAAAAGAAAGGAAAAAAGCAGGAAGAAAACTTTACTATCTGCAAGACAGAGAATGATACGAAAATTTTTCGTTCTTAGTTTTCAAGGAAAACTATCGTGCATCCTCGGCGTAGTAATTCCAAAATGTGGTAACCCCTCTCACAATTGAGGATCCGCGGGATTCCCCTGCAATTCGCAGAAATAAAAGTGCAGCCGAGGGTTGCAAAGTGGCGCCTATTACGAAACTTCACGCCCAAATAAAATTCCTCTACGATCGTTTCGTCAACCACAAACTCCCCCACATTTTATTCGGGCAATTTTTCACGTCGGGCGAGTGAGAGAGTATCTTCCGCGGCGGAAGGGGGGGGCGGAGAAAAAACCCCAAAAAGATAAAAAAGGAAAAAAAAGAGAACAGTATCAATTCAGTCGAATCGCGTGAAAAAAGAAAAAAAGAATAACTGCAACAATATACAGAGAGGAGGGAAACGGTTTCGCACGAAGCGACGAGCCATCGTGCTATTTACCGAACGCTCTCGCGGGCCAAATAACGCTTATCGATGCTTGCTAACGACTCAAAAGGAATCCACCATCGAAAATTGACACGTGGCTACGTATATATTCGCGCGATCCCGAGGCTGGCGCGCCCTCCCCCCTCCCCCGCGAACAAAAACCGTTGTCCAGGACAAAACGTCGAGGCAACAAAATACCACGCGAAAGCTGATCAAAAAAAAAAGAAAAAAAAAGTGGTCCGCTTTTATCGAGCGGGCGCGCGTGCGACGAGAATGAAAAAAAGAGAAAGGGGGGGGAAAAAAAAGAGTGAAACACAGGGACACAGAGGCCGGGAGAGGAAAGAGGGAAAAAATAGCGGAGTCGACCGGTTTGGAAATCGAATTTGAAAAAAAGCAGAGAAAGAAAGAAACGAAGAGGGAAAAGGAGACGAGCGCGAACAAAGGGAGAAACGAGGCGTCGAATCGCGTCGACTGGTTTTGCCTTCCGACTGTTTTCGCCTCGCCACCCTCGTCGGCGGCCATTACGTAACGCGAATTAAGACGCTCCGACAGCCGACGAAATTACGTCGGGGAATTGTGGCCTTTGAAGGAATTTTCGTTGCCTCGAATAACGTCCGAAAACGACCTGGCGGGGCGAGGTTCCCGATTGCTTGGAACAGCGCGTTCAAACAAGCATTAATTGCGAAGCTGGGAGGATTTCAATGGGAAAGTTTGCACCGAGAGCACCGTAAACGGCTGTTTTCTCGATCGTAAGATTCCGTGATTCGATTCATCACCGATGAATTTGATAAAACTTGGGAATTGTTAAACGTCGATGCGTTAACGTTGCAGCGGTAATTGCGTAGATTCGTTTATTCGCGGATTTAAATACGTGTTAATTACATGCTAATTGGCGAAAGTTTGAAACTACTACAGTTTTCTTCCGCGACTGTATAATTTCCCAGATTTAACGCGACGACGGAGAAAAAGAAATTTCTAGTTTTTTAGTACCGAATTGAACTTGATGAAACGGAAATTATAAATGCAGAAATACTGCACTATTCTTTGCGTTCGTCTTTGAATTGATTTTACGATGGAACGAAACGATACTTAAAGAGGCATTAATGAAAATATTTGAAAATATCGTCAAAGACAAATGTCGCAGATAGATCGTGTTTCTTTAAATCACTGCTATCGGTAACTATTGCTATTACGCGTATTCACATTTTTTTACGAGAATGGAACAGAAGAAATTAATTTTACCTACTAAATATAAGTGTTACCACTCCGCTTTCAATATTTTACATATTCCATATTTTTGTAGCTTTATCAATTTTTAAAAAATATGCATGAAAATCCACAATCCAGTGGATTGAATTGAAATTCTACTTTCTAATGTATCACTATAAACGCAAAAAAATAAAAATGCTTGATTCTGACTCGATTGAATCATTTTTTTGAAATTGTTATTATTATTAGAATTTATTGCATTTTCTACTCTATAGCGTTTATAACACACAACATTCTTTAAAGTTGAAATTGCGGATTCTCCCAGTACCCAAAATTTCTTTCCCTAAACATAGTCGTAATTGCTATTATTATTAGAATTTATTGCATTTTCTAATCCACACCATTTTTCATTCAACAAGACGCAACACTCTTTTTAAGGTCGAAATTGCGAGTTACAAAACTCCTTTATTTGATCACAATTTTTGTCACACTATTTAACTAAAACTACCAAAATGGTAACAATGACCAATTGATAATTTTCGTTAGTGTATTTTATAGTGTATTTTACAGAGACTTGTAAAATATATGTATCCTATTGTATTATAAAGATCTTCTGTTTCTTTTACTTTAATGTCTAATAATGGAAATTTTATGCTTTGCTGATCGGTAGTTTTTGACTCTCAATCGACAAATTTACATCCAAACAAAATTCCTTCTCTCGATCGTAATTTCCCCAAAATTTCACAACACAATTTCCAAACTAAAGAAAATTACTCGATCTTCCTAGCAAGCTCAGCTTCCTGGCTAAGCGGTTTCCCAGTATCCCAAATATTCCCTCGAATCGGATATATTTCACTTCGTACGCAACCCCCTTCGAAATCTATTCGCGAGGAAGGAATCTTTTTAAGCCGTAGTTTCATCGAGGAAGCGGAGAATCGGCTGGAACGTACCGAACGAAAAGCGTATCTAAATAATATTTTCATAGAACCCGGTAAGAGCCCCGGTTGTCTTCTCGTTTCGTTCTCCCTATTACCTCCTTTTTTCATCCCTCTTCCCTTTCCTTCCTATTTTCCCCTCTCTGTTCCACATCTCCTTTCTATCCTTGCCTCGTGACTTCCGATAGAAGTACGGAGAGAAGGCTTGAAGAACCGAGGCCTGGCGTATTTTTGCCATTCAGCAGAAGGAATAAAGCATCTCATCCTACCTCCCTCCCTCCCTCTCTCTCTCTCTCTCTCTCTCTCTCTCTCTGCGCTGTTCTTCGGACACAAGAGGTTGAATTGTGGAACTGGAAAATGGATTCGAACTGAATGGATGCTTCTTTCCATGTTTCTTCTGGATATTCGAGTACCGTCTCGTTTGAGACGGTATCGGCTAAATGTTCGCCGATGTTTTTTCAAACATATCTCCACGTCGCTGTGCTGAGAAAAATAATTCCACGCCTCGAGAAATATTCGTACATTCATCTTTTTTTTGACGAGAATAAAATTTCAGAAACGAACACAGTGGACGGAAAAACGTTTCTTGCAGCAGATAAAGTCTACTTATTTGAATAGAGAGATAAGACTAGACCTGGATCGGTGTTTCTTCATAATTCTTCTAACCACACGCACGTTGATGATTGAGAGAAAGCAGGATTCGAAATGAAAAATAAAATATATGAACTTGAAGTGATGAATTATTTCGAATAACGTCTAGATGATGTATTATTTAATTTATTGTTCTTTGAATATGTTAATCGAAAGAAAGCACGCTTCGAGGATAAAAAATATACTCGATAATAAAGAGACCATTACACGAACTTTGCAACTCACAAATCGAAAAGCAAAGAAAAGTGATGATATTTTAGTAAACACTATCTTTCAGGTTTGCTTTCAAATTTAGTATCACTTACTAAATTATCCAGTAAATAACTTGTTCTTTAAAAATCGTATCTATCTGTATTCGTTTATTTGAACAATTGATAAAAGGTATAGTTGAAGTATGTTACATGTGCACGGTACACGCGAGAAATGACTCGATCGTAATTATTATTTTCTAAATTTTTTAAACAATTTATACAGTTGTCTCAAGCGCGTATGCCTGAAATTTATATCAAAGCTCTCAAATTTCGAGCTTTTTGTATTCAAATTCAATACTTATTCAAATCGCGTCAAGATACTGTCAGAAATTACAGAAATATAATTATTAAAAATTAAATAACAAGTTCGTCCGAATGAATCGTATTAGTATTGTTACAATCACTTTGTTCAGAATGAGCAAGTGTGACTTACAAAGTGTACATCAAAGATGTATCAATACAAATTTGTCTATTAAATAAATGAGATCAACATTGGACAAATTTGTGACGAATTTCAACGAGCTAGAATGTGAAACTATGTTTATAATTGGACATGTGTAACTATCCGTCGATCACTATGTAACACCGTGTCCTAGTCTCTGAACCTAAAAGTATTTTAGTACACGCTGACAAGACAGAAACTGTGTTATTAGGAATAGCGTTGTACCTTCAATCATCGACATACGTAGCTCTCAATTTCGTTCCAAAACTGGCTTTTGTCCACTTCTCTCGAAAAACACGCACAGACGCGTCGTCAAGTGCGCGATAGATCCGTCAGTAAACAAAACAGAAGCTAGCCGTCGAGCTAGTTTTTGCAGCCCAGCAGCTTCGCGCGTTCCCACGATTCCCACGAAATCGAGCGATCCGCTTTAAATACGCGAAACTCGGCAATTCAATGCCCTCCGGCGGAGTATTCGCTCCTCTGTTCCCGCGAAAGCTACGTTTGTTTTCTTCGTCGGATAAAAAAAAAACAAACAAAAAGAAAAACAAGAATAGCACGCCAAGAAGAGATATATTTCAACACTCGACTTTTCCAAAGACCGTGAGAAAAATAGTGAAAAGAAAAGAAAAGAAGAACGAAGAAAGAGAGAGAGAGAGAGAGAGAGAGAGAAAGACGACGACGCGTGAAAAGCCGATAGATCAACGCCGGTTGGCGATTTTCAAGGATCTTTGACGCTCGGGTGCCATCACAGTGACGACCGATGAAAGCTGCGTTTGATCATCGACCACGAAGTAATCGACTTACCGGTTACTCTCTCCGCCAGCCATCCTCTTCTCCTTCTCACCACGCTCCACGACGTGCTCCTTTCCCAGTCTTCTTCCCTCTTTCTCTCTCTCTCTCTCTCTCTTTTTCTCCTCTTGTCGTAGAAAACACTCGCGAACTGTTCCAACCAACCACTTCTACCCCAAAACCACGATCCGCGAATTCGCGAAGATTCGTTCAACTCCGCGCGCACGCCGGTGAACACGGTCGCGAACTCGCTGAATTTTCAAATCCTTCGAAAGACATCGCAGACACAGTTGTCTCTTCTTCGTTATCTCTCTCGAAGGAATTGCTATTATTGGTACAAAGTATCACTGCAAAGTACGATCGTTCGTATCGTTGAGCTTTCTCGCTCGCCGCGACGAGAGGCACGTCCGACTTCGTCGTCGTCGCGACCGGATTCCGCGAGAGACGGGGACTCTGCCGGTTACCTCCACCCCCGGGGCGAAGCGCGAGGGTCGAAGTCCCGCGTCAGACTGCAGGGTGTCACCCTCGGTCGTAGCCTCGAACCTCCGCGATCCAGTGGGCTGCGTGTGCTGCCGCGGCGTTCGCGCATGCGCCCCCTCATGAAACTCACCCTCGCCGCAACCGGAGAGGGTTGCCCCGTTATCCTGGCCCTCGCGTGTGTGGCCGCGCCTGCCTCTGTCCGTCCGAGTCGGACCTTCTCCGTTCACCGCGGGGAAGGGAGGCCCCGTGCCCCTTCCCACCATTTTTAGCACATCGCGCACTTGGGCGCGAGCAAGGTGACACACAACTTGGTAGAAGCACGCTCTCCGAGTTGAAGAAACTGTTTTCGAACTGACTGCATTCTGATTGGATCGTTTGTCTGTTGGCGTTCGATTCGGTTCGATAGACTGGCGAGTGGGTGGAAAAAATACCTGGGCCAAATATTAGCTTTCTGGCGATGCGAGAAAGTGGGAATTTCCGATAACAATTCCGAGAAATGTAAAAGTTTGAGAGACCATTGACGCAATTGTACTTAACATCGTTAGAACTATTTAACATTATAGAATATTCTACTTGTTCTACTTACAAGTGTTTGAAGAAATTTCTAAATTATCTTGGGTTTCCTTTTCTTTCTATTTACTTTCCAAGTTTTAAAGTTTCTGTTTCAGTTTACTCATTTTCTCAATCAGTTGGATCAGTCACTCACATCATGTATATCCTTAGGAACTCTTTGAGGGTAGTTTTCTTATAATCTACAATGAGGTCTAGATCTTAAGACTGTTTTAAAGTACCTGAGTGAATGTTTCAACATGTTTCATACCGCTTGAGTGAGATTTAGGGAAACGCTAACGATTCAGAAACTTAACAGATGATACTAAATTGGTTTAGAGATTCATAGAATAGTTTACAGGCTTCGAAGAGAGATATTATCTGAAAAGAGAATCCAGAGTGAGAAACGTGATAAATCATCTGGTAAGAGGATTTGTTTTTTAGTTCATCTACGTGTGCTTGTTCACAATATTAGCCTGGAAAAAAATTTAGAAAAGATACATTTGTACAGAGATATACTGATCCAGATTTCAACCATCAAACTTTGTCAACCTTTGTTTGAAAGGTCACTTGAGGACCAGTATCTAACACTGTAAAAAACGAATGATTTAAAGTTGAGCAATTTATGGCTCATACTACATTTCCTTTCGTGTCATAAAACGAAGATGTATCGACCCACGTATATATATTTTTTTTTGTTTAAAATGAGATCTAGAATATCCCATGTACCTGATATAAGTGAGTAAGGAAACGAATACGAATAAATTTTTATCGAAATCATTTTGCAAACGATCTTCAACTTTAGAACTGAATAATCGAATCAATTCGAGTAAAAAGTACTTGGATTCATTCGAATCTCACGAAAAAAAGAAAAAAAAAGAATTAAAAGTTAAATTATGTTATTTTGAAAAGGACAGTAACGAATTAGTCGAAGTAATTCATCATTTTCAAAACGTTGTCTCTTTTAGTTTGTTCCCAGTAGAACGTAACGAAAACCGAAACTTCGAAATGTACTTCACCCGATAAACGAACGTTCTCGTCAAAAGGGCATTCTTGCAGAACAGGGTGACGAAGTTGCATCGTGTGAACTACGTGTGCGCTTTGGGATTCTCTTTATCCTTGTGTTCCCGTTGTGAAGGCAGAAGCACGTATGAAGCTTTTTTCATTTTCTCTTGTGTGAGTTGCTTTTCTTTTTTTTTTTTTTGTATCTGGCCGCATGTCGCTACTGTCTTTTTCGCGTGTTTGTTTCTTTGAGCAGCATGTTCCTTGAAGTGAGTTCCCTTCCTTTGCACTTTGAGACAGGCGAAAAGGAGGATTGTTTAGGAGGTTAGAGTGAATGTTTTGTGGGTGCTGGAAGGCTTCCTGCTACGTTTGAGACCTGCTTTTGCTCTGGAGAGAATGTAACTTGTGGCTCGTGTCTTTATTGTACCAACGCGTCTCAACTTTCTCACCCTGCGTGGTTTCCTGAAATTAATCGTTTAGTACAGTGAAAATAGAGAATTTCCACCTGCTCGAATATCCTAGCGGAGCATCTGCTACTAACAAATGTCTCCTTAAAATTAATATTTTAACGCTTCAAATTCCAATTTTAAATATTTTTAATATTTAATACCACGAAAATTAATATTTTATTCTCCAATTTATTTTGTTAATTTCCTTCGATTAATTCCTATCTTATTGCACGTTTTACATGTATTTCATACGCGCATTGTTATCAGGTCGTTCTCAGATTTTTTTATTACATTCTATGTTATTAAATTTTTCATGCTCGTTCACGTTCGAGCGCAATTAAAATTAAAATTAAAATTCCCTCGCCCACCTGCGATACACTTGTGAAAAAAGCTCGCCGCTTCGAACGTTCGAGTACTTTCGTGAGCAATTCAACGTATCATATAACAAATTAATAATCAATTGACTCGTAAAAGCGCAGAAAGCAAGAGAGAATTGTATCTTTTGTTCAATTATTCCGTTGCTCGATGAGTAATCAAAATTCGATCGGCACGCAGGTCCGGCCGATTTTCGGTTATGTAACCACGACCTTGGATTAGTCGGCCAGTATCGCTGGCCGTGAAACGATTTATCCTCGCGATCTGTTGCTGACACGCGCCAATCATCGGATCTCGTTACCACTCCGGCTGTTCGAACGTTTCGATCGCTGTTCTCTCTACTTCTCTCTTTTTTTAAAGAATCACTCTCTCGAACGACAGCAGCAGAAAAATGTGGAGGATATGGCCTCCCTGGTTTAACGAGAAAAACGATTCAATCGCGATTAAAAAGAAATGTCTTCCGATGGCGATCTGATGGCACGAGAAGAAACTCTTGTTCTTAAAGCAAATTGAATAAATGATGGATTTATTTAACGTTAGAGGGAAAAATATTAATTAAGATATTAGTCATGATTAATTATAATTGTATTACATTTTTACAGTGAAGAGCGATAACCAATATTTATGAAAAATTGTTGATAATTCAAACATTGAAAGAAAATTTTATGACAATCTACTTATCGTGGTCTTAAATAGAACCTCTCTGTTTTAACAAACGTTCAAATCGTTTTTGATTTTATATCTTTGAAAGTAAGGATATTCCATTTTTGAAAACTGTAGAAACTCAAATATTTCTGAAAAAGATTGAAAAATTTTTTTTCGTAACTATATCGATCATTAGTTTAAAGAATAAAGCCTCCTTTTTATAACGAGCTCTTAAAACTTGCTATAGACTTTTTTTCGGCATTTTATCGAACGTTGAAAACGACAAGAATTTAAGAAATTCTAAAAACTTAATTCTAATGGTGAAAAACCTCAAAACAGCAGGTTTTGAGAGGAGATTTCAATCTTCAAAATTGTGAAAAAAGTTTTTCATTATTTTCAGAGATATTTGAACTTTTACAATTTTCGAAAAAAAACTACTCTCACTTTCTCATCCGCTACATTATATAATATCGTTTCTGAAAAAATATTAATTCGCGATAGTAAAAGTAGAGGCTTCGTGCTTTAAAATAAGACCAACTGGAATGTTGTGTGATTTTCTTTTACAAAGTTATAACAGTTTAAACTTTTCATAAAACTTTGTTGGTTCAGTTTTATACTCTTCAGTATACATGTACATATGACACTATTTTTAACACTTTGCATGTAAAATTTGTTATTATGGGCTGTAATAGCAGAATGAAGAGCATAAATTTGGATTAAAAACTTGTAACAAGAAACTCATTTATAATTGAATTATGGTAAAACAGAGTTAAACTTATAGAGTGAAGAAGTAGAATAGGAACGTTTTTGTCAGACAGGCGTTTCAGTTGTTCTTGCTCCGCTTGAAATTCATCATAACGTAGTTAATTATTCAACATACTATTACATTTTTATGTGAACGATAAATTTACATATTCTTATACTTTTGTGTAAATTTTCAATAGATCTTTACATTTTGCATATAGAATTTACAATTGCAAAGTATAATTAATTTATGTTTACTTAATCTTATTTTGTATTTTTCACTCTGTCTGACAGAAATTAGCAAAGGAATTGAAACAAATTGAAAACCGAATACTGTAAAGCTTAAGTTTTATTGATAGCATTGCACGATGACATTAATCAATTCGTAAAGAGCAACATGTTTCCCATTTTTCGAAAACAAAGTTCCAGTTGTAAGCGAGAAAGCGTCATTCTTCCTTTTCGATTTATTTTTCGCATATAAAATTACATATAAAATTGCATATAAAATATAACATACTAATTGTATCACGGTTTCAAGGATAATTATTGATTTAGACTTAGGCTTTTTTCATAATTTAGCTTTAATTACAATAATCATTTA